>CM076583.1:1291610921-1292353572 GCA_034641835.2 Pinus albicaulis | reverse complement strand
TAGACTAGTTTGCAAAGGGTATACTCAACAAGAAGGTATAGACTTTGAAGAAACTTTTGCTCCCGTAGCTAGACTTGAAGCCATCAGAATGTTCCTTGCTTTTTCAAGTTATCAACAAATCAAAGTTTATCAAATGGATGTCAAATCTTCTTTTCTTAATGGTGATCTAGAAGAAGAAGTATATATAGAACAACCGGAAGGATTCATTTTGGGCAATGATGAAAATCTTGTTTGTAGACTTAAAAAGGCTCTATATGGTCTCAAACAAGCTCCAAGGGCTTGGTATTATCGTCTTGACAAATATCTTCATCAACAAGGATTTTCAAAGGGGTCTGCTGATAGCAACTTATACACAAAAGTTGAAAATGATAAACTATTGATTGTGGTTGCATATGTTGATGATATCATTTTTGGGAGTAACGAAGAATCTATGAGTCAAAAATTTGCTTCTGTCATGCAGCAAGAATTTGAAATGTCCTTACTTGGGGAACTAACATTCTTTCTTGGCTTACAAGTGCATCAAACTGCATATGGTATATTCCTATCACAAGAAAAATATCTTAAGCAAATTCTGAAGAAGTATGGCATGGAAGAATGCAAACCTGTAAGTACACCAATGATAACCGGATGCAATCTTAGTTCTCATGATGATTCCCCCCCGGTGAATCAACCAGAATACAGATCAATGATAGGAAGTCTACTTTATCTCACTGGGACTAGACCAGACATTATGCATGCAGTTGGGATTGTTGGAAGATTCCAAGCTAATCCAAAAGAGTCTCACCTTCAGGCTGTTAAAAGAATTTTCAAGTATCTACAAGGAACTCAAGACCTTGGTCTATGGTATCCAAAGAATGCTGATCTTACTCTTCATGCTTACACTGATGCAGATTGGGCTGGAAGTGTCGATGATCGGAAAAGCACTAGTGGTGGTGCATTCTATATGGGACCCCGGTTAGTATCTTGGTTCAGCAAGAAGCAAAATTCTATTGCCTTATCTACAGCAGAAGCAGAATATGTGGCTGTCGCATCTTGTTGCACTCAACTCCTTTGGATTATGCAAACCTTACAAGATTTTCAAATAAAATGTACTCCTCCTGTCCCCATTAAGTGTGACAATACAAGTGCCATCAGTATTTCAAAGAATCTTGTTATGCATTCAAAGACCAATCACATTCCCATCAAGTATCACTTCTTACGTGAACAAGTGCTTGAGCAAACCGTGAAGTTGGAGTATGTTCCCTCCAAAGAACAAGTTGTTGATATCTTTACCAAACCTCTGCCCAGGGAAGCGTTCGAGTATCTAAGACAGAAGCTGGGAGTGTTCTCTGCCAGTCAAAAGAACAAATTTGCATAAATTTAGAAGATGGTATTGGATACGCGGGTTTCCTGAAACACATTCGCGTATATAAGCGAGTCCATGCACAGAAAACCGCGTATGTCTGATTGCTGACAATTCTCTATTTGGATTCAGCTCTCTTCAGCACAGCTGTAGTGTTGTTTGGTATCTCTGATACTGTTTGGTATCTCTGGTGGTGTTCCAGTTCTCATAATTCTATTTCTAATGTTTTGATAAAGATGCCTTGATGATTTGTTGGTAAAAGTGTTCAGGATGCACAAACTAAGGTGGAGCCTTAGTCATATGGAAAGGTTGCTTGGATGCACAGATTCAGGGGGAGCATTAGCGTTGCTAAGTATAATGCATTGTTGGCACTATGATGGTTCTGAAATATGTTCTCTTTCTTGAGGACTTTCTGGTGTTGGTTATGAAAAGTCATATTTGTATTTTGATGAAAAGGTCATGTTGAGACCCATGATGTAAAATTGTAAATTTTAGTCATGTAAGGACTTGTAAAAATTTGTAAACCCACTTGGTTGGGTAGCTGAGTCAAATTTTGTAAACCCACTTGGTTGGGTAGCTGAGTTGAAATGTGTAAACCCACTTGGTTGGGTACTTGAGTCTTATATGTAAATCCACTTGTTTGGATATTTGATGTAAGTATGAGTCTTTGGTGATAGGACGTTCATAGAGTCATGTACTTCATTGGAAAACTTGTTTGAAGACTCAGCATGAACTCAGGGGGAGCTTGGCCACTTCAGTATATATCAGATCTGCAGAACGCTTCTTCCACATGCGGAGAAAAGGGGGAGAGTATGTTGGTTTTGATCCACCCTTTGCCCTTGATGTCAAAGGGGGAGAGTGACATGGTGTTTGAATAAAGCGAAATAATGGTGTCAAAATGGGGAGAGTGACATAGTGTCATTGTATTCTTAATGTACCTATCTGTTGTGGTAACCAAACACCATCGTGGTTGCCATCAAGTCCAAAGGGGGAGATTGTTGGCAATATGATGCAGAGTGTTGTCCTTGATGGCAACCCACTGAATGAAGATGAAGACATGAGATTGTTGACGTGTGTTGTCCTTAATGGAAATCCACCTGATGAAGTTATTCGTGACCTGATGGACTTGGTAAATGATGTAAATCTGATATGAAGTGATGTTTGTTAGCAATGTGGTAACCAAACACCATCATGGTTGCCATCAAGTCCAAAGGGGGAGATTGTTGGAAATATGATGCAGAGTGTTGTCCTTGATGGAAACCCACTAAATGAAGATAAACTTGACTTGATGGACCTGTTGATATGTGTTGTCCTTGATGGCAATCCACCTGATGAAGTTATGCTTGACTTGATGGACTTAGTAAATAATGTAAATCTGATGTGATATGATGTTTGTTGATAATATGATGCTAAGTGTTGTCCCTGAAAGGCAACCACTTGATGAAGATGATGACAACTTACTTGATGAAGTTGTGCTTGATAGAATATGTCCTTGATGAAGGAAATCTGATGTATCTACAGTGTGAAAAGAAGGCAATGAAGAAAGGAATTCAGCATGTGCTAATTCTATGATGAAAAAGAGTATGTCTCTATGTACATGAATTTGTTCATGGAAGTCGCCTTTTCAAAGTTAAAATGAATCGTGTTAAGTTCAGCAGTACAGCTTTTCAAAAGTGCAAAACCAAGGGTAACCACCATGGTATTGACCCATTGTATTGGGTAATGATCCGCCTAATTGACCCCGTTCAGGTAGTTTTAGGCTTATGGTATTGCTTTGGTCCATGGTATTGAAAAAGGGGGCTCATGGTATTGAAAAGGGTAAACCTATATAAGGAGAAGAAATTCATTGTGCAAATCATGAGTGTGGGTGCAAGATGTCTGAGCTTGAATGAATACTTCTCTCTGAAGTATATCTGAATGGAAAGGGTTACACTTGAATGATAAATCTGAATGTATGATGCACCAATGATGAAGAAGGGGATCTATATCTGAATTGCTCTTGTATTTGCTAGATCTGATTATGGAAGGCTTAGATCTGTGATGAGGCGAGCATCTAGGCGAACATCTGTCTGAAGCAAAAGGGTAGATCTGAACTGAATATCTGATCTGATGAAGTATGCTGCTCTGTAATGATTGAAGATCTATACGCTACTTCGCCGCGGAGGAAGCGCGTATATACGCAGCTTCAGCGAAGAGAAAGCGCGTATGCGCAATAAAATATACACTGAGGTATACGCTTGTTTGTGTGGTCGGAAGCGCGTATATACGCGACATCAGTGAAGTAAAAGCGCGTATGCAAACTAGGGTTTGCTGAAGCAAGGGTATGAAACATCTGATCTGTTTCTGCTATATTTCTGCTATCTGATCTGTGTTGATATGTATCTGTTGATGATGTATGGTTGTGCTTAAAAGTATGAAAAGGGTTCAGTCTGGAAATATGATGAAATGTGGCCTGCAAGTGTTTTTCTATTGAAGTTGTTGGATCCAGTGTGAAAATTGATGAAACGTGGTCCAAGGTGGTGCTGAGGGTTGTAGCCTTCAGTCAGGGGGTGGTAGCTCCCTTCCAGGTGAGGCTGGTAAACGAGATCAGGGGGTCGTAGCTCCCTTCCAGGAGAGGCTGGTAAACGAGTCAGGGGGTTGGAGCTCCCTTCCAGGAGAGGCTGGTAAACGAGCGCAGGTGGGTGCCTGCGTGCTGGTAGAGTCTGCACCAGCACATATGTTGTAAGATGTTTTCTCTATTAATAAAATATTGAAGGCTGAGCAACTGCAGCGGTGGTTTTCTCCCGATTTGGGTTTCCACCTAAAAATCCTGGTGTTCATGTGTGATGCTTTGTGTGATGACTTATTTTGTTCTTACTGCACATGTTTACTGTTTATTAAACATCCGATGAATGAATGATGGAATAATAGGAGTGAAGATTTAATGACATATCTAGATCTTTGTGTATACGCTAGTTTCATAAAGGGGATCCGCGTATATACGCTAGTTTACTGAAGGAAAGTAGCGTATGGGTTTTAAGGAATGAAAAAGTAAAAAGATTTGATTATGCAGTAAATACTGATTCACCCCCCCCCTCTCAGTATTTTTCCCAACAACAGGTGACGAGCAGTTGATACACTCATGCAAGGCAGATCTTGCAAAGGAGTTTGAGATGAAGGATTTGGGCCTCCTTCATTATTTTCTTAGATTGGAAATATGTCAGCAGGAAGGTGAAATGTTTGTGTCTCAAGGCAAGTATGCACGAGAGATATTGGAGAACTTTCACATGCAGGCTACAAGCCTATCGACACTCCTCTTCCAGGAAATTGGAAGAAAGAGGATGTTACATCGGCAGAGGTAGTCGATGCCACTGTTTATCGACAATTGGTGGGTTCGCTCATGTATTTAGTCAATACAAGACTAGACATATGCTATGTGGTGAACCAACTTTCACAAGCGATGGTTAAGCCTACCAAGCTCTTTTGGAAGGAAGGCAAGCATGTCCTGAGATATCTCAGGGGCACATTTGAGTATGGTTTATGGTACAGACAGATGAATGAGGTGAAGTTGCATGGCTTCACGGATGCAGATTGGGCAGGAAGCCCAATAGAAAGAAAGAGCACATCAGGGGGGATTTTCAGTATCAGATCTACGGAAGTTTCTTGGTACAGTAGGAAACAAAGATCTGTGGCACTCAGTTCAGCAAAAGCGGAATACATGGCAGCAAGTCAAGCTGCATGTGAGGCTATCTGGATGAGGAAGATCCTGGTTGGTTTGTTCGGTTCACATTTAGATCCCACGGTGATTCATTGTGATAATCAGAGTTGCATTAAGCTCTCGGTTAATCCTGTGTTTCATGATAGATCTAAACATATTGATATCGGGTATCATCATATCAGAGATTGTGTGCAGCGGAAGATCATGTTGTTTCAGTACATTCCTACGAAGGATCAAGATGCAGATATTCTGATGAAGGCACTCACCAGGAGCAAATTCGAATATGATAGAGGCAGGATCAGGGTGAAGGATAATCCCTATCTTGTTGAGAGGGAGTGTTGAGATTCAACAAGATGATGAGCTTAGTGAAAAGAGTCGCCTTCACTAAGTGGGCCCGCAGGCTATTTTTGGCCAAGTCTATTTTTAGACTATGTCTATTTTTAGATATGGTGATCATATTTCAGAAGTTGCAGGATGCTATTTGTGGATGGTTGATCAAGTTGGAAAATAGATGAAATTATATTTTTAGAATATTGGGCGAAGTCTATTTATATATCGCTGATCTAAAAATAGATGCATGTCGATTCTTATTAGCTCTTAATAATAATCAGACACTAAACAACAACTTATTCTCTTGGAGCACTTTGTTTTAGTGCATAGATGTGGCACATCAGTGGACTGAGGTAATTACGCAATTCCCAAGGGTTTACCGGAGCTAATGCATGGAGGACTCAGTTAGAACTCAAGTGGCAGAGTTATGACACAGTTGGAAGAAGTAGTTATGGATTTGTATTCAGTTTAACTCAGTTAGACTCAGTTGAGCTAGTTGTATCTAGTTTAATTGAATGATACACTAGTGAGAGTGGAGTGAATTAATTAGTTAATTAATTCACAAAATAATAACTCATTAATCAACTGAACAATACAACAGTTAACTACAGTGCATGGCAGTTCCAGTGGAGACCCAGTGGAGAGATAGGTGAAAGGGCAAGATGGACTATTTGTTGTGACTATAGTGATGCATTGATTGCACCACACACACATTGGAGTTGCCAATGAGGATTGCACAATCAAGGCAAGGGTAATTCAAATTCATTCAGAGCTATTCTTCAAAGAGGGGATTGGCGTTGTTGAAGCAGCAGAGGGTAAGACCAAATGGATTTGCAAGATTGGTCCCGATTAGTGTGTGACACGTATTTAGACGAGATTGAGAGCTGATGTTTTTAGAAGAGATTATGTCAAGACATCCCATATGCCACAATATATAGTTGGGGTTTTTAGCTTCTGTGCTTTTCTCAAGCTAAATTCTCGTGTTATGTGCGATTGATTATTTTTGTTTATGCTTCACATGTGTGTGAAATTAATTTTTCCGCAAAATATTAACAAGTGGAATTGATTCAGTATTTTGCATAAAGTTAAATAGTGTGAGATCAGGTGAATCAAGGAAATATGCATGCTTAGTGCATATAATTTCTACAAAATACTTTCACAACCATTCTTCCACACAATCCTTTCTCCCACACATTCCTTCTCCTGCACATTTCATGGTTCCACATTCTTGCATATCCACACATTTGAATGTTCCATACCATAGTATCACTTATTCCTATAAAAAATGGGGTTTATAAGCTATAGTTAGTGAAATTATTGAAATAAATCCTTTTACACTTTTTGAGGGAAATGCAATGCACATTTAAGAAAACCTTATTTTCAAGGTAAAAGGTGGTGACATGGCATTATGTAAATCAAATCATTCATATTTCTGTAAAGGGTGTGCCTTTGTCAATTAACTCTAATAATGAATCTTTCATGTCCCAATGAAGGTGGTATGTGATGAAGGGATGTTTTATTAAATTTCATTCATGAATTGAACCTTCAAACATCTAAGGAGATTTATAATGCAACACTTAACTTTCCAGGTATATTCAAATGCATTAGCAAAATAAAGGAATATATTGAATAAAATGAAGAATGAATTATTTTATGGAGATATTGATAACTCTCTCACCCACCAAGATAAAAAAAAAAATCACTGGTCAACAACATACCAGTGGTATTTAAATTTGATACATAAGTAGAAGCTAAAGAATAAAATATGGACCACTGACCTAGCAAATGTTGGGTGTGTTCATGAAGTCCTAAATTTTATAGAAATTATTTCCTGGTGCGTTCTTTGTTTTGACTCCAAGACCAAAACAATTCAAGTGGCTCCCTAGGGAAATAAATCAATACGCTTGACTCCTAAGGTATTCAAGAAAATGTCACAGTTTCCTAATCTCAATATCCACTCTTAGGGTGGAGGCGTAAACATGCTCAAGGAATTCATCGCTCAACCAGCACACATGCCATCAAATATTTCATCCTGTTGATCATGTCAGCCCCCTATTGAAGTTTGACAAGCAATCCCCTTTGAAAACCTTTCAAACTCCCTCTTTTGGCCTAAAAATCCTTTTCTGACTATCGTTACCTTTCCTACCCCCAAATTACATTAAAAAAGGCCGCAAAACCCATATTTGAAAATATATAAGGCCTAACCCCTTTCGGCCAAGCCCCTGCACCTTTTCCTCCACGTGACCAAAAGCCAAAACCGAGCGCTAGCCCTGAAGGCGCTTATCACATATGGATATCGGGAGCATTTATAACCGTCGATCTGTACAGATTGGGCGGCATTCGCAAGTCTCCATCGCGCCTGTGGCCCACCCCGTTCACCACCTCGATCACATCTCAGCCGTCCGTTCACCCGCAAAATCCGACGGTCTGTATCTCGCCTGCCCCGGTGGTCCCCACACCCACTCATTATGCAAAACCCGCTGGTTTCTATCGCACCGCCTTTTGGAGGCGGGCGGTATTTCTCATTTCAGAGCGATTCCACTCACCGATGGACACATGGCTCCACGCACTATTCATAAAACGCCCTCCATCGCGCATTAAAGTTCGGCAGCAAACCCGACGTGATATCGCTGTGTGTCATCCAATCTGGGGCGGGTCATCCAATGGCCATCACACCATGAAGTTGCGTGGGAGATAACCACAGGAAAACCGTACCCCTGGCCCACTGTCCATCGCCCTCCGATGCATTCATAGCCATCGATCTCCTCCTGAGATCGGACGGTCCGGATTTAATACACGCCCGCCATTGACCCAGTCCCGCCACATCATTATTCCACGTGTGTTCGTCGTTTATATTGCATTCGAAGGACCCAATATCGTTGTTTTGCATTAGAACCCGCTGCATTTCGCCAACTTTCACCATGGCCACCTTCCACTGTTACGCTGCATTTTCCACCATCACCATGCACTATTCCACCATTTCACTAGTCTGCATGGCTATCCTCATCGTCCCCGCCACATCCACCTTCCCATGCATTGTTTTCTTGACGATTTTGTGTGTTTTGCAGGGTACGAGCGGCGAAAAACCCCCATGATTCACAATCTTTATTACAATAACAGAGAACATAGGAGAGGACCATTTCTCAGAGACTGAAATCATGGAGAAAGGCCTGGGAAGCTGTTACGACATGAATTCCATTAAAGAAGTAGGTTTAAACTCTGCCAAACCTTCCAGGGTCATTCAAAGTGCAGATTTCGCAATCAGAGACATCAATGTCGCAGACAGAGAGTATCAGTAAATGATCGAGGAATTCAACGGTTAGCATTGAAGGTTTTAAGCCTTAATCCAGGGTTTAGAAGGCAAAGGTGACAGATCGAAAACATCATGGATCGCACAGAGGGTACAATGCACAGAAAACAATACCCTTAAGGTTTCATTTCAGCAGAATTTTCTTTCAGGAAAAGATGGAATGTTTATGTGATTTTTCTTCTATACCGTGTTCCTGAAGAGACTTTCACCCAGTGCATTTATTTCAGAAAGCAGGCCACAGAGTACATACAACACTACATAGTCATTCAGTAGTATGGGCGTGCAAGTTTCTGCCATCTTGTCTTTATGAGGCAAATTAAATGTTGATCACCTACTCCCTTTCCTAGCTTTCTTTTTCTCCTATAAAGCTCCTTTAGAACAGATTATTGAGGGTTCCAGATTTATCAGAAAATTATGTAGTAAGAGGATTTTGTATACATTTTGGTTGAACTCTTGTATGAATGCTCAGAGCCCATTGGGTTTCAGTGAGGAGGAGTTCCATCTGTAAGGAGGATTCTAGTCTTTGGTATTTCACCGAATGTAACTTCTCCCTTTATGTGTCAGTTTAATTGTTCATCTTGTTTTCATCCATTATTCCTGTATCATGTTTTGGAATGCGAGTGGCTCACTGGTTTTGGTGCGAATTTATCCTAGTTGATACTCATGCTAGAATCAGTCAAGCGTTTTAAATATAGCTCATACATGATATACTATTCCATTTTCACTGCAACCATACTTCTGCTATATTAGCTTCAGTGGGATGTTATTTTTAAAACGCTATTATTATGTATGGATTCTTAAATTGGTAAGCCCATTACATGGTGATATGTGTATCTAGATATCATCTATATGACAACTAGTATCCTCTCACTCTTTCTTATACAGTGAACACCTTCAGATTACTTATCTCTGTGAAGTATTGTTGAACCGACCCTCTTTACAATAATCTGCCTTTGAATTGTCTTATTTTTTTGTATTAGAGTTTTACACCTTGCCTCTACAATATCACTTTTCCTGTATTGAGTTTCTGAAAGTTTTGGTCCCATTCAAATTAACCCTCTTGTTTACAAGAGATAGCATGAGAGCCTTTTGTTGATAATTTCCTATGTTATTTTACATGCTCCTTGCTATATAAGATTTCCTAGGCACTGGTATTTCGCAACTCAAGGTTGTCTTTGGGAACGACAACACATCCATTAATATTAGGGTATTAGAAAAGCCTTATTGAGACATCTCTTGGATTTTTTCACATATACCGAAGTCATCCCTATACATTTTATACTTCTCTTTCAAGAGAGAAACTATTTTGGACTTGAAAAATGTGATTTCCAATGAAATTTCATTCCAATTGAAAATATATATAAAAATTTATCTAATATTAGAAGTGGTCCATTGTAATTTGTTCATCGACTTATCTTTGAGGAATAATTTTAATCCTGAGATTGAAATTATTTAGTTTTGGTACCCTATTACGTGGATACATAAGGAAAGACTCAGATATTTTCATGAAAATTTATCTAATATTAGAAGTGGTCCATTGTAATTTGTTCAATGACTTTCCTTTGAGGAATACTTTGAATACTGAGATTGAAATTATTTAGTTTTGGTACCCTATTATGTGGTTACATAAGGCAACTTTTGATTTATTCCTCATTCAAGATAATTTTGTTAAATAATTCAGACATATATTGACAGGAGTTGAACTGAAAAGGGTAACTCAAGAAGCCCAAGACTTATTGAGAGGAAAAAGGGATCACATAAAACAATAGTATGGCATGTTGAAGTTTGCAACAATAAACAGTGAAATTGACATTCGGAAACAACATCCTTGATCCTAGTGAAAATTAAGCACCTAAACTAAGTGGGGCCCACACAAGCTATTTTTAGGTGGATTTCTATTTATAGATACATGAGAAAATTATATTTATAGATGAGTTCTATTTATAGATGTATGTGCAAGTTATATTTATAGATTGCATGTCTATTTATAGATGCATGTCGACTATTATTATCTCTTAATATTAGTTGGACAATAAACAATAATCTATTCTTAATGAACACTTGGAAATAGTTAACTGAAGTGGAAAATAAGTTAGCTAAGTGAATTTCGAGTTAAGAGGTTGGTTGGTGGGACATGTAGGTTGACTTGAGTTGTAACAAAGTAATTCTAGTTGTAACAGAGTTGGAAGTGCAGTGGTGCATGAGTTGTGCAAGTTGTAACTACAGATACACTAGTGAGAGATCAAATGAATTAAATATTAATTAATTTACATGCAGTGGTCTCACATGAAACTCATGTTTTTACTATTATTAACTGCATGCATGTCAGATCCAGTGGAGACTCAGTTGAGATCTAGGTGAAAGGGAAGTGTAACTGTCAGTTGTGATATTAACAGGCTACCCAGGTGTAGTTATAACACCATAGGATTCCCATGATACTCAACGCAGTTGAGGAAGGATGATTTTTTTTTGTGATTAAGGAATGCATTCATCACGTACTGCGTGAGCAAGGCAGGTTGTCTGGAGGCAGTAAATTGGCTAAGGAACTTGCCAATTTTTGTATGACAGTGTGAGACAATTAGCTGATGTACCGAGGGCTCTTGTGAGAAGAGTTTTGTAAGTAATTGTTTCATGATTCTTTGTGGAATATACAATATATGATAGAGGGGTTTTGAGCAACAAGATTTCCCCGAGAATATCTGGTGTTGTGGTTTTGATCTATTCTTCTTTACTTCATGTGATTGGAAATTGTGTTGTTTTTAATTCCGAAAAATATTTGTAGAAGAGATTCAGTATTTAACATTAGCATATTGTTATATCGAGTGAATCCAAGATATACATGCATATTGTATAATTTCTACATCACACTTACATCAAAATATATGGGCGTGGAGGAAGTCCCTTGTTGCTTCATTTATTTATTTGTGATAGATATTGTTAGTGTCAGTATTTGCATCCTTCCACCAGTGATCAAATTAACTCTTTCATGTCATGTTAGGGGTCCCATTCTAAATTTTTTGTCATTCCATTAGCCCATGCAAAAACTTGGTCACTTGGTGCAGATTTAAATCAAGTTTCACTCTTTTCAAAAAAAAAATTCATCAGTTGCTAGTTCATTTCACCACTTTGCTAAGTGTAGCATCACCAAGAGCTCTCATTATTATTTCAGTCATTTTCATCATGGTTTCATTCAGTCAGAGTCTCTATTAGGTATTAGGGTTTTCAAGGTCATCAAAAACAAAATTGCGCCAGCCTACACCAATAATTAGAGGAAATGTGGGTCCCAAGACAATTCATGAAATTTCATCAAGTATGAGGCCATTTCAACTCATAAACATCATGTCTCCATCATTTTTCAAGAATTAATTCCAAGGGACAAATAATTTTCCACACATAGGGCCAATTTTGCTTCAAAATATGTTTCTGACCAAATGGAGATGAATTTCACAAAACTGAAAGATGGTTTTGTTAATCATAGAGAAAGGAAGAAAAAACCCTTTATTTTTTACACAATTGTTATGGTTTGGGAGAAATTTCAAAAATATAGTTTCTACAAGAGAGTTGATGCACTTCTGGAGTGACCTTGGGAAACTAAAATTTTCTCCTAGATTAAGTGTCTAAATTACTTTCTTTATCAATTGAACGATAACTAGACAAATATATCTTTCCAATGAGATATCATGAGCTCAATTTGGAGTTCCAGAAGGCCTCAAAAAGTGGCCTGCAAGAGCATGCTACGCTTTTTGCACCCCCATTCTGCACTTTTTGACCAGTCTTGGGAGAATTAATTTTTGAGGGGCTATACTTAATCATGTTTAGTATTTGATAGGTCCATTGTATATTATACGGAAATAAATTTCCAACGAGCTGTCATGCGCCCAATTTTGAATTCAGGAAGTCATCCAAAATTAGGTTTGAAAGGGGCGCTGCGCTCCTGACATAAGCGCCGCGCTCCTACCAAATTTTTCCCATAGCTCTCCAAACCTCTTACAAGTGGTTTCTTCATAAAATAAACTCCTCTTAAGTTATTTCAATGTAATTTTGACCTCCTCCAACCTCTTTTTAATTTTTTAATTAATAATTCATGGTGTTAAATATCCCTCATATGCCACTCCAAAATTGGGTAAAGAAACCCTAATCCTCCCCCTACCAAGTTGAATTAACTTCCCTTGGACCCTATATCCCTTCCTCACTCTCCCTAGAGACTTCCATTTCCCTTACACTCCTCCAATCCATTTTCCCTAGCTCTGTTCCCAAAACCCTAAATCGAGGTGGCATTTCTTAGCTACCTAAACAAAATCCCTGTAATTGAATTCCCTAGTCTATCTCCCTAAGCCTTTTGCCCTCCCATCACTTACCACAACTCCCTAACTCCTTTCCCTACTTCCCTAAATTTTCCCTTAGCCATCCCAATTCCCTAACCCCACCATCCTACTCCCTTTCCCTTCCTCTTCTTCCCAAGGGTTTTTCCCAAAACACAACTGAAACATGGAAGAAGAGGAAGACCTTCATCATGAGCAAGAGAGAGAGTTTAACTTGGTGGAATTGGATGACCTAGATGACCATGAAAACTCAAGACTGATCATCCAAGAGAAATATTCCAAGATCAGGGAATTACAAGATAGTTTGGCAAGAAAACAAGCATCTTAGTGACAAGAAAATACTCTTAGAATTAGAGCTGTTGAATTCCAAGAAACAAGATACCAAAGATAAGGCAATGATGGCACATGATGAGCCTCATGTTACATGTTATTTTTTCACCATGACATTTGAATGTCAATATAGGTTCATCACTACCTATATTATGCTCCGATAGAGGTCAAAAACCCTAATGTTCCTAAGCCAAGTCTTGGAATTGGAGAAAATCTCATTAAAACCCTAAAAAGTCTAACTCTGCACTTTTCCTAGATATTTCCTACGGATCCACAAATATTTGATCTATAGCCTGTGGCACATCCTGCACGTTCTGCTTATAAAACTTGCGGACCCCCGTAACAGTCAAATAAAATAAAAAGTAAGTTCTAGAAGCCCAGCTGGACGAATATTATCCCAATTGGAAGCTTCTAGAGGTGCGATCAGTTCGAGCTTTATCCCTCCACTCATGGAGCTCTATCCCTTCACTCATGGAGTTTATCCCTTGGTATATGGAGCTAAAATCCCTTCATGAGAGTAATCCATCCCCCTCTTCATGGAACTGAAACCACCTCCATTTCCCTATAAATTGAGCTCATGTTTCAGTCTCAAGGGTAGACACACATATGGTAATTGCTGAAGAAATTCCCAAGAGAGAATACACTCTACACTAGTGATTATTGGTATGAGAATGATCATACACTCATGTCCATAACTTCATGCTAGTTCAGAGAGAAGAAGGCTTGTCAATCTGAAGGAGGAACGATTGTTCAAGAACCCGGGAGGAACTTGTACAACATCAAGGTGACAAGTTGTAAAGTTACTCTTTTGATTCAAGATAATACATATGGATCTCCTTTTCTCATTGAGTTGTTCTTGTGTCTATTTGAATAATTCAATACTTGGATTCCTTGATCACTGATTTAGATTAGTTATTCTCAATTATTATATGTTCCAGGAGCTTTTAATTCTTTTTTCTGTCTTTGATTGCAGGTTCTACTTTCTGAAGAAGCCTCTTTGGAGCGACTAGATAAAAGGCTGCACCGAACGTTGAACTTCAAGGTAGGAGAATGTCCTCTTTCTTTGGTTATAATAATTCTGAATCACATTTAATCTAGAGAAAATGATTTACAAATGGATGTTTGTTTCTAGCTATCTGTAGGATACTAGGGAGATCGCTCTTGTCCGCAAGAGGGATTTATCGACATAACAAAATGGCGAATCTGCTGGGGAATAGAACTTAGTTTTCCTTTTTATTTTTTAGTTTTAACTTTAATTTTTTTTTTGATTTTGATTAGTCTAAACTTGGGTTGGGTAGATAACTTATCAGAATCACTGAAAATAATATTTTTATTTTTATTTTTTTTGTCCTTTTCCTGGACTCCGCGGTTTTTATTTAAAAACAGTGCAGTAGCCTCTGCGGTTATTAGTTCAGAACAGTGCGGTACCGCTCTGTTCTCCATTAGAACTTGCAGACTTGGGGAAAACTTTTGAAAAATTAAGAATTCTCCTTTTAGGAGCCAGATTACCAGATCTCTGTGTTTGCCCCAACTTGTCTTGACTGTCAAAGTCTTATGTGTGAGTTTCTTTCAGCAATTTTTTTGTTTGAGTGATTTTTCATCTGATTTTCATTTTATGAGTGAGTGTTTGCCCTACTTTCTTGTTGCTCCATATTAGAAGCCTTCATATAACCTAGCATACTGGTATGCTATTGTTTTCTTGTTAAGCCATTAAACTTTTTGCAAACCTTGCTTTTATGAAAATTGAGTTTCATTTTCATTTGCAAATTTAGTCGAGCTTTTAGCTCGATAAGGCCTGAATTTAACATTAATCCATTGTTATATGTTTTCATTTCTGTTGAGATAAGTGGAAATTCTTCTTGGTTCGATCACAAACTAAGAGAAAACATCCTCAAACTTTCTAGATAGAGTTCAAAATTAGAGTTTCTTATTTTGGTTTTGAATTTTATGTTTTTAGGAGTATTAGATATGGTTTTCTTTTTGGAAATGTTTTGTTTAATGATTTGTAGTTTTTTATCTGATTGATAAAGGATTTCATTTCGAACAAGTAATTGATCATTTTATGAAATTGATTTCTCAAAGAAATCGTCTTCTTTTCAAAGATTTTTGTTTATGAAAGAAAGAATTGGTGCTTTAGAAAATTGTTAAATCTCTCAAATATTTTCCTTAAATAAGTTTCATTGAAAAGAAAAGAGTTGAACTTTTCATTTAGATGCATTTAATGTATTTTTGAGTCGGGTAATAAAACATCATTGAATTTTCACTTCCATACCTTCTGTCTTAAGAAATAGCCAAATTAAAAATAACGCTCTAATAAAATCAATCTAGATATTTTTACATTTTCTAGGGCTCTTTTCCACCAACATAGATTAGGCTACTGTCTTGGAACAGGTTGTAATTAACATTCCAAGACAGTTCAAACAAACAATCTTTCGGTAGGAAAAATCCAATTGTAGCATTTATGCTCTAGGAAGCTGATATGAAAATGGAACTATTTGTAATGTTATGCAAAGTATCTATTTCCATTTAATTAAGTGTGCAAAGTATTCTCCATGTCTTGTAGGTTAAACAAAATGTTTTTGGTAATTGTTTCTGAGTTTTTGTGTGAGGAAATGTTAATTAAGTTTATTTTTTAACATATTATATCAGAAATACACAACAAGAGAATTTCACCATAGCATAACATAGCAAACTGATGAGGCAGTTCACCCCTCCTGGGCTACATCTGCCGGGTCCAAGGCTCCCAATGGGCATATCCTTGCTCTATTAAGTTTCTCAAAATGGTTATACAGTGAAATATATGCCTAAACAGGCAAAAAAAGCTGTTAATTTGACTTCAGAAGATAGAAATAAACTAAAAATGGCTTTTGTTTCACCTCAAACAGTGAAGTACAACCCAATACAGCTCCATCTTCCTGATGGCCTTGGTGGCCATTTCCTATTTCCTGAAGAAAAAATGGCTGAAGAACACCTTTTTTCACTCCAAAACCTGTCCCAAACACTCCAGAATTCTCAAAAAACCCAAAATTGACTAAAATTTTGTCCCAATTGGTTCAATATTGTGAAAGTTATGACCAAAACAAGATTTTGCCCAGTGGCACTAGAAAACCTCCTCCAAAACTGGAGGAACTGCGGTTAGGAGCGCCAAAAATAGCATAACTCTAGGAAAGGCGAAATGCGCCCCAAATTAGTGGTAACGGTTAAATGTGACATTAAATTCCATGTAGGGTGGGGTCACATGTTACCATCGCCGTGCCAACCGCCGGGTTAGCCGCCACCTTCACCGTTTGGCATTAATTGCTACATTTTATTTGGCACTGTTTACATGTCTTATGGTTTAAAATATTTAACCATAGCCATCGGATAACTGTTTCTGCTTGGTGTTAAGCCCTTTGGTCACAGGCTCTCGGTCACGAACCATCGGGGCTAGCCCTCCACCTTTTTTCCGCCCAAATTCAATTTAAAACTTACATATAAACCATCAAATATAGGAGTTAAGCAACACGGTGTAGGCAAATTCGTAGAGCATTGTATTGGTCGCCGGGAGGTCTCCGTTTCAAATCTCGTGGACTCCATATATCTTTTTAGCCATGACCCCTGGGCCACGTGGCGACCTTCGGGCCTGCCACGTGATGACTTGCCATTGGTCCACTATAACACAGTCCAACGGACCTCCAATGACATAATGCCACTTGTCGAATTAGGATTGGCCTGAATAGAATATTCCAAGGAATATTATTTTTTTAATTTTTTCAAAGTCAAAAAGTCAACTTTGGTCAACTGGTTTTTGGAGTTTACTGAAGACTTCAAACCTACATAACTTTCACATACGACATCGGATTTGAGTCTTGTTCATGGTGCCAGAATCGCAGTGATGAGGCCTTTCCAGTCATTCAAGTTGCAACCAATTCTGAGCAGTTCCATTTTTGAGTATTTTTTCAACTTGGACATGATCACCTGATCACACCTCCCAAATGGGAAGCTTTTTGACCCCAAAATTTCTCTGAATTATAGAAATTGAAGATGATGAGACTGATTCTCCACTCTTCCAACCTTGAACCACTGAAATCTTCCTAACTTCATCAAATTGAGCTTCTCATAAAAAGATAAATTCTTTCTTGAATCCGCTGACCGCCTGTTGCTAGCCTTGACTGAGTCATGATGCAAATTTTTGAAATTTTCAGAACAACAACTATAATTTGAAGAAAACATACTGCTCCTACAATGGTCTACCTTCAAAGGAAACTGAAAATAAGGTTCCTTGCCAACTGTCCATATGGCGAATTTTTGTCAAATGAGCCATGTACTTGTGTCGATTCCCGACCAAGTTTTCTCGCCATACTACCCTACCATTCTAAAACTAGCAATGACCCTTTCTTAACTTTGTGCCCTCTTTTCTTGCATGCTTTACCCTCTCTTGGATTTTTCACCAACACTTTGTTCTCTGCACCGATCGACACCAAAGACACTTTCTGCAACATCTTATCATCTTCTTCCAAAGACGAATTTCTTTTAGACTGAAACATATCATCATTTACATCAGCAATAACATGAAAATGATTATGTACAAAATATTTTTACTTAATCATCAACAAAGTCAAATTTTGACTTGCATTGACAAGACTTTTCAACTGCCCTGCATTCACTAAAGAAGATTCTAGCTTCTTCCGATGTGCTCTCACAATAAACTCCTTGCCATCCTTAAACAGATGATACTTGTTCTCATGGCGATGGAAGATTGCTTTTCTTTCATATAAATACGGACTACCCAACACCACACCTGTAATCTCAAGTGGTACCACATCTAGTTCAACCAAATCAACATAATGAGCTGTTATGGCGAAGCGCAACATGCACTTTCTTGAGACTTGTAAATTAGCGTCCTTGCAAATCCATCCAAGTGGATATGGCTTTGGATGTGGAATGGTCTCAAGTTTCAGCTTCTTGACTAAGTCTTCTGAGATGAGATTCGCTTGTGACCCACTGTCAAATAGTGTGTCTATCGTTTTGTGTTTGGCTATTATCCTCACATGAAACAAATCTATCCTCCTCTCTCCATTTGGAGTTTCTATGTGACAGTTTAAAGTGCTAGAATTGGGATTTGTTTCCTTTACAACCTCTTTCCCATTTATGTTCTTTAGTACCATGGCTATGCTTTTAGTTTCATCACCTGATTCAGGCCCTAAGTCTTGTTCAGTAGTTGCAACTGTTTTTCCCTTTTCTTTAGCCTTATCTTTGGTTTTAAATTTTTCTGATTTCAACTCCAGATGAAGTTTCTAGCAATGGTCTTCATCGTGGTTTGTTTTGGAACAGTTTTTACAAAATAATTTTCCTTTTTCTTTCCTAGAGTTTGCATTTCTTTTCCTCCCTTTGCCTTTAAATTCACTATCCACATTCCCATCAAAAGATTGTTTCCCTCTAGCCTCTAAATGTGTGGCTTGGACACAAACCTCGTCTAGACTAGTAGGATTGAACATAAGGATAGTATGTATAATATAGCTGTGTAAACCACCTATATATTTCAGCAAAGTCTCTTGGCTATGCAAATCAATTCCAAGTAATAAATCCCTTCTTCTAAACTCTTGAGTGTAATCTTGAACACTTTGTCCCTTAAGTTGTCTAAAACTTTGCCAATTCATGATAGCCTTTTGTAAATGAGCTAATGGATAAAATTGTTTCTTAATTGCGGAAATAAATTCAGCCCATGATAAAGTGATCTTACCATTTTTTTTAATTTCATCCTTGGTCTTGGCTTCCCACCATACCAATGCTGCTCCCTCCATTATCAAAGAGGCTAACTGAATCTTGGTGTCGTCATCATGAAGGTTTTGTATCCTCAAGTAAAATTCCAACTGTCTTATCCAATTGTCAATTTTCTCTGCATTTACCTCACCATTAAAAATAGGCAACTCAAATTTAACATCAAGCTTTAAAAATGGACTTTTACCGGAGGTTTTAGACTTGTGAGATTGATTCACTGAAGTTGAGGATGACGATGTAGAGGAAGAGGATGAAGATGGGGATGGTGGATATCCATTTCCTCCGTGTCCTTTCTTTGAATTTTCATCACTTTTATTTCCTCCTGAAGAACCCTCTCCTTCTTTCTGGTGTCTAGACCCTTCTTCTACAAGCCTATCATTCCTTTCTTGGTAGAGTATCCTCACCATCTCTGTCATGTCTAGGAAATCCTTTCGGAACACCCGTTGAATACATGCTTGAGGCCTCTTCAATGGCTCTTGGAGGTGGCTCTCTGGCCCTTCTTGGTTGTGGATTAATTTGTGCACTAACCAAGTGTCCTTCACCTCTCTTGAGTTTAAGCCTAGTAAGCATCAAAACTTGCAAACAATCAACTATATCTTTGCACAAGAACAAATCTAGAGTAAAACTCTAGCTCCTAAGGCTCAAATCCTGAGCTCTGATACCATCTGATCTGAAGATGGAACTATTTGTAATTATATGCAAAGTATCCATTTCCATTTAATTAAGTGTGCAAAGTATTCTCCATGTCTTGCAGGTTAAACAAAGTGTTTTTGGTAATTGTTTCTGAGTTTTTGTGTGAGGAAATGTTAATTAAGTTTACTATTTAACATATTATATCAGAAATACATAGCAAGAGAAATTCACCATAGCATAACACAACAAACTAATGAGGCAGTTCACCCATCCTGGGTCACATCTGCTGGGTCCAAGGCTCCCAGTGGGCATGTCCTTTCTCTATTAAGTTGCTCAAAATGGTTATACAGTGAAATATATGCCTAAAAAAGAAAAAAAAAGTTGTGAATTTGACTTTAGAAGACATAAATAAGCTAAAAATGGCTTTTGTTTCACCTCAAACAGTGAAGTACAACCCAATATAGCTCCATCTTCCTGATGGCCCTAGTGGCCATTTCCTCTTTCCTGAAGTAAAAATGACTGAAGAACACCTCTGTTCACTCTTCAACCTATCCCAAACACTCGATAATGCTCAATAAACCCAAAATTGACTAAAATTTTGTCCCAGTTGGTTCAATATTGTGAAAGTTATGACCAAAACAAGATTTTGCCTAGTGGCACTAGAAAAGCTCCTCCAAAACTAGAGGAACTCTAGTTCGGAGCGCCAAAAATGGCATAACTCCAAGAAAGGTGGAACGCGACCGAAATTAGTGGTAACAGTTAAATGTGGCATTAAATTCCATGTGGGGCGGGGTCACATGTGACCACCGCCGTGCCAACCGCCGAGTTAGCCGTCACCTTCACCGTTTGGCATTAACCGTTACATGTTATTTAGCGTTGTTTACATGTCTTATGGTTTAAACCGTTTAACCATAACCATCGGATAACTTTTTCCACCTAGTTTTAAGCCCTTTGGTCGCAGGCTCTCCGTCACGAACCATCACGGCTAGCCCTCCACCTTTTTTCCGCCCAAATTCAATTTAAAACTTAAATATAAATCGTCGCCTATATGAGTTAAGCAACACAGTGTAGGCGAATTGGTGGAGTGCTGTATTGGCCCCCGGGAGGTCTTCGTTTCAAATCCCTCAGACTCCATATATCTTTTTAGCCATGACCCCTGGGCCACGTGGCGGCCTGCCATTGGCCCACTGTAACACGGTCCAACGAACCTCCAATGACATAATGCCACTTGTCGAATTAGGATTGGCTCGAATGGAATATTCTAGGGAATATTTTGGGGAATATTTTGAGGAATATTCTTAGAATATTCCTTGGAATATTCTTTTTTTAATTTTTTCAAAGTCAAAAATTCAACTTTGGTCAACTAGTTTTTGGAGTTTACTGAAGACTTCAAACGTGCATAACTTTCACATATGACATCAGATTTGAGTCTCGTTCATGGCACTAGAATCGTAGCAACAAGGCCTTTCCGTTCGTTTAGGTTGCAACCAATTCTAAGCAGCTCCATTTTTTAGCATTTTTTCAGCTTGGACATGATCACCTAATCACAAGCTCTTCTTAAAAGAGTCAAGCATGAGATCATGTCCAAACTAGTGATGTAATTTTACCTATCTCACCGAGAAAGATAACAGATGTGCACATATTAAAAATGGTAAACCTCGGATAAACCATTGTCGAGGAGCCTAGGGTCACTTGTTGGTAAACCTTGGATTATGTCAAGGAGCCTTTAAGGGGATTGAGCTAGTTAATCTGCCCTTGCGTGTATATTGGATTGTACACTGTTCCCCCAGGTATATTTGTTCCCGTTGGTGACCTTAGTGGCTATAAACTTTAGGATTATTTCTGAAGGTGACGGTGGAGGGAAGGTCCCACTGTACCTAGAGCAGACGTCGACTAGACTCACTTGGACTTTCCGGAGGGTTCTCTTCATTTCGAGATGGTTTAAGTGGAGAAACTTACACCGGACTGTTTCATTAAGTAGGTTGTCGGGTACATGTTCCAACCGCTATTTCTACATTAAAATTCTACGACGTTGGATTTCATCACCAACTAGTGTTTTTAGTGTGGGAATCTACTGTTTGTGTGTGGATTGCTCTCTTAGATTTTGTAGGTGTGTGATCAATTTGATTGTTTCCTTAGAGACTTTCAGACATTTTGTTGAATTTTTCTTTGATTTCGTTTGTTAAAATTTTTAATCGTGGCTGAATTACCTAGACAATCACGTAGAATGTAGGGGAAACCCCCTGAGTACACACCAAGCCAATTACAAAAACTTAAATCTGAGAAAGGACAAACATCAGGGATTGGATCAACTAAACACAAAGAAACATCAATAATTATTCATCCTGGATATAAAGTTGATAAACCTCAAACAACAGAGAGTTCTCAAAGAAAAATTTCAATTTCTGAACTAGTTGAACTTGCTTCTAGAAATAGTGAATTATCAGCTACTGAGCCTGAAATTTCTGAACTAGAAACTGAACCTGCTACGTTTGAGCCTGATTCAGAGTTCATCACTCCAACCCCTCGTCGTCTTGATTCACTGAGAGTGAAGTATCACATCACTGAGAACCTTCCTCCTGGTCTTATTAGCATTGAATAAGTTACTAATACAGAGGAAGAAGTTGTTCTTCCTTCACATCAAGAATCTTTAGATATTAAGCCATGTGAATCGATATACTATAGCCCTTTCAAATAAGATACTTGGTATTCTTAGTTGACAAACTTTATACACAATTCTAGTCTAAACTATTCACCCACCCAGATTCCTTTTTATGTCATACCAAGAGGTAATTACAGACCTTCATTAAACATGTCTGGTGAGTCATCCATGTTTTCTGCATCCCCAGAATCATATTTGTATGGTGGTTCGTCTGTTCCTGCGGGATACCAGTCACTTTCTGGTACTTTCTCAGGAGCATCTCCTTCTCCCGAAAAAATTGTATCATCATCTGGTCCAAATGAATCACATACCGAAACTTTGAGTGCAGAACACATTTACATGATGTATGGACACATTTCGAACCCTGACCCTCAAGGTAGTAATTTACCGCCTGGGGGGAAACCACAAGGTAGTAACTTACCGCCTGGGGTGCAACCTCAAGGTAGTAATTTACTGCCTGGGGGGCAGCCTCAAGGACAGTACATACCTCAAGGACATTGCATACCTCAAGGCCAATACATACCTCAAGGACAATATCAACCTCAAGGGCAATACACAATTCAGGGTTCGCATCCTCTTCAAGGACAGTACCCTATGCCAGGGCAACCGTATTTCCAAGGACAACAACCTCCTTTAGGGTCACAATTCTACCTGGAACAACAATTGTTTCAAGGAGGTGGGAATTATCTAGCTAGTTATCAAACATATGTTCCAAATTATCAACCTGGTTATGGTTCATCTTATGAAACACAACCTTGAATGGGACCTCCATATCCTGGAGTAAACACGGTGTGGGATCCATCCCAAGTTCAACAGAATTTGTAACCTAATGTGCAAGTACCCTATAATCAACCTGGCCAACCAATTGGTTACATTAAAATCCAGTAACCTGTCCAACCTACGCTTTAAGTTATACCATAGGTATTTTCACCTGGTACAGTTCAGCATCCTGGTCCGAGTACACCTAGAACTCCAACTCAAACTGCTACACCAACTTCTGTTTAAGCTAGCACACCTATCCCTGGAGTTTCTGCAACCCCTATTTCTACAAACCTTCAAGTATCACAAAAAATCCCTGTAGTCACTGCTCAACAACCTGGACCCACAGTTCAAACTACTGTTCAGATGCCTACGGGACAACTTGGTACAAGTACAATTGTAACAAGCCAACCTCAGTTTGTTTATCATCTGTATCAAGGGCAGTATCAATATGGTCCTGTAGTACAAACTCCAGTATACCAGCATCAATTGTACCCTGGTTACACGTATCAGATACCATCTCAATCCCAATATGGTCCAGCCAATATTAGTTATTCTGGAGTTATTCCAATCCCAAATGCACAGGCTATTCTAGGATATCCTGGATATCCTCCTCTTGGTACTGGTATAGTTCCACAAGGTTATCAGTTTTCTCAACAAGACCCTAACCGTCAGTTGCCATTCATTGCAACTTTGGATTTACCTGATTTTTCGTGCCTAACAAATGATCCAATGTATTATCTTTCATATTGGCCGCAAATGCCAAATAAGTTTCCCAGTGATATTCCTAAATTTGAAGGTAAATCAGGAGAGGAACCCTCAAACCATGTCATGACTTACCACCTCTAGTGCGCATCAAAATTTTTGATTGATGATTCCATTCGATTACGATTGTTTCGGAGAACACTGATAGGTTTAGCTGCAAAATGGTATATTGAACTACCACATGGCTCATTCAACAATTTCAATGCTTTAGCAACAACTTTCTTAACCAACTTTCAGTTGCCAGTCAGATACGACAATGGCATGGAACTTTTGACTTCATTAAAACAATCTACATCTATGCACATATCAGATCACATACATGAATGGAGACATAGAAGACATTTACTCAAAGTCTTTATTCCGGATCAGATCTTGGAAAAATGGTTCATCAAATCATTGCTTCGAAAGATCACTAAATATGTGGCTAAGGGAGGGGTTGTTACTGAAGAACAGGTCATTTCTCAAGCTCAGTACTTAGAGCTAGTATACACACAGTCTAGTACATTATACGAAAATATTCCTGACTTACCATGTCTTGGTCAAATAACTACAAATCCTTCAGGATCTCATGCTGCAGATGGTGTAATTGGTTTAGTTAACACAAATAAAAGTAAGAAGAAGTCTTCAAAAACTACTTCTCTTATCATAACTTTACCAAATTCACCAAAAGGAGATTCTTCCCTTGAAACTGCCGACATTCACATTGTAGATTCGTCTACTGCTAAATCCAAAACCGGTAATAAGAAGAAAGGAAAGAATAAAATAAAACAGACTTCGTCTCCCAAAGAGAAAACCGAAAAGACTGAACCATCTTATGATAAACGAAAGCCTTGTTATCCTTGTCTTATCTATAATGAGGATCACTTTACTAAAGAGTGCCCACATCGGTCTGATGTCTCTAAATTCATCAACAAGTTCACCCACACCCGCTGTCTTAAAGGATCCTTTTCCTACTCAAGATAGAAAAATGATAGTAGCTTCTTCACATTCATCAACAGATATTTTAATGGTGTCTGAGGTTATGGTTGCGACGCGATCGCAAGACTATGGAAGTAAAAATCCTGTAACTGGTAAAGACGTAGAAAATTCTAATTCAACACCAGCTAAATATCCTTTAGTTTCTGATCCACTTCATATCGAGAAACCTAATCTTTATCTAGTAATTAAACTGCCTGATAAAGATGTACTTCGAAAATCGGCTTTCAATCCACATGCGAGAGCTGCTCAGAACTACAACATTGTTGAAGATTTGGCGATTTCCCCTTTGGCAATGTCGGCTTTAGAAGTGCTACAATCATGCCCAGCACAAAGGAAATTACTTTTATCAGCTATTGGAGGTATAGATTCTTAGGATTCTAACCTCATGGTCTTCGATCTAAGCAATTTTACACTGAGATTCCCTCATCAGATGGCTTTTTAGATTCCGGTATTAGTAAAAAATAGATGATTTTTTCGTACTGTAATTGATGAAGGGGAATCCAAGTGCATAATGTCGTTAAATTGTTGGAAAACTCTTAGTTCTCTGACACTCAACCAACCTCTCACAATACTTAAATATTTTGATGGAAGAGGATTCCATCCGTTTGGAATTTTACAGGATCTACCTATAGAAGTAGAAGGAAAAACTGTTAATATAGATGTGGAAGTTGTTGATGCCCCTCTAGATTACAAGCTTCTTCTGGGTCGAAGCTGGACTTATGCCATGACTGTTGTCGTTTCATCTGTCTTTCGGTTAATAATGTTTCCACATAAAGGAAAGATCGTGAAAAATGATCAGTTTTCATATTATTCATCTGACCCAGCTTCTACAGATAGTATCCAACATGTTGGAAAATCGACTATCCAATATGAAGATGTTGGTGTAGATTTACTAAAGGAATCCACTTTGATGGGAACTTTTTCTATGCCTCCACCCAACGTACTGCGTACCATTGCTAACATCAATATGATTTTATCAAGCACTATTCCATTCGATGACACTTAGATAGTGCCTTCAGAGTCAGAAATGAATTCTTTCAATGGCGAGATGCCTTTGAGTCCTTTTGAGATGGCATATGCAGTAGTAAAGTCATTTTCTAACACACTTTCAACTAATCATGATCCAATGATTGTGATCAGCGAAGAATCTTCTTCACTATCAAGCTCAGAATTGACATCTATTTCTGATCCTTTTCAACAAGTGTTTCATACTGATGAAGGTATTCGAGAATTTTTGTCTATGCATGAATTACCCTGGGATAATCTACATCATAGATCTTAATTTTTACCTGAACTTGATAGTTTTGAAAAAAAAATTCGTCTATTTTTACAATTGATTATGTCAAGGAACCACAGAATCTAATATCGATCACAAATTCAGATTCTGAGATTAATTTGGGAAACATTTCTACAACTATTCCTATTGACATATCAGTTAAACTTGGAATTGTTGAAAACATTCATATAGGTGCTTCTTGTACGATTGATGAAATTAATACATATAAATCCCTATTTCAAGAATTCTAAGACATAATTTTCTGGTCCTACGAAGAGATGCCAGGAATTGATCCAAATATTGTCGTTCATGAAATAAAAACATACCCGGATGCAAAGCCTATTAGACAACGATTACGTCTGATACATCCGTGAAAAGCTGCTGCTATTAAAGCTGAAGTTGAAAAAGCTACTGCGAGCATGATTTATTTATCCAATCCCATTAACATATTGGATATCTAATATAGTTCCCGTTACCAAGAAACAAGGGACTATATGAGTATGTGTCGATTATAGGGATATTAATAAAGTGTGTCCAAAAGAAAATTATCCTACCCCTTATATCGACCAAATCATTGATGATTGTGACGGAAATGAAATGTTTTCATTTATTGATGGATTTTCTAGATATAATCAAATCAACATACTCCTTGCTGATCAACCAAAAACAACGTTCATATTTCCTTAGGGGACATTTTCTTATTGTAAACTACATTTTGGATTAAATAATGATGGTGCAACTTTTCAAAGGGAAATGTCTTACGCTTTTCATGACATCAAACATATTTTGCAGCCTTATCTGAATGATTTACCTGCTCATTCATTACACAGGGAAGATCATCCTACTCACTTACGAGCAATTTTTATGAGATGTAGGCATTGCAAGATTCGTTTGAATCCGCACAAGTGTGTTTTTTGTGTGCAATCAGGACGATTACTGGGATTCATTGTTCTGAAAGCTAGCATTCATGTCGATCCCTCGAAGGTTGAAGCCATCATAAATTTACCTCTTCCTTCCAGTCTGCCTACTCCAAAGTTTTCAAGGGAAAGAAAACTTTCTACATAGATTTATCCCGAACTATGTTGAGTTAAGAAAAGGTTTTACCCAGTTATTGAAACAGAATGTTCATTTTATTTGGGATGAGATTGCTGATCGATATTTTGATGCTCTAAAACACGCATTAACCCATGCACCGTTATTGCATCCAGCCAATTACAACCAGGACTACTTTTTATACCTAACAACCTTTGATTCCACTATTGGAATGGTTCTAGTTCAAGAGGATGAATTTCACAATGAGCATGTGATTTACTATCTATGTCGAAATCTAAATCTGACCGAAATTAAATATTCACATATGGAGAAATTGACCTTGGCAGCAGTTCAAGTTGTCCAAAGATTTCGTCACTACATATTATTATGAAAGACAACTGTGAAATCTAATTGCAACCCGATGATGTATATTTTGACAAAAAAATTACTCGAGGGCAAATACTCTAAATGGACTTTTATCCTACAAGAGTTTGATTTGGAATTTGAGAAATCTAAATCAAAGAAATCACTGGTGTTTGCAGAACTTATGTGTGACTTTCCCAATACTGAGACGGAAACCGTGGTAGTGAATCCCATTGCAGATGAATCTCTGTTTCTTATCAGTACGTTAGATCCATGGTATGGATATATCATCATTTATCATCAAACCCAAACCTTTCGCCCCGAGCTTTCACGTTCAAATTGATGGAGAATCCGTTATCAATCTCAGCAATACAATATTGTTGGAGACACACTTTATCGTCATGGTGCCGATTCTATTTTTTGACGTTGTATAAATCACGAAGAGGCTGAAAGGGTTGTGAATGACTGCCACTCTGGAGCGTGTGGTGGTCATATGTCTGGGTATGCCACAGCCCAAAAGATATTGTGCGCTGGCTATTTTTGGCCGTCATTGTTCAAAGATTGTATTATTGCGGTCTAAAAATGCCATAGATGCTAAATATTTGATCGAAAGATGCATGCACCACCAGCTCCTCTTCACCCAATAATTGTTGTCAGTTATTTTGCGAAATGGGGCATTGATTTCATTACATGTAACCCTCACTCTACCAGGGGGCATGGGTATATTATTCTCACTGTAGATTTCTTTACCAAATGGGCCAAGGCGGTGCCTACATTCCTGGAAGATGGAAAAACTACAACTACATTTGTATTTAATCATGTGATTGCTCGTTTCGGAGTACCCCAAGCTATTATCACAGACCATGGGAGTCATTTTCAAAATACAATGATGACCGAACTTTCCGATCAACTTGGCCTGTGCCATCATAACTCTACTCCATATTACCCGTATGCTAATGGTCAGGTTGAAGCCATTAATAAAGTTTTAACCACCATGATTAAATGGATTATCGGAACTCACAAATAGAATTGGCATACCATGTTTTTTTGGCATTATGGGCATACCGAACCTCAACAAAAACTGTTATAGGGTTCACTCCTTTTCAACTGGTTTATGATTTAGAAGCTGTGTTACTCATTGAATGCAAAATACCATCAATCCAATTAGCCATAGAGTTACTACCAGCTACCTCTGAAGAGGAAAAACGATTTTTGTACTTAGCACAATTAGATGAGACTCGACGCACTACTGCATTAGCTGCCGAAGCTCATAAGAAATGTGTGAAAGCTCAGTATGATCGAAGTGTTACACCTCGTGTTTTTTCAAAAGGTGACCTAGTCTTAGTATATGATCAAGCTAACAATAAGCTAGGTGCTAGGAAATTAGAACCAATGTGGAATGGTCCTTATATTGTCAAGCGAGTGCTTGCCAAAGGGGCCTATGAATTGACTGATTATGACGGGGTGTCTTTAGATAAGCCCAGAAATGGTCTTTATTTGAAGATATATTATGCTTGATTCTCGTGTGAAGGTCTCAATTGTATATTAGTTATTTTTCTAGTTAGTGTGCCTTAGATTAGATAAGTGTGCCTAGTTTAAGTTTTTTCTTACTACTATCACTGCTTATCTTGATTACTCTTGATATTGCAGATGTCGACATCCCTTCAAACGTACATTGGTTTCGCTGATGGTGCCTGTCGTAGTACATAGAATATTTCTTCCACAGCTTGGGTTATCTATTCACCCACTGATGAGTTAGTTTTTGTGCATGGGGTAAGCCTTGGTCAAACGACGAAAAATACTGTAGAATATAGCGCTCATTGAGTTATTATCTGATGCCATTTCATTTGGTATTATATGTTTGATAATTAGGTTAGATTCAGAACTCATTGTATTAAATTTAAACAGAGTATATGCAATTAAAAATCCAGTGTTATTGAGATTATTTTTGAAGGTTCGTCTCTTGGAAAGATAGTTTTATTACATTGAATATCAACAAATTTCAAGAAATTTAAACACATTGGCTGATGCATTAGCTAATCGTGTTCTAAATAGACATTTGCAACATTAGAACAGTAAACCAAAACAACATTCGATACATGTTGAACAAGAGTCAGATAAAGTAGAAATATCATAGATAGGTTTGTTTCAAAAAATATTACATTGTTTGTGATCATAGGTTCAAACACCTTATGATCTGATAGATACTGATAAAAAAAAAATGTCAATTCATGATGATCATCCACTATCTGTGATGATGATCATGGTAGTAGACTATGGCACACGCCACCTTGTGCAGGAATCTCCTAAACTGTCTGGGTACACCTATAACATGTCTCTGAAGACAGAGAGGAATGTCATATGTCCTTGTCTCAAGAATATCTATGGTTAACCTCTCTAGGTTGTGTTCCATATCAGTTAGGATATCTGCTACCTGATCCTGTGGTGGTACTATAGGCTCTGCTTTCTGCCTTTCAAAGCGGCAAAGTGTAGCTGGTCGTCATGGACCAACTTCTGCATTTAAATTTTGTTATCAGTATTGGACGATAAAATAAAAATAAAAATTATATTTGAAACACATCAAAATGATTCACTTACCCGATTCGTCCCACTGTGTCCCTGGAGGCAAGGACATCTCGAGATCACCTCTAAAATCTATGCCCGCATAAGGGAAGTCTTCAATTGTGAAGACTTGATTTTGTGACCACATAAAGTACACTAGAGTGAACCGAACCATTGAACTACCGTCGCCACCATGGAAGGCCATTAATGCAACCCAACATACCATACTAGGTTCTTTAGGCTCCCCACGATCCATTGGAATGAGCTGAGGGGAAAGAAGTGGAATTCTCTCTAAAGCAAAGGAAATCAAGATGGCACCATAACCAAAGTTTTTAACTTTGCGTTCTTTGCTCTGGTTAGTTGGCCTTTCATGTTGGCCAATACCCCTTCACACCAGTTGAAAATGGTGCCTCTAAAACACTCCACCACGGTCTGCATTTGAGATTTAGTGGCTACATGTGGAGCCACACTTCCATACAACCTGGTTACCATGAATGCAATTAATTTGATATCAAGTCACAAGATAGTCTTTATGTCTATGTGATTATCCTTTGGATCTGCTGCATCACTGCAAAACTCTTGTTTGTAACTAGCAACGGGTAGGCCACCCTGTCTAGTTTCAAACAAGGATATGTTTTCTCCTCTTTTGGAAAATCCAGTGAGAAAATAAATATCTTCGAGCTCGATTTCGAGCCGATGGTCACCAATGATAAAGAACTGATTTTGAACATCCCATTTGTTCACTAATCATGTCATCAGCTCCACCTGTGCTCTCATACCTTGAATCACCCAGAACTTATACAAACCACAATTTTTAAGCACTCGCATTGTTTGAGGATTATTCATGGCTTCATTGTTTGTATCTTCATGCTCACGTTCTCTCCACTCTAGCATGGTGAAATAGTATGCAAATGGACCCATTTGAAGGTTAGAAAAACTTTTTGTGTGGGAAACTTTAACCATTTTTGAGAGAATTTATTAATTTTAAACCGTTCACGGTGCCTCTGTATTTTTTGTGTGGAGATAGTGCGGACGTCCGCACAAGCTCCAAACAAAACCGTGGTAGCTCGATAATTTTCCTTTTAGAAAATTATCGGGGTCTGCAGGTAACACATGCATGACCTGCAGACCCCCGAGAGCGCAATTTTGAACATAATTTCTCCCTAAAAATTGAATTTAAAGCCAAATAATAGAATTTAATCAGATATAAATGAAGAGAAGAGTGTTGTGGATTACCTGGTTCTGATGAATCACGATTTGAGCGGTCGGTTCTCCCGTTATCAACTCCGGAACTTTTTTGCCAAAAGCTCTCAATTTACAACTCTGAAGACAAAAGGTGAAAATGACTTTGTTAAACTCCTTTTTATAGTTTTTGAATGAATAAAATATTATATTTTATTTATTTTTCTCTTTAAAAGGTTATTTTTCGATTTTTTTACTTATTGGAAACATGTATGTTTAATCTTTCGAGTTTTTTGTGCAGAATATAGGTTTTTTTGGTGAAAATAATTATTTTGATGTTGAGTACACTTTTATCATTTTTTTCGGGCTCTTGAAAATTACGGAAAAAACAAAACCCTGGAGTTCTATTTTAAGCCCTTTTCAGACTCTCTAAATATGAAAATATCGCTGAGTACTTGACTATTTGAACTCGTTAAAGGAAATGAACAGTCGTCCCTTCAGTATAAGTTTACCCCTTTTCCGGACTGAAATGGACTATTTATGAAAAAGGTATACATTGACTAATCATGGTCAATAGAGTTCTCTCCTGTATTATTTTATCCTTTTTCAAGCTTGAGAGAATAAATTTATGAAAAATTAAAACCACAGAGTTTACTTATGTTTTTCTTCCCTAAAACTGAAAAACACCGAGTTTCTCCTATACTGGACTTGTTAAAATTTAACAGTAAAGGACCTGTTGATTACAAACAATAACGAACCACTCCTTCTTAGGGTTCGATTTTAATACTAAGTTGGAATCATCCAAAGGATGAGCTTACATAACAAGCAAATGTTATCCTCCTCAAGCTTGTCAAAAATAAAGAGGTACTTGCCAGAAATGGTGGGGGAAAAAGGAGAAAAGGAATCCAGTTGTAACCCTTGTTTTAAAAGCAGTATACCACTCTTGAACACGACACTTTTTGTCATACTTGTACCTGGGTTGGGAAAATCCTTTGTCTAACAATTAATCAAGCCACATTGAAAGTCTTCAACCAGTTTCTGGGTATTAGCTTTAGGTCAATTGTTACCAAACCATCTGCAGTGTCGTTATGTGTTCAAGAGACAATTCAAATCAACCATTCATTGCAAACATTTTCCTCCATTTGCGTTGACCATCCCTAAGTTAGTCCTTGCAAAAATTTCTTCAAAACTTGATCTAATGGTTTTGTGTCGTGGGCTTTCCTGCGACGGGTCGCTTTCTATCGACGACAGCTCATCATCTAGAAAGTTGATCTAGAATCCTATCAGTAACTTGGGATTTGCATGTCTTAATGGCAGGTTTCTCGCCTTCGACAACAGGTTGCATCATTGACCTTGGATCGAATGATTCCGTGAAGTGTTTGACTGCAAATCATTCATTCACACTTCGTGGATTGTACTGAGTACTATGAGAATTTTACTGAGTACTATGAGAGCCATTGTCATTATTAGTGGTTTCTCTCACACTTGTTAATAGTTCACATCATTGACTAGTAATAAAGTGGTTTCTACCATGTTCGACTTCGACACAATCAATCACATGGATAGAATCGTATTAGTTCGGGAAGCGGAAATCAAGACCCTAGATCTAGTTTCCACCATCCAGGCTGCGAGGAGTTTTATTATTCATGATACAATAGACTAATTATGACAGATGGATGCGTCCATATTGTGTCTACTATTGATGTAATTTTAAAATCATTTCTATAAAAGAACATTTAGCTAGTTTTGATCTGAGTATGGGAATGCCTACCTCAGCGATGATTTACATATATATGCTTGCATTGAATGTTTTTATAGGTTTTCGACTGGTGTGTCCGCAATCCAATCCTCAAAATGGTAAATCACTTTACTCTTTAGAACCACCTCAGACTTCACACTTTAGGGGGCAATATGTTACACATTATTTTGTCACCATGATATTTGACTATCAATATAGGTTCATCACTACCTATATTATGCTCCTTTAGAGGTCAAAAACCCTAATGTTCCTAAACCAAGTCTCGGAATTGGAGAAAAGCTCATTAAAACCATAAAAAATCTAACTCTGCACTTTTCCTAGCTCTTTCTTGCGGATCCGCAGATATTTGCTCTATAGCCTGCTGCACATCCCACACGTTCTACTTATAAAACCTGCGGACCCTCGTAAATAGTCAAATAAAAGAAAAAGTAAGTTCTAGAAGCCCAGTTAGACAAATATTCTCCCAACTGGAAGCTTCTAGAGGCGCGATCAGTTCAAGCTTTATCCCTCCACTCATGGAGCTCTATCCCTTCCCTCATGGAGTTTATCCCTTGGTATATGGAGCTAAAATCCCTTCATGAGAGGAATCCATCCCCCTCTTCATGGAACTGAAACCACCTCCATTTCCCTATAAATTGAGCTCATGTTTCAGTCTCAAGGGTAGACACACATATGGTAATTACTGAAGAAATTCCCAAGAGAGCATACCCTCTACACTAGTCATTATTAGTATGAGAATGATCATACACAGCTCATGTCCATAACTTCATGCTAGTTCAGAGAGAAGAAGGCTTGTCAATATGAAGGAGGAACGATTGTTCAGGACCTCGGGAGGCACTTGTACAACATCAAGGTGACAATTTGTAAAGTTACTCTTTTCATTCAAGATAATACATATGGATCTCCTTTTCTCATTGAGTTGTTCTTGTGTCTATTTGAATAATTCAATACTTGGATTCCTTGATCATTGAGTTAGATTAGTTGTTCTCAATTATTATATGTTGCAGGTGCTTTTAATTCTTTTGTCTGTCGTTGATTGCAGGTTCTACTTACTAAAGAAGCCTCTTTGGAGCGACTGGATAAAAGGCGGCACCGAACGTCGAATTTCAAGGTAGGAGCATGTCCTCTTTCTTTGTTTTTAATAATTTTGAATCACATTTAATCTAGAGAAAACAATTTACAAATGGATGTTTGTTTCTAGCTATCCATAGGATACTAGGGAGATCACTCTTGTTCGCAAGAGGGATTTATCCGAATAAAATCTCATCATGATGAGGCTCAAACCACCAGGAAGAGACCCAAAACAGGAGGCCTCAAAGAGAATTGGAGGCAGAAAAAATCACCTTGGGAAAGAGAATTGCCAAGAAAATTGATGAGAGTAGGGAAATTTGGCTTGAAAATACCAACATCCACCCGGAGAAGCTTCTACAAAAGGAAAAAAAAGATAATCAGATGCTAAGGCACATGGCCCACCACTATCAAACCAGGAACAAGATTTGTAACATCAAGATCAAGTAGTTGAAGAACAAATTGAAGGAAAACCTAGCCAAGAAAAAGGAAAAGGGAAAAATTGATATACTTGCTGATGCCTCCTTGGTTGCTCGAGACACCTCATCAGCACTTCATCCACCAAATTTGAAGGTTTTTGTGCAACTTTTTGCATTTTTGGTTATTTTGCAAATTTTAACACAGTTTTTGCACAATGAGCCTGTCTAGGCACTGCGCTTCTTCTGGGGTCCTCCAAAGGAAAAAAGACCACCACCATTGGATTCAGAAGGCATAAAAAATGCAATTTTGACACTTTGCAGGCCAAAAATGGACAATCTGGCAAGGAGAAATGGCCAAAAACACCTCAAAAATGACATTTCTGCACTGATTTTCAGGCAAGCACTGTGCTCTTGACCAGTCTTGGGAGATTTACCTTTTGGAGGGAAAACATTCATCCTTTTTGGAAACCAAGTACATTTCTGGAAACTAGACAGGACATGCTTTCCAATGAGATACCCTGAGCTCAATTTGGACATAATCAACCCCCTCAAAATTTGAGATGAAGTTGGTGTTGTGATCTTGACACTAGGGCTGCGCTCTTGATCAGTGACTGATATTTCTGATTTTTTCTTAGTTTTTTAAGTTTGACCATGGAAATTCATGATTTCACTTATGTAAATGATGCATGTAAATTTAATTAAGTTACTTTTGAGCTACTTAAGGGTAAATAAATTAGTTGAAAGTATTTTTAAGGATGAATGAATCAATTTCACCAAAGTTAGGGATGAGTCAGTTTGACCTCCCTAAACTTTAGGTTTACAGTTCGGCCTTTTTGGATCAGCTCCACAACTCAAGGATTCGAGCCCTGAGGTTGGGATAAGTTGTTTCATGTCTATATATTTCACCTCTTCACTCATTTGAGAGGTTGGATATTGTTGTATTGATCAGAGACACTAGTGTATTCATATTTTGGCAGGAATATATTGGATGAGTTGCAACTATTTTGGTGGGATTATTGTGGTACTATATTTTGACATAGTTTCTTCTTTTGTTGCATATGTATAAAAATTTTTTACTTTCCATGTTCATTCCACTTCTATGATATGTTTTATTCTCAAGTATGATAAGCATAATACATCTTTTATGCTCTGTTTTGGGAGAATCATCATAATTTTTTTGATTTCTTCAATTTAAAAAGAATTCATGTATTTTCATGCTCTTTTTAGCACCTCACCAGTCTGATTCATCTCACCTAAGAACCCTAAAGTGTTAAAGTACCTACCTACCTTTCCCCATCAGGTTCCTGCAATTCTGATCTTATTTTTCTTGACCTAGTTACCTCTTTGACCTAATTCACTCATCCAACACGCAAATCAACCAATCAAAACCCCTGTGCTACTATACCTAGCCTAAAACCTAATTTATCCAACCCTCTTGGTTGTGATCCCTTGGAGAGATCCCTCTCCTGCCTAGTAGGGCTAGCTACTTGGCGAGAGCTTGTTCTGTAGTTACCTTTGCTGGTCTCTTCTCAGTCTCGGAGATCCGATGGAGTGATAACAAATACTTTTCCACTAAAAAGTGTAGACAATACTATTCTAGGTCAATTTTGTTTGACAATTAGTAAAATAAATTTATCTCATTACCCTTCAATATAGTGAATGCTATTGTAAACAATTCCTCACATTTTGTGAAAATTCCTGTACCATAATCCTATTGCAACAACCAATATTATTTCTCCTAATTGTTAATTAATTAACAATTTATTTGCTACGACAAATACTGAAATAAATACACTGCACCCTTCAAAATAAAAATAATGTGGAAAATAAAATACTAGAAATTGAAAAATTCTAGCACACACACACAAATGTTAACATAGTTATTTTTGGACAAATGTCCCCGGAAAAACCCAATGCGGGAAAACCGGTGCAACAGATGAGGGTTTTATTATAATTATTGAGTAGAAATTATAAGTACAATAATTTAAATGCTCTACTGACAATCTAATCTGAGCAAAATTATTGTGAGAATTTTCTCACACTCCATCGTTTGATTTTCTGCCCCCGGGATTGACTTTCTAGCCTCACGTTGGAGCTTCTGTGTCACTTTTTGTACAGTGCCTGCATAGAGCCTCTGTGTAACTCAACCTTCCTCTCACTAATTCTTCCACGAACTAGAAACTTCCTCCTATAATATTGCTACCCTCCTCTACCACTTGCTACTCACCCTCTGGCTCTATCTTCTCTGTTGAATCACTGCCACTGAGAAAATCGAACTGTCTGAGTAATTGAGTAACTGCACTGGTGTGTTCTTCATCTACCCATCAAATTATTCTTATAATATTTTGTTGGATCACCAATGACCAAGATTAAAACATAATTGATGGCCTAGATTAATTCCTTGTCGATCCGTGTGAGTTTCTAGATGATTCTCACCTTATCTCAATTAATACTCATTAATTAACCATATTCCCTAAGTTTAAACTTAGGAAATATTTAAAAATTGGTTAATAATCTATTTGAGAGGCTTCTAGGTGGAATTTCCAGAAACAATTTCTGGGTGTTGGAGATCTCATGTATTCTAGCCTCTCCACAAAATTTGATGGATAGAACACATTCGATGCTACAAAAACTAACACTCCATATTAGCGAGGAATGTGTTATAGTGTTGCATCTCATACGACAACACCCTGTCGTTGCATCATCTCCTGCCACACTGTTGATGTCTAGCTAATGCTTCCTACCAACCATTGTTCAACTCTGATATGAGTTGAATCCATGTTACTACTGACCCTATTGAATTGCTGCCGAGACATGCATTTGCACTGCAACTCCCTCTCATCTGTTGTTGCTGCAATTGCAACATCTGCAACTGAGAATCATCCAAAGTAACTTGTCCCTAATACTGAAACGTATTCTCCAACATACCCATATGTTCCTTGAAATAGACGAACTTAGCTCTCCCTAGAGCTTTCGTGAGTGTTTCTACAACTTTCTCTCTTGTGGAAACATACTGTAGCGAGAATTCCCCACGCTATCCATAATCTCTCATGAAATGGAATCAGAAATTTATGTGCTTCGATCTGGCATGAAACACTGGATTCTCATATAACTTTCTACAACTCTAATTATCACAGTAGACACTGGTCGCTTCCATCCTCTACCTGAACAAGCTTACTAGCAGCTTCCTAAGCCATATAGCTTCAAACGTAGCTATGTTGATTTCCATATACTCTAATTTTGCAGAGCCCATTGTTACTAACTTCTATTTCCTGCTATACGAGGAAACCATCCCTAATCCAACATTGAAGCAATACCCAAAGGTACTTTTTCTGTCCACTGAAATTCCTGCCCAATCTGCATCTGTGAATTCACATAATCTAACGTCATCCCCTTGAGTATCTCTCAACCCATACTTGAATATGCCACTCATATACCTTAGAATGTGCCTAGTTGCTGCCAAATGTACCCTCTTCGACTCTACCACAAACTGAATTAGGGTATTGACTACGAAGCAAATATCTGGCCCAGTGTTGACCAGATGAATGAGAGACCCAATGAGCTATCTATACAAGGTGGGGTTGACATCCTTTTCATCTAATGCATCTATATTATTCCATATTGTGATCATGGGCATAGTCACGGGTCTGCAATCCATCATTCTGAACCTCTTCAGAATATCTGTAGCATATCTTCCTTGTCTAAGGAGGATCTCCCCATTCTTCTGCCACACTTCCAATCCCATAAAATAGTGCATCAACCCTCTACCATCAAATATTAAAGTTTGGGATCTGCATCACTCTTAACGAATCCCATCTGCTGCAAATAAGTATCAATCCAACCATACCATGCCTTGGGAGCCTGCTTGAGCCTACTTTAGCCCGTATACATCTTTCTTCAGTTTGAACACATGAGTACACCTATCATGAGTTTGAAATCCGTCTAGATATTCTATGTACGCCTATTCCTCTATCACCCCATTCAATAATGTTGTCTTGATGTCCATGTGGTGAATATGCCATCCCATATGAGCTGCTAGGGATACAAGTGACCTGATATAAATGTATCTAGAAACTGGGGTGAAAGCCTCCTCATAAAATATTCCTTCTTTCTGTGCATACCCCTTTTCCATGAGCCTAGCCTTGTACTTCTCCACACTGCCATATACAACATACTTGATCTTGTAGATCCATCTAGAACCTAAAATCGATCTGTCTTCTGGCCTTGGCACTACCTCCAAAAAATCGCTTGTCATGATAGAGTGATTCTCTTCTACCATGGAATATACCTACAATTGATGTTGTGTGACTTCCTGAAAGCTGGAAGGTTCTGCAACCTGAGCTACAAATGCTCCGTACCTGTCAGGTTGTCTGCGTTGTCTTTTGTTCATCCTAGGAGTTCTAATAAAATCCTATGCATCTATCAATGTTTGACGAACTTCTCTGATGGCTCGACCACTAGTGGTGGAAGGTTCAACCAACTCCTCCTCATCCTATCCCTGTTGCTTCCTGTGCCGAGAAGTCCCAGATCCCCTACCCCTGAGGAAATACTATTACTAGTCACTATACTCAATCCTTATGATTATCCTCCTATCGGTCCCACTGGTTTCCCCTGCTGCTGGACCAAAGGAACTTTTTTTGACTGATTTGATGACCCGCAGGCATATCACGAGATCTCCTCAAATCTCGGTCCTCCATGAACTTCACGACTCATCTCACTAAAATCTTCCTACTACTTGGAATGTAGATCCTGTATTCCTTTGAGGTCTCACTATACCCGACGAGAAGCCTCTTCTTTGTAGTCTGATCCAATTTGGTACATTTTTCATCTGACACATGGAAATAAGCCACACTACTAAAAATCCTCAAGTGACTAACTTCTATCTTTTCCTTGTGAAGACTCCTTCTCGTGTTTTCTTCCCCAATTCTCTATGAGGAGTCCTATTCTAAATATACATCTTCATGTTAAATTCCTCTTCCCATAAAAATCTGGGCAAATCCTGGTCATATAGCATAGCCTTTGCTACCCCAAATATGGTTAAGTTTTTTAGCTCTGCTACCCCATTCTGCTGAGGATTATATGAAGTTGTCCATCTCTTTTGATGCCTTCCTTCGCATAAATAATTGTGAAGTTTTTATCAATATATTCTCCACCAATATCTGAGTGAATCACCTTGATCTTCTTCCCTGTCGCATTATCCATGAGAGATTTAAACTCTCTGAAACGATCAAAGACCTCATATTTTGTATTCAAGAAATAGATATAGGTTTTCCAGGAATGATCATTAATAAATGTGATGAAGTATTCGGCACCACTAAGAGCTCTAGTGGACATCGAGCCACAAATATATGAATGTATAAGTCCTAACAAGCCATTTACTTTTTTGTCACTTCTTGAGAATGTTTACTTAGCATACTTTCCAAGTACACATACTACGCACACATCATCGTGTTCCGTACCAAGTTCTGGAACCCCTATTACAATTTCCCTGAGCATCTTGAGTGCTCCATGGTGTAGATGTCCCATTATCCTATGCCATAACGCATTTGGCTCCTTCCCACTGCTACTGTCACTGCCTATTAGTGCCATTGGAGAGTCAAATTGAAACCTATACAATCTGTTACTTTGAGCTCCAATTTGTCTTACCCTCTTCCTCCTTGAGTGTTTGATATACACTTTCTTCCATACAAAGTGGACATCATACCCCTTATCCTGCAACTAAAATACTGAAATCAGGTTCATACCCAATCCTAACACATGAAATACATCTATAGTGTAGGTTTTGGCTCCTGACTCCCTCTGAAAATATATGGTACCACTCCCTACTAGAGTACATTTTGTTATGTTTCCCATAGTAATTTGGAAGTCCATCTACTCCTCCATGTAGTTAGAGAAATATTCTCTAACCCGTGTCATACGAGTTGATGCTCCACTGTCTATATACCAAACACCCTGTGAAGTTGATCTTGAAAAGCAAGCAAATTTGTCCTCCAACTTGGAAGACAAATCTGATGCTTCCTGAATGTTAATTCTGTCCATGGTCATGTTGATGAATTTTAGTGTGTTATTCCTCTTTCCTCCCGACGTTGTTTCTGATAAAAATTTTGTGCATCCAACCAAGGAGCATTTTTAGTGAAAAAACTGAGCTGCAACTTATCCCTTTGACTGTTGGAATTACTAATCTAGGCAGCTTCAATTTTTTCACTAATTATCAGTTGGAAAATCGAACTACTTCCCTCAGCAATTCAGCATGCTTGTCAATGAACTGTGTTGCCTCAATAATTTTGGCTTGTTGGTCTTATTGATCAGTGAAATTATTCCTTATTCATCTAAGCTTATTGACTAATCATTTAAGCTCTGATATCATGTGAAAATTCCTACATCGGAATCCTATTGCAGCAACTGAGATTATTTCTCCTAATAGTTAATTAATTAAAAATTTATTTGCTACGACAAATATCGAAATAAATACACTGCAACATTCATAAATAAAAATAATGCAGAAAATAAAATACTGGAAATTGAGAAATTCTAGCACGCACACAAGAATTTTAACGCAGTTATTTTTCAACAAATGTCCCTGGAAAAACCTAATGCAGGAAAACCGATGCAACAGATAAGGGTTTTATTATAATTCTTAAACAACAATTTTGAGTAAAATAATTTAGATCCTCTACTGATAATATAATATGAGAAAAATACTCGAAAAAATTATTGTGAGAATTTTCTCACACTCCACCGCTAATTTTCTGCCCCCGGGATTGACTTCCTAGCCTCACGCTGGAGCTTCTGCGTCACTTTATGCATAGTTCTTACACAAAGCCTCTATGGAATTCAACCTTCCTCTCACTGATTCTTCCAGGAACTGTAAAACTTCCTCCTGTAATACTACTAGCCTCCTCTACCACCTGCTACTCACCCTCTGGCTCTATCTTTTATTCTGAATCACTGCCACTGAGAAACTCTAATTTCCTGGGAAACTGATTATCTACACTGGTGTGTTCTCCATCTACCCATCAAATTCTTCTTATAATATTCTGCTGGATCACCAAAGGCCAAGATTGAAACATAATCGATGGCCCATATTAATTCCTTGTTGGTCTGTGTGAGTTTCTAGATTATTCTCACCTTGCCTCAATTAATATTGATTAATTACCCATATTCCCTAAGCTTAGACTTAGGAAATATTTTAAATTTGGTTACTAATCTAATTGAGACACTTATAGAAATGATTTACAGGTTTTGGAGATCTCATGTATTCTAGCCTCTCCACAAAATTTCGTGGTTAGAACACATCTGATGCTAAAAAAAAAATACCACATTTAACTAAGATATCTGAGACACTTAAGCAATTTAATTTGAAGGAATTTGAAATTGTCAAATATTTTTAACCTGAAGATTTATTCTCTAAACGTCTGCCATCAATAAGGTATGGGAACTTGTTTACTAGGTTTTTAGAATAAATAGGAGATAAAAAAGTTGAAACACAAAGGACAGGAGAAACAAAAAATTACTGATGATCTAATTACACAAGTTAGTACAAATTCACAACAACAAAGTAAGACCAAAGAATGAGGAAAAAATGCCAATATTGTATAGTCATCTTCAACTCCTAAAGGACATAAGAGTTCCTCCTTTGTAAGCAAGAAATAATAAACAATCGTGGTCAGAGGGGAGATTGATGATTAATGCTATGGAAGCGATGTTGGTAAAGATCACTACCACATACTGACTTGGAAAATTCTCATGTTATTGCAGCATCAAAAAATAAGAAGAGTTCTAAAAAGAAATTATCTGAATTTATGAAAGGAATGAAATTAAATATATATTAAAACCAAAACATAGAGATATAGTAAAACTGAACTTCAATTCATAAATGGAAAATGTTGAAACTATATACATGTAGAATGAAAGAAAACTAGCTCGAACGATGGTTTCTTATCTCCGAGAAGAGATGTGATAGCTACTCGCTTTCTTGAACTATTTTTAAATGAGGATCATAGGACTTTTTATCATCAAGAAGTAATGAGAAACCATAAACATCCAAAAACCTAACCCTAGGAGATGAAGTGCCAAAGGCTTATGGGCTCCGATGGGGTAATCTGGAACGTCAACTTCCCGGGGTCATAAATTTGGCATATGATATTTGTTTGGCACGCACAAAATCCCATCAGCAAGGTTAATTCAAGGAGTACAATTTATGATTTTTGATAATAGTACATTACTACCACCAAGCCCGTTTCCCAGAAAAAAACCATTTAGGTCCTCAAAACATCTCCTAAAGTGCAAGACCTAGAAACTCCCAAAAAAAGAAAACTACTCAAATAGGAAAAAAATGTTGTGAGCCAGTGGAATAGGTGGGTGGCCACCAATATCCACCTGCATCAAGAAAGGATCCCAAGAATTAGAAGGTCCCATGGAAATGGAAGTAGAAAGTGCCATAGTTCTTGACTAAGTGGCACTACAAATAAAAACAACTCAAAATATGATAGAAGAGTTGGCTATTGAATAATAAATAGTATTTGAGAAATAATCACTAGCTATGCATAATGTCATTATAATAAGGTTGAAAGGATATTATAAATTGAAAAGGTTCATATCAAAATTAGGAATGTTGCTAAGAAATGGAGGTCTAAAGTAGAACTTTCAGGAGCATGTGCCTTTTGGAAATCCATAGTTACACGTGACTACAGGGGATGCTCTTTCCCATTGTGTCATGAAGGAAGCGATGGAAAATAAAATATTAAAGAGGAAAACATTGAGCTTGAAGAAGTTGTGAGCCCTAAACCTCTATTCACACCCCCTTTGGCTATTATGGCTCTAAATTAGATAGTACCAACTGCACCCAATGCACACAAAATGATAAAGACGGTAAATAATTTACTTAGTAGAATTAAGACTTATGTCGTAGAAAACAACAATAAGAGACTAAGTCTCATTTTTGAAGCACGACATATTTTTCTATATTTAAGAAATCTCTCTCAAAGAATTTCTTCTTTTACTAATTATTTGTAAAAGGATATTGAATGATGACCCACATTTTTCTAAAAATGATTTAATACATTCATTACAAAATTTCTATTGTAAGTGATTTTCAAAGGACTCAATGTTGAGATTCAACAAGATGACGAGCTTAGTGAAAAGTAAGCACCTTCACTAAGTGGGGCCCACAGGCTATTTTTAGGTGTATGTCTATTTTTAGACATGGTGAGCATATTCTATAAGTTGTAGGATGCTATTTGTAGATGGTTGGTAAAATGTGAAAAATAGATGAAATTATATTTTTAGAATATTGGGCAAAGTATATTTATATATTTTCGATCTAAAAATAGGTGCATGTCGATTATTATTAGCTCTTAATAATAATCCGATAATAAACATCAACTTATTCTCTTGGAGCACTTTATTTCAGTGAACCGATTTGGAAAATCAGTGGGCTGAAGGAATTATGAAATTACTAGGGTTTATTGGTGGCTCATGCATGAGGACTCAGTTAGAATTGAAGTGGCAAAGTTATGACAGAGTTGGAAGAGTAGTTTATGGAGTTGTTATTTAGTTTAACTCAGTTGAGCTAGTTGTATCTAGTCTAAATGAAAGATACACTAGTGAGAGTTAAGTGAATTAATTATTTAATTAATTCACAACTAATAACTCACTAACAACTGAACAAATACAACAATTAACTATAGTGCATGTCAGTTCCAGTGGAGACCCAATGGAGAGATAGGTGAAAGGGTGAGATGGACTATCCGTTGTGACTATAGTGATGCATTCAATTCATCTGGCACACATTGGAGTTTCCAATGAGGATTGCGCAGTCAAGGCAAGGCCAATTCGAATTCATTCAGGGGTCTTCTTCAATAGGGATTGTGCAGTGGAGGCAGGCTATCAAGAGGCAAGAAATTGGTGCATAGATATGAAAATTTTTGCATGACAGTGTGTAATGAATCTACATTGTACTGAGAGCTTGATGTATTAAGATTTGTATGAGATTATTACATGATTCCATTGATATACTTAATATATGATAGTTGGGGTTTTTAGCTTTAAGCTTTCCCGTTAAATAGCTGTGTTATGTGCGATTGAATTTATTCACGTGTTTGCAATTGAGTTTTAAATTTCCGCAAGTTTAACAATGGAAGGATTCTGTATTTTGCAAGAAGATAAATATTGTGAGATCAGGAGGATCCGGTAATACATCAGTATTAATAAATTTCTACACTCAACGGGGAATTCCATCAATGAACCAAGTAAAGTAGATACCAACATGATGGTCCACAAGAATTTAGATGTTAAAGGATGTTGTAGTTGATTTAGAAAATATCAATGATCGCAGAAGTGATGCTTTTTTAAAAGCAATCAATATTGTTCAAGACCTTCTTTGGATGCAATTGATCAAAGATTTTATGTTGATTCTAAGGGATCAGTTGGAAGAAGAGTTGAGTGTCATCATCATGGGCCAATGATTTGAAGAATATTACTAATTTTCTAGAAGAATAATAAAAAAATGGTTATTCATACTTGTTAATGATAATGATGACCATATGGAAACCATTGATCAAGTTACACTCAAATTATAAGGAAAGGAAAGTTGAAACCTTTGCATTAAGAGTAAAGAAAAACGTGTGAGTATATTTTTGAATGGATTAAAACATCGTTAACTCAAATTTTTAATACTGCATAACCGATATAGATTAGATCATTATATTATTTTCCATTTATCTTGATGCTTTTAGAGTGAAAAAATTGGAGGAATTTACTCACATGACCATTTTTATTGGCAGGTCATAGTTTGGTGAATTGGGGTAAAAAACCATTAGGGAATTTTGAGGTAAAAAATGAGCCTCAAAATGAAAAGTCTACTAATAAAATAAAATTTAAAAGAACCAATAGGATTTAAGATGATGATGTCATCCATAGGTGTAAATATTTCTAGAAGGAAGAAAACTATTTTTGTATCATATTTTTCACTTATATCCTTGTAGGTTTACTCAAATTTCAAGTGTATACACTCATTGGATGCTAAATTAGATTATTCATCTAATGAGCACCCATTTTGCATATTTTTGGGTAGATACACACCAAGAAAGATTCAAAATACATGAAAAAATATGTTTCAAACACAAACAATTTTTTTTTTATTATGTATTTTGAGTTTTTATGAATGTTGATCTACTCAAAAGTATGCATAATGGGTACTCATTGGATGCAGAATCTAATTCAGCATCTAACAAGTGTACACACTTAAAATTTGATTAAACTAGCAAGGAGATAAGTTAAAAATATGGTAAATAAGTATTTTTTCTTTCTTTTCTTTTAAAAATTCATAACTCTTATTTTATTATTTTTCGTAAGAGGATCATTTTATATATCAAAATTTTCCTAATTCTTTTAGAATCAGTTTGAGGCACAAAATTACATTTTTTTTGGGTGTTAAAACTTTGTATCTTAAGAATAATACCCTTAGCACTATTCTACACTCAAATATATTTTCAATGATGCAAGAAAGACCTCAAATGGATTCCATGTGTAAACGTTATGCCACCTGGAAGTTGACCTTCTTGTTTTGACCACCATGATTTGAGAGGATGATATGTCATCCCCCATTATTCATGGAAAAGGGGCTAGACACGCGATAATATTGAAGAATACTCTAGAAGATTCAATATTGTAACTCTAATTAAGAGTTGAGAGAGTCAAACTTATTTACCAGTAGGTTATTAGGTTGTGTTATAATTGGCCCACTAGGAGGAAAAAGGGTTTTATTCCATTGGATTTCATTTTGTTCCATAGATGAATAAAGTAGTGGTGAGGAGATATAAAGAGAGAAAAAAGAGAGGATTTTTGTGTAGTAGTTTCCCATAGGCTAGAGGTCTCACTCCTTTGTACTTGCATCCATTTACATTCATAGAAAGAGAGAGGAAAAAAACCTCACCTTCTAGCTAGGTTTTCTCTCATAAGGATTTTCCATATCGTATCTTGTGTTCATTTTGGTTTGTGAGTTTTATTTCTTTGTTCTATATTTTCCATATTTTATCTGTTGCTTGCATACACATAACATAGTGATCAAAAAATCCAGAAATATAAGGAAAAATTAAACCCCATAGTGTAGATTACATATTTGATTGCAACAACATATATGTATTATGAGTAAACGATGGTTGGTATTAATATACTACATGAAAAACTTTATGGTAACATATATTAACATTGGAATATGGTTGTAATATGGTTCTGCTGCGGGCTATGTTTGGAGGCTCCGTCACTTCGTTTAGATCATTGTTAAAAAAAACTCAAGGTTTGGTGGAACTGCCAGATATGGCGGGCTCTACCAACCCTTTCCCACCATAACAATATAACCAATGTTTAAATATAACTTTGTTCTGTTGTTATCACAAGTCAAGTTATGATCTGTTGGTAGTATTTTGGGCTGACAACCAGGAGGTCGCGGGTTCAACCCATGAAATTCTCGCCGGGGGTTTGGATTGTAGATGCACCACCCTAACGCCACGTGTCAACATAGGATTGGACCCCTATGCTGCCACATGCCCTCCTCCAATGCTTCCATGTGCCCTACTCTGACACTGGCACTTGTCTTGCTCTGGTGCTGCATCTTTTCCTGCTCTAGTGTTGCATTTTGTCCTGCTTTGGTGCTGCCACTTGTCCTGCTTTGGTGCTGCCATGTGTTTGTTGCCAAGCCACTCTTTTTTCCACGTCAGCATCTATGGGTTCCACATTGCTGACTGTGTAGTCATTTTTTGCGTGTTTCCACAAAACTTCAAAACACCTTAACTTCCTCATACGGAGGCCATTTTGAAAACCGAACATACCACAGGAATCAACGCGACAAGATCTTCAACTTGGAGTTGGTTTCACGAGAATATGAGATTGTTTAATTTTGAGCATTTTGAGGATCCTCCTGGATCATTTTAGTAGATCTATTACAAAGAAATTTCTAGTGGAATATCCATGGAATTTTATGGATCATATTGTATCAAATCATGTGTCTTTGGGTATTTTGTGGGAAGTTGCAGGAGATCCATATCGTTTAAGCAAAAGATCATAAAACCAAAACCATGGTAGACAAATCTATTATTAACACTCAAAATGTGAAAAAGAGAGGTTCTCAAGGTTGGAAGAACAAGTTGAAGATATCAACCATAACATTAATCTCCTCATGGAAACTTTGGTGAACAAGTTTAGAGTCAAAGAATATGGAGGTTCCAACTGAGAGTTCAAATTAGAGGGAAAAATAGGGGATTAGGAAGAACCAAAGAGGGATTATAAGAATGAACTTGAAAAGGAAAAAATTGGTTTGAATGCCTTGAACCATTCATAGTACCTATTCAAGATGTAAGTGAAGGTCAAAATCAAGCCATATCAAGGCGAGAGTGATGATTTTAAGTTAAATCATTAGTTTTAGTAATTAAAGACTTATTTTAGTGTGCACCACATAGGAAGAAACACAAGATTTAATTTGATCCTTTGAATTAGAGGGGCATGCTCTAACCTAGTGGTAAAGCCACATGGAAACCCTAATACTAGAGGGAAATCCTCTAGTCACTAAGTGGGAGGATCTAAAAAATTTCATAAAGTCACAATAATACCCTATTGAGTATGTATAGGACCAATAGATCTAGTGGAATTACTTCGGGAAGAGACAAGGGCAAGGTGTTAGGACTAGACTACAAAATTTAGGAATATGGATGAGCCTTGTGTACATATATAGTATTTGGAGAACATAGCCTAGAAGAAATGGAAATCAAGTGGGTCAAAGTAGAAGGAGAACCAAAAAGGTTCCAAGGAGGGGAAGAAGAAGTGGAAATGGGGAAAAAGAAAAAATACAAAAACCAAGACACATTAAAAAAATCCAAACAACCATTGCAACCAATGTAACAATGATTTCATAAAAAAAAGAATTGTTGGAAGTTGCATCCAAAGTTGAATCTAAAGAATCAGACGAAAGAAGCTAAGAAGAAAAATATCATGGGCACATATTCGAGTAATCGGGTGGAAAGTGGCTTAGTTTTGGATGAGAATATTTTTTATACATTAGTGCAAAAGGGCTCAAATCTAAGTAGCATTCAATAAGAAGAAGAGAAGGAAATGATTAGACTCTTCCATATAAAGTTATAGGTCAAGAACATGAAAATTGATGCTCTATTCGACTTAGTATCATAAGAAAATATCATAGAAGCATATGTGGTCAAGAAATTTGGACTCAATACTCATAACCATCCTATCCCATATCCATTGGTATGGGTCAACAAGGAGTCATAGATAAAGGTAAACAAATAGTGCATAATCAAATTTACTATTAGTGTTGGTTTTATTGATGAAGTAGAGTTGGATGTAGTTCCACGTGATGTATGTGGAGTTTTATATGGTAGTCCTTATATCTACATGCAATATGTGATATTTATGTAGAGAGCCAACTATTACTGCCTCATCAAGGGTGGAAAACCGTTCATCATCAACATGCACAAGGGCAAGTCAAAGATCTCACTAGTAAGTGCCAACCAAGCCAAAAATTTGTGTAGTTCTAGCAAGAATATTTTTTTGTTATTTTGAGAGAAAATGAATCTATATAAGAGTCCACGAGAGCTAAGTCATCCCTAGAGGGGTGAAATAAGTAACAGAAATAACAATTGGAATAGTTGTTACAATCTAAGGGTGTGTTCCAGGATCCTAAATGAATACCACCCAAGAGGGAAGAGGGGCATGAGATGCAATTGTTTCTGAACCCATTATAATTTTTCCTAAGAAGGATGGGATGTGGAGGATGTGCACTAATTACAAGGTGTTAAAAACAAATATTCTCAATAAAGGTACCCCCTTCCTAGGATAAATGATTCGTTGCATTAGTACTTCACCAAGATAGATTTGAAGTTAGGGTATTACCAAGTTAAATTTAGAGACGAGGATACCTAGAAGACCACCTTCAAAACTAAACAAGGTTTGTATGAGTGGTTAGTTATGCCATTGGGCCTATGTAATTCACTAACTATGTTCATGAGATTAATGAATGATACGTTGTGCCCTTTTATAGATTCATTTGTTATTGTTTATTTGGATGATATATCGATATACAATGTCACCTAGGAGGAGCACATATGACATTTTATGCAAGTGATAAAGACATTGAAGAAGCACTAGCTATTGGAAAATATCAAGAAGTGTGAATTTGCACAACAATATTTGGTGTCTCTAGGATACGTTATAGGTGGAGGATAGATACATATAAATTATATTAATATGGAGGTCATAATGAAGTGGTTGGTGCATACTAATGTTTCTGAGGCCATGAATTTCATTGGGGAAACACAATACTTGAGGAAATTCATAGACTTGTTTATGGTAGTAACAACACCACTCCATTCCATAAAAATAAGTGGCAGGAGTTTCCAATGGGGAAAGTGTCAACAAAGTGCCTTTGAGGAGTTAAAGTAGGATATCAGCCAAGCACTAGTATGGCATAATTGAACTTGCAACAGTACTTCGCAGTAGAGACAAATTTAAGTGGGTATGCTATGGGAGTAGTCTTGATGTAGGGACAAAGGCCTGAATACTACCATTATGAAGTATTTCATGGGGAAGTTCTTAACTACCCTACCTATGATAAGGAGATCTATGTCCTGGTACTAGCAGTTAAGAAGTGCAAAGACTATCTAATGGGAAATGAGACAATAGCCTACACTGATCACTAACCACTATTGTTGAATCACTGAGAGAAATTGACTAAGAGAGATCAATTTACTGGCAATGAAAAACACATAAACACAATGTTTATCCTAGAAAAACCAAATTCGATGAAAAAGAAACTAACGAAATAGTCTATTAGTGTCCCTTGGTCAAACCTAACCAAGACAACCAAGTAAACCTTCACCACTCACATCCTTACCATGCTTACACTGGAGTTTTTCCAAGCCTTTTAAAGGCTTCATTACATGTAATCCATGAGAAAAAAACCATGGGAAACCAAATCCATGTGCCCAAAACCAGCATTGTTTGACAGAGAAACTTTGAATCTTTCACCTAGACAATTTTTATCTAACAATATGATCTTAAACCTTGACTTAGGGTTTACCTTGACCAAATATGGCCAACCAACCAAGTGAGCTAACACCGCTCACCTCCAGGGCCTATCCCCTTCAAATTTTATATCCAAGGTATCTGGTAATCTGGCATGCCCCCCAATTACCTAATTCTAACTCCAGAAGTTAACATTAATTTCCTAGGGGTACACATTCCTTACCAAGTCTTATAGCCATATGCCTTATTTATGATAATCCATATATATATATATCCAAGCACTTATGTCTTATCTTTTGTATAGCCACATTCTATGAATCCATGAAAAATCATCTCATTAAATAATTATGTCAAACACTTTACATACATCCTTGGCATAAATTACCTAGTCATATTATTATTTTGGTGTCACCTTCTTGTATAATGATCATGGCATCATCTGCTAGGGATGGAAGCACCTCCACTCCATGGCCTCTTAAAAAATATTGTACTAGCCATTTCTACCAAAAATCCACACAATTATTCTCCTCATATCTTTAGGAAGCATAGACCATCAATGCACTTGTAGGTGCATCTCCTCTTTGTGAAATTTCCTAGCACAACAACAATTGTTAATGACTATCCTCACACCAAACAAACTTTTTTTGTCTCCATGCATTCAACCACTCTCCTTAGAGAGTCTAGGTTGAATGGATTCGATGCCCTGTTAAAATTACCGAGAATTTAAATGAGAGAGATAAATTTAACAACAACAAAAAACACACATAAACACAATTTTTAGCCCATAAAATCCCAATCCAGGTAAAAACCAACTAACAAAATATTATATTAGTGTATCTTGGAAAAACCCGATGAAGCCATCCAAGTGTGCCTTCACCACTGACATCCTTGGCATGCTTACAATGGATTTTTTCCAAGACTTATAAAGGCTCCATTACCTGCAATATATGGGGAAAAAACCATGGGTAGCCAAAACCATGTGCCCAAAACTACCACTTTTTAACCAAGAAACTTTGGCTCTTTAACCTAGTTAATGCAAAGCCAAATTCATGCACACTGGTGACAAAGAAATTGACTACCGTCTCCAGAATGGGTCACCGTATGATTCAGGTGGATATTTATGGCGACATGCTTATTCCACCTAGACTTCCAATTGGTTTCATTGATTTCCTTGTTTATAGCAACATTTACTATTTTTAGCAGTTTTTCGGGTCCTGAATTTCCGAAGCAATTTTGACCCCCTAAACAACGTTTTTTTGAGGTTCGCAGTAGGTAAGTAGTTGTAGGGAGGGGCTTGTGGAAAAAAATATATTACCCAGAGAGGTATTTCCAATGAGGTATCGTACATGCCAAACAGAGATAATATGACCAAGTTACGACCTTGAGAAGTTTGCTGCCTAACGAACCCCAACAAGCCCCACATACTCCTGGTGTTCCATCTCCTGGGTTAGGGTTTTGGTTGTTTAGGGTTTTATCTTATTATTCAATAATAAAAAGGCCCTTGAGTATCATTGTAACATTGTTCAGACGCATGTAGTCGCCACATCTCTTCTCAAAGATAAGCTACCATTGCCCAAGCTAGATTATTTATATTATGTTTGTAAGCATATTTCAGTTCTTTGATATTAGTGAAATGAAGTGTTATTTATGTTGCATCTCTGTATTTATGGTTATATTTGTATTTTGTTGCATTCTTTTTTAAGTTCAGATCACCCTATAGGTTAGATAAATTAGGTGTTCCCAAAGGTAAGTGACTGCAGTTGATCAGAGAGGTTTACACCTCCAAGGTTGTAGGGAATTTTGGTGTAGGGAAGACAATGGAAAACTTGTAAAGGTATGTGTACTATCCCGCGATGCAAGAATAAGTAAATAGGTTCGTAAGAGGATGCGTTATTTGTTGTACCATCAAGACTAATAACAGGGAACAAGGTATATATGATCCATTTTCTATACCTACTCATTGAGAAATCATTTCCATGGACTTTGTGGGGACTTTACTAACAATTAGGAAGGGACATGACACCTATTTGTGGTAGTTGATAGGTTCAAAAATATGTGTGTTTTTATGCCCTGTAAAAACACCATCAATTGGTGAGAAGCAAGAAACATGTTCTTTGGAAAGTTCTGGGTGCACTTTGGGATACCATGGAGCATCGTTTCAGATAGGGACACAAGTTTTCTTATTTATTTCTAGAATACATTGTGGGAGAAGATAAACATGAAATTGAAGAGGTGTACATCATTCCATCCAAAAATAGATAAGAAAATAGAAGTGGTAAACAAGAATTTGGTGCAAATTTGATGAGTTACAATCCGAAGCATCTGAAGACTTGGGATGAAAATCAGGGATACATATAACACTCTTATAACAGAGCAATTCACTCTTCTACTGGCAAGTCCCCATTTGAAACTTGTTTCAGATATTTTCCACCTTCACCTTTTGATATTTCATATGGGAAGCAAGGACGAGTTAGGGAGGATCTCACCTAGGATGCCTTAAAGGCAAAGATTTTTTTTTAAGAAGATCATGTAGATCCATTTGTGAGTATAGGAGACACTGAAGAGATCGAGGGCAAAGAACAATGTCAAGCATGATCAACACATAATAGAGAAGTCATTCAAGGTGGTGTTAATAATTATGCGAGTGAGAGAAGAAAAGAAAATGGTAGAAAATGCTTAATGTCATTCTCTCTTACACATTGTATTGATATGAAGATATGAATATATAATACATCAATTTGATCTTCTAGATCTAGATCTCACTGAAAACTCATCAATGGATCATGACAACACCTCCTCAAGATGTGGATTACAAATCATGAAAATATTGTCTCAAACTTTGATATTGTTAAGGGAATCACGGTCTAACATCCCCCCCCCCCCCTGAATTCAAAAGTCAGAATAATTGTACAACACATGTACCAATAACTTATCATATTCAATATGAAATTGTTGAATTGATTTTTGTTGAAGATTTTCTTTAAAAACCACCAATATTTGAATATTTGGAAGTGAACAACTACTTTGTTTAAATATTTTCGTTGAATAATTGAAATGATTGTAGATTTTATGTTGAGGAGACTAGTTGCTATCTTGGAATTCCTATTGTTGACTAAATGTTGATTGATATTTGACTAATAATACTTCAAAACTTGAAGCTTGATATCTGATATAGTGAGAAGTTTGTTTAAAGTATCCAAGCTATAGTTTTGGATTCTTTAGGTGGTGATTTTATTAGTTGAACACTGGCACACTTCTATGGAAACTTGGGGTTTATGGTTTACCACTAACCAATCTACTTTGAATAATGAGGTGGTTTCTAGATGACCACTGATCAATTTGCTTTTGAATAAGGTGGTGGTGCTTTGGATGACCACTAACCCATTTACTTTGAATAATATGGTGGTTTTTTATTTATACTGACCTTTTAAATAAGTAAAATCAAGGTGACTAACACAACATTAATTGGAGCCATTTATTTTTATAAATTCTACAATAGTAAAGTTTAATTATTTTTTGCATTATTTTTCAAAACTATATAAATAGACACAAATAATGTATATTAAAATTTTATTTTATTTTGAAATGTAAAAACTTACTTTTTATTTTTATCTTTTTTAAGTGTGAAAATATTAATTAGCCCACGAGATTAATTGTGGTTATCTTGGGTAGTTGGGAAGAATGGTTGTTATCTCCCCCACCTGGATTCAATTCCCTACGAGTAATATGATGATGATTAGCCCATGAGAAACAACTCAATAAGTGTTTTCCATGTTATGAAGTATTATGTAAACTATAAAATTCAAAGTTCAAATACCTTGTAGATCAAACCAACAAAAAAATTTATCAAAATATTCATTAAAAATATAAATTTAAAAAAATTTCAAAATACATCTATTATAATTTTATTTATTTTTTTAATTTTATATTAAATTTGTATTGTAATTTGAAATAATAAGGTGTAAGCACTTAACTCAATTAATTGAGTTAAAATCAGTTTAACTAGTTCTAACTGAGTGATGAATTACTGAGAAGTCCAATGAATTAAATTAGATTTAATTCACAAGTAGTGATCAATCATATAACTGACGATTCACTATTAATAGCTACATGTATGTTAGTTTCGAGGAAGACCCAGTTGAGACAAAGGTTAAAGGGAACATAACTATCAGTTGTATTATTAGAGAATTTCTCATGTGCAATTATAAAGCCATGAGGAAGCCATGATGGACTGCGCAATCAAGGAAGCTTGATTTTCCTATTTAATAGGGGCCTAATCCTTTAGGAATTGCGTGAGCAAAGGTAGGCTGAAGGAAGGTTGAGAATTGGCTATGTGTTTGTTTAATTTTTCCTAGATCAACGGTAGACAATTGGCAGAGTGTTGGAGAATCTCATGAGAGATTAAGCATTGTATTGTTTCATGATTCCTTGACTTTATACAGTATATGATAGCAGGGTTTTGAGCAGTTGTTTTCCCCAAGAACATCTTGTGTTGTGTGATTCATTTACTTCTTTAACTTACTTGCATGTGATTGAGTGATCATGTTTTGTATTGCTCAAATATTGTAGAAGGATTCAGTATCTTGTTTTAGTACATCACAAGATCAAATTGAATCCATTGATATATAATTTCTATAAATTTCTACATGGTATCAAAGCTATATTTCTACATGTATTTGGATGTTTATACTTATTATAAATTTAAAATAAGAGTATTAAATTTTATTTATAGTATTATATTGTTTATTTATTTTTATTTTTTTCCAGACATTTGTATACTTGTTTTTATTTCGAGGATGATATCAAAAGTAAACTTTCTAAGGTACAACGTTAGATTAACAATCTATGTATAAATCATATATAATTCATCAACAATCATCTTACTAAAAACAAATTTGTCAAAAATACGATTTAAATCTAAATATAGAAAGAGTAACAATTTTCCTCACAACCACCCAAGATACACCTAAAGTACACCCAATTGACTTTATACACCTAATTTTCGTAATTGACAACTTTCATGATTCTTTAGAATGGGTGATTTCAAATGCTTTTTCATTTTCATTGAGTGTCATCATCATAGCTCGAGTACCCTAATAAGTTAAGTTTCACTTGGAAACCATTGGTATGAGGAATTTCTTCTTTGGATCAACTAACTTTTTGATAAACAACTTGGGAGTTGTCTACTGACGCAACAAAATAACACGAACAACAATTTTTTGCCGGAATTTGGTAAATTAAAAATCAAGTAGTTGGAGTGTTTGAATTGCATTTTTGATGGTGAAAATGGATTCAACACCATCAAAACCCTTAGGGCAGCCAAAATACTGAAGTACCTAAAATACTGAAGTTTAACGACTATAATCCATATTTTCAAAAAACTTTGCCAATTTTTTTCATAATCTTACCAAAAATTTTAGATTATTCTATGGATTTTTTAAACTACGACAAAAACTTGAGCCTACCTTTACCAGATATGTCTTACATCAGATAATGTGCAATGAAAAATGGTTTTTATTTCAATTATCCATATAACATTAAAAGTTATCTAATGTTATCTTTATCTTTAGGAGACATTAATGTAATGTAATGGTGGCATTATTATGCATCATGGAACCATATAAATAAATATGGTTATTTCAAATAGTCAAATTTGTGGCTCCTTATCTTTTAATATGGGTATGATATGTGAGTGTCCTTTATCTCACATTTATATAGTGATCTATATATTGAGATGCTCATGAGTTCTATACTCATCCATTTGGATATCATTTCACGTAGATCGTCATGATTTCGGTAAGCTTTTTAGAAAGTGATTGTACGAAGATTTTGGATATAAATAAAGTAATACATTTTAACAATGAATATTTCCTTTATAAATTTAAATTTAATTTATTACTTTTAATTTCTCCACATTTTTATATTTTAATTTTAATTTCATGAAAATAAAATTTTATGTCTATTCTCCTGAAATAAAACTCCAGGCTTTGAGTGCTCTTCGAGTGAAACCCTCTTGAAAGGAATTCGCTGTAGCAATCTTAAAATGAAACTCATTTGAAGGGCATTTACATACGAAAGTTGAAAAGTTTTCTTAAAATGTCAAAATGTTAACAAGTTCGAGGAGTTTTATGTGGTAATTTGTATTTGTTTTCGTTAATGGTCAAACTACTTATTTTCTTTGGGATGGAGTATTTATAAAAAATTTAGTGTAAAATTTTTTGTGTTTTGTAAGGAGTTATTTTTAGTGTGATTTTTGGAAGTTTTTGGTGTCGGAATTTGGTTAAAATTTTGAGGTGAAATATTGATTTGTGTAATTTAAAATGTTTTTTTTTACTGTATGTATGGATTCAACACCTTGTAAATCCCTAGGGCACTTCGATTGTGTAGGGGTTACTATCAAGCTTGTGATTTCAATGAATTCCTACAGGATTTTAGAGAAATTAGACCGGAAATATCCACTGGAAAAGCTTCCAAAAAGTCTCACTAAAGACAACTCGGTTTTTTAATACAATAAAAGTAATTCCTACCTTGCTAGGGACTGTAGCATCTGTCTCACCATCAAACTATGTTGAATTTGAATTGTTTTGTTGTGTTTTTGTAATTTTAACCAAAGTTTCAGGAAAATGCTTAATATTTTAATTTTCCGTAAATTCAAATATAATTTTTTAATTTTCTTGAAATTTTATATCTAATTTTCAATTGATTGAGTGAGGTCTGATGAGACATAAATCCCCTAGTGGAGGGCGTTTTTTTTCCAATATTTGTTAGTGCCTAACAATTCATTTTAAAATATAAAAAAATGTAATTTTGTGAGTTGCCATTTCGTAGGTGAGTGCTGTTATTGCCTAAATCCACCTTAGGCTGAAGGAAGGCGAGATTCAGGGTAACACCAAACCACGCTCAGTCTGGTAGCTAGCCCTACCAGAACAAGAGAGGGCTCTCTCCGGGTCAATCTCAGGAAAAATGTATCAATAGGGCTTGAGATGACTGAAATGAGTGCTAATTTTAGGCTAGGTATATGAATCAAGGAGTTTGGAATGATTTTTAGGGGTTTTTGTTGGAAAAAGGGAAAGGCAGTTTTGGGCTTGGGGATGAGGCCAATTTCTTGCAGAGTTCGAGATGGGGCAGGGTAGGAAATGGCTTTGATGTCTTAGATTAATTGAATGGATAGAAAATACTGTTGAGGAGCTGAAGAGGGCAAGAGGCTGCAAGGATCCTCTTCAAACAAATGAAAACACATAAAATTAAACAAAAGTTTAAGGCAGAGCACCAGCAAACTAATGAATTCTACCTTATTTACTCATTTGTTTAATTTTCATAAGCAAAGAGAAGGGAAATGTCATACATAAAACATTAATGAACTTACAATTACATGGAGAAAAACTCATCAAAACTCAGAGCCACAAGGATCCCAACAAGTGCTGCAAAACTCTGGTCTTTCCTTTGCCAAAAATGCTGAAATGAATATACAATGAGGTGCCAAACTATTCCCAAGAGTCCAACCCTGAAAATGACTGAGAAAGTACATAATATAGACCAGCCTAACCCATTCCCATGCCTCTAGGGGTCGAGCTCATCCTTCTAGGAGTTGTTTCAACCAATTCTAAACTAGGAACTGAAATCTAGGCAATCAAACAACTTGCCTCTATATGGTAGGAAACTGATTCATTCATTTAATTTTCACCTTTTAGTGAATGAATCCTCTAGAACAAGTAAAAATGAGCCAAATTTACATCATGATCATGAAATTACATCAATATAAATCAAGAGTTAAATCAAAAAGTGAAACTAGTCAAAACTGGGTGAATTTCTGAGTTGAAGAGTGAAAAATAGGGAAAAGTCCTCTATGCGCCGCGCCCAAAAACTCAATGCGTCACGCCACTTTGAGCCTATTTTTTGAGGCACTTCCCAAAGTCCAAATTGAGCTCATGATAGCTCGTTGGAAAGCCCTATCTATCTACTATCCAATCCAAGTGGAATTTCTGGATTTGGATGTCATTTGCCCCTCCAAAACTTCAATCTCCCAAGACTGGTTCCTATGTGTGCAAAAGGTGGCGGAAAGGCCATTTTCAAGGTGTTTTTGACCCTTTAAACCACCCAGAACTTGATGAAATCTCTCCGCCATTCCTGAGCATGCATAATTTATCATAAAAAACCCAAAAATATCAAGTTTTCCTCCAGAAGATCTCTCAAACGTAAGCGTGTGCAAGGTGGCGCGACGCGTCGGGCAGGAAAATATGTTTTGTGACCCAAAAAATTCAAAATGACAAAATATTCTCCAAATTTGCTGAAATTTGGAGTGAAGGTCCCCCATCAGGTGCCATGTTCAGCCAAAGAAGCTTCGGCCAAGATTTGAAGTGGATCAGGCCTTTTTCGACGTTTCAGTGCCCTCCTTAGCCTCACTTTTAGGATCTTCATCTTCGCTTTGCAAACATGTGTGCGGGCCCAATAGTGGTTCTTCATATGTCTGAGCATGTCCTTGTCCCTATTTGCCTTCGCCAACAGCTTCTCCAGATGGATATTGACTCTCTTGAGCCAAATCTGCCGCTCAAAAGGTGTCATGTCACCATGTCTCTTCCGGGCCAATTCCCGGTCTTCACGGATTTGCCGCAACTCTATGAGTGTATGATGATCCTCCAATTGTTTATTCCGCTGCTCCAAGTAATTTATAACTCACTGAGCTCTCTGCAACTTCTTGGTCAATGTGTCGATCTCAGCTTTCTATTCCTAGATTATTTCTTTCAGCTTTGAGCTAGGAGAGCTCAAATCAACATCGATCAAAACAAAATCGGTGTCTTGGCCTCCTGAAGGGCCTTCCTCCTGCATAGGCCTCTTGCCTCTGTCCTGTACCTGTGCTGATGTAGAAGGCGAGACCCCTTCCACACCATGTGGAGATAGTACTCGCTGAGCTGATGACGGTGGCGAGACCCCTTCCACCCCAGGTGGAGATAGTACTCGTCGTGCTACTGCAAATAAGGCTCTGGTACCTCTCTGATAGGTAACACATATTGGAGCACTGATAGGCTCTGTCTCGGGACCCTAAAACTGATGTGAAGGCTCATCCTCATCATGAAAAATCTCTGGAGGAGGCTGAGGGGCTGTGAAGAAGTCACGAGAAATGAACTCCTCCCATGCAATGCCCTGCAATCCAAGCTGATGTACTACAATGATCTTAATGAGCGCATAATGATAAATGCTGTTATGCTGTTGCTCGGGAGTCTTCTTTTGTACAAGAGTAGTCATCCACTCTATGTTTCGGCACATAAAATATGGAATGTTAATCATCCGTACTCGCGTGAAATGCATCAACAACCAGATATGGTATGCATAAAGGCGTGAGAATCTACCCTCGCAACTGAAGTATCGGATAATAAGTCTCATCAATGGCGCATAGGACTCCTTCAGAAACCGGAATGGGAATACCCTGCTGAGCTGCCTCATATAGCCAGGCCGGATGTATGGCTCATAATACACTTTGTCTAGCTGTTGTCTCTTGTTCCATTGCTCACCTACATTCCGTATTCCTGTTGCCTGAGAAATGGTTTCTGGTGTCAAGGTGAAATTCACTCCAGCAAGGTTTACATGACCATCACGCAAAGGTAAAACAAACAAGCGAACCAACTCCTGATGATGCTGAATCTGAGCAATCATCTCACAATACTGAAAGCATAACTGTTGCTGAAAGCATGCCATTGCAAGCGGGCAAGCCTGCAATTGAGTCAAGGAAGTGGGTTCTTCTCTGACGTGCTTGCCACTTTTATGAGGCCTTCTCGGTACATTAAGCTCTGTGGTTGAGTCACTGTCTTGCTCATATTCTTGCTCATATGATGAATCTGTCTCTGTCATGGTGCTGCAATGTGTATAACAAGTATATGTTTGATTGGTTTGCAAATGAGAAATAGGTGTTTTTGCTTCAATGCCAAATATGCCAAAGGGAAATGAAGAGTTGTGGTAAGTATGAACAGTGGGAAAAGTGGGGGTTTTTCGAGTGAAATTAATGCAATAATAGTCACTTGACTGTGTTTAGGGATGTGGGGTTTAGAAATTTACTACAAATGATGGGAGGGGGAAAAATGATAGGGAATGGTAGGGTTTAGGATAGGGAAAATGGGAAGAAGGGATATGAGTAGTTTGGGAGGTTAGGGCATAAGGGATTGACTATAATGATAGAATTATGAAAGGGAAAGGATTACAGGTGGGAAATGGTAATATGACAGTGAGTATTCAGCATGAAAATGATTTTTTTAAACACCATTTGAAACCCTAAGGAGCAGATTCTGATATGGACATAGGGTTTATATTTCACCAATCAAAACTCTCATGTCTTTGCCTCCAAACAACACCAAACATTATCTAAAATCAAGGTGCGAGAGTTTTCAAACTTACTTGGAGCAGAAGAAATGGAGTTTTTTTGGTTTTTGATGAAGCCGTGATGAATTTCTGCGTGGAGGCTCTGTGCGCCGCACACAAACCCAGTGCGCCGCACACAAACCCAGTGCGCCGCGCCTCCTGGATGTGCTGCACCAGTTAAAAAATAAACGGTGATAATCGGCCCTATGCACTGCGACCGGTGGATGCGTTGCGCCTACTCCCAATGTGCCGCGCACACTCCAAACACACAGTCTTCAGTTTTAAACTCGCAGTTTCGCCTTCCACGATTTTCTCTTGAATGTTTTGACAACTTCTTGTTTGCAAATGACATTTGAATGGTGAAAATATCTCTTATAGTCATGCCTTTGATTTTTACTTCTTACAAACCCATTTTTGTAATGTTTTGAAATTGGCACTTTTTCACTTTTAATACAAACTCTGCTCTGCTTGTTTCCACTTGACTTTTGACTGAAATGATGAAACTATTGGAAATTTTTTGCAAGGATGATTGGCATGTGATTTCGGCAAAGGAGACCAGGGCTGCGCCTGGAGATTTGTAGAACTTGAAAAACTTTAAAAATTACATATTTATTACAAACAATAAATTTGACGATTTCTTCTTCAAAACAGAGTTTTGAAGAAGAATCATTCTCAGCATTATTGATGATGAAAATTTTGGAATGAAAACTTATTAGAAACATCCTCATGTGCCTGCCGGGCATTATTTGACATTTTTGGAGACGAAACCCTAGACCTAATGACTGAAAAGACTCTTTGCTGACCAAAAGACCATCCATGACTATGAATGGCTGTAAAATTGACTTTGATGAATTTTGATGAACTTTAATGATCAGACACAAACCAGCAGATATATGACATGAGGGAAAATGAGAAACAAGACCCTTCCGTCAGACAATCTATGCTTCTAATGGAATGCAACTGACTGGATGAATGAGACACCTACAATGAAATGCAGCAAAGAGTTTTTTTATCTTTGACGGAGGTATGACTATACCGACTCTAACAAGTGCTTTGACACTAACTCTGACACTTACATTGTTATGACACTGTTTTTTTCAATGATATCATAACTGACGTGGTTACAAGTCCTTTATGTAGCTCGAAGAGAAAGTTGAACAAATTTCCAATCAATATTATTATATTTCATTGTACTAAACTTTCACTATGATTTGAAAACTTTTTTAGCATAGTAAAAACTCTTTAGAAGAAAAATTCACCAAACCTATAACCTGGAACCATGATAGGTTGTGATGGGGTCTGTATTCCTAACCTTCAAATAAACATTTCATCCTCATGTCGAGTCAAAACTCAATATTCTATAGACGAGCTGAATTGTCTTTCTTTATCTATTTGTCTATCTGTGATAGATATATCTACAGTTGTTTCACCAAATCGTCTAGATGTGGAGAACAAAGAATGGTTATGTTGATTGCAAGGGTATCTATTTGGACCTAACCTAGTCGGATATATATTTTTTCACTCGGCTCGAATCCATAGCAGTAAACCTTGTGTGCTTAAAAGTCTTAATTAATTAAGCATACTATAAACCCAAGGATAATTAGGTAATATCTTACTACGTAGTAGCAGGATTTACCAATGCCCAGTTCGAGGAATGTGGAAAAGGGTTCACCGCTTACGAGATGCCAATGCGGAGTTCGAGCAATGTGGAGCTCCAAATTGCTAGATTCCTGTCAAATTTCAGTATATATTGTTTCATGTTTCTTGATTATTCTTGTAGGTCCATGTTCTCCTTGGATATGTCTTGCCCCTTTACATTCCGTTACGTTGGGCTGTGTTTTTTGGTTTCAAATTTTATTTGTATTTGGATTGTAGTCATTTTGGTTTTTCTGACCTTGTGTTAGAGATTGTTCTTTGTAATGGTATCACAGATATGTTTTGGTTTCTCTATTTTTTCTATCAAAGGATGCCTCATAACATTTTAAAATTTCTTAATTTATAATGAAAGTTCTATTTTTTTGTCTTACAAAAAATATAATGCGTCTTTACATGTCAGTATGACAAATTAATAAAATTTGAGCTTTGCTACTTGTTTAATGCTCCTAAGTCTCACAACTAGAGCTTTGGTCATCCCATATATCAAAAGAATGCTAGTAGTCCCACCTGACTTGTAAATTGCTTTGCATCCTCTATTAGTATTGGCAATGAGGCAACCTTCTGTGGTGGCCATGGGGACAATGTACTCCATTCCATTGACAACAACACATCACCATATCACGAATTAGTGAATTGTAAGACTAATTAATCGAAAATCAGATACAAAAATAGTTGTGACACTCGCTTAGTATTATTATTATTATTATTATTATCCAATTTTAAGGTCACGACCAAGTCAAACACCAAATTGGTGTATGAGATCCCCTTGTTTGTGGGACAAGGGACCCACCTTCGCACAAATATTTGACTACTAAGTCTACAAAGACATACATACTCTACCCCCCTCTAGTATACTTCAACAAAATCTAATATGCTTTTTACTACTAATATTAGGATATTAGCAGTTACGGTTAGTTTTAAAAAAATTCCATATAATACCAATGCAAAAGCACTCCACAAGGTTTGACCCAATAACTCATATACTACGTTGGCCTGCAAAGAGGAGAAAATTCAAAGTTCCCGTCAACCCGAACAGAAGGGTCAACAGTGTTTCGAATCCGAGTATAATTTAGGGAAATTTATGTGAAAATTAAAACAATGACGGGAGTTTCAAACATTAACTCAGTCAAAATTAATGAAAAGCTTGTCTTCAATCATTTAAGCTAAAAGGCAAAATGATGGAAGAAACTTGAAATATTCCTTCAAATCCAAGTGGTTGAAGGTTGAATCATGAACACAGAAAAGCTTGTATTCAGATATTTAAAGCCAAAATGCAGATGAAACGGCCAAAGAAGGCTCCCCCTTCGCCTTCTAGAAGCTTCTCTTGAAGACAGGCACTGTCGCGGCCAGCGCCAGTGGTGCAATGGCTGATCAAAGACTTGGCATCAAAAAACATATCGGCTCGAACCAGCGTGTGAATTAGGGTGATGACTTGGCATCAGAAAACATATCAGTTCGAACCAGCATGTGAATTAGGGTGATGTAAGAGGCGAGCGTGTAGCGGATTCAATCAAGCCCGATGGACCAACAGAAGAACTAGAGAGCAACTCGAACGTCCGACCTACACTTGGAAATGATTTTGGGCATGTGGGATGGGGAGATGTGGGGCAATATTTGGTCTAGTGCATCCCAATGATTTGGAAGCTTGAGGTTCTTCACCATTTTTTGCACGAATTCCTCGTCATGATTCCAGTCTTTTGCATTGGAAATGAGGTAGTGGTGCGAATGCAGATGAGAGTGTAGCTCCAGTGGATTTTCACTTTCTTTTTTCCCACAAGCCTTCTGTGTCCTATGAATGTTGTTATATATAATATTTTTATCAACTTGCATCATAATTTAAAAAATCACACACACACACACACACACACACACACATATATATATGGGTTAAAAATCATATTCATATCTATACTGAATATAGGATGGTTTAATATGCGTTCAATATGTTTTTTTGAATGTATTTTCAATTTTTATCAATGTGAGTCTTCTTAAAAGCATGCATAATGGGTACACAGTAGATGTGGAATTTAATTTTTCATCCAACGAAATTCCACATCCAACGAGTGTCTATACTTGAAATTTGAGTAAAACTATAAAGAGTAAATTTAAAAATACAATTAATGAAAAATAGTTGTCTTCTTTTCCCCCTAAAATTCATCTCTTATTTTATTATTTTATTTATTATTTTTCATTAGGAACCCACTTTTAAGCTGAAATTTCCTCTAATGGCTATCTTGTACTAGTACTTTGAACTAGGTGGCAGCAAGTGTATAGTCTGATCGTAAATGACAATCACTCTTTTTTCATTTTCCTGGTCCTATGATAATAGCCCCTTCTCACGTATGCATCTTAAATGAAACTATGTTCTTCAGTGTTGTAACGAAGGTCAGGTTGTTGTGAAGGACCAATAGCATGACGGTTGAAACCCATATGCCAAGCTTTCACATTTAAGGAGGACGATTAAACACATGATAGCATGAGTGCAACATATTAACACACATTTCCATGCCTATAACGCAAAAGTGCGGAGAAATCACCATTCTCCACACCTCCGCACTTCCACACTTGTTTTTGGGCTACTCTAGCTGTGTGGAGTGTGGTGGAAGTTCATTGTGCAAAGTGCAGAGGTTGTGCGGAGCTCCACAGTCCTACACAATGATCTTCTTCCACACTCTTCAATATTTTCTTACTTTTGAGTTACTTTTCATTAAACCAATGTGATCCTTTTAGTTGTCACGCTTGTGAAGATTTCATTAATTGACGTGGTCATTGATAATATTAAAGTGTGAGCTACCCTTAATCATGGAAGCCAAAGTGCAGGTAAGGTTTCTGCATTACACTAAATGGCCCTTGATAGTGCAATTTAACTGCGAATGCATTTTATGGGCTTACTTTAGTAGTACATATGGGAGTTGAGGATAATTTCCTTTCTGTAACATAAGAAATAACTTCGGCTATAAATGTTTATGCACAAGTGTGGTGTCTAAATCTTTCAAACCCTTACATGTGCGATAGTAGAAGTTTTCTTCCACCTCAACTATATGCATGTTTACACCACCCATAACGTCATGCACTTGGTAAACACACATACAACCGTCAATGTCTCAAAGGATATCTTGAGATTTCATTATGCTATTACACTGAAAATTGACATCTTGACATTCTGCTATTTGTATGAGCTCATTATCACTCATACTTCCTCCTTTGCAAGTCTAACATATCAGTTCCTCATGTCAAGCCTTGAAAATAAGAGAAAAGTTCTTAAAAATCTCCTTAACTCTGGTATCGCACTTTCTCTGTATCTTGCCTACGGTCCTGCACCTAATGTTCATGACTCTTGCGTACCTGAACACACTTTCTCTGTGTTATGGGTGCGGACCCTTGTAAAATATTAAAAAGGCGCAAGTAAACTCAAAAAGTTCACTTTAAGTAATTTCTAGAAGCCTCTGGAAAGAATCTTGCGGTGGCAGAACCACTCTTTTGAGGTTCATGTATCCCTTACCTTATGGAGCTAACCCCTTGATGTGAAGAGCTTATCCCTTTGAAGGAGGATTCTATTCCTTCATAGTTGGAACTGAAACCTCCTCTTTTGCACTATAAAAAGAGGCATTGGGTAGCCTCAAGGGGAGTTCAAGCTTTAGAATTATTTGAAGTTAAGTGCTGTTGGGATTCAAACTTATTTAACTGAGATTTTGTGAGGAAAGATCACATACCTCTATCTGTCTTGGTTGGAAGAGTGCAAGGCTTGTCAGAGTAGAGGAGATTCCTGCTTTCAAACCCCAGGAAGGCATGTTCAATATCAAGGCTAAGGTTGTAAGGTTTTCCTTCTTTCAAAGTTAATACAAATGAATTCATTTTTCTCAATAAGCTGTTAATTAACTGTTTATTTCATGTATTCCTAGATCACCATGATAGGCATGATTTATAATGTTTACTATACAGGTGCTATTTAATTTTTTCTTGTTTGTGACTGCAGGTTTATAAAGATAACTCCTTCAAGTGCACGAGGGACGACAACTTCGAACAAGAATTGGATCTACGGTAAGACCTTAACACCATTATAGTATTCTTTTGTAAATCACATATGTTTAGAGAAAGATAGGTTTGTTTGGCTGTTTGTTGCTAGATTACCTTTGGTACTAGGGAGATCAATCTTGTCCGCAAGATTGATTTATCCGGTCAACAAATTGGCGACTCCGCTGGGGAAGGATTCTTGTTTTTTGGTTTTCCTTTATTTTGACATGAGAAAATGATTTTTCTGGTTTTCGATTGATGAATACTTGTCTGGGTAGCTTAGCTTTACTTTTCGTTTAAAATTTTTGAAGTTTTTTGTGTTTTTCTTAAACTTTTCCAGGGACCGCACTTTGTTTTCTTGCACAGTGCGGGAAATTTCACACTTTCCTTAAGTAACCAGTGCGGGACCGCACTTGTTACTTCTGGGGCCTGCGGACCCTGTTAAAATTTTTGAAAAACTTCAGAGTTCTTCTTCCAGTTTATCTTTGATTTGATTTAGGGTTTCTAGTATCTGCCTAGATCTGTGTTGTTCCTCTCAAAAGCCTTTTGTGAGTGAGTTCCAACAATATTTGTGTTTTGGGTGATTTTCTAGAAGTTTTGCATACTTGGATTGGTTTTCTCTTGGTCTCTGTAGTGACTCAAAGATTAGAAGCTCGAAATACCTCAGATCACACTGGTCTTTTTGTCTTCTTGATGAGTCTGACTTGTTTGCGAAATCCATCCTTTCTTGAGAAATAGATATAGTTGTCTCTTTGCAAATATTTGAACAAACTTTGTTACAAGTTTTGAATTTCATTTTTACAAAAGGAAACATATTTGGATGTTTTTTATTTGTTTATTATTCTGGACAAATGAATCCTTAGTTTACTGAAAAAATAAGTAAACCATTCTCAAAAAAAAATTAAAGCTTTTATTCAATTAGATTTTCAAAGTTTGTATATCTCAAAATTAGTTTTTTATAGCTTTGAGTGCTTTTTAGAATTTGTAGATCTCTTTTGAAGGAAAATTGTTTTTTGTAGTTTCGAGTCTTGAAAGAAAAAGGGATTTATTGTGAGCATTGATTATTTGTCTCGTTTTGAGTTCTTATTGAAAAAACAAAAACATTTTCTTTCATTTATTCTTCATGTTCAAAGAAAGAATTGCATTCTCAAACTCTTTCTTTAGCTAGAATTTCATTGAAAGAAAAACAAATTGATTATCATTTTTAGGTGCATTTTTTAGTGTTGTTGGAATTCGAGTCTTCACACCATCAAAGTTTAATTTCCATACCTATTGACTTAAAGAACAACCCATAAAAACAACGCTTAATTAAAATTGAACTAGTAATCTTTTTATTTCTAGGGCTCTTATCACTAAAATAGCTTAGGCTAGTATCTTGGAGTAGGGAGTAATTAACTCTCCAAGATAGTAAAAACAAAAAAGTAGATAAATCTTGCGGTAGGAAATAAATCCAATTGTAATTGGTACAATCTGGGAAGCTTCTCTTAAAGGAGTTAATCACGAGATCATGTCCGAACCTTTGAGACAATCAATTATGTTTCATTGGGAAAGATAGAAGATCTGCGCGCATTACAAATGGTAAACCTCAGATTAACCATTGTCGAGGAGCCTGGGGTCACTTGTTGGTAAACCTCGGATTGACCATGTCAAGGAGCCTTCAAGGGGATTGAGCTTTGTTACTCTGCCCTTGCGCGTGGAATCGGATCGTAGACTGTTCCCCCAGTTGTATTTGTTATTGTTGGTAACCTTAGTGTCCATAAGCTTAAGATTATTTCCTAAGGTGACGGTGAAGGAAAGATATCATTGTACCTAGAGCAACGTCAACTAGACTTACTTGGACTCTCTGGGGGGTTCTCTTCACTCGAGATGGTTTTGTGAAGAAACTTGTGCCAGTTTATTTCATTAAGTAGGTTGTTGGGGTAACTGTTCCAACCGCCCTTTCTGTATTAAAATTCTACTAAGTTGGATTTCATCACCAACTAGTGTTTTTAGTACGGGAAGTTACTGTTTGTGCGTGGTTTGAACTCTTAGATTTTTTAGGCGTGTGATTCAGCTGTTTGTTTATTTAGAGACTTTACGTATTTTCATTGAAATTTTCTTTATTTGTGTGTGATTGATTAATATTTAATCGTGGCAGAATTACCGAGACAATCCCGGAGACTTCAGGGGAAGCCCACTGAATATACACCAAGTCAGCTTGAAGGGCTTCGTGCTCTAGTATCATCTAGTAGCAGTAGAATTAAATCAACAGAAATTGGAAGTTCATCTATAGTTGCTCATCCTGATCATCAAATACCCACAACAAAGCACATTCAAGAACCGATTTCAGTTTCTGAAGTTATTGGTAGTATTTCTCCTTCCAGTGAACTAGTTGAAGAACCTGAAATCTCTGAACTTGACACTGAATATTATGTTTTGGAAACATCCTCGGGATTTAATACTCCAACTTCTAGCGATCCTGGTTCACCTAAGGTAATAAGTATTGTTACTGAAGATCTTCCATCTGGCCTTATTTCTAATGAATAACTTGCTAGCCCAGACGAAGAGATATCTCTTCCCGAATCCCCTCAGTCTTTGAATCTTAGGGAGCGTGAATAAATTTTCTATAGCCCTATTAGGAGTGACGCTTGGTATCTATCTTTGAAATTTTTTTTATAAAATTCGGGTCTGGCTTTTTCTCCACCTTGAATTTTGTTTCATCCTACGCCCAGAGGTTATTATCCTTCATCCATCATGGCAGGAGAGTCATCTATGTTTTCCAAATCACTAGAAGCATTTTTACACGGTGGTCCTTCTGTTCCTTCGGGATATCAGGCTCTTTCTGGTACTTTCTCAGGAGCAGCTCCTCGACCAATTGAACAAGTATTATCATCTGGTCTTAATGGAATTAAAACTGAAACGTTGAACATAGAGAAAATCTTTATGATGTCTGGTAATATTCCAAATCCTCAACCTCAAGGTGGTTAGTTACCGCCTGAGGGGCAACCTCAAGGTGGTCAGTTACCGCCTGGGGGGCAACCTCAAGGCAGCCAATTACCGCCTATGGGTCAAACTCAAGGTAGTCAATTACCGCCAGGGGGGAAACTACAGGGTAATTTTTTCCCAGGAAAAACTGTAGCACAATATTATTTTGGATAAAAACCTCAAGGACAGTACATACCTCAAGGTTATCAACCTTCAGGACAGTATACCCCAAGTTCAACCCCAAACTCAATATGTTCCTCAAGGTCCTTATCAACCCCAGATTTAGTACGCACCTCAAGGTTATCAACCTCAAGGTTAGTACCTAGCTCAAGGTTTTCAACTGCCTTCTGGTCAATCATTTGTACAAGGAGTTGGAAATTTACCTCTTACTTATCAACCCTATGTTCAACCAGGCTATGGTCCTTACGTTCAACATTCTGCGAGACAATACCCCGAAATCGATCCATCCCAAATTCAACAAACTATGCAACCGAATGTGCAGTTGCCTAATCAACCTGGACAGCCTTTGGTTTCCGGTCCAACCCAGCAACCTGTCCAGCCTACTGTTCAAATCCCTGCACCTAGTTTTGTTTAGCAGTCTGGGCCTAGTACACCTCAGACTCTGCCTCAAATTGCTGCAACTGCTGCAATGTCTGTTCAACCTATAACACCTATTTCTGGAGTATCTGTACCTTCGAGTTCTTCTATCCCTGCATCCGTGCAAATTCCTCAAGTCTCTGTACCCCAGTCAGGACATACAGTTCAGACTTCGGTCCAGATACCTGCGGGACAAGCTGGTACAAGTATGATTGTCAGAAGTCAGCCGCAATTCACGTATCAACTATACCAGGGACAGTATCAATTTGGTCCTGTTTCACAAAACCCAGTTTATCAATATCAACCGTACCCTGGCTATACTTATCAACAGCCTCAACAACCTCAGTTTGGTCTGGTTAATCCTGGTTTCCTGGGAGGTTATACCATTCCTAATGCAAATCCGATTCCAAGTTATCCTGGGTATCCTCCTCCCGGAACTGCTCTTGTTACTCAAGGTTTTTGCGACCCTAACCGTCAGTTACCATTTATTGCAACTCTGGATTTACCTAATTTGACATGCCTTAGGAATGATCCAATTTTCTATTATCCGTACTAGCTGCCAATTCCGCATAAGTTGCCTAGTGATATACCAAAATTCGAGGGTAAGTCAGCAGAGGATTCGTCAAATCACGTTATGACTTATCACCTCTGGTGTGCGTCTAATTCAATAATTTATGATTCAATTCGCTTACGTCTTTTTCAACAAACTCTTATTGGTCTTGCTGCCAAATGGTACATTGAGTTACCACGAGGCTCTTTTAATAATTTCAGTCAGTTAGCAACTGCTTTCTTAACTCATTTTCAGTTGCCTGTCCGATACGAAAATGGCACGGAACTACTGACTTCGCTAAAGCAATAGATGTCCACATATATTTTTGATCATATTCACGAATGGCGATGTAGAAGGTGTTTAGTGAAATTTTACATTCCGAATCAAATTTTGGCGAAATGGTTTGTTAAATCATTATTACCCAAAATCACTGAAGATTTAGCTAAGGCAGGAGTTGTTACTGAGGAGAAATTCATTGCTCAAGCTCAATATCTTGACCTCGTCTATACGCAGTCAGGTACTTTACATGAAAAAATCCCCGATCTTCCAAAACAAGGTCAAATAACTACAGCTCCTTCAGGGTCTCAAGCCGCTAACGATATGATTGGTACAATTAATACTAAAAGCAAGAAGAAATATTCAAAGAATTCTTCTCCTGTAATAACTTTACCCAATTCCCCAAAAGGAGAGTCTTCCGCTAAAATTTCTGCCGACATTCATGTCATAGATACATCTACGGCCAAATCTAAATCTAGCAGTAAAAAGAAGGGGAAGAATAAAAACAAACAAAATTCAAAAGAAAAAATAGATAAAACTGAATCTAATGATGAAAAACACAAGCCTCGCTATCCTTGTTTCATTTGTGATGAGGATAATTTTACTAAGGAATGCCCACATCGAGCGGAGGTTGCGAAATTTGTTAAAGGTTCTCAAAAACCTGCTATCTTGAAGGATTCTTTTCCCACTCAAGATAGTAATATGATTGGTTCTACCTCGAATGCCTTAGAAGAACCTATTATGATGATGTCTCATGTCAGGATTGTGACGCGATCGCAAGATTATGGTACTAAGAATCCTGTTGGTGGTAAAGAAGTAGAATCTTCTAATTCAAATACATCAACTACACCTCCTCCTGTTTCTGATCCGCTACAGATCGATAAACCCAATCCAGACTTATTAATCAAACCGCCTGCTAAAGTTGTACTTCATAAATCAGCTTTCAATCCACATGCGAGAGCTGCTTAGAATTACAACATTGTTGAGGACTAAGCTATTTCCCCTTCAGCAATGTCGGCTTTGGAAGTGCTGCAATCGTGCCCAGCACAGCGTAAATTACTTTTGTCTCCCATAGGAGCTGTCGATGTTCAAGATTAGAACCTAATAATCTTCAATTTAGAGAATAGTACACCCCGCTTACCTCATCAAATGGATTTCTAGATTCCAGTTTTAGTCAAAAACAAACTGATCTTACAGACTGTGATTGATGAAGGGGTTTCTACGTGTATTATGTCAATCCAGTGTTGGAAATTGCTTGGTTCTCCTACACTCAATTAGTCTCCGATGATTCTAAAGGCTTTTGATGGCTGAGGGTTCCATCCTTTCGGTATTTTGTAGGATTTACCTATAGGGGTCGAAGGAAAAATCGTAAATCTAGATGTGTGGTTGATGCCCCTCTAGATTACAACCTTCTCCTGGGTCGTAGTTGGTCTTATGCTATGACTGTTGTTGTTTGTTCGGTCTTTTGGCTTATTAAGTTTCCACATCAAGGAAAGATCGTTACAATAGACCAGTTAACTTATCTTTCATCTGATCCAGCCTCTACAGAAACTATCCATCACATCGGTAAAACGGCTATCCCTTACAAGGATGTTGGGGTAGGTTTGATTAAAGATTCTGGTTTACTAGGAACTTTTTCCTTTCCTCCTCCTAACGTATCACCTTCTATCAAAAACATTCATATGATTTCATCGAATACTATTACATTTGATGATCCTTGGATTGCACCTTCCGACTCCGAGTTGGATTGATTTGATGGCACGATGCCTTTGAGTCCCTTTGAAATTGCATATTAGGTTGTACAGTAGCTTTCCGATCCTTCTTCGACCGAAATTGATCCAATGAATGGGATCCATGAGGAATCACTTTCTATATCTAGCTCAGCCACAACAACATTTCCCGATCTTGTTCATATTGATGAGCAGATTCGTGAACTTTTGTCTGTTGACGATTTACCATGGGAAGATCTACATCATCGATCTTCATTTTTACCTGAGCTGGATCATTTTGAAAATGATTTCGCTTCTATTTTCACTACTGAATATGTCAAAGAACCGTAGAATCCATTGCAAAATCATGATTCTGAGTTAAATTTGGAAAATATCTCTCGAACGATTCCAATTGACATTTCAGTTAAACCAGGAATAACTGAAAACATTCATATAGGAACTTGATGTACGGACGATGAACTCCAATCTTATAAAGCCCTATTTCAAGAATTTCGTGACATGTTTGCCTGGTCATATGAGGAAATTCCAGGAATCGATCCGTCGATTTTTGTACATGAAATCAAGACTTACCCGGATGCCAAACCTGTCCATCAACGTTTACGTCAAATACATCCGAGAAAAGCTGCTGCTATCAAAGCCAAAGTTGAAAATCTACTTCGTGCAGGTTTCATTTATCCAATTCCTTTAACCGATTGGGTATCGAATATTGTTCCTGTTAACAAAAAACAAGGAACGATAAGAGTATGTATCGACTATAGGGATATTAATCGAGCTTGTCCTAAAGACAATTATCCAACCCCCTATATCGATCAAATTATCAATGATTGTGCTGGTAGTGAAATGTTTTCCTTTATGGATGGTTTTTCTGGTTTCAATCAAATAAACATACTCGCTGCTGATCAGCCTAAAACAACTTTCATTTATCCGCGGGGAACATTTTCTTATTGCAAACTACCCTTTGGATTGAAGAACGCTGGGGCAACTTTTCAAAGGGCTATGTCTTACGCATTTCATGACTTTAAGCACATTGTGCAACATTATCTCGATGATTTACCTGCTCATACATCGCATAGGGTTGACCACCTCACTCATTTACGAGCTATCTTTATGAGATGTAGGCATTATCAAATTCGGCTGAATCCACACAAATGTGTTTTCTATGTAGAATCGGGTCGCTTATTGGGATTTTTTGTTTTGAATGTAGGCATTCGTGTTGATCCATCGAAGGTCGAAGCTATTGTCAATCTACCTCCTCCTTCGACTCTGCACCAACTCCAAAGTTTGCAGGGGAAAACAAACTTTTTACGTCGGTTCATTCCTAACTACGCCGAGCTAACAAAGGGTTTTACTAGGTTATTAAAACAAAATGTTCCATTCTTTTGGGATGAGATCGCTAATCGATATTTTGATGCACTCAAACACGTGTTGACCCATGCACCATTATTGCATCCTCCCAATTACAACCAGGACTATTTTTTGTACCTCGTCGCTTCTCATTCCACCATTGGGATGGTTTTAGTTCAGGAAGACGAATTCAATAATGAACATGTGATTTACTATCTTAGTCGAAATCTGCATCCGACTGAGATCAAATACACACATGTGGAGAAATTGGCCTTGGCATCTGTTCAAGCTGTCCAAAGATTTCGACATTGCATCTTATTATGCAAAACCACAGTAATTTCTGACTGTAACCCTATGATGTACATCTTGACCAAACAATTGCTAGGGGGCAAGTATTCCAAATGGATAGTTATCCTGCAGGAATTTGACTTGGAATTTGAAAAATCCAAGGCAAAGAAATCTTTGGTTTTTGCAGAACTGATGTGTGATTTCCCGTCTACTGATACTGAAACTATGGCGGAGCAGCCCATTGCGGACGAATCCTTGTTTCTTATCAGTTATCTTGATCCTTGGTATGGGGATATTATTGTTTATCTCCAAACCCAATCTTTTCGGCCTGAAATCTCACGATCTCAGCGATGGAAAATAAGTTTCTAATCCCAACAATACAATATTATTGGTGATACACTCTATCGTCGTGGAGCGGATTCTTTTTTCCGACATTGTCTTACTCATGAAGAAGCTGAGAAGGTTCTAAATGAATTCCATTTTGGAGCATGTGGCGGTAATATTTCTGGGTATGCCACAGCGCAAAATATATTGCGCACTGGTTATTTCTAGCCATCCTTATTTAAAGATTTTATCTATGCAGTCCAGAAATGCCACAATTGTCAGGTCTTTGATTGTAAAATGCGTGCACCACCCGCTCCTCTTCACCCTAAAATTTTTGTCGGTCCTTTCACAAAGTGGGGTATTGACTTTATTACATGTAACCCTCACTCGGCTGGGGGGCATGCGTATATTATCCTAGCGGTAGATTATTTTACTAAGTGGGTCGAGACGATGCCTACATTTTCGGCAGACTGCAAGATTGCTGCAACTTTCGTGTTCAATCATATAATTGCTAGATTTGGTGTTCCTCGAGCCATAATTACGGATCATGGAAGTCATTTTCGAAATATCATGATCACTGAACTGACAGATCAACTTGGCCTGCGCCATGATTGTTTTACTCCATGTTACCCGCAGGCTAATGGTCTGGTTGAAGCTATCAATAAATTTTTAGTCACTATGATTAAACGAATCATTGGTATTCATAAGTCGAATTGGCATTCCATGTTATTTTCAACACTTTGGGCATATCGGACCTCAGTAAAAACATCAACTGGTTTCACTCCCTTTCAACTGGTTTACGGTTTGGAAGTTGTGTTGCCTATTGAATGCGAAATTTTGTCATTGAAATTAGCCATAGAATTACTCCCACCTACGTCTGAAGAGGAGAAGCGTTTTTTGTACTTGGTTCAACTAGATGAGAATCGACGAAATGCTGCATTAGCAAACGAAGCTCATGTCAAACGAATAAAGGCTCAGTACGATAGCAATGTTACACCTCGTAATTTTTCAGAAGGAGACCTAGTTTTAGTGTACGATCAAGCCAACGATAAGCTAGGGGCTGGAAAATTTGTGCCTATGTGGCATGGTCCTTTCATTGTTAAGCGAAAGCTGGCAAAAGGGGACTATGAGCTAATAGATTTTGACGGTGTCCCTTTAGATAAACCCAGAAATGGGCTTATCTAAAGAGATATTATGCTTAAATTTGGTGTGGAGATTTTTTATTAGATTACTTTCTTTACTGCTGGTGTGTTTTAGATTAGAAAAGCGTGCCTAGTTTAGAGTGTGTTCTTATCACTATTCCTGCTTATCTGAGTTTTACTCTTGATATTGCAGATGTCGACGTCTCTTCAAACCTACATTGGTTTTGCTGATGGTGCTTGTCGTAGTACACGGAACATTTCTTCCGTAGCTTGGGTTATCTATTCACCCTCTGACGAGTTAGTATCCATGCATGGGGTAAGCCTCGGTCAAACAATGAATAACATTGCAGAGTATAGTGCAGTGATTGAGTTATTATCTGAATCCATATCGTTTGGAATTCAGAGTTTGATTGTTAGGTTGGATTCTGAACTTGTTGTATTACAGCTTAACAGGGTTTATGCCATTAGAAATCCAGTGTTATTACGGTTATTTTAAAGAGTTCGTCTCTTGGAACGTGAATTTGATTACATTTAATATCAACATATTCCAAGACATTTAAATACATTAGCAGATGCAGTTGCTTCTAGTATATAAACATTTGCAATAATCAAAACAATAAATTAAACAACATTCAATAACATGTACACAGATAGCCCGTAATAGTAATATATCATAGCATAGAATTTTGTTTTCAAAATATACATCGTCTTCGATCATAGGTTGAAATACACCTTATGATTGGCAAAAATGATAATACAAAAGGTAAAAAATATGAGTCTACAAAACGATCATCTTATCACTGATGATGATCACGATAAGAGACCACTGCTTGGGCCACCCTACATAGGAACCCCCTAAAAGGTCCTGGGACACCAATCACATATCTCTATAATCTGAGTTGAATATCATCTATGTCGGTCTTTGGAATGTCTAGAGTTAGGCGCTCTAGGTGATGCTCTAAATCAGACAGGATATCTGCTGATTGGCCCTTTGGGGCTGGTGCTGCGACAGCTGGATGCCTCCTCTCATAAGGCTGGAGATGGGCTGGTTGCTGTGGGCCCACATCTGCATTTGAAATTTTTGATTATTAGTTTTGAGACGATTAAAATACAAAAAAATCAGAAATTAGAAATTGTGGAAAATGATTTTTACCTGATTCATCCCACTATTCCCCTGCTGGGAGAGCCATCTCTTGGTCGTCACGGAAATCTATCCCGGTGTATGGAAAGTCCTTTATAACAAAAATTTGGCATTCCAGCCAACGAAAATATGAAGAAGGAAATCAAACAACCTCGATGCCCTCAGCAGCATGATGGGCCATCAATGCAAGCCAACGAACCATCCTAGGTTCTCGAGGTTGACCAGCATCAATAGGAATGTTCTGCAGAGCTAACATGGGGATCCTCTCTAGAGCAAAGGTAACTACAATGGATCCATATCCAAAGTTGTTTAGCTTTCCATTCTTTGCTCTGGTTAGTTGGCCTTTTACATTGGCCAACACAGCTTCGCACCAGTTGAAAATGGTGCCTCGAAAACAGTCTACAGCAACACGCATTTGGGAACCGGTAGCCACATGCAACACTGCGCTCCCACACAGTCTGGTGATAGTAAATGCAATCACTTTAAGCTCGGGATGGATGATAGGCTTTATGTCAATCTGTTTGTGTCGGGGGTCTTCCTGATCGTCACAGAACTCTAGTCGAAGACTAGCGACAGACTGGTGTAATATTCCCTTTCTTGATCCAGTCAAAGTGGATAGAATCAATCCATGGTACTTATCGTGGTATTTTCCCATGGTATTTATTGTTGGTATTGACCCATGGTATTTCTTGTATTGACCCATGGTATTTCTTGTTGGTATTGACCCATAAAGCCTATAAAAGGGGAGAGAAGCTAGGCATTTAGAGCATTATGGATTATCTATCTTATTATGTTTGGGTTGAGAACCTGGCAAGGCCAGTTCTAGCATTGATCCCGGGACGAAAACCCCGCGGTGATTTTTAGGTGGTGAATCCATCCACGATTCACAAGTGGGCTTTAGTTTCTTATATTTGTCATTGTCAAGCAGTTGTGCATGCCATTTGCAGGATTTTATGGTCTGGGCATGTATTTTACTTTCAGTGAATAATATAAATAAAATGGCTGCAATTCTTGTGTTCTGGTTCTTGATGAAAGAGTATATTAAATGAGAACACTAATATGTTTTAGATCTATCAAAATTTTTATTGTTTGGAATCTTACAGTGGTATCAGAGCTGTGCATCCTGCCAGCCTGAGAGTTTTATGCAAGGAACTTCGGTGAAGTTTATTTTTCACCCTAGCCAGTATTTCTCACTTCGGTGATATTTATCGCCCTAGTTGGATTTTTATTTTTCAGTAAATTATTTTATTGGGAGACATAAGTGAAGGAAAAATCATTTATAAGTCTGTGGGTTAAATTTGTGAAAATATTTGAAGGCATGATTGACAAAATATTCCTATGAAAAATTAATATATTCCTATTTGGGTATAGGAGAAGATGGACCGTCTTGAAGAAATTTTGAAAAATAACCAGAAAATATTTGATGTACTAGTGAGGCTATATGGTCCTTTAAGTAGCCATATCTCCATATACCAAAATGATAATCAAAGCAAGAAAAAAATCTGCAGCAAGAATGAACTAAGGAGGAGAGGACTATGCTTTATCTGCAAGGGACCTTGGGCCCTTAACCATTCCTATCCAGGTGATAAGAAGAAGGAAAAAAAGATAGAACAAGAGGAGGTTACTTCAAATCATGGGAAATATTTTGTAAATGGTGCTATTGATCTTCAGGATGGTGAGCAACATCATGAAATTATTCAGGGAGGCTTGCAAGACGACAAACATTTGGAAGTGCATGAGGAAATTCTACCTAATGCCATTGATGAGGTTGATTCCTATAAAATGGAGTTCATAGATTCCCAAGTGAATATCCATAAAGAATATGAACAATCAAGTATACATAAAATTCCACCAATGCATCTATGTTCAATAGTTGAAAGGGATGAACATATTGTCTCCACAGATGAAGGAGACCTCGGAGATTTGAGTGAGGATCCAGCCATAGTGAACCAGCATGATGAGTATGATCACGAGGAGCAACATGAAAAACATAATGTGCAAAATGGACCATTCCTAGAGAGTTGGTAAAAGGCTCAAGTTGAAGATGTGGTCGTGGGGCATCCAGTGTAGTCAAATACAGAGACATTCAACAGGGCACTAGAATTTCCAGTGAAAGACTTTCAGGAGAGGATCATGCATTTCAAGACAAATCTTATGTTGTTGAAGCAAAGAGTCTGGACAATCCGAGACACTGTCTTACAGGAGAATAGAAAAATTGAGGAACTCATAGGAGTATGTGCCGAATCAAATACCAAGTTGTTTAGTGTTAAGGAACGACTCAAATCCCTCATAAGGCAGCAAGAGGAGTACAATTGGGAGTTCCAAAGTAGCCCTATATAAGAATACATAGATAAATCTTGCAACACCAACAACCCACCTTTATACATTAGGAAGAGCAGGGCAGAGTTCTCCAAATACATCATGTTGGGTAACGAAGTAGAGCAACATGAATCGAGCATTGAACAACATCAACATAGTAGATTTGCAGATATTCATTCTTTCCCAAGTATGGATTGGCGAGAGGTTATGAGTTGGTATTCTATTGATGGGTTGATTATTTGGAGGATACCCATAGCCAAGGGAAAATTATAGCTTGAACCATTTGGTGTAGGCAATGATGGAGAGTTGAAATGGTACCATAACCCATAGGTCCCAGGATTTAGGTGGCATTGGGATCCGGGAGAATCCATTAGGGAAAGGATTGTTTGGGATCCAGGTAAACCTATTGAGGGAGGGATTGGTCAGAGAATTGTTTGGGATCCAGGTATTGAAGGATCCATTCAAGACCATTCAACATGGAGGGATGGAACAATGCATCGGATTGTATGGGATCCTGGTATCAATGTACAAATGCTTTTGTTGTGGATAGAAGTGGATCGCTTGAGGACAAGCAATCTTTGGGTGGGAGGATTTGTAATATTCCCTTTCTTGATCCAGTCAAAGTGGATAGAATCAATCCATGGTACTTACCGTGGTATTTTCCCATGGTATTGACCCATGGTATTTCTTGTTGGTATTGACCCATGGTATTGACCCGTGGTATTTCTTGTATTGACCCATGGTATTTCTTGTTGGTATTGACCCATCAAGCCTATAAAAGGGGAGAGAAGCTAGGCATTTAGAGCATTCTGGATTATCTATCTTATTATGTTTGGGTTGAGAACCTGGCAAGGCCAGTTCTAGCATTGATCCCGGGACGAAAACCCCGCGGTGATTTTTATGTGGTGAATCCATCCACGATTCACAAGTGGGCTTTAGTTTCTTATATTTGTCATTGTCAAGCAGTTTTGCATGCCATTTGCAGGATTTTATGGTCTGGGCATGTATTTTACTTTCAGTGAATAATATAAATAAAATGGCCGCAATTCTTGTGTTCTGGTTCTTGATGAAAGAGTATATTAAATGAGAACACTAATATGTTTTAGATCTATCAAAATTTTTATTGTTTGGAATCTTACAACTGGCCACCTGGCCTAGTCCCAAACAGAGAAATTTGTTCGCCCCTCTTGGACAAACCAGTCAAAAAATAGATATCCTCCAGCTCAATTTTGAGCCGGTGGCCACCAATAATGAAGCACTGGTCCTGTACATTCCATCTGTTCACCAGCCACGTCAGGAGGTCTACTTGTGCCCTCATGCCCTGAATGGCCCAAAATTTATACAAACCGCATGCTCTTAATTCTTGCATTGTAGGAAAATGAAGCATTGCGGCGTCATCTACGTATTCATGCTCACTTTCTCTCCAAATTAGCGTCTTGTATATCCTACAATGCATAAAAATATATATTAGAACAATCTAGTTTTAAAAATTTTGGGTGGAATTTAAGAAATTTAAGTTTGAAATTTAACTACGCGGGGTCCGCACTCTGTTCTCATACACAGTGCGTAGGAACGCACGAGCACTTTGAGACAGGTGCGGACCCACGACCTTTTTCTATGTGGAAAAAATTCATGGTCCGCAGGGCCTGCGTGTTGCACCTACGGACCCCCGCGGGCGATTTTTTGAACCTATTTTTCCCTTAAAAACGAAGTATAAAGCCTAAAAATGAAATGTAAATGGATGAAATGCAAGATAAGGAGGTCGTGAATTACCTAGAGCCGAAGGTTCTCGATTTCGCCAGACGAATTTTCCAGAATCTTCGCAGGAACTTTTTTACCCAAAAGCTCTTACTTTTCACTCTGAACACAAACGGTAAAATTGAAGTTAGAAAAGTCCTTTTTATAAGTTTTTTTGAATAAATGAATTTTTAATTTGTTTATTTTTCACTTTAAAAAGGTTTTTTTTGAAAGCATTTTTATTTATCTTAAACAGGTATGTGTAATGTTTCGAGTTTTTGTGCAGAAATTGGATTTTTCGAGAAAATTGATCGTTTTTCAAACAAAGAGCATAATTTTGTCACTTTTTTGGACTCTTTCAAAAATTTACGAAAAAGTGAAAACTTGGAGTCCTTTTTTAAGCTCTTTTCAGACTCTTGAAAATTGAAAAGATTGCCTAGCACTTGATTATTCGAACTCGTTAAAATAAATGAATGATCGTCCCTTCAGTATAAGTTTACCCCTTTTACGGACTAAAATGGACTATTTACGAAAAAGGTATGCGTTGACTAATTATGGTCAATAGAGTTCTCTCCCGCATTATTTTATCCTTTTTCGGGCTCGAGAGACTAAATTTATGAAAAAGTACACCCATGGAGTCTTCTTAAGTTTTTTCTGATGACTCTCTAAAATTGAAAAAACACCGGGTTTCTCCTATACTGGACTCGTTAAAATTTAACAGTAAAGGGCCTGTTCAATTTCAAAACAGGAACGAACCACTCCTTCTTAGGGTTTGAATCTTAAACTAAGTTGGACTCATCTGAAGGATGAGCTTATAAACAAGCAAATGTTATCCTCCTCAAGCTTGTCAAAAATAAAGAGGTACTTGCTAGAAATGGTGGGGGAAAAGAGAGAAAAATGAACCTGTTTGTTGTATTTTGATTTTTTCAAAAAGCCGTTAACCACTCTTGAACACGACACTTTTTTTCACCTGGGTTGGGAAATCCTTTGCCTAATAGTTAATCGAACCATATTGAAAGTCTTCAATCAGTTTTTGGGTATTAGCTTTGGGTCAATTGTCACCAAGCCATCTGCGGTGTCGTTATGTGTTCAAGAGGATAGTTCAAATAAACCATTCATCTGCAAAGCATCTGTCATCCATTTTGACCATCCCTGAGTCAGTCCTTGCCAATATATTTCTTCAAAACTTGATCTATGATTTCGTGTTGTGGGCTTGCCTACAACGGATTACTTCCTATCGACGACAGCTCATTATCTAGGAAGTTGATCTAGAAATCATCAGTACCTTGAAATCTGCATGCCTCAATGGCAGGTTTCTCGTCTTCGACGACAGGTTGCATCATTGACCTTCGATCGAATGATTCCGTGACATGTTCGACTTCAGCTCATTCATTCACATTTCATGGATTGTACTGAGTACTTTGAGGGCCATTGACATTACTGGTGGTTAATCTCACATTTGTTAACAGTCTACATCATTGACTGGTAATCAAGTGGTTTCTACCATGTTCGACTTCAACACATTCATTCGCATGGATAGAATCGTACTAGTTCGAGATGTGGAAATCAAGACCCTGGATCTAGTTTCCACCATCTAGGCTACGAGGAATTTTGTTATTCATTTATACAGTCGACTATTCATAAACAGATGGCTGCATCCATACTGTGTCTACACATGTCTATACTGTTGATGTATTAAAAATCATTCATGTATCATAACAGTTTAAATTAGTTTCTAGTTAGTTTTGATCTGAGTATGGGAATGCCTACCTCAGCGATGATATGTTTAATATATATATTTTGCATTGAATGTTTTTACAGGTTCCGACTGGGGTGTCCACGGGATGATCCTTGAAATGATAAAGTACTGCACTCTTCATATATGATAGACTTCAGCTTCATCTATTCCAGACTTTGCACTTTAGGGGGCAATCTGTCACACTGAAAATTGTCATCTTGAAATTTTGCTATTTGTATGAGCTCATTATCACTCATACTTCCTCCTTTGAAAGTCTAACTATCAGTTCCTCATGTCAAGCCTTAAAAATAAGAGAAAAGTTCTTAAAAATCTCCTTAACTCTGGTATCGCACTTTCTTTGTATCTTTCCTGCGGTCCCGCACCTAATGTTCATGACTCTTGCGTACCTGAACGCACTTTCTCTGTGTTATGGGTGCAGACCCCTGTAAAAGATTAAAAAGGCACAATTAAACTCAAAAAGCTCACTTTCAGTAATTTCTAGAAGCCTCTGGAAAGAATCTTGCGGTGTCAGAACCACTCTTTTGAGGTTCATGTATCCCTTACCTTATGGAGCTAACCCCTTGATGTGAGGAGCTTATCCCTTTGAAGGAGGATTCTATCCCTTCATAGTTGGAACTGAAACCTCGTCTTTTGCACTATAAAAAGAGGCACTGGGCAGCCTCAAGGGGATTTCAAGCTTTAGAATTATTTGAGGTTAAGTGTTGTTGGGATTCACACTTATTTAACTGAGATTTTGTGAGGAAAGATCACATAGCTCTATCTGTCTTGGTTGGAAGAGTACAAGGCTTGTCAGAGTAGAGGAGATTCCTGCTTTCGGACCCCGGGAAGGCCTGTTCAACATCAAGGGTAAGGTTGTAAGGTTTTCCTTCTTTCAAAGTTAATACAAATGAATTCATTTTTCTCAATAAGCTATTAATTAACTGTTTATTTCATGGATTCCTTGATCACCATGATAGGCATGATTTATAATGTTTACTATATAGGTGCTATTTAATGTTTTCTTGTTTTTGACTGCAGGTTTATAAAGATAACTCCTTCAAGTGCACGAGGGACGACAACTTCGAACAAGCATTGGTTCTACGGTAAGACCTTAACACCTTTATAGTATTCTTTTGTAAATCGCATATGTTTAGAGAAAGATAGGTTTGTTTGGCCGTTTGTTGCTAGATTACCTTTGGTACTAGGGAGATCGATCTTGTCTGCAAGATTGATTTATCCGGTCAACATATGCGGAGAAATTTTATTGTGTGAAGTTTTGTTCACACTTCATGCAACCTTTAATCAATTAATTAGTGGCAGAGGCAGGGACTATGTTGCATTGCAACTATTACCCTTCTTAATATGGTAAAGATTTTTAATATATAATGAATTAATGTTATTTAAAAATGATGAAGCCTTTTTTATTATGTAAAACATTTTTAATATATAATGCATTTATAATGATATTAATTTTATTATAAAAATAAATATTCATTTAATTTTATTAATTTAAAAATATAAAATGATAAAAAAATATCAACATTTCTAATGTTGCATTATGAATTGGATGAATGGAGGTCCCGTAGGACATGATATACTTAGCGATGAGGGTATTAGAACACATAAAATTAGGAGGTCTTGGTTTCCAACTATGGAAATGCCTTACCTTTAATTTGAACAAATTGTATATGTTTAGTAGAAACTTTTTTTTATTTTGGACAACCTGGCTTCTTATATGGTAGGGTTTTATATCTTTAAGTATTTGGATTAAGTCTTATTTAGTCCCAAGAAGTATATGGGATCAACAGATTTTTTGGGTTGGAATATAGGCCTATAGATCTATCGATGATTTGTGCTTATTTGGACTATTTATCTTTCTATCATTTTTATCAATAGAAATACTTCCTTACTGAAGAAAACAAAAAAAACAAAACAAAAAACATTTGTAATGTTGTAATCTTTAGATTTGAGAATTGTTGGAAAAGCAATGAGCAATAATTAAATGTTGTAATGTTTCTTTCACCAAGTTAAAATCTAAATTATAAGTACTTTGAGTGGAAACAAGAATATTTTGGGTGATACTCTAATACCGAGCCTTTATCAGAAATGGACATCTCAAATAGAATTTTCTCAAGTTGCATCAATTAACATAGAAACAACAACTTCAAACACCAATTGTTAAGGACATGTTTATAAGCCTCCATAAAATGGATTATGGGTGTAAGGCTAAATATTCATGGCCAATCACAAAATTTAAACCATACCCCTTTAAACCATACCCCTATGACACTTGTAATTATGTAGGTGTAGAAATTATATGCACTAAGCATGCATATGTCCTAGATCCACCTGATCTCACACTATTTAACTTTATGCAAGATACTGAATCTATTCCACTTGTTAATCTTTTGCGGAAAAATTAATTGCACACACATGTGAAGCATAAACAAAAATATTCAATCACACATAACACAATTTTTAACCGAGAAAGCCTGAAGCTAAAAACCCCAACTATATATTATGTAACATGGAGATCATATGACAATCTCATACAAAGCATACAAAGCTTATCACAAGCTCTCAATACAGTACAATCGTCATACACTAATCAGGACCAATCTTGCAAATCCATGCACTGATCTTTGCCACTTGCTAGCCTGCCTCCACTGCGCAATCCAAGTTGATTACAAAGACCAATTCAATGTAATCCCACTCTCATTGACTGCATGATTATCATTGGTAACTCCAATGTATATGTAGATACAATTCATGCATCACTAGTAGTCACAACGTATATTCCATCTTTCCCTTTCACCTATCTCTCCATTGGTCTCCACTGAAAATGCCATGCATTGTAGTTAACTGATGTATTGTTCAGTTGATTAATGAGTTATTATTTGTGAATTAATTAAATAATTAATTCACTCCACTCTCACTAGTGTATCATTTAGTTAGACTAGATACAACTAGCTCAACTGAGTCTAACCGAGTTAAACTAAATACAACTCCATAACTACTTCTTCCAACTGTGTCATAACTCTGCCACTTGAATTCTAATTGAGTCCTCCATGCATTAGCTCCAGTAAACCCTTGGGAATTGCATAATTCCTTCAGCCCACTGATTTTCCAAATCTATTCACTGAAATAAAGTGCTCCAAGAGAATAAGTTGTTGTTTATTGTTGGATTATAATTAAGAGCTAATAATAATCGACATGCATCTATTTTTAGATCGACGATCTATAAATAGACTTCGCCCAATATTTTAAAAATATAATTTCATCTATTCTTCACATTTGACCAACCATCTACAAATAGCATCCTGCAACTTATAGAATATGCTCAACATGTCTAAAAATAGACATACACCTAAAAATAGCCTGTGTGGGCCCCACCTAGTTTAGGTGATTATTTTCCAACTAGGATCAAGGATGATGTTTCAAGATGCCTCCTTCACTATTTCTTGTTGCAATATTCAACACTCCCTTTCAACAAGAAAGGATTGTCTTTGCATGCGACATGCAACTCCATGCATTCACCCTACAACCTTTGCAAGCGCCCTGCAACTCCATGCATCTGCTCTGCAACTCTTGCTGCAACACTTTCGAAACTGAAAGGCTACAAACAACTCATTCAGTATAATGCATCTGTCATTAAAGTCTTCGACTTCTGCTTAATTACTACACATGTCTTCAGGAACCACTGCGTTGTTGAACTCTCCACCCATGCACTCTGCACTTGCTGTCAACTCTGAACCGTGCTCCAGTATCCGACACTGTCACTTTGATCTACCTGCATCAATCCAACTGATCATGCTACTGCTGCTCTGTGGGCACCTCGTAGCCAGGTTCACTTCGTGAGATCCACACCATCTCCATGAATCCTGCCCAAAAATCTCCTCTTGGGATTACTCATGCATGTCGCCCCACCTCTCACTTGGTGGTATAGCTGCATGCACTCCCTCTGCCCATCTGGCACGAAATTTCTCTGCATGAGTGGTTTCTCCCACTCCATGATCCTCATCTTGTGGCTGCTCCACATCCCGAGGTTCACTCTTACCTGCATGCAAATCCTGCTCCCTCTCAAGTTTCAATTGCATTGCTTTCTCACACTTCCCAACAGTAGGAAGCTCCGTAGAAATCCCATCTACTTCAAATCTATAAAGATTCTTCTGCATCTCTAGTTGTGGCTGCTCCACAACCTTCTGAGACTGCTTCTCAGGCTGCATGTTGAGAGGCTTCCACTCAACCACCAAGTCACTAACCTCTACTTTTCTCCTCAAAGCTTTGCATGCACCTTGTACCTTAGTGCATGTAGATTCTTGGCTCACGCACATTGTAATTGTCCCGCCATCGCAAAAGTTTCTAACAAAAGAGTTGATTTTAAATCGACGATATCTCCCTCATCCGAGCTCCGATTCGACCGATTTTTTTTTTCAATTTGGGTATTTTTTCGCAAGGAATCCAAATTTGCTATTTGTTTCTAAAAATATTTCACCAAAAAATTCAGATATTCTCTACAAACTCGCGCGCCAAAAATTCCTGTTCTCAGTCCATGTAGAAAATCTATAACACAGCTCCAATACCATGTAGAAAGTATATGTACTAAGCATGCATATGTCCTAGATCCACCTGATATCACACTATTTAACTTTATGCAAGATACTGAATCTATTCCACTTGTTAATCTTTTGCGGAAAAATTAATTGCACACACATGTGAAGCATAAACAAAAATATTCAATCGCACATAACATAGTTTTTAACCGGGAAAGCCTGAAGTTGAAAACCCCAACTATATATTATGTAACATGGAGATCATATGAAAATATCATACAAAGAATACAAAGCTTATCACAAGCTCTCAGTACAGTACAATCGTCATACACTAATCAGGACCAATCTTGCAAATGCATGCACCGATCTTTGCCACCTGCTAGCCTGCCTCCACTGCGCAATCCAAGCTGATTACATAGACCAATTCAATGTAATCCCACTCTCATTGACTGCGTGATTATCATTGGCAACTCCAATGTATATGTAGATGCAATTCATGCATCACTAGTAGTCACAACGGATAGTCCATCTTGCCCTTTCACCTATCTCTCCACTGGTCTCCACTGAAATTGCCATGCATTGTAGTTAACTGATGTATTGTTTAGTTGATTAATGAGTTATTATTTGTGAATTAATTAACTAGTTAATTCACTCCACTCTCACTAGTCAATCATTCAGTTAGACTAGATACAACTAGCTCAACTGATTCTAACTGAGTTAAACTAAATACAACTCCATAACTACTTCTTCCAACTGTGTCATAACTCTGCCACTTGACTTCTAACTAAGTCCTCCATGCATTAGCTCCAGTAAACCCTTGGGAATTGTGTAATTCCTTCAGCCCACTGATTTTCCAAATCTGTTCACTGAAATAAAGTGCTCCAAGAGAATAAGTTGTTGTTTATTGTCGGATTATAATTAAGAGCTAACAATAATCGACATGCATCTATTTTTAGATTGACGATCTATCAATAGACTTCGCCCAATATTATAAAAATATAATTTCATCTATTTTTCACATTTGACCAACCATCTACAAATAGCATCCTGCAACTTATAGAATATGCTCACCATGTCTAAAAATAAACATACACCTAAAAATAGCCTGTGTGGGCCCCACCTAGTTTAGGTGATTATTTTCCAGCTAGGATCAAGGATGATGTTTCAGGATGCCTCCTTCACTGTTTCTTGTTGCAATCTTCAACAGTAGGTGGAGGTATATCTACAATATATAGATGTCTCTTATTTGTGTGGGAAGATAGTGAGATTAATGCACACTCTATTGATGCCTCTTCCTTATGTGGGAAAATCATTAGACTAATGTGCAACCCATTAATGTCCCCTCTTTATGTTGGAAAATTAGGAGACAACATTTTTTATGAGGCTATTTCAAGCATATAGTCCCTCGGTAATTACACATTTTCGCCAAAATTCAACTAACTACTATAGGGATATAGATGTTAACAATTGATCGGAATTTGGATTGGGGAAAAAATTATTTAAAATATTCAAAGTGCTAAGAATCACACCAAACCAGAACGAACGGATTGGGCCCGTCGCTGGGAATCCAGAGCACTTTGTTTCACTCAAGATAGACTCTGTATGAGGAAGTTAGAGCCCGCTGATTGCCGTGCCAAACAAGTGAATTTCCAAAAAAAGGGGTCAAATAGGGTCAAAGGTCAAAATTTGGGTTTTCCTCTGGCCCAATGACAGGATGAAAAGTGTTGAATTGTGTTTGGTTTCTATGTGGGTGATTTGTCACTATTTTATTGGTTTAATTTTAAGCTAATGGGAAGAGGACACATGGCAAGCCTGGAGGCTTCCACGTGCCCCCTCCCCCCTCCAAGGCCGAATGTGGTTGAATGTATATGGTGGGTCGAATTTTAAACTATGGTCGAAATATATGGTGTGGAGAAAAATTATACACACGAAAAGGGTGGAGATCGGGGCTCGTTCCCATGACCTCCCCAAAGCGAGTACGTCACATTACCATCATACGACAAACGAATGACATAATATGTATTGGCCATTGTTTCTATTTAAATTTTGAAATGAGGCATGTCTGGGGTTTAAAGGGCTAGCCCCGAGGGGCCAGCCCTTGTTCCATGGGACCACGCCCCAAAACCAAAGGCGGGGCTTGATATTAATAGTGCGTATTAAAGTTTAAACATGGATTATTAACCCATAATCCCATCTTAAAGGGGCTAATCCGATTTTCAAAACATATTTTTTTAATTGCGCTTAATGTGCTAAACCACCATTAAACACACACTTAACAGTTAGTTAGTCCACAGTTAACTTGGCGGAAGGTTGGTGAGGTCTGCCATTTTCGGCAGAGCTCCAATTTTGGCGGGCTTAACTGGAGTTTTTCTGGTTTTGGAGAAGTTTTCCACAGGAAAACTGAATGAGCCATAAATTTGGCATTTTTCGACCAATTTTGGCTTAAAAAAAGTCATTCCTAGATGATTTGGATGCTCTAAGCATGATGGTGCATGTTTCAGAGGCGTTGGAGCACTTCTATAAGTGATTTTTCCACTTTGAAGATTAAAGAAGCCCAGGGCCACGAGGAGAGGAGGTCATGCCTAGATCAACTAAAGACCATTTTCAGAGCTTGAAGAACCTATTTTTAGGTGTTTGGGTCTTCTGAATCCAATGGAGCAGGTTGCAAAGCCATTGGAGCAATGTAGGTGCATGTAATCAGAGAATTGAACATTAATCCAAAGAGGGCCTAGCTAGTTGAAGCAGATCCATGGAGATGTAGCCCAGGAGGGGTGAAATTTGTTATCAACTATTGTGTAATGTGATTGCTATGTTATATTTCTCTACAATTTAATTGTTGTGCATGTGTTTTTAATAACTAATTTACTTAAGAAATTGCTCATAAAAGACACAAAAATTGACACATAAACCCTTTCACAACTTGCTAATTTGAGACGATCCTATACACATTTTTTTAATACTGATGAGGGAGCTAGCACAACAAAACTAGTTTGACCATATTCAAATCAACAGTGGAGAGATCATGTCCGTCCATGGGAGACAAATCACCTTGTCATGTAAGGTATGCATCAAAGTCAAACCAAAGTGCATGATGTCAAACCTGCAAGGCCAAGTCAAATGAGGTCATGGGTATTTATAAAATGTGTATCATATAAAATGTCTCTCTAAAAATGATTGATTATATTTAAGTATCTTAACGAATAACTTTAGGAAATTTTAATTCTTCAAGGAAAAAATCAACACTATTTGCTAACTAGGGGAAAGGGATAAAGTAATGAAAGTATATGAAGTCACAATGGCTCTCATAGAACCATCTTACTAATTAATATTTTCTATTAACAATATAAATAAAATTTAATGATAGAAATCTTTTCTATTAACAACATATAGAAAATTTAATAATAGAAGCATCCTTGTTAGAGTTAGATTAGTAATATGAATAATGTCAAATTGTGCAATGGATTCCCACTATTAATATGATGCAATCAATTTAATTTAAGATATAGTTTGTGTATTTAAATGTAAGATATCTTATCATCTTGTTATACGAGAGAAAAGTGTTTTGAATGTCAATTGATGTCCCAAGAATGATGTGTAACTTCTCCACAATACATGAATAATGGAATTTCAAACCATGCACAAAGTGTCTCTCTAAAACTGAAGTGACTATCTTTGAGTATCTTAATAGCTAGCTTTAGGAAACTTGAACTTTTAAAGAATAAACTGAAGTGACTACCTTTGAGTATCTTAATAGCTAGCTTTAGGAAACTTGAACTTTTAAAGAATAAATTCAACACCATTTGCTAACCAAGGGAAGGAGATAGAATAATAAAAACATGAAAAAAGTGATGGTGGTTCTCAAAGAACCACTTTAATAATTAATCCTTTATAATATTCATGCAATATGTGTATGAATGAATAAAATACACATATATGTATGTGTTAGACTCCTATACCAATAGGTGTCATTTTTCATGATTGACTTGTTGAACTATGCAATATGTTCAAACCTTTTTCTTGTTGCAAAGGTGTTCCATATTCTTTAAAAATCAAAAAATCAAAAAATTTCAAAAAATGTAAAGAGGGTATACCCTAAAAGAAAAATCAAAGGGTGAAAAAATAAAATTGGCCAAAAAAGTGAAAGAAAATGAACCCCGCCAAAAGAAAGGCCAAGGAAAGTGTGCAAGTCTAAATGCCACTACTTTTTGCTCTGATGTAATAAACAAAATTTTGTGCAGCTTGTCAAACTTTTGCCACAATTTATGAGGAGTCAAACTGTTTAAACTTGACTCATTCATTTTTCAATTTCATGTTGTAGAATAGAGAATAAATATCTGGCCAAACAGTTTAATCTTGGCAGATAAATAGATAGGTAGAGTAAATAAAAGGAGCTCAACAGTTTAATCTGAGCCCTTGGATGTAATAAGTGTAGAGTTAGATAGGTTTTTCATGTAAAAGAAAAAATAAGATTGATAAGGGTTTGCCAGTCTAAGTGCACCCTAATAAAGAAGAGAAAATGGTAGGGTAAAGTAAGTAGGGTAGGTAGATGTTGTTGCAGAATTACATGTGATGATTGATGGTTCTGAATGTGTTCAATTTTACTTTCATCACAAGTGCAAAGGCAGATACTATATTGGAAAAATTCACAGCAAAGAAAAGTCAAGATTATTAACTTCCCCTTCATTTTTCCCTAAAGATTTCACTAATTTCCCCTAAGTGCTAAGGTATTTGAAGATTAGAGGGGCTCAAGGCATTTCGTTGACTTTTGGAGGGACCGGACCCTCGGCCCAATAATTGAAAAAACCTAAGTACTTGAAATCATCCATTATCACATTCATTCACCTCTCAAAAATCTTTTCTAAGTAAAATTCCATTTTACTTAGGAAAACCCTTTAATATTTCATGAAAAGCCCTCAAAATCACTTTTATTCTAAGTCTAAGTGATGAAAGTATAATAATGCCATTTACTTTTGAATCTTCACTTTCTTGGTTATATTTAAGTGTTTTGAGTTTACATTGTTCCCTTGTCATATTAACTCTAATTTTATTTATTAACTTCTTATTGAAATAACCTTGTCCTATGTATATAAATCCTTTTATAGTAATATCCCCAAAACCCTTATATTATGACGTTTTAGCCAAAAGTATTTAATTCCTATTTTTCAAATTAAAAACCCACAATATACCCCCTTTTGGCTAAATATAACATTAATATTATTCCCGCCCCCCTACAGTAAATAAATCGTATTGATTTAATTATTGTATAAATAAAATTATATGAAAAAACGTTTAAACATATTATATATGTTTAAAAATAAAAATAAAGTAATTCCCGACCATCCACCGTACCAGGGATTAACTAATCCACATGATTAATTAATAACCAACCCCAGCCAATCGAAATCCACCCGATGGGTTTAATTAACCGTTAATTACATTGGGCCCACGCCGTTAATTCCCCGCCATCTCCCTGTCCCGTCGACCATCCGATCGGCCCATCCAAGATCTACGGCCCACATCCATTTCACTGGCCATCCGCGTACAAAAGATAACGCGCGATGGCCAAGCGGTTTTCAAACAACGTCGTGCTACGTGTCAGTCGTTGTATCGCATCGCTGCCCTTCCGCCTAAAACCGCCTTCCCTCATAAGTGGTGCGATAGAAACTGCTTACCACCTTTCCGCTCGTGACATATCCACTGTACCATACTGACGTCATTTATTAAGATAATAAAAAATTCGCCACCCATTGACTTTGTGAATAAAACAAAATAAGCCCGCGTTTTTCATTTTCCTCATGCGCAGAGAACGACCACACTTCCATGCACAGTAATTCAAAATTTTCATAGCTGAAGACCACCAACCTTTGCCTCGTCTAAGAAAATTGCAGTCAAGCATCCAAGAAATCATTCGCCTTGTCCAGTACCTGTTTGAAACCAGCGTCATCCTCAGAAAAACAGGTATTTACCCTAAATACGCACTGAAATCTGTAAGAAACTCGGCTTTCCTTTTCCTTTCACTGAAACAGAGTTAAAAATTGATTGTTAGTTCATTTCTAAATCTGAGAAGTGTAATTATATTCCCAAAAATTGCAATTGCACCTATTTTTCCCGTCAAAACCCGAATTTCCATTTTTGAATCCACAAGAACCAAAAATGGAAGTTCCTGTGGCTTTAAACGTAGCACCGTTGAATGCACCTCACAAAGACTTGGATTATTTACCTTTAGCTGATATGGATTTTCTAATTAAAGACCTGGGTGTCAGTGAGAATCCCCTTCGAATATTTTGTCACTGCAGAGACAATTATTTGAATGGTTCTGACATAATTGGACTCTGGGAATCCAATATGCCCATTTACCTTCTCCCAGCAGTCTGTATCTTCCCTGAAATCATCCATCTTTGCCATGCCAACTATGATCCTAACCAAAGAGCAGTCTTATCCCCAAGTCAAGATGTCCTCTTCCCAATAACTGCTCAATCCATAAATGAGATGCTACATTTCCAACCTGGTCAAGCCCTCACTCCTCTGTACATGGCTGAATTACTTGAGAAGTCTACCCAATTGTCCCATGAAGAATTAAACCGTCTTTGTCAGACTTTCATGCTGCCACAGCATCAGCCTAAAGGCCCTCCCCCTTATGGCCACACCTATTTTACTGATGAGGGAAGACTTATTTTAAACATGATATCTTCAATAATGGGTTTTAATACTAGTGAGTTTGTTGACCAATTGACCCTAGTATTATTGTCTATTTTTACCCCGGGACAGCCTCCTGCTGTTAAGTATGACTTTGCATCTTATATTGCTGACAAAATCCATGATCAATTCATGAGATTTGGAAATGAGAGGGTATTCAAATATTCTTCCTTCATATATCATCTCATGATATACTATCAGTCAGAAAGTTTTCCTTTCCATATTCAGAAACTTGATGCTAAAGGAAACCCTAGGTCAGTTATCTTTTGGTCCGCTATCACCCATCATTCTTCTGATTCTCCTTACTCCTACAATGAATTTATTGATCTGTTTGTACATCCAGCAACCACTTTGTTAACTGGAATTTCTCCTCCCAGAGTCAGTAATGAAATCAAGAGGGTCCTTCAACTTTCAAAACAATATAAAGTGGGAGATTGGTACTTATATCAGAATTATACTGAAATTAGGATTTATGGATGTGAATTGTGTCCATTCAAGTTACCCAGATATGTTCCAATGAGACTTTTTGCACTTGATTATTTTAGATAGATGAACAGTTCAGATAGAGTTCATTTCTGTAATGCTAAGAAGAAGGCGCAACTCAGGATAAAGAGTCAATTAGGTCCCTTTGTGTGTAATTCTAGGGAAGATGGGAAAGAATCCAAAAGGATTTTAGAAGACTACCTCAAATTACAAAAGAGTTTCTAGTGGGCACCCTATGATCCATATAGTTTTATTTGTGACAGAAGAATGAAAAACAAATTATCTCCATACATTCATTTTAGGATGCCAGAAATTGAACAATATGCAAATACAGATGAATGGGTGGAAGGAACTTTGGTAGAGCAAGATAGTGAGCGGGTCAATATTGATAATGTAATAAGAGACCTTGAAAAGATACTTGACCTGGACTCTCTTGGGCAGGTACAAACAGCAGGAACTTCACAACAACATTTGCAGGAAACCAGTACAGTGGGAGTAGAATCAAAAGGAAAAGAAAAAGAACCGGACATACAGGTAATTGAAAAGTTCACAATGACAGAGCAACCAGAGACATCCAAAGAACAAGGTCAGGCACAAATCTCTCCTGTTCAAACCCATCCAGTAGAAATGTCAATTTTGCAGACTCCATTAAATATGGAAAAGGGAAAAAAGAGAGAAGCTGAAGTCGCTACCCCTATCACTGGATCTTCACAATAGCCTCAGGCCAAGAGACAGAAATTGAATACTCCTCTAGAAGTAGAGTCTATTGATGAAATCCTTGATAGTGAAGGACCAGAACAATTGGGCAGTCAACAAACAGGAACAGTCAGTGAAGCATCCACTACCTCGCAAAGGAAAAAGCTACAGAAGCAACAGAGTGTTGAAATATCTTCTTTCAAAATACCAGTTAAAGATACAGGAGATATAAAGAAGACATTTATCAATATCAAAGCCAGGAATGATCCACTGAAAATACAAGTATATAATCAATATCTGAAAATGGCTCCAAAAATCAAGAAAGATTGATGTCAGCTTTTGACATCCAACATGGCAAAATGTTAATGAGCCATTTCAAACCCAAGGTGCAACAACCCCAAACAGTTGTTGATTATATTAGGACAAACTTTGAAGTCCTAGCAAAGGATGTCCATCCTTTAGATCAGATTGAGTTACATAAGCAGACTAGGGAAATGATCTATTCTACTTTGACTGATAAGGCAATGGTAGCTCACAGGTTACAGGATTCTTTGGAGAACACCAATACACAATTGCAGCTTGAAAAGGCTTCTTCTCAAGCCAAAGATAATAGGATAAAAACATTGGAAGAAATAATAATTGGTTTGGGACACAATCCAAAGGATGTCAAAGGCATAGAAGCATTAATAAAGAAAAAAGATGATGACATTGCTGCTTTGACAAAACAGTTGAAATTGCCAGCCTCCAGACATCCTCAAACTGAAGAAGTAATAAAGAAGAATTCTGAAGAAGAAATGATGGAGTTGCTCCTAAAAATGAATGAGCAACTGATTGAAACAGAAAAAGAACTAGAACAATCTTTAAAAGACAAGCAGTCCAATGTTCCAGTATCTACAGCAGTGGTTATCACAGGTACAACAAGTCAACCAACAGGTCAGCCAACAGAGCCATCACAGGTAAATATTTCAACTTTGAGTGCAGAGGAATTAGTAAAGCAAATAAATGACTTAAAACTTCAAGTAACAGAACTTCAGCACACAAAGTTACAGCTTATTAGTTTGGAACAAAAATATGATCTTTCAAAAATGACTGTTGCTGACAAAACAAGAGAACTCAAAAAGTTGGAAAATTTGGTTAAAGCTTTGGAAAGGGATCTCACATTGGAGAAACCTTTAAGAGAAATAAATGACATTCTTTGGGATGATATTATTCAGTCAATAAAGGATATCTGGTCCTCAATCCAGATAATATACGAGCAAAATGATTTGGTCAAAGTAGCTCTGGATGAAGTTGAGAATACAAGAGCAGAATTAGGAAATAGGACTGAGGAAGCCAATCAGCTCATACAATTCCTAAACACGCAAACCAGGCAACAACTTGCAGATGTAGGTATTCAGGACAGAACTGCAACAATCTTGGAGATAAAAAGAGTTTTTACTAAAAGGACTCTTATGCAAAACTTAAAACGAAGGTGTTTTGACATGCAAAGTGAAATCATTGGTTTCAGAGAAAGGTTTAATGTTTTATTGAATAATGGGTTGCCCAGCCCTATAGTTTCAGAAGATAAAATAATGGACCTGGAAACTTATGTTAAGAAATTGGACATACATGCTCACAATCATTTCATTGCTAGTTCCTCAACCATTTCAGCAGAAGCAACATTACCTACAGGAAGGAATCTTCATGACATATTAGAGAATTTGTTTTATCTGGAACATGAGGTAAGACATTTGTTTCCTAATCAGCCTAATTTCTTCAGATATACCGAGGCTGATGAAACATTAAGGAAGCTTCAACGGATCAAAATAGCAGAAGATAAATGGTGGGAAGATTAATGGAACTTTTGTAAAATTTATCCTTATATCAAATTTTGCCTATTTACTATATTATAAGGGATAAAAAGACAAACGAAGATCAAAGAGTATCAGTTCAGTTGAAAGTATATCAGTAAAAACAAAGAGTATCAGTGAAGCAAGTCAGTTAGAACAAAATTACTGAAGAGGACAACGAAGAGCTAAAATATAGGTCCTGCCTCCAGCACATTCTCAAAAGGAGGAAAAAACACAACATTAGTTGCTTTTTTGTCTTATCTATGAGACCATCTGTCTCTATTTTTATTGTAACTTATTTGTGATTCATCTTAGATCATATCTCGTTTTGTTAAGAGATATTTTGTATGATTTTTTGTATAAATAAGCCCTCAATCGGATTATTGAAGGTGGATTCTTCTACTTTGCTGTAACATTGACTTTTGGAATAAATTGCTTTTGGAGAAATTTCTTTGTGGCTTGCTGGATGATGAATTGAAGCTCAAGACTTGTTGCAGGATTCATGTGTCAGACTACAGTTCAAAATTCATTTCTATCCTGTGTTTTAAGTGTTATATATGTTTACTATATCACTGTGTTTCATTTCTGAATAATTAACAAAAAAGGATTAAATCAGAAATTGCTTAAGTGTATTCTGATTTCAATTGTTATTATTCTAAATGTTTTCTTCTAAACTAGTCATAAACAATGAATTCTTAATTGCTCTTGTTTCTCTGGTTTAAGCATTTGATTACTTAGTAAAGAATTCTTAATTTCTCTTTATTGGTAATCACTCACTTTCCCTCGTTTAAATATGTTGAAAGATTCTTAATTGCCTTTCATCCATTTAAAAAATCCATTCCTTTCACTTTAATATCTAAAATTGTTTTTTGTTTTGGCTATCTTTCCCTGCAAAGCCATCTTTTGTGTAAAAACTTAATCCAGTAAAGCCATATTTTCGACTCCATAGCCCAATGGCCTGAAATACTCAATCTTGCCCTCAGTTGGCGGATTCCACCATTAAAATTCAAACAAAACCCCTGGACTTATAACTAGCCTAATATTTTCTAAGAACAAGAGCTAAATCATAAAGAGAGAGCCCTCTCTGGATACAGATTGGCTAGATTCTGTATCTGAAGGTTGGTTTGTGGTTACCTCGGACCCCTTTCCTCTTCTAACAACTTCAAGGAAAATCTGAGTGATAACAGTATGTAAGGATCCTAATCGTGACATGACATAATTTCACTATTGTGTGTTTCTCTTGGCATAAGCAACCAAATATGTAATGTTGTGTGATATCATTAAAGTACCATATATGAAACGATGGACTTTAAAGCTATGCACAAGTCTTACAAACCTAATAATGTTTTTATAGAGAATGAAAGGTATAACTTAACATTTCCAATCATGAAACACCCAAAATGGACTAGTTCTCCTACTGAATGTGAATTACTGCCCCAATAGTGTTGTTCAGCATACAAAACCATAGGTAAACAAGGCTACAAGTAGCGACTACCTGCCGCTTAGTTTAAATATAGTAATGTTGCAATGTGATGTTGGAAATGTCTATGGATAGCTATTATGGCTATTACATGCCGCTTAATGCAATTATAGAGATGTTGCAATTTGAGTTTGAGCATGTTTATGAAGATTTGTTTTGTAATAAAGTATAGTTAAACTAAATTAGAAATAATTGTTGCAATTTGAGTTTAGTAGTAGTTTAAATCTATCTAAATTATAGTAAAACAAATTTTGTGTTGACCCATGAGCATATACATTTGATGTGCAAATTAGATTCGCTACATATGCTTAGCTTATTTTTGGAATCAATATGAGTATGGCAGAGTAGCTACTACTTGCTGCTTAATGTAAATATAGAAATGTTGCAATTTGAGTTTCAACATGTTTATGAGGATTTTCTTTCTAATAAAGTTGCTGCTTAGTTTAGTATAGTTAAATTAAATTAGAGATAATTGTTGCAATTTGAGTTTCAGCATGTCTATGAGGATTTGCTAGATGTTTCCATAGAGTAAAAAATAAGAATTTATGTTAGTATTAAGGTTTAGAATCTTTTTTTACTAATATTTTGTTAATCCAATTCCACCCAACTACAATAGCAATGCCATATTGTCTACGATCTGAAGACTTTTAAATTTTCGTAAAGTATATATATGAATATGAAAATTTATAATGCTAAAAATAAAAAATATTATTATAAGAATTTATAATAAAAAAAAGTATAAGTTATATATATATATATAAAAAGAATTTATTGTTATTGCGCCGAGAGGCGCATCTACAGCCCAATATGACCTCGATGTCAGGTAGGTCACGTCCTCATACAAAATGTCAGCTTAAGTTTTAAATTAAAAAATAAATAAATAAAATAAAAATCGCATTGTGCTAGAATATATATCAATTTCTAATACAATTATGTATTATTTATATAATTTTAATGGATAGTAAATTATATATGTGAATTTGAATGGATCATAAATTTACCTTTAACAATAAAAATTACCACATTGAATTTCCAAGTTAAGTAAAATTTTAAACATCTTTACTCTTTACTAAAGTCAATACCATTTCCTAAATCAAAGGAAAATAGTTAATTCAACACAAACAATCAAAATCCAAAATCTTTTAATATTTCTTTTAATTAAATATTTGTAAAATGAATTTATACTTACTCAGAGCTATGGTAAATAAATAAATAAAAATATAAACTAGATGTATGGTAAATAAATAAAAAATCTTTTTATATTTATTCCATAAACCTTTTTATATTTAAAAAAACTTTAAAAAGAGGTTTTATTTAGATGAAGCCTATGGGACGAATACCATGGGACAAATTAATATTGATACCATGGGCCAAATACCATGGGTAAATAAATAAATATAAAAGAGGTATAAACAAGTATGATAAATAAATATAAAATAGATATAAAGAGGTATGGTAAATAAATAAATATAAAAGAGGCATAAAGAGGTAAGGTAAATAAATAACAATATATCAAATATGATTATAAATAAAAATCTAATTATATAACAAGCCTATGGGCCAAATACCATAGTAAAGAAAAGGGGTATGGTAAATAAATAAAAATATAAATAAACTAGAGGTATGGTAAGTAAATAAAAACTCTTTTCATATTTACTCCATAATCTGCTTTATATTTATGAATATTTATGTTCATTAGTTTACATAACTAAGAAGAAATAGAGAGAGAGAGTGATAAGGGAGAGATGGAGAGAGAGTGTGTATGTTTAGGGGTGAGATAAAGAGACAAAGTAAGATGTATGGAAAGAAGGGGGAGAGAAGAAGTGAGAAGGAGAGAGGGAGGGATATAGTAATGTAGTTGGAGAGAGAGAGGGGTGGAAAGAGAGAGAGAAAGAAAGGGATGGGGGAAGAGAGAGGATTAGAGAGAGAGAGAGAGAGATGGGGGAAGAGAGAGGATTGGAGGGAAAATAGAGAGAGAGAGGTGGGAGAGAAAGGGAGAGAGAGGAAGGATGAGAGAGAGGAGGAGAGTGATGGGGGAAGAGAGAGTATTGGAGAGAGAGAGAGAGAGAGAGAGAGATCAGGGAAGAGAGAGGGATTTAGGGGAGAGAGAGAGAGAGGAAGGACAAGAGAGAGGACTTGAGAGAGAGGAGGAGAGAGGGATCGATAAGAGAGATGGAGTTGGAGGGGGAGAGATGTAGGAAATAAGAAATATAGAGAGTGAGAAGTGGAGAGAGAGAAGGAGTGACAAGGGAGAGACAGAGAGAGAGAGTGTATGTTTGGGGATGAGATAAAGAGACAAATAAGGAGAGATGGAGATAATGGGGGAGAAGGAGATATAAGGAGAGAGGGAGGGATATAGTAACATAGTTGGTGGGTGAAGAGAGAGAGAGAGGGAGAGAGAGATGGGAGAGAAAGGGAAAGAGAGGAAGGAAGAGAGAGGATGTGAGAGAGTGGAGAGAGGGAGGGAAAGAGAGATGGACTTGGAGGGGGAGGGGAGAGAGGTAAGAAGAAAGAAATAGAGAGAGAAAGGTGGAGAGAGAGAGAGTGAGTGAGTGATAAGGAAGATGGAGAGAGAGGGAGAGAGGGGGAAGATAGAGATATAGATGGAAGGTGAAGAGAGGGAAGAAGAGAGAGATGGGGAGAGGAGGGGATTGACAAAGAGATTGATATATATGGATTGCAAGAGTGTGTGTGTTTAGGGGGGTGAGATAGAGAGACAAAAAAGAAGAGATGGAGGGTGGAGAGAGGGAAGAATATTTCTCACACTAGATGGATTGATATAAGTGGAGATGGTGATTTATAATCCTATTTGATTATTTGCACTATATGCATCGATTTTAGTGTAGACATTTATTTCTAATGATATTTGATTACTTTCACTAGATGCATTGATTTCATTGTAGGTGGTGATTTCTAATACAATTTGATTGCTTGCACTGAATTTGTTGATTTCAATTTAGATGCCGATTTATAATTATATTTGATTACTTGCACTAGATGAATTGGTTTCAATGTAGATGATTTCTAATCCTATTTGATTGTTTGCACTAAATGCATTGATTTCAGTGTAGATGGCTATTTCTAATCCTATTTGATTTATTTGAGTAAATGCATTGATTTCAATGTAGATGTTGGTTTCTAGAGAGAGAGAGAGAGAGAGAGAGAGAGAGAGAGAGAGATAAGGAAGATGGAGAGAGAGGGAGAGAGGAAAAAAGGAGGAAAGAGAGATATTAATGGGGGAGAGGGAGAGAAGGGGAAGATAGAGATATAGATGGAAGGTGAAGAGAGGGAAGAAGAGAGAGATGGAGAGAGGGGGTGATTGAAAAAGAGATTGATATATATGGAGTACGAGAGCGCGTGTGTTTAGGGGGGTGAGATAGAGAGACAAAAAAGAATAGATGGAGGGTGGAGAGAGGGAGGAATATTTCTCGCACTAGATGGATTGATATTAGTGGAGATGGTGATTTCTAATCCTATTTGATTATTTGCACTAGATGCATCGATTTTAATGTAGATATTTATTTCTAATGATATTTGATTACTTGCACTAGATGCATTGATTTCAGTGTAGGTGGTGATTTCTAATACAATTTGATTGCTTGCACTGAATGTGTTGATTTCAATTTAGATGTCGATTTATAATTATATTTGATTACCTGCACTAGATGACTTAATTTCAATGTAGATGATTTCTAATCCTATTTGATTGTTTGCATTAAATGCATTGATTTCAGTGTAGATGGCAATTTCTAATCCTATTTGATTTCTTTGAGTAAATGCATTGATTTCAGTGTAGATGTTGGTTCCTAGAGAGAGAGAGAGAGAGAGTGATAAGGAAGATGGAGAGAGAGAGAGAGAGGACAAAAGGAGGAAAGAGAGATATTAGTGGGGGAGAGGGAGAGAAGGGGAAGAGAGGGAAGAAGAGAGAGATGGGGAGAGAGAGTGATCGACAAAGAGAATGATATATATGGAGTGCGAGAGCGTGTGTGTTTAGGGGGGTGAGATAGAGACAAAAAAAAAGAGATGGATGGGGATATAGATATGGATGGAGGGTGGAGAGAGGGAAGAATATTTCTTGCACTAGAAGGATTGATTTAAGTGGAGATGGTGATTTATAATCCTATTTGATTATTTTCACTAGATGCATTGATTTTAGTGTAGATATTTATTTCTAATGATATATGATTACTTGCACTAGATGCATTGATTTCATTGTAGGTGATGATTCCTAATACTATTTGATTGCTTGTACTGGATGTGTTGATTTCAATTTAGACGTCGATTTATAATTATATTTGATTGCTTGCAATAGATGCATTGATTTCAATGTAGATTATTCTTAATACTATTTGATTGTTTGCGCTAAATGCATTGATTTCAGTGTAGATGGCGATTTCTAATCCTATTTGATTGCTTTGAGTAAATGCATTGATTTCAGTGTAGATGTTGGTTTCTAATCTTATTTTATTGATTGCATTAGGTGCGTTGATTTCAATGTAGAAGTTATCTTCTAATCTTATTTGATTGCTTGCATTAAATGCATTGATTTCAATGTATATGCTGATTTATGATTTGATGTAATTGGATATATGACGGTACATTAATATTAAAGTGATTGGATTAACAATATGCATTGATTTTAGTGTAAGCACAAAAAGTTATTAACAATGCAGATTTATTTTTGTGTTATAGTAATTTAAGCTATTAATATTGGAGAGCAAGAGAGACAAGGTATCATGTTTACTACAACAGATCAAGCTAAAGATTTAAATGGTTTACGATTTAAATTTTCTTTTTCATATAATCGATATGAAAAGATAACAAAACTAACAAAGGAGGAAATAAGAATAGTAGAAGAAAATAGTTTGAGATTGATTGTAACATGAGTACGTTCTTATTATTCACATTTTCTATCTTTCAACACTATTATTGTCACTTTGCATTTAAAAAAAAAATATTTCATCATTTTTCATCATTATAGTTATTAACAATAATTATCATCTCAACGAACTGAGGTAACTAAGAAAATTTAAAATTAAAATGACCAAGTTAATCTCTGAAATATTTAGCATATTTAAAATGATTATATTAATATTTGATATATTTACATATTACTGATAAAATTAATCATATCTTTGATAGATTTTCCTTGGCAGCACACGACTGAAACCAACCTAGATCCATCTTACATCTCAAAAATATACAAAATTTTAATAATCTGAAAAATGTGACGTTGATGCCTCCGACTGGAACCAGCCTAGATCCATCTAACTCTGGATCTATCATGCACCGAGAGGGATCAAATCTCTCGAGGTGCAAACCTTTCCTCAAGTTTTGCACTCAAAAAATAGGTTTGCACCTCGAGAGATTTGATCCCTCTCGGCGCATGATAGATCCAGAATTAGATGGATCTAGGCTGGTTATTCAAAAAGTTGCATGTTATTTTTATTTAAAATTACATGACATGATATATAGCAATTAAAATTGTTTAATATTTTGTATATTTATATATTTGATATATTTAATATATATTCCAAAATTTAATAACGTAATTTAGTTAGCCAATTTGAGTTTTTAGATATTTAGATTCAATATTTTACTCATTAGGAATGTGGTTTTTTTATTACATTTTTCAATTTCTAATGTTTTTTTTTATATAAAATTAAGCAGCCATGATTCGACCAACGATAGTTCCTAAGAAGTCGTATACTACACATAATCATTTTATTATTACTGGGTTATGAAAACACGTGTTTCTGAAATGGTTGAGACAGGAGGATTAGAAGACCTAGAAATGCTAATAGTTATTACATGGTTAGGTACCTAGATTTTTATGTAATAGGCACAGGTAGAGGTAGTGATGCCTCGTAGTGGGATCAAAGTTAAACTTCGACATGAAGAGCCTGCTGAAATGCTATGCTCAACTGTAGCATTGTACAGTGGCTGCTTTCTAATTTTTCTTGGAAGGATCCTGACATTGGGCTGCTTTCTAAAATAGTGAACAGTCATTTTTGTTTGATTGGCGCAGTCCTGTGTGTTTGAAAAACATAATTTTTTTTTGTGTTCGGGGACGGACTTTGTATTTGGTAAAACAAAGTATTTTAATATGAAATAGAGAGATATTTTGTTTTTATGCATGGGAGAGTTTTTAGTGAAAACCTTGTGGTCCCCACAGTGTCTTGTTGATGTGGCGATGTTCCGATGCCATCATCGCAATTGAAACTGACATAACCCACCACAGCAAATTCTTATATTGCCGATGGTATGGCCCGATGCTTTCATCGCATCGGAAGTGTTTTAGGTTATGGGCCGATTGCACAGTATGAACTGCGGAACCGATCCTGTTTACTATGGCAGAGTTAAATTTGTCATCACGTCCGTTTTTCAATCGGCATCGGAGATTTTTGTAATGGCGCGTCTGCATTGTTTTAAACCGGAGCCGATGCATATTATTCATTGGATTTGATAAGCATGTTTTTGGGTTTTTAACCTTTGGTCGTATATGTTATATGCAATTTTTTCAATGTTCATGCGCAATTTATAAAAGGCCCGAGAGGCTTTGTAATAGGTTTTGTTATGTTTTAACATAAGCGAGTTTAGTTTTGTTTAAAAAGGTTTTTTGTCTTATGTTTTAAAAGAGCAGTGATTCAAACTTGTGGTTCATTATGATAATGACGCGTGGTCTTGTGGGACCACACCACTTGCGGACCTTGGCTTAAGGCGGAGGGTGATTAAACTATGTGCGATTGTGATGACACTTAATCTTAATACAATTTGCGATTGCAATTCAAAAGTATATCAAATATTTTTGATATACTTACAACATATGTGCTGGTGCAGACTTGACCAGCACGCAGGCACCCACCTGCGCTCGTTTACCAGCCTCTTCTGGAAGGGAGCTCCAACCCCCTGACTCGCTACTCGCCCTCTCCGGAAGGGAGCTACGACCCCCCGATCTCGTTTACTCACCTCTCCCTGGAAGGGAGCCACCACCCCCTGACTGAAGGCTACAACCCTCAGCACCTCTATGGACCACGTTTCATCAATTTTCACACTGGATCCAGCAACTTCAATAGAACAACACTTGCAGGCCACATTTCATCATATTTTCAAACTGAACCCTTTCCATACTTTTAAGCACAAACATACATCATCAATAGATACATATCAACACAGATCAGATAGCAGAAACACAGCAGAACAGATCAGATATTTCATACCCCTTGCTTCAGCAATCCCTAGTTTGCATACGCACTTTTACTTCACTGATGTCGCGTATATACGCGCTTCCGTCCATTCCCACCAAGCATACCACTCAGAGAAAATCATTACATACGCGGCCTCCTCGCGGCGAACTAGCATATAGATCTTCAACCATTATAGAGCAGCATACTTCTTCAGATCAGATATTCAGTTCAGAGTTACCCTTTTACTTCAGACAGATGTTCGCCTCATTTCAGATCTAAGCCTTCCATAAGCAGATCTAGCAGATACAAGTACATTTCAGATCTAGATCCCCTTCTTCATCATTGATGCATCATACATTCAGATCTATCATTCAACTGTAACCCTTCCATTCAGATCTACTTCAGAGAGAAGTATTCATTTAAGCTCAGACATTTTGCACCCACACTCTTGTTATGCACAATGAATTTGTTCTCCTTATATAGGTTTATCCTTTTTCAATACCATGAGCCCTTTTTCAATACCATGGGCCAAAACAATACCATGAGCCCAAAACTACCTGGACGGGGTCAATTAGGCGGATCATTACCCAATACAATGGGTCAATACCATGGTGGTTACCCCTGGTTTTGCACTTTTTGAGCGCTTTTGCCCATACGCGACTTGGAACGTTCCTTTCCGCGTGCATACGCGACTTTCCCTAGGCCAATCCGCGTATGCCAAGAGACATACTCTTTTTCATCATAGAATTAGCACATGCTGAATTCCTTTCTTCATTGCCTTCTGTACACACTGTAGATACATCAGATTTAGTTCATCAAACCATATTCTATCAAGCACAACTTCATCAAGTAAGTTGCCATCATCTTCATCAAGTGGGTTGCCATTCATGGACAACACTCATCATCATAGTGCTAAAAAACATCATATCACATCAGATTTACATCATTTACTAAGTCATCAAGTCAAGCATAACTTCATCAGGTGGATTGCCATCAAGGACAACACATGTCAATAGTCGCATGTCTTCATCTTCATTTAGTGGGTTGCCATCAAGGACAACACTCTGCATCATATTTCCAACAATCTCCCCCTTTGGACTTGATGGCAACCACAATGGTGTTTGGTTACCACAACTGATAGGTATATTAAGAATACAATGACACCATGTCACTTTCTCCATTTTGACACCATTCTTTTCCTTCATTCAAACACCATGTCACTCTCCCCCTTTGACATCAAGGGCAAAGGGCGGATCAAAACCAACATACTCTCCCCCTTTTCTCCTCATGTGGAAGAAGCGTTCTGCAGATCTGTTATATACTGAAGTGACCAAGCTCCCCCTGAGTTCATGCTGAATCTTCAAACATTTCCAATGGAGTACATGACTCTATGAATTTCCTATCACCAATGACTCATACTTACATTAAATATCCAACCAAGTGGATTTACATATGAGACTCAACTACCCAACCAAGTGGGTTTACAAATTTGACTCAGCTACCCAACCAAGTGGGTTTACAAAATTTGACAAGTCCTTTACATGACTGAAATTTACAATTTTACATCATGGGTCTCAACAAGACCTTTTCATCAAAATACAAATATGACCATATATGACCAACACCAGAAAGACTTTAAAAAAAAAAAGAACATATTTCAGAAACATCATAATGCCAACAATGCATTATATTCAGAAAAGGTAATGCTCCCCCTGAATCTGTGCAACCAAGCAACCTTTCCAAATGACTAAGGCTCCCCTTTAGTTTGTGCATCCTGAAAACTTCCACCAACAAATCATCAAGGCATCTTTATCAAAACATTAGAAACAGAATTATGAGAGCAGGAACACCACCAGAGATACCAAACAGTATCAGAGATACCAAACAGCACTGCAGCTGTGCTGAAGAGAGCTGAACCAACCAAAAATTGCCAGCAATCAAACATACGCGGTTTTCTGTGCAGGAACTCGCGTATATACGCGACTGTGTTTCAAGAAACCCGCGTATCCAATGCCATCTTCTAAACTTTAACCAGATCTGATCCTCTGTGAGAAAAATGCAGTGTTCAGCTTCTTTCTGAGATATCTGAATGCTTCCCTGGACTACAGAAAGATAGAACAGTGTAGTTGTGTCTTCAAGCGTCATCCAACGGTTGTAGCATAAGCACATTAGTAACCAAGCCTTCAGATTCTTTGTAGCATCAATACAATCTTTCCAAGAGAGATTCTCATACCAGAACAACATCTTCACATAGGTGTCAAGCAATCATTCATGTGGTCCAACATCACCATGACCTTCAAGATTTAACATGAAGTAACATATGTGGGCAAAAGATCTCTCAACCATAGTAACAAGCTCTGCATGATTTATTTATGAATCAAATGACATCCAACTCATCCATGTGTGAGTACAAAAGATACTTATCAGCAACCAGGGCTCAAAAACTCATCATAATAAACCATGTACCAAGTCATCATCATTTGAGCATGAGTATCACAAAAACCAAAGAATAAGCAGTCATATTGCCAGCAATGCAATCATTAGTATTCAATCTGGTGCTCCCTCTAAACCAGTGCTCTTTCTTAACTTGTGCAATCTGAAACACCTTCATCAACAAGTCATCAGCAACAATCTCTGCATGATCTATCCTCATCTCTGAATTATAAGAATTTCATCTCAACAACGAATGCTCTTCATCATAAAGCAACCAATCTTCATCCATAATCTTCAACACAAGTACCCATGTATCATTTCATTATCATGAGTATAACCAGAATAATGCTAACAGTGCAATCATCAGCAGTCAGACTGATGCTCCCCCTGGACCTCTGCTCCAGATCTTCAGCTATCAGATAAATTCTCTTATCATCAATGCATACGCGACTGTGTCTACTGGAACTCGCGTGTATACGCGACTTTGTTTTATAGAACCCGCGTATGGAAAGTGAAATATAGAAAATTTCACACCTTCATCTCCTCCTGCAATTTTACCTTCTGTTCCTGTCTTTTCTTCACACCAGATGCACTGTCAGAAATACATATAACCAGAATAATCAAATCAACCATGAGGGACATCATTCATTGCTCCCTTTGTGACGATACATTACTAAATCTCATAATGTATCCCACATCATTCCTGCAGTCAATAAGAAAAGTCAGCTTCAGAAGCGGATGACTGCAGTAGGGTCAGAATTCCCTACGTTTCTGATCGGTCCTCCATCTTGAATTGAGTGTTTTATTCAAGAAAATCATTGTCTTCTAGAGCATCCACAAAAGTATCCTTTTCTTCTCTAGATTGATTCTTATTCCATCCCTCCATCTTTTTCCAGATTTGTTTAATCTTTCCATTTGTGTGCTGGAGGTCATCCAATTTCTCATATCTGTTCAACCTACATTCCTTTTCTACATGTCCATACTTGTTACAAGAATAACATCTCATGTGTCCAAAGAAATAAGCATAAGAATCATAATGAGTATTTCTAATCTTCCTTCTTTTGCAATCAACTGCTTTATGTCCATACATGTTACATGAGAAACAATATCCCCTGAAGAAACCAGAGTACCTTTCTATGTAGGATTTGTTAGTTTGTGGCTGAAATGATCTGCTCCTGCAATTTGCTGCAACATGCCCATAATTATGACAATTAAAACATTCAACATTATTGACAGATTTCCTTTGAGATTTCATCATTGTTGGTTGACCTTTTGTCTCTTTCAACACTTCAGGTTTTGCATTGACATCCTCTGAATTTTTTGCACTTCCTTGTGAGCTGGATTCTCCTTTAACAGTTTCATGAAAACCAAGACCAAGTTTGATAGCAGGAGACCTTTGATTACTCAGAATATTGTCCAGAATATTAGTACTATCTTGAAACCTCAAAAGTTTAACCTTTTCTTCTAATTTACCTTTGAGAATGTTTACCTCAACCTCCAAGGCTTGACATTGCTTTGCCATGCTTTCTTCTTTCCTTCTTCCATCTTCTACTTGTTCCTTCGGATTTAGAATCTCTTCTTTCAACCAATCTTCGTTTTCTTCACATGTTTGTTGCAGCTCTTCATTCTTCTTGTTTGATTTTTCCAGAACTTCTTTGAGAGAGATGATTTCTGCTTCAAGGCCCTTATTCTTCTTATTTGATTTATCCAGGTCTTCTTTGAGGGAAATGATTTCTGCTTCAAGTCTTTCCTTCTTCTTATTTGATTTATCCAGGTCTTCTTTGAGGGAAATGATTTCTGCTTCAAGTCCTTCCTTTTCAAATGATTGTAGAGGTTCCTCATTCTTCTTACTTGATGCTTCAAGTTTTGCTTGTAGAGAGATGATTTCTGCTTCAAGATTTTCATTCTTCTTAATTGATTTTTCCAGATCTGCTTCATCGAACATCAAAGCTTTGGAGGGAGATTCCTTCTCTTTGTTGATAGCTTCTTCTAGGTTGATAGCATCATAATCCATTGTACCAATGAGACCACACAGACGCCAATCACTATCTGATTCATCTTCTTCAATTTCCTCTAACCATGTTTTCTGAGGGATCTCCTTGTTTCGAGTAGGCTTCTTCTTTTGCTTCTTTGCCATGAGCACTTTCAGATCATGGTCAGAATCTTCTTCGTCTTCACCGGACACTTCATCATCATCTTCTTTTGCATAATAACTCTTTCTCTTTTCAAATTGTTTCCCTTTACCATGTTTTTCTCTATAAGTACATTTAGCAGCATAGTGACCAACTTTTCCACACTCAAAACATTTGAAGGGAAGCTTACCTTTGAATCTTCCAGTACCTAGTTGGAGCTTTCTCACGAAATTCGCTTCTTCTTCATCGGATATATAGCTGGATTCTTTGACAAATTCCTTTTCCTTTCCTTTTGTAGATGCCTTAAAAGCAACTTCTCTGATTTGGGAAGGACCTCCTTGTCTCATTTCAAAAGCAGTCAGAATACCATGCAATTGAACAATAGAAAGAGTTTGCAGATCTTGCCTTTCTTCAATAGCCGAAACTTCTGAGTCAAATTTAGAAGTCAAGGATCTTAAGACCTTTTCCACCAGAGTAGTATCAGTTATGGTTTCACCCAAATTTCTCATTCGATTTACAATATCATCCAGACGAAGAAAGAAACCGGCAACACTCTCATCACTATGCATCTTCAAATTTTCATATTCAATTCTAAGAGTTTGGAGTTTTGCACTTTTTACCTTTGTGTCTCCTTCATAGCTCAGAATGATTTTGTCCCATATTTCTTTTGCCGAATGTAGCTGCATCACTTTAGCAAATTCTGATTCAGACATGCTTCCTAGCAAGACATTTACTGCTTTGGCATTGGTTTCATACTTCTTCCTTTCTGCTGCATCAGTAGGAATACTTGCCGGGTATTGATAACCTTCTTCCACGATTGCCCATACATCTGCACCAAGACTTTGCAGATATGATTTTGTTCGTACCTTCCAGAATATCAGATTACTTCCATTGAATAGAGGTGGCTTTATAGACATCACTCCTTCTTGACTTCCCATTGCGACGGATCTCCTTCAAGCGATCAAGCTTCTACAGAAGAACTTGCTCCGATACCAATTGTTGGAAAAAATACTGAGAGGGGGGGGTGAATCAGTATTTACTGCATATTCAAACTTTTTACTTTTTCATTCCTTTGAAACCCATACGCTACTTTTCTGAAACAAAATAGCGTATACACGCGGATATCCTTCATAAAACTCGCGTATACACAGAAATCTAATTATGCCATTAGTTCTTCACTTATGTCATTCCATCATTCATTTATTAGATGTTCTCTAAACAGTAAACATGTGCAGTAAGAACAGAATAAACCATCACACAAAGCTTCACACATGAACACCAGGATTTTTAGGTGGAAACCCAAGTCGGGAGAAAACCACCGCTGCAGTTGCTCAGCCTTCAATATTTTATTATAGAGAAAAACATCTTACAACATATGTGCTGGCGCAGACTTGACCAGCACGCAGGCACCCACCTGCGCTCGTTTACCAGCCTCTCCTGGAAGGGAGCTCCAACCCCCTGACTCGTTTACCAGCCTCTCCTGGAAGGGAGCTACGACCCCCCGATCTCGCTTACCAGCCTCACCTGGAAGGGAGCTACAACCCCCTGACTGAAGGCTACAACCTTCAGCACCACCTTGGACCACGTTTCATCAATTTTCACACTGGATCCAACAACTTCAATAGAACACCACTTGCAGGCCACATTTCATCATATTTTCATACTGGACCCTTTCCATACTTTTAAGAACAAACATTCATCACCAACAGATACATATCAACACAGATCAGATAGCAGAAACACAGCAGAACAGATCAGATATTTCATACCCCTTGCTTCAGCAAACCCTAGTTTGCATACGCACTTTCCCTTCACTGATGTCGCGTATATACGCGCTTCCGTCCACACAAACCAGCGTATACCTCTGTATGTATTTCATTGCGCATACGCGCTTTATCTTTAGCGAAGCCGCGTATATACACGCTTCCTCTTCGGCGAAGTAGCGTATAGATCTTCAACCATCATAGAGCAGCATACTTCTTCAGATCAAATATTCAGTGCAGATTTACCCTTTTACTTCAGACAGATGTGCGCCTCAATTCAAATCTAAGTCTTCCATCAGCGGATCTAGTAGATATAAGAGCAATTCAGATCTAGATCCCCTTCTTCATCATTGGTGCCTCATACATTCAGATTTTTCATTCAAGAGTAACCCTTTCCATTCAGATATACTTCAGAGAGAAGTATTCATTCAAGCTCAGACATCTTGCACCCACACTCATATTTGCACAATGAATTTCTTCTCCTTATATAGGTTTATCCTTTTTCAATACCACGGGCCCCTTTTTCAATACCACGAGCCAACCCAATACCACGAGCCCAAAACTACCTGGACGGGGTCAATTAGGCGGATCATTACCCAATACAATGGGTTAATACCATGGTGGTTACCCTTGGTTTTGCACTTTTTGAGCGCTTTTACCCATACGCGACTTGGAACGTTCCTTTCCGCGTGCATACGCGACTTTCCCTAGGCCAATCCGCGTATGCCAAGAGACATACTCTTTTTCATCATAGAATTAGCACATGCTGAATTCCTTTCTTCATTGCCTTCTGTACACACTGTAGATACATCAGATTTAGTTCATCAAACCATATTCTATCAAGCACAACTTCATCAAGTAAGTTGCCATCATGTTCATCAAGTGGGTTGCCATTCATGGACTACACTCATCATCATATTGCTAACAAACATCATTTACCAAGTCCATTACGTCAAGAATAACTTCATCAGGTGGTTTGCCATCAAGGACAACACATGTCAATAGTCGCATGTCTTCATCTTCATTTAGTGGGTTGCCATCAAGGACAACACTCTGCATCATATTTCCAACAAACAAAGGCGTATAACTGTGAACAAAAAGGGTTGAGTTATATCGGAGGCTGTAATGTATGTTGATATATCATAGTTGGTGCGCGATATATAAAGGTAGGGTATAATGCATCGTGGGCCCGACGAGTGGTGTTGGTTTTTAAACCATTGGAAAATGCATACATTATAATAAATCGAATGGACAGAAGAATTTATTAACATTGTGGGACCCTCACGAATCGCATCGGAGAAAATCATAACAGCGGAACATGTTAATAAAAGTCCCGATGGCGATTGCGGACCCGATGTGTTTATGAACTATGATTTATATGTGTTTGAAGTTCCGGCTTAAAAGGCATTAATCGCATCGGAACATTTGTGAATGCATCAATTGCATTGGAGTAAGGGCATCACATCGGAACATTGGCAAATGCATTAATCGCAATCAGAAGCATTGAGTTGGGATTATAATTTAATAGCGTAATTTAGTTAGCCAATTTGAGTTTTTAGATATTGGATAGATTCAATATTTTACTCATTAGGAATGTGGTTTTTTTATTACATTTTTCAATTTCTAATGCTTTTTTTATATAAAATTAAGCAGCCATGATTCGACCAGCGATAGTTCCTAAGAAGTCTTATACTACACATAATAGTTTTATTATTACTAGGTTATGAAAACACGTGTTTATGAAATGGTTGAGGCAGGAGGATTAGAAGACCTAGAAATGCTAATAGTTATTACATGGTTAGGTACCTAGATTTTTATGTAATAGGAACAGGTAGAGGTAGTGGTGCCTCGTAGTGGGATCAAAGTTGAACTTCGACATGAAGAGCCTGTTGAAATGTTATGTTCAACTCCAGCATTGTACATTGGTCGCTTTCTAATTCTACTTGGAAGGATCCTGACATTGGGCTGCTTTCTAAAATGGTGAATAGTCATTTTTGTTTGATTGGTGCAGTCCCGTGTGTTTGAAAAACAAAGTTTTTTTTTTGTGTTCGGGGACAGACTTTGTATTTGGTAAAACAGAGTATTTTAATATGAAATAGAAAGATATTTTGTTTTTATGCGCGGGATATTTTTTAGTGAAAACCCCGTGGTCCCCACAGTGTATTGTTGATGTGGCGATGTTCCGATGTGATCATCGCAATCAGAACTGACATAACCCACCACAGCAAATTCTTATATCGCCGATGGTATGGCTCGATGCTTTCATCGCATCGGAAGTGTTTTAAGTTATGGGCCGATTGCACAGTATGAACTGCGGAACCGATCCTATTTACTATGGCAGAGTTAAATTTTTCATCGCGTCTGTTTTTCAATCGGCATCGGAGATTTTTGTAATGGCACGTCTGCATTGTTTTAAACTGGAGCCGATGCATATTATTCAGCAGATTTGATAAGCAGGTTTTTGGGTTTTTAACCTTTGGTCGTATATGTTATATGCAATTTTTGCAATGTTCATGCGCGATTTATAAAAGGCCCGAGAGGTTTTGTAATGGGTTTTGTTATGTTTTAACATAAGCGAGTTTAGTTTTGTTTAAAAAGGTTTTTTGTCTTATGTTTTAAAAGAGTAGCGATTCAAACTTGTGGTTCATTATGATAATGCCGCGTGGTATTGTGGGACCACACCACCTGTTGTTTCGGGAAATAACTCCCTAGAGGTCGTTGGGTCAAAACCTCCACAGATCAGGGCACGCTATTCTAGAAGGACTCACACAACCACACTTGTATACTGAAAACTAGAGAACATCGATAGTAGATCTCACCCGTAGGTCCTACGTTTGATGTAGATCCCGCGGGGTCCAAACCCCCAGCAACCCTTCTTCCTCTTCAACCTGAAAATCAAGAAGAAACGTGCACGGAAATCTAGTTGTACAGCATATATTTCTCCTAAATTTCAGTGTAATCCATGTGAAACATCATATAAACAATAATAAATACTTAATTAATAATCTTTTCACATATGCGAGCAGATATTAACACGTGAATTCAGGAACAAGATGGTTCTTCTTCATTACGAACAACATGTACAATGAGAGAAAGGTGGAGAGATCACCTGAATCCTTCCACGATCTTCGAACATACCATCGTCCGAATCCGTCCCGCCCTTGCCTCGCTAAGATACTTTCAAGACTTGTGCACACAAGATGACATATAAACTGATGAACATCTCCAGGAAACAAAGGTTTCCTGTAAAAATCTGGGAAGTGCAGGAGGCACGGGAAATCAGAATTGAATTGGGGCTCCAACAGAGTATAATATCTATAATTTCTCTCTCTCCCTTAGGCCATGCACATGAGGGGCTTTTATACTCCCTCAAAGTAGTTTCAATCAGTTGGAAACAGTTGGCCATGGGCTGGGGTGGTTGAATTACTGGAATAACCATCAACCTAGCCTCGAAATTAGAGATTTTTATATATATTTTTAATGATTTTAATGGCATACGCGGAAAAGTATCTCTGGACTTGCGTATACATGCAGAAAAGTCTGGGTATACCTGCGTATGGGATTTTAAACACTGTTTTTTATGAACTTTTATTCAAGTCTGTGGGAATGGGTTCCCAAGGCCAAAAAGACAATCATGAATCACACGAGGGTGAAAAATGATGCTATAATAGATGCCCCCTAATATATGAGGTCAGAAGGGGTACATGATGGCCGAAATGTATTATGTGCATAGAAAGAACTTTGCGAGGACAAGAGAGGACTTCACCAAATTTCAGCCTGCCAAAAACAAATGAAAGAAAATAGAGAGTCAACTCATATCTGAGGCGGGCATACCCATGCTCAGTAAAAAATATATCCATATATAAAGTACAGAATAGATCCAGAATGTATACAAGTATAGCTGAACTGAAAGTACACAATGAATCATCTGAGCACGGCCCGGAAGTACAAGTCAGAATCAATGTCCAAGTATCACATATATCAAACTGATCAATAGTGCTGAAAATAGATGTCTGATCACAAAAGTAACTGAATCTCCAAGTACCAAATCATAAGGGGTGGAACACATGGTACAATCACGCAACTCGGGAGCCAACATATAGGATGCTGCTGTACTGACACTGCAACATATAAGGGTGAACGACATCACTGGCAGAAACTGAATGGACTGTCAAAAGTGAACCGAAAGATGCTGATGCAACCCGAGGTCTTCACCGATCTCGATGGCACAATTATACACAATGGGAATAAATGAGCTGAAGTCGACCATGTGAGAAATCGTTGGATTACCGGTCAATAATGTATACCGTTAACCAACGTCAGACAACCCACCAATAATGAAAATGAGTGTCAAGGTGCCCCAGTACAATCTAACAAGTGCGAATGAATGAGTTGAAGTCGAACACTTGGAAGAATCTACCAATCAGGAGGCAATGATGAATCCCCACTATCGATAGCGAAGAGTCTGCCACTGATGACTGCAAACCCTAAGGTACTGACAAAAGACTCTAGACCTTATTCCCAGAGAAATGAGTCGGAGTCGATGGGAAAAGATTTGCTGGAAGGAAGGCATTAAGGCATCCCACATCAGTCCAGCGCGAGTGTAACCCGCAGGCCAAGATTTGGAAGGAATCAGACGAAGCAAAGTGATGGAACCAAACCGAAGTACGTTTCCGACATGCACAAGATGAAGCTAGCACACGGAAGAAACCCTATGAACCAACCAATAATGAAAGATGACACAGAGGCGAGATATCCACCGATAGGGTCAAATGGAAATCAAGGTACTGCACGAATCCCAAGTGTGATAATGTATGCTGACGTTGAACACAAGGAAAACCACTCAGTCAAAGACCCATGATGATGATCAAATGCTGAGCACAAGGTCACCTATCAATGATGAAAATAGGGCCAGGGTGCGGCTCTAGGTTTACTCTCAGAGAAATATGTCGTAGTCGATAAGAGACAAACCCGCCAGCAAGAAATCAATGGAGACCTTCTCAAACCAGCACGAGCAGAAGACCAAAACATCTGATGTGATAGAACAAGATACTGACAAGACCGGGAAGGTCGACTGAATAATGAGTCAAGAGACACCGCAGAATGGCCGACTTTGGTTAGACTTCCCTTGAACAAAAGCACGACTCGTGATGACCATTTCAGTAAAAATGACATTGTATAAGTCTGTTATGTAGGAGGCAAAAACAAACTCTCCATATGATTGGAAGAGATAACCAATCGGGGGAGGACTGACCAGTGAAACAAGGCAAAAGCTGAACCTAGGTCAAACCTAAAACCATCCCAAATGAAGGAAATATATAAGTGTATGTGCTTTGTTCAAGGGTGAAAAACTGACACTGTACTGCCATCAAATTACGAAGTAACATCCCATTCCCGCTCTTTTTTTTATATTTGATTTTTTTGTCTTTTTCATGTAATAAGCCTGAAAAAGAATAAAAGAATGCTATGGTACAATGGATAGAACGAGTATCAAGAAATAGATGCACTAGTTCCTGGGATAAGAACAATCCTATGCTCAATGCAAGGTGGCGGAAACTGGTCAGCGATACTCAAAGGAATGTTCCATCCATGGGTAAAAAGGGTGTCAAGTCGTGATAGCTAAGTGCATGCAATGGTTAACTTGTACAGACAGTCAAGGTCAAAAGATGGCTTAAACATCGAGTCCAAATGAAGCCGGCTAAAGGCCAGGATAAATAAGTAGCCAATATGCAATGCAGTAATACAACTCAACAACACCAGGGAGCCTCTAGGGTAATAGCCAGAATAATGATAGTGAAGAAGAAGAAGAATGAAGCTTCAACACATAAGCCATGGCGGGACTAAAGAGGACTCCCGAGCCTACATAAAACGCAGCATGGGCAACAAGTGATAGCGAGGAACTAACTAGGAAGCCCATGTAAAGGAAGGCTCTACCACCAAGTCATGATTTAAAAATCGGCGAGTGAAATGGGTTAAATACTCATGACCTGATGGGATTGACCCTATGGCAAGTGATTAGAATGGAGGCTAGTATGCAAAATGCAACGGAAAGTGGATTTCCTAACCTATATGCCAGTTTTAGTTTATAAAAAAGAGATTTCAAGAAGACCAATTGAAATATCCGGTAACTAAGTCAAACAAACTCTGAATTTCAAGTATAAATTCAACAAAATGCTCAAAGCCAACCATGCCACTCTTGCAGCGGGGCTTTATATGAGCAAAAAGGAAGACAGGAAACTCAATAAATCGACTCGGTACAATAGTATAAACTTGCAATAAAAAACTTCAAAGAATCAAAAAGAGACTCTTCGAAAATTGCAACAAAACTAGTCTACTGAACATCAAGGAAACCAAGTGCATCAAATAGGTAAAAAATCGAAATGTGCAGCAACACATAAGGAAAGATTAAATGAGTAGGAGCTCTCTGTTCTGATTAAGCAGAACAACCAAGAATCTTCAAGAAAAGACCTTGGTACTCAAACCAAAATTGCAAACGTAACAACCAAAAATTTCACCAACCAAGAGAGTATTCACACAAAGGAGAGAGAAATAGACATATAAACACTTTAAACACAGTCCAGAGATTAAAAAACACTGTAGAAACAAGTCACTATAGGCAGATAAGACCAGAAAATCTAAAAACCAAAATTTCAAAATTTGCCCCCAGACATACGCGCTTTAACAGTTTTGAAACAAGCGTGCATACGCGACTGTGGCAAAGGAAACCCGCATATACGTGACCACCTTTGACATAAACAGCGTGTATACGTGACTGTGTAGAGAAAAAATAGCATATGCAAAAGAAAATAATGAAAAAATAAAAAGATCAAGGTTGGCTAAAAAACCAGGTCTTTAGTCTGACTGAGAAAAAACTAACTAGACTGGAAATAATGGTTAAAACTGTTGGAAACCTTTAAAATAGCTGAAACCACCCAACAGAGGAATCATAAGAATGTGATCCCCAGCGGAGTCGCCAGTTCTGTTTTGGGAAATAACTCCCTAGAGGTCGTTGGTCAAAACCTCCACAGATAAGGGCACGCTATTCAAGAAGGACTCACACAACCACACTTGTATACTGAAAACTAGAGAACATCGATAGTAGAACTCACCCGTAGGTCCTACGTTTGATGTAGATCCCATGGGGTCCAAACCCCCAGCAACCCTTCTTCCTCTTCAACCTGAAAATCAAGAAGAAACATGGACGGAAATCTAGTTGTACAACATATATTTCTCCTAAATGTCAGTGTAATCCATGTGAAACATCATATAAACAATAATAAATGCTTAATTAATAATATTTTCACATATGCGAGATATTAACATGTGAATTCGGGAACAAGATGGTTCTTCTTCATTACAAACAACATGTACAATGATAGAAAGGTGGAGAGATCACCTGAATCCTTCCACGATCTTCGAACAGACAGTCGTCCGTATTCGTCCCGCCCTTTCCTCGCTAAGATACTTTCAAGACTTGTGCACACGAGATGACATATAAATTGATGAACATCTCCAAGAAACAAAGGTTTCCTATAAAAATCTGGGAAGTGCAGGAGGCACGGGAAATCAGACTTGAATTGGGGCTCCAACAGAGTATAATATCTATAATTTCTCTCTCTCCCTTAGGCCATGCACATGAGGGGCTTTTATACTCCCTCAAAGTAGTTTCAATCAGTTGGAAATAGTTGGCCACGGGCTGGGGTGGTTGAATTACTGGAATAACCATCAACCCAGCCTCGAAAATAGGGATTTTTATATGTTTTTTAATGATTTTAATGGCATACGCGGAAAAGTATATATGGACTCGCGTATACACGCGGAAAAGTCTGGGCATACCTGTGTATGGGATTTTAAACACTGTTTTTTATGAATTTTTATTCAAGTCTGTGGGAATGGGTGCCCAAGGCCAAAAATACAATCATGAATCACATGAGGGTGAAAAATGATGCTATAACACCTGTGGACCTTGGCTTAAGGCGGAGGGCGATTAAACTATGTGCGATTGCGATGACACTTAATCTTAATACAATTTGCGATTGCAATTCAAAAGTATATCAAATAATTTTGATATAAAATATTTGTTAAGAAGTTTCAAATACTTTAAATACATTTAAAATGCGAAGTTTAAGTGGACAAAGACTTTAGTAAAACATTGGTCAGGTTGAAATATTTAAAGCCTGTGTGAAAAAACGAACCAAGAGACTTCTCGATTCGACGATGAATTGGACAGAACTTTGTTTCCGTTTGACAGAGTTCGATGGGGTGTATTGACCATGCCATGAAGTTTGCAGGTAGTAGTTAGCTACGTTGTGTTGGAAATGTTAGAACAGAGTTTGATAATCAAACATATCGGGTTATATTGCATACTTAGCTATAAGCCATAGCACAGTAGAAAAATTGAAAACAAACAAAGGTGTAGAACTGTGAAAAAAAAGGGTGAAGATTTAATAAATGAAGGAAGCGGAACCTTGAGGTGGACGGAACCCTGAACGAACAGTAAAACCGGCACTCAAAAGGGTTCGCGCGATAGTTGTAGTGGTAAGCAGAATTGTAAAAAAGAACGCGATATATGTCATTGATGGTCACGTGTCCTAAGGCGGTTTCACAAAACAACTTTTATCGCGTTTGTTTGAGCGGTTAAATCTCAGCTCAATAAAAAATGCGATATGGCATGACGGTCGTCGGATCATCCTGGACGATGCGATAAGTTTCCCGCTGTCGGATGAGAAAGGTGCTTTATGTTGCTGGGCCCCAGTTGAACTTTCGCATCATGGTTGGGTTTTAATCATTGTTAATTCGCTGATTGAATGGTCGGATGACAAACGAGATTTAATTGAAATGTGGTCCCAGACCTTAAAATATATCAGTGGTTGATATTTTAACCTTAGCCCAAGTGTTATTGGCGCAGGTATTATTGTTAATTATTTGCTTAAGTTTCAATGTAAGTTTGCGGCACGGTAATGCTTGTGACAATTGAAGTGGGGACATATATATATATATATATATATATATATATATATATATGGCGACATACATATATTGTTTGATATGAGGCGATGAACTTTAGTTATTGGTGCTTTACACAAAATCAAGGTTTATGCTATGAGCGCTTGAGTAATACATTCAAAGGTTGAGTTATATCGGAGGCTGTAATGTATGCTGATATATCATAGTTGGTGCGCGATATATAATGGTAGGCTATAATGCATCGTGGGTCCAACGAGTGGTGTTGGTTTTTAAACCATTGGAAAATGCATACATTATAATAAATCGAATGGAAAGAAGAATTTATTAACCTTGTGGGACCCTCACGAATCGCATCGGAGAAAATCATAACAGCGGAACATGTTAATAAAATTCCCAATGGCGATTGCGGACCCGATGTGTTTATGAACTATGATTTATATGTGTTTGAAGTTCCAGCTGAAAAGGCATTAATCTCATCGGAACGTTTGCAAATGCATCAATCGCATTGGAGTAAGGGCATCGCATCGTAACATTGGCAAATGCATTAATCGCAATCGAAAGCATTGAGTTGTGATTAATCGCATTGGCAAATAGAAAATAAAGGTTTATAAAGCTGTGGGGCCCGAACCTTTCAAAGGTTAGCTTTGGGGTTAGAATATGAGAGCATATTATATGCGTGGTATTGTTTTAGGTTGAACCATAGGATAACAATGAAACCTTTGTTTGAAAATTGTATGAAGACTTAGTGTTGGGGTTGATAAAAAGGCATATTATATGAAATGAGGGGTTTATGACTTTTGAGGAAATAGTGAGATATTAAAGTTTGGCACTGATTTTAATTGCCAGCTTAGACAATAAGATGGAGTTGTACTCTCGTATGAATTGAGAGAGGTATATATACTATTGGAGTGTATTATTGCTATTTGAGGTGAAAAAAGTCGAAGTCCCAACTGAACGTTAATATCTGCTGGAATATTAATAAAGTTCAAAGCTCATTAAATGTTTCTTTACTTTGATTTGGGGCCAAATGTAATTCGAATTAGGCAATCCGAATACATATGAGTGGGCTGTAATATAGCTTGGAAATTAAATTAAAACATTGATTGGGTTTATTACAAGAGCAGTTTATAAAGTGGGTTTTATAATAAGGTTTCCTTTGAAGATGAAAAATGAAATAAGTTTTCAAGATCATTAGTTTGAGAGTGCCTAGATTTAAAAAATAAAAATGAATACAGTTCATATATGGACAGAGAGTGTAAGCAGGTAGCCCGACCACAAAGATTAGTAATGAACAAGAGATTGCCCTGATTTGGAAATAAATTAGATCAAATTTTCGAAAGGCATTTTTATATGCAAGAGACTTTGAGAGTTATTGGGAACTAAATTAGTAAAACTGTTATATATTCAACAGATTCAAAATTACAGTGAACATGTGTTGACAGGTGTTGCACAGGAATGAAACTGTGGGCTCGACAGGTGTACATGCGTAGGTGCACAGAGTAGCAGTAAACAGAGGTATGCAGGACAGTTACCTGACAGCAGCAGAAAAGACAAAACCAGCAAGCCAAGTGCTGAAAAATGGCTGAGTGAAATTGCTATATGTAACTGAAATGTGAATGTAAATGTTTAATTGATTTTATATTGTTTGTGATGCATTGGAAAGTCTTCGGAGGAAAACGAAAATCCCACTGTAAATTTGAAATTAATACATATTGTTATATTTTTCTAAATGAGTTTATAAAAGAAATGAGGAGGCAGAAGGCAAAGAGGCATGGCTTTCCATTTCGAATTCCCAGTAGAATGCAAACAACCATGAAGCTATTTTGTATAAAACAAGTAATATCCAAGGGTAGATGGTCACGAAAATAGAGAGACAGAAGAAGAGGGTGTGCAGCAGAATTGAAGAGAGTTGAAGAATATAAGAAAGCTGCAAGAGGTTAGAGAATGCAGAGTATGAAGAATTGAGGCAGAGAAGATAAGAAGATGGAACAGCAGAAAGAGATGCTACAAAACAGAGTTGATATCCAAGGTAAATCAGCAAATGTTTTCTTTTGAAAGAGTGAGGAAGTTGGAGCTTCCCTATCAAGTTGTAGCTTTATAGATGTTAGTTGTAGCTAATTTAGGTTGGAGCCTCTTGTAGGTTGGTGCATGCAGAAAAGTGATGGGAGTTGGAGCTTCCTTGCAAGTTGTAGCTTGCAGAATTGAGGTTGGAGCCTCCTGTGGGTTGGTGCCTACAGAATATCAGTGGTGAGATGGAGTTGGAGCTTGCCTTTGCATCACAACAATAATAAGATGTGGTTTTCTCCCTTTATGGGTTTCCACTTATATCTGGTGTCTATGTGCATGATGTATATGTGTTGATATGGTATATCTATTCTGCTAATACTTGCTGCTCACATATTAAGACTGCTGCTACATTATGTAATCTGCTCATTAATTGTTGCTCACAAATAAAGATTAATTACATATTAAGTTGACAACAAAATTTCCTAAATGGAGAGATAAGGTTAAAATAGGATTATTGGCTTATGAACCTGAGGTATGGAAACTTGTATGTGATGGTTATTGCACAGACTCTTCCACGGTGCAAGAACAGTAGAGGAATTCCAAGGAAAAATTTCTGATATACAAAAATCTTCATAGCAAGGATCTTGAGGTAATAATGGATTTAACCTCTGCAAAAGAAATCTGGGATAGATTGCATTTCATGCATGGAGTAGACTCTAAGGACTGCATTGTCAAGAAATAGAAGAGACTTAAGAAGAAGAAAATTTCAGGTCAAAAGGAAAATATTCAATCAAATGAGCTACCTGGTAGTATGAATGGTAGTAAGAACCATGAAGAAATTGCAGCTGAAGAAAAATCCAAACTTGACATAGCCTTGACTGAAATAGAAAGACTAAAGAATGAAAACAAATAGCTTAAGACAGTGGTGCAAAAATGTGATGAGAAAGAATATGAAGATAAGAAAGAAATTATTGGCCTGAAGACACAACTTGAACAAGCAAAGAAAGTAGAAGACACTCTGCTACAACAAATGAGAGAGAAAAGTCTGGAAGGTGAAATATTGGAAGAAGAAATAGTGAGCCTAAGAAAGAAAGTAGAAAAAGTTGAAAGAGAATTATTAATGAATAAATCTCAAATGAAAAGCTCTAGACAGCTGGATAAAATTCTAAATGCTCAATGGTCACCTCTCATAAAGGCTAGTATAGGATATGAAGGAGAAACCAGTAAGTCCAAGGTAGAAGATAACAGGAAAATAATTTTTGTAAAATCTGTAAAGGATAGTGAAGCAGCTCAGCAAATTCCCACAGAAGTAGAAGCCAACAAGAGCATGAGTTGCAGAGAAACAAATAGAATCAAGCAACAACATGAAAGGACAGAGAATGAGAGGATGAAATAGTCAGCTGAAAAAGGCCCATACAGTCATGAGGATGAACTGAATAAATTTGGAAGATGTCAAAGGAGGTTCTTTCCTCATATGAGAAGTATCACTTGGTTTTCCTGCCACAAACCAGGACATGATGCAGCACAGTGTAAGACAAAGAGAATCAATGTTAACCAGCAAAGGATGCAGCAAATGAGAAGAACACCTCAAGCAAGCAAAGGGAAAAGACAATCTTTCAGCAGGTACACAAATCATTTCCATGGCTATTGTTATGCATGCAATAATTTTGGACATAAACTTGTAGATTGTAAATTGTATTCAAATAGGGGAACAAAATATTATACATCAGGTTAAACATACCTTGGCAAAGTAAGATGTTATGTATGCCTCAAGCTTGGTCACAAAGAAAAGAACTGTATACTGCCTTATACATTAAAGAACTCTAGACAGATGATGAAATCAAACCCAATCAAACAAAATTATGAATCAAAAGGGAGTGCAGACATTATGATGAACCCCAATAAAGTATGGAGGGAAAAGAGAAAGGGGGAGGCTATTATCTCAATAACATAACAAATCTAGCATAGTCTCAGGCAGAGCTACTCTAGAAAACAAAACAAATATCCAAACAGTGAAAAATATGAAGCAACATCCTAGGCGGATAGCAGTTCATAAATAGACCCCATGAAAGCAGTCTGAGAAGAGCTCCATGTAATGAGAACAGCTATGAGATTAGGAAGGAAAAGGAAAATTTCTCTAACAAATAATTATTGACGAAGAATATCACCTGAAGCACACAATAGGTAGCAGGTTGATGGAAGGAGAGAAAGCAACAAGCATTCATGATGATAGAAGAAGACGTCAGCACATTGAAGTGATGATCACACTGTGCCTCATATTGCTAGAATTAACAATGAATCACATTAAGAAGGATTAGCAAGAGAAGTGCCTATCATCATTATGTCATGACTTCACTCATCTATGAAAAGTCCTCTTGGATGAATACAATTAAGTGAGTGATAATTCTCTGAGTGATCTGCACATGAAGAGTCCAAGCAAAGAAATTGAAGATGTCTTCCCGAAGATCATTATGTTAGAACAATTGAATTGAATTTTAAGAAGCAATGATTCTAGAGGAGTCCTAGAAAGGAACATGCAATGGCTTTCCTTTGAACAGAATGACTGGAAATAGGAGAATGGTTAATGATGCCAAGATGAAATTCAGGAGATTGATTACTATTGGTGTGAACAGTAGAAAGATCAATAGTAGAATGTATGCGTTCATGTGAAAGTTAAAGTGAAATATATGCATGGTTTATCAAAGTAATATCAATTGGTGTTTAGGTACAAGCAAGATGCCTATCAACATAATATCAAGTGTTATCATGGAGCAGCAGTAGTATGGTACAGGTCCTCAGGATCAAAGGATTATAGCAAAAGTGCATCAAGGTAAAAGTCCTAGAGTTATCTACATTTAGCATGAAAAGGTCAATAACAGAGCTAAAGGATCAGTACTCTGTTTACACTTGAAACATTATATTAAACATTGAAGCAGTATCTATTTCTATATTTAATCGCATGTATTTTTGAAGTTAGTACATTTATATCTTCAAGGGCTCTTTCTTAAGATCATTCATAAATCTGGGTGAAGTCTGGTTGCTGAGATTTCAATCAAACAACTTTAAGTTGTGTGAAAGATCATCATTATAGAACAGTCAAAACATATGAAATATGAAGGAATAGTTGACCAGTAAAGAGAAATTGATCATTGACATACATACCTCCTTATGTCATGAAGAAAATTGCATGATTGATAAGTGAGTTTGACTAATACATTGAATGTGTCTAGCCTCAAGGGTTTGTTTTGAAAGTGCAGTGTGCAAGCATTAAAGTCATTTGGTCTCCTAGACTGGAAGACATTGCCTATTCTCATAATAAACTGTAAGCTCTGGTTTGTTTCAGTTTTTACTTCAACAACAAGGACCTTTCAGTATTTAAGTGTAATATCCCTGTCAGTAGTCTAGCACAGATCACCAACAACAGGCAAGAAAAGTGAACCACAGCTATAAAAGGTACATTAGCATCATCATCATAATTGAACAGGTGTTGTACTGCAGATGTGTATTGCAGAAGAAGAAATATTCCATCTACAATATTCCTCAACAGATATGGATTTTTGATGAAGATAATACTAGAGACTGAAGTATATTTGAAGCATTCTCAGTACTTTAGTTTTTATCAAATGATGCGTCATCGAGCAGATAAGGCTGGTGCAAGGGGTTCTATGAAGTGTCATTATCTTCACTCTCAGCTTGATACTAGTGAAAGGAATATGTGCTTTGGGACTGTATTAACTTACAGTGTATATTCAAATTCAATAATTCTCAAAAGTGTTCTCTCAACAAATCTTATACACCAGTTTAGAACAGCAGGGTACAAAGCCAAAAGAAGAAGGGTCTAAACACAAGTCAGAGACATGAAATGCAAAAAGCAACCCTTTGCCATTGATGTCAAAGGGGGAGGAAAAGAAAGTAACAGAGAGAAGTAGAGGAAGTGTATTGCCATCAATGCCAAAGGGGGAGACTGTTGGAAATGTTGTCATTGATGGCAAAGGGAATGGAAAAGGAGGAGTACCTGAACCAGCAATAAGGCAAAGTAGCAGACATGAAGCAGAGGCAGTTGATAATGAGAACGAGTGATGTTTAAACTCTGTAATAAGGGTCTGTGTGTGATGTTAATAATTCTCTTCACATATTTAAGAGAAGTTGATAATGATTCACGCTTTGAAGTATATGGATTTGAGCACAACGATGTAACTTTTCTCTATTCAAAGAGAAAGATTGGAAACTGTTAATCTAGTGAAATCGAGAATAGTCCTGAATTATGTGAGATGTACATTGTCTGATTTTTTCTGTATGAAGAATATTTGGAGCTCCTTTGAGTATCTATGTGAATAGAACTCTAAAATTTGAGGGTTAACCTGGTACTCTATATGAAGGAAAGAATCAATGCAATCTACGACATTTGAATGTTATTGAGCTTGTGATCAATTACAAACCACATAAATCGAATACAGAAGGGGATTGGCATCAGTCCTATTCAATTGGGTGTACAGAGGTTTAAGGATTGAATGACATTGTAAGAACCAGAACTATAGGTGGATAGTATAGTGCATTTGAGAACCGAAGGGTTTCAGAGATAGAGAACCTAGCCCTTCTAAAATATCTAAGCTGGCTAAGATCGGGGGTTTATTTAAACCTATTTGTTTGTTGAATGTGCCTTAAGTCCCCTGTGAAGATAATACCCAATCTTGCACAGTCTTTAAGTGAAGGGCGACCCAATTGGTTGGACGAAGTCGATATGGAGCGAAATTGTGTTTTAGAATAGAGTTTGATAATCAAACATATCGGGTTATATTGCATACTCAGCTATAAGCCATGGCACAGTAGGAAAATTGATAAAAAACAAAGGCGTAGAACTATGAACAAAAAGGGCGAAGATTTAATAAACGAAGGAAGTTGAACCTTGAGGCAGACGGAACCTTGAATGAACAGTAAAAACAGCGCTCAAAAACCAGTGGGTTCGTGCGATAGTTGAAGTGGTAAGAAGAATTGTCAAAAATAATTCGATATATGTCATTGATGGCCACGTGTCCTAAGGTGGTTTTACAAAACAAGTTTTATCGCGTTCGTTTGAGTGGTTAAAGCTCGGCTCAATAAAAAATGCGATATGGAATGACGTTCGTTGCCTTTGGCAAACGCATAGATTATAATAAATCAAATGGACAGAAGAATTTATTGACCTTGTGGGAGCCTCATGAATCGCATCGGATAAAATCATAACAACGAAACATGTTAATGAAAGTCCCGATGGCGATTGCAGACCCGATGTGTTTATGAACTATGATTTATATGTGTTTGAAGTTCCGGTTTAAAAGGCATTAATCGCATCGGAACGTTTGCGAATGCGTCAATCGCATCAGAGTAATGGCATCGCATCGGAACATTGGAAAATGCATCAATCACAATCGGAAGCATTCAGTTGCGATTAATTACATTGGCAAATAGAAAAGAAAGGTTTATAAAGCTATGGGGCCCGAACCTTTCAAAGGTTAGTATTGGGGTTAGAATATGAGAGCATATTATATGCGTGGTACTATTTTAGGTTGAACCATAGGATAACAATGAAACCTCCGTTTGAAAATTTTATGAAGACTTAGTGTTGGGGTTGAAAAAAGGGCATATTATATGAAATGAGGGGTTTATGACTTTTGAGGAAATAGTGAGATATTAAAGTTCCACACTCATTTTAATTTCCAGCTGAGACAATAAGATGGAGGTGTACTCTCGTATGAATTGAGAGAGGTATATATACTATTGAAGTGTATTATTTCTATTTGAGGTGAAAAGCTTTGGGATGTTGAAATAGTAAAAGTCGAAGTCCCAACCGAACCTTAATATCTGCTGGAATATTAATAAAGTTCAAAGCTCATTAAATGTTTCATAACTTTGATTTGGGGCCCAATGTAATTCAAATTAGGCAATTCAAATACATACGAGTGGGATGTAATATAGCTCGGAAATTAAATTAAAACATTGATTGGGTTTATTACAAGAGAAATTTATAAAGTGGGTTTTATAATAAGGTTTCCTTCGAAGATTAAAAGTGAAATAAGTTTGCGAGATCATTAGTTTGAGAGTGCCCAAATTTAAAAAATAAAAATGAATACAGTTCATATATGGACAGAGAGTGTAAGCAAGTAGCTTGAGTACAGAGATTAATAATGAACAAGAGATTTCCCTGATTTGGAAATAACTTGGATCAAATTTTGGAAAGGCATTTTTATATGCACAACACTTTGAGAGTTATTGGGAACTAAACTGGTAAAACTATTATATATTCAGCAGATTCAAAATTGCAGTGAATAGATGTTGACAGGTGTTGCACAGGAATGAGACTGTGGGCTTGACAGGTGTACATGCGCAGGTGCACAGAGTAGCAGTAAACAGAGGTATGCAGGACAGTTACCTGATAGCAGCAGAAAAGACAAAACTAGCAAGCCAAGTGCTGAAAAATGGCTAAGTGAAATTGTTGTATGTAACTGAAATGTCAATGTAAATGTTTAATTGATTTTATATTATTTGTGATGCATTGGAAAGTCTCCGAAGGAAAACAAAAATCCCATTGTAAATTTGAAACAGAGAGACAAAAGAAGAGGGTGTGCAGCAGAATTGAAGAGAGTTGAAGAATATAAGAAAGCTGCAAGAGGTTAGAGAATGCAGAGTATGAAGAATTGAGGTAGAGAAGATAAGAAGATGGAGGAGCAGAAAGAGATGCTACAGAACAAAGCTGATATCCAAGGTAAATCAACAAATGTTTTCTTTTGAAAGAGTGAGGAAGTTGGAGCTTCCCTATCAAGTTGTAGCTTGATAGATGTCAGTTGTAGCTGACTGAGGTTGGAGCCTCCTGTAGGTTGGTGCCTGCAGAAAATTGATGGGATTTGGAGCTTCCTTGCAAGTTGTAGCTTGCAAAATTGAGGTTGGAGCCTCCAGTGGGTTGGTGCCTACAGAAAATCAGTGGTGAGAGGGAGTTGGAGCTTGCCTTTGCATCACAACAATAATAAGATGTGGTTTTCTCCCTTTATGGCTTTCGACTTATATCTGGTGTCTATGTGCATGATGTCTACGTGTTGATATGGTATATATATTCTGCTAATACATGCTGCTCACATATTAAGACTGTTGGTACATTATCTAATCTGCTCATTAATTGCTGCTCACAAATAAAGATTAATCACATATTAAGTTGAACATGAAATGAAAGCGGAATAAGTTTTAATGAAAAAGTTTTAAAAGACCATGAATGTGTTAAACTGATTCACCTCCCCCCTCTCAATTTAACTAAGGGTTCAACACGTTGTAGTCTTGTTATTCATGCAAGATTGCCTAACCATTATGCCATGAATGAAAGTATTAATTAAAATTACTTTTTTCTAGGGGTTTTTTTAATCCAAATTGTTTAGTTACTTTTGAATAATTTAAATATTAATTTTAATTATAATAAAGTAATTAAACTAATTATATAAAATCTACAATCGTCGAAAAACAAATTGTTAAATATACAATATACAAAGTTTAAAAAAAATTAAAAACAATAATTAAATATAAATTTAAAGTTATATTTTTTAAATTAGCACAGTTAAAAATAAAATAATAAATCTACAACTATGTTGTTTAAAAAATAACTTTAAAATATAAAAAAATTTAAAAAATTTGAAAAACAAGAAATTAAATATAAAATTAAAGTTATATTTTTTTAATTAACATAATAAAAAATAAAATAATAAATCTATAGTGATTTTGTTCAAACAATAAAGCAAACAGATGCGGTTGTATGATATAACTTGCGATTGCGATTGCGATCGCATTGCAATCTTCCACATCAAAAAGACACTTAATTTTAATGCAATTTGCGATTGCAATTCAAAAGTATATCAAATATTTTATTGATTCATACCATTGCAATCAGGCCATAACAAAAGAACTTGAACTTGCGATTTGCGATTGAGATTGTGCCAATCACATCGCATCATTCAACGGTGGCAAGAAAAACATATGCGGTTGTATCATATAACTTGCGATTGCGATTGCGATCACATCGCAATGTTCCACATCAACAAGACACTTAATTTTAATACAATTTGCGATTGCCATTCAAAAGTATATCGAATATTTTATTGATTTGTTGCTTTTTAACTTTCTATTTGCAATTTATTGAAAAAGCTAATAGTATTCTTTAGTGCATATTTTATAAATATTTAATAAATTTATTTTCTTCTTTAGTAAAACACTGGTCAGGTCGAAGTATTTAAAGCCTGTGTGAAAAAAGGAACCAAGAGACAGTTTAATCCATAGCCCAAAGTTTACTAATGGCTCTTAACACTAGTTCGGAAAGTATATATATATGGTAACATATATATTATCTCATAGAATTGAAGCTTGATTGAAAATTCTTAAACAAATACTTATCAAAAGCTAAGACTAGAGTATTTGAATATTAAAGTAGAAAAAGAATCTAACAAAGTAAATCCCAATCACCCAATAATGCTTAATATATAAGCTTTCAGTCGTAAAGTGTAGGTGAAGAAGAATCATATTGTGGAGGAAATTATAACAAAGGCCAAGAGTAGGGAACATAAGACTAACTTTAGTCTTGGTACAGTGTTTAGACATAGAATTTGGTCCATTACTATTAACAGTAAATATAGGAATCTGCAAAAAAAATATGAACTTATAAGCTAAGGAAGCATAAACTTAGAAATGGCGACTTACTATTTCTGTTACCATAACAATATTGCCCAAATTGAGAGATGTTGATCAAAGTTGATACATAAGAATATATGAAAAATTAATGTCCCTGCTTCCTTTGCAGACGCGCGTACTTGTACTGCACACAGTATGGACAAATAATCTTAATGCCTCTCTCTCTTTTACAGACATGAATTGATGTTTCAGATGTGAATTACAATTTTTGCAAAACCAATAAACAACAAGACAAAAGACTGGAGGTAGCCCGAGCATCAAGTCTGCACAAATATTTTTTTCAAGAGATTTTTAAATAGATTTGTAACATTTATATCTATAATGTCAGATTGTAAAGACAGGTTCTATTCATTAAACATATATGTATGAAATCTGAAAATATTTGTAAAGGCCTAATGGAAAAGCTATATTTCTTAAATATACATATATTAAGTCTGAAAGTATCTGCAAATAGGTATAAGAAACACTATAAGTATAACTAGTGATTTTTGTTCCTAATTTTTCTGTGAAAACATTCTTGTTCTGGCAAAATGTTGCAGACACACTGCACTTTGAGAAAGGCAGATCTGAGCAGTAAAATCTAGTGCAAAAATTGAGAAGAAATTTGCACTGATTTCTGGATTACTATGTGTTTCTGTTGTAGCCAATGTTTGTAGAAGTGTTGGTGCTGCAAAGAAAAGGGAAAAATTAGTACAAATCTTGCTATTTTGGATAGCATAATTTAAAGTGCATATACCTGATTTTTGCTTGAAAGATGAAGAATAATTAGAAGTATACCTAGCTTTGGTAAGGCTTCCATTGCTGTCAACAGATTGGATCTCATTGTCTTCGTTGATTGTAAATGCACCATTTATTTTGAAATCGCGTAGCATATACACTGTTGCTTGTTTCTTTTGAACATAGTCTTGAAAAGACATATGCGCTAGGTTGGGAAGTAACTGTTTCAAGAGCAATTTGTTTCAGATGCAACATTGCAAATTGGTGTTGCTGGACTTGATTATGCAATTAAGACACTGTGAATAGGAAAAGGATGAATTTTTATTGCACTTTAGGCAATTAACTGTTGTCTTCTCTATCATTGTAGAGGTTGGTATTGGTGAATTGCATCCAAGACAAACTGGTTCAAATGTCGTAGAGTAAATGCTTGCAATTTTCAATGTTCCTTTTATCTGTTCATATAGGAGGACAAGTAGTATATGTCAAAATAGAAAGAGATGAAGAAAAAATTGCATATTGAGAAGTATAGGTACTGTTTCATTTGTACTTACAGAGAATGTTGGAGGGTTCAATTTTCTGAGTTCTTCTGCTGCTTCTGCATTCAATTTTTTGATGAATGTAGCTTGCATTGTTCGAAGTGTTCTGTCCTTGATTTCTTTCTTGTTTGTTATGTTTTTGAATAACATAATTGGAAAATGGCCTTTTTGCAATTCTTGCTCAATTTCATCGTAGAGTGGTGCAAATGTTTCAAATAACTGCAACTGCAATAGAAGACAGAAAGTTTTTTTTTTTTTTCAAACTGAATTAAAATGTAGGATGGAACTAGCAACATAAAAACATTGCAAAGTAATTTATGTTATCGTTGCTCTATTGTCATCGAAATTTCCATCTTTAATTTGCAATGTATATTGGAAACCAACTTTTCGTGCAGTTGTGACAACTGCAACAATTGTTACAATTGGATATGTTTATGTATTTGTTGTAATTTGTTTTACTATTGTATCTGGAATGAATTTTTATTCTTTGCAAATTGTTGGTATGTTTTGTACGGTGCTTAGTTCAGTTAGCAGTAGAATCCAATCACAATCACCGCAGTCATAATTTGTTTTGGGAAGAACTTTAAAATTTGTAATAGATATTGCTTTTCCTGGTGATATTTTTTTTCCATGTTATTCAATGAGCTCAGTTGGTATGGAAAATGTGATTGTCATGATTCCTTCGGCATCTGTCAAATCTGCATGTAGTATTTGTCGTGCTTTGTGGACTTTATCAAGGTATGTGCTGTAAATAACCATAACATCTCCATTGAACATTATCCAGTTTTGCGAATGTTTAGTTCTTCAATGGTAACTAGGACTAAATATGATGCTTTCAATATGTGTATTGATGATGTTGATGTGGCAAAAGAAACAGTTAGAAGTAAAATACATTGGTGATAAATATAAATTCTATGTCAATGGTATGTATAAAAATTTGTTTCAAATTTACTTACTTGTCTGATTCAATTGCACTTGATATTTGTTGTTCTTTGTCTATTGTAGCTTGTTGTCCAGAGTTGCGAGATGAAAAAGATGCAATGTCATTCAATGGTGCGCTTGAACACGACCACGAAGTGTTTGGTAAATTTTAACAACTAAAAATAAAAATAAAAGTATAAGCTTATTGTATATTGTAGTGGAAACTGACTATTAGTTACTGAAAGAAACATTAATTGCATTTAAAAACTTCGATAATGGAATACTTATAAATTATACAATATTAAATTCAGAAAATTCTATTAGCACAACAAAAATATATACTGATTTGAGTTGCAAATATTAAAAGTTTTCTGGCTGATAGAGAAAATGATTCAATTCCAGTACTATAGAAACGTGTAAATGCATCTAGTACAGATGTTTGAAATTTCAGGTACTGCTGATTGGCATGAAAACATTGATAAATATTGACTCAACAATACTAATCAGGAATCAATTGAACAAGTAATCAAGAATTCAATCAGCAATAGTTTCATAGAAAGAAATAAACAATTAAACATAGAGATATGTATATACATATGCATCGAACACTAAGTAAGTTGGGCGTAATAAGAAAACCTGGATGTGTTTGTTGATCAAGCTCACTTTCCAATGTTGTTAATTATTATGGGTGGTTTGGAGTTTACATAATAATTATGTCGATCAAGATATATGTCATTTGATCTCGTTCTACCACCCAACGAAAAATAATATAGAAACACCATAGGACAAAAGAAACCAAAAAAAAAAGGTATAGATAAAATTACAAAGATAACAAGGAATATTAAGAGAAATAATAATAATATTGGAAACATTTTCTTCAAATTTCACAATGTGAATTAAGATGCATATGGATTATGAAATAATTGAGTTTGATGTAACTGAAATAGAGTTATAATTTTGGAAGGAATTTAATTTATATTTGATATTATCTTTATTACAATTTAGAGGTTGACAACAAGCAACATGGAAAATTGGAGGAGATGTTAGTGAAAAAGTGTTCAAATGTGAACTGAAGATGAAGCTTGACAAGTTTCTAGAGAAAGAGTGAGGAAAAGGAATTAAAGGTTGACAGGAAAAGAAGAAGAAGAAGACTAGGGTTGATAGAATTATGCATGTAACAGTTCTGATGCAAATAAACAGTTGGTGATGATTGTCAAGTTTAAGCAGGGAACATTATTGAGATGATGAAAAGGGAAACAAATTATGTGGTAGTCCTAAAATACTGTAGAGAATAAGGTTCAGTACTCTGTAGTGTTTACTGTTAGATAACTCCAAAATGGTTATATATAGTTTGCAATTTGTAATGGAGGGTGTGTCATGTGTGCATGAAAATATTACAATGGGTTGAAAGAAAAATTCAAGAAGTAAAATGAATTATGTGATGCTTGAGAGTTAAATCATCGATGCATAGTATAATTCTATATGAAAAACAGTGCTATAGAAGTCAGTGCTAGTAATATAAGAATAGGTCTTGCAATAGTTTTGTAGAAAGAAATAAACAGTTAAACATAGAGATATGTCTATAGATATGCATTGAAGGGTAAGTAAGTTGGGTGTAGTAAGCAAACCTGGATGTGTTTATTTCTTTTTTTGAATTGTCTTTGCCTATTTGACTCATTGTCTAAAGCTATAGAGATCTGCAAGACATACAATTAGAAGTCAAAGTCATAGTACTTAAAAGGCTATAATGCAACTTTCAAAAACTTATTCAGAAAAAAATTAAAGGCATATTTGGTAATAATACTCACTATTTATTTCATTTGTATAATAAGGACATGAGTATGCAAGTCTAACACTATTGACTAGAAAAAAAACATTAGACTACTTTCATTTGCACTATGTTTCTATTGCATTTTTGTCTTCAATGATGAGACAAATAGTATCATGGTCGGTCCAATATGTATCTAACCTGAAAGTCTTATAGCTACAAGTTATGTTTGACCATATGTGATCAATGATTGATAATTGTTGATTGTTATTTGTCTCTAAAAGAAAATGAAGGTTGTAATTGTGCATATACGATCTTAGTTTGTTTGTTTTGTTGTTGTTTCCAAGCATATTGATGTTGAAATCGCCAACAATTGCTATTGTTTGATTTGAATGTATGTTGTATAATGCTTTTGAAAGAAGATACAATGTATCGTTCAATGTTGCATATGGTGCAATATAGACATTCACAACTATAATCTCCATGTCATGAAGAAGCATATTTGCTAGTGTAGCTTCAACGTTTTTTTCTTCAAAATGAATATGTTTCAAGATCTTTATATGCTTTTTGATACAAATTAGCAAACCATGTTTACTATAATTTGATATGCAATTGAATGTTTCAAGTCTTTTTAGGAGCATTGAATCTTTCAATTGTGTTTCTTGTAAACATAGGATGTCAGATTGCATTAGATCATAGTCATTTAACAAATCATCAATATGTATTTGTAAATTGTGGGTGTTTAGAGAAAGAATTGAAATGTATTCTTTTGTTTCTAATAACGAATAGTTGTAGTCTAGTTGCCACTTTGCGTTTCTTTGTAAACGTTCCATTTCAACAGAAATTTTGTGTTGAATTTGGAAGTTTTGTTTCTTAAGTGGACTAAGAAAATACAATGATTCTATGTTTCTCACACGAGAAAGAGTTGTATATACTAATCCATGGCGTCGTATTCCTAAAGGATCAAATGCAAGATTGTCTAGTGTTAAGCCTTGTGATCTGTGTATTGTACGTGCACATGATAGTTGGATTGGAAATTGTTTTCTGGTTTTCAAGTTGCCTGTTTTTGCTAATACAGAAACTGGCTTTGTTGTGCGTAGTATGGGAGTCCAATCGCTACAAATTTCTTTGCTATATAGAAAAGAAAATTTATGTGCTTGTCGACAGCCAACATGCTCAACATAGAATTTGATCCATATTACATCAAAGTTGTCTAATTTTACATATGCTTTAATGATACCATCTGCACTGTTGACTAGATCGTCTTGTAAGTCATAGTTTCCTGCATATATTTCAATTAGCATATTAAGTTTTAGGACAATTTGTGAAGGAAATGTTGCTATGTGTGCATGAGCTGATATGTGTCCATGGTTTTCTTCTTCGTAATCAATTGCATCAATTACAATTTTATCACCAGAAAAACAGACAACATTTTCTTGTTATGTAATGCTACATCTTTATTCCTAAAAAATAGATAGGGGAAAGTAGGATCATTAGGAGCATTTCGAATACAATTTCTAGTTAGGTAATTCAAATCATCTTCTATTTGATTATTTATACGCATCCTATTCAAAATGCTAATGAATATTTCATTTGTTTGATGCATTTTAATGTGCAACTCATAGTACTTTACATGTTCTTTCCAAAAGTCATATGTTATTGGTTGCCTTCTTATTGTAGGTTGTTCAAATATTAGTGAATCTTGTATAGGTTTTGCTTGTTAAAAGTCACCACAAAATATGATATCAATGTTTCCAAAGTATTTTGTTTGATTATGCTTAATGTTTCTTAGTTGATCATCAATTTGATATAGAAAACAACTTCCAATTAGAGATACTTCATCAATGAGAACAACCCTTAATTCTTCATACAGTTGTGTTAAGTTGTCTAATACATCGTTGCTAAGTGGAATAAAACTAGATTTGTTGAAAGGCATTAGCAATGCAGAATGAATTGTCACTCCACCTGCATTATATGTAGCTTTACCTGTATATGCTAATATCAAACCTTTTGGTTTCAAAGGGTCTATATTGTAATGTTCATTGTAAATGCGCATGAGCATTTGAAATATTGCTTTTGTTGTGAATTTTTTTCCAGTACCAGCTCCTCTAGTCAAAAATAAGTAGAATGGTTTGTCTATGTTCTTTCATTTTTTCATTGCAATGTCTTTGAGTATTGCTTGTTGTTCTCTATTAAGCATTTTCCTAATATTGTAGTATTCTTCGTTGCTAAGCATAAATGGATGTTCTGTAAATTGAAAACCAATGTTAAGATGTCTTTTTTTGTCATCGCATTGGGGAAATTTCAAATCTTTAGCCAAGTCGTACTTCTCGGTAACATCATTGGATATTTTAGGTTTTTTTATTGTATGGTTATAAGTTGCAGTGTTGTTGTCAATTTTTTGAATTGCTTCTTCCAAATCACCCCATTTCTTGTTCATGTTATATGTGAACTTAGTTTCATTGTTCATTATTGTGTTCTTATGCAACATGTATGCACTCTTCCATGTCAAGAAGTCTTGCTTTAGCGCATCTTCATTGTTTTCGAATGGAACATATAGCAAAAGTTTTTCTCTGTAATAGTTTTCATAGTCAATGTGTTTTTTGTATTTGATGAATCAAATTAATTTTTCTTTTTTTCTTTTTGATATTGGTGTGCCATATTTCCTATACTTTGATACAGATTCAGCTAAACATACATGCTTAATAGCATTAGGCCTATTGATATAGTAATCAATTATAGAACTGCACATAACATCTTCAGAGTTGTCAGGAATTTGTTTCAAAAGAGTGGTTGGTTTAAGTATAAATGTGCGTTCATCTGTTGGTGTTGTGTTTATAAAGTTGCATTCTCTTGAACTATGATTCAATGGTAGGGACAAAGCTATGTGGACTGATTGTTGAGCTAAAATTTGTTGAAGGTTAAGCAAAGCATTGCCTAGAGATCGTATCATTTGAATAGCATCGATTTTTCTCTTTTCATGTTCTTTTCGTATCCTTTTGAATGCATTTGTCATAGATCTATCAACTTTGGTCATATATGAAGTGCAATATGAAGTTGCAGCATATGCATTTAGAACATATTGAGCATCTGTATTTTCATTCCATAGGTGTGGCATATTGTATGTAAAGCTATTATTCCATATTTCTAATGGTTTTCGTTGCAAGAATACCATTGGTTGTGTTAATGTACTTTGTATTAATTCAATGTAATCAGTTTTTGTTAACTGCAATTCATCTAAGAAATTTTCATGACTAGTTGATTTGTCATAGTGTTTTTGTTCTAAGGTGCTTTGCAAGGACAAAACTTTTTCATTTATTGAGTTATGTAGCGAAGTAATTGGTTCAAGAATCCTTGTTCTTTTCATTGGTAGCATTGGAAATTTGTATCTACATTGTGATGCTTTTCTTTTTTTACAGCTTTTGGTATGATGATGTTCATGTATCTTTGCGAGTTCTGGATCAAGGTGATTTGTGCTGCAAGTTATATACTTGTCCAAGAAGTTTTCAATTTCTAAGTTACTATTAATTCCATATACTGGAGCATTTTCTATCCATATAAGAGCATGTTCATGTGCACTACCTCTATTTTGGAACTCAGTTACAAAGTAGTAATCTAATATTTTGCCAAAAAATGTATTATCTTGACAGATCAATTGCTTCAATGCATTTGTCTTATGTCTATAGTAACGTGTACATGTTACTGGGTCCTTTCTGACAAGATAATCATTGTTGTATTCCTCAATTTTTTCAATGTGTTTGTTTTTATTTCTATTTCTATGCAATTTAGTAAGAGTTTCTACTAGCGGTGTCCAACGATGCTCTGCACTTGTAAATGTAACAAAGAAAGTTGGAGGACCTAATTGTTGTATCATTGCAAATATATGTTTTTGCATTTGTTGGTGGTAATTAGGAGAAATTATTATGTGTTTGAAATCTATGTATCCAATGTGACTTTTTAGTAACTTTTCTAAGTTGGGCTTGTACTTAACATATTTTGCTAACAACTTTTTTCCTTGTAATTTTCCTTTCCTTATTCGTACTGAAATGCATGACATGACCTTTTCAATGATTATTCGCATTGTCTTGAAGAACAAATTTGTGATGTGATAGGAAAAGTGACCAATGCAATGCATTAGTTCCCATTTTACTATTTCTTGGTAACGAAATCTTTGTACTATATCATCGTGATGTGGATCTCCAAAGAATAGTGTTGGGAAACTCATTTCTTCTGCATGTTTGTATTTAAATATCCCAAGTGGTCATTGTCCCTCAGCTGGTGCTATTTCAATAATCTTGTCTTGTAAATCATGAATTCGTTGTGAAGCTATGAATCCATGTACTAAGGTTTCAGTTGGTCTTTCACTTTCTATAATGCTATCGGTTTCACTTTTGCTATCAATGTTGTCATCCTCGAATGTATTATCTTTATTGTCCAATTCAATTATATCATTCCAATTGCTATTAATGGAAATGTTTTCAGTTTTATATAAATTTCGAGAACATAGTTCTTTAAGTGCTCTCATGACAGTATGCACATGCACTTTTCCTGTTTGATATGCATTCTTGTATTCTAGTCACCGTTTTAATGCAATAGCAATTGTCATTGTATTGTTTATGGATTGTGGCAATGCTTTTTGGACAATGTCCATCTGGACAGGTACATTGATTATTGAACCAGTTAAGCCCATTTGTGATTGCCTCTGGCCACATTGTCTTATTTGTGCAAAGGGAATTCTCAATGTGACAAGTCTTTCCTCAAGCTCTGAAAGTGTTGTTACAGTTTGCAATGGCTTATTACGTCTTATTTGTTCAGGTGTTGCAAAGCGAGGCAACTTTGCATTGGCAAGTGCTGTTTTGCAAGATCTACAAATGGTATTTAAACTCAATGGCTTCTGTTTTCCAGATATGTTTATGTACATTTTTTCTAATTCAAGTCCAATGCTTGAGATGTTCTTTTGAAATTGCAACGTCTTACATATTGGACATTTGGTTTTTGGTGTGTCTTTAATTTTTTGTTTGTAAATTTCTATGGGAGTACTTTTTCGTGATGAACAATTTGTATCTGCTATTTTATTTCTATTTTCTCCAATTTTATTTGGGTCATTTGTACGTATCATTTGTTTCAATTTGCGCAAGTTTATTCTATTCTTGGTGTTTTCGTGCATTTGTAATATTCTATGTTGCAGATTGCACCGATTTGTATTTTGATTTGATAGTAGTGGTTCATAATGAATGTGTGATGTACTTGTTTCAAATGATAATATGGCGTACGTTTGATTGAAATTTGTTTTGGATTGGTAGTAATTGACAATGGTTTTACTGGTAAATGACCATATTTGTATGTTTACATTGAATATGATCGATGTCTATTGGAAGCAAAATGATGTTCCCTCAACTCCTCCTTTTTCATATGGCATTGCCATATTAATTAGGTATTGTTGCCAGCCTGCAACCATTGTTTGACTTTGTATAGTTTCATTTGTTAAGTGTTTTTCTATACAATTTAATGCATCTTCGTTCCTAGCCATTAGTGCATTGCAAAAAGATTGGACAATGTAGAGTCTGAAAGACTGTTCATCAAATTCGGGCGCTATTAAATGACAAATTGCACTGAACATGCTATTGGCACATTTCGACATAGTTGTTTTTGCTATATGCAATCCATGAATTTGCGTTTCATGAACGACGAATTCATAATGGTTTTCAAGATATTTGCAAAGAGGTGACAAGGAATAATTTGGTACAAAGTTGCATCTAGGTAATCTTTTGTGTAATAGGGGTTCAAAATGTCCACTAATAGGATCTATATCATGAAACAAAATGTTTAGTGGAATTGTATCTAGATCATGGTTGAAGAACAAATACCTTGTTTTCATTGTTAGTGACCAGACTCCAATTAGTATGTTCAACCACTTTGATAGCCACCGTATGCAAAATGTGTCTCCCCATAGGCCTCTTTCAGATTGGAAATTGCTATTAGATGCAGAAAAACGCATTCTACGAAGGTATGTGTCAATATCGTGAATTCCATGAAGTTGATATAACATGACAAGATCTAGTTCATATTGGTATGATTCTTTTGCCTCTGTGTCATTTCACTGTAGACAATTGAGAAAATGGTCTATTATTCCATTGCGCAGTTCAATAGACGAGTAACGAAAGTGCAGAAGCACTTCAAATGCATTGAACAAACAATCTCCAGGAGTATATGCAAATTGTTGTAGTCTAAAGAAACTATGGTTCATTAAAACGATATCAATATTAGCATCTATGCGATGTTTTTTTGCTGGATGGTAGTTTTCAATGTCAATGATTTCAACCATTTTTTCTATGTATTTATTCTTCAGATTCGTATGGTGATTTGTTTACTAACTACTATGTATGTTAGATTTTTTTTTTCTTAAAGATGAGAAGAGGTTCTATAATATTTTTTGCTTTATTGAATATCTGTCTATGATAATGTTTACTAGCACAAAATACCAATTTTACTGTTATATTGTATCTTTGATTTCAAAACAGTAAGATAAGAGAAGCAAAGTTGCAAGTAACTAGCTCCTATTTTTCATCTCTCTGTATTTTAAAAGTATCACTGCAAAACAGACAACATGCAACGTTGATTATTGTCTCTGAAAACATCAATCTCACATAGAAGCTATGTATTCTAGAAATTATTGACTTTTGTATACAATAGAAAGCATGAAATACAGATTGTATCTGTCTTGATTAGTAAAACTAATCTTGCTAGTTGTAAACAACATACCTGTAATTACGAATATGTATGTACAGTCACATATGGACTGTAGCATAATAGCATCTTCAAGGCAACAATATGCTTCATACAAAAAGCTAAACGTGAGAATTGACATAGTTATAACAAAGCATTCATCCCTTATGCAAGCCCCAACTTTATTGCACCAAAGCATGTACTTGCAAGTCAATGTAGCAACTATTGGACAAGACAGGTCAACATAATATGGACTAATTCTATCATTATATTTTGAAAATTTGGTGGTTACACCACCTTTCGTGATAAGACAAAATATTCATTTGAATTACAAATAAATGTATTGTATGATGATTGCTAACAACCAGTCATTGTTCTATGGACATTAACAATGATGGTATATACAACAACAACATTTGTACCATCTGAAGTCGTATCTATACGACCTGGTACGACATCTACATTTAAAGTATTGACTATTTGTTTTCTTCTTTGCTTTCCTTCATGTTGATCTTTGATAACCACTTATTATTTTTTGCATATTAACAAATGTACTACATACAACAACAACATTTGCACCATTTGAAGCTGCAACTAAACCACTTCTTACAAGGTCTACATGCAAAGTATCTAGCACTTGTTTTCTCCATTGCTTTGTTTCTACAATCTATTTTGGTATTAGCGGCGTCTTCTTCTCCTATTAGTTGTTGTAGCGTCTTTGAAAGTTGCATGTCACTACATTCCATCGTTCCAAATTCATAGATTTCATTCAATGCAGCAAGTGGCACCTAACTTTGTTAAAACATCAAGAAAAAACAACAAATTAACTATCCAAAGGAATCAACTGATTGAAGAATAAGAGAAATACCAGAAGTTGAGACATAGTAACCCGTGGAGGATAATGTGAATAATAGATGGCATAGAACAATATTGATTTAGACTATATGAAATCTTTAAGATCCTATAATAATAACTTAGGGCATGGGACTAAGACTACCACCACCCTAGGTCCATAGCAATAAGACTAATGTGACTATTTGGGTAGCTGCTCTAATTTGCTATAAATCTCTAGACTATGGTGTAAGAAGTACTATTTTCAGTAAGCTAAAACTACATAAGCTATAAACTACCCTTGCCTTTGCATCTGTTCTATTTTCTACTTCTGTTTTGACTACTCCTAGTGCTGCTTTTACTTGATCAATTAAACTAATGACTCTTGTTAGGTGTCTTGTGTTATGGAAGCAATTGTTTAAAGATTAATTCTGACTAACTTTCAACTGTGGTGCTTGCATTTTCTTTCCTTCATAATATGCACACGATCCAATAATTTCTTGGTGGATACGAATAACCACAAAACAACTTGAACTTTAATTTATTTCATAGAGTTTTGTTTCTGGGCCTGTCTTAACTACCCTTTGGCTTTGCATCTGTTCTATTAGCTACTTCTATTTTCACTGTTCCATTTTTTTTATCTCCAATCTTTTGTGTTCCAACCGCTTTCTAAAATGGTGAATAGTCAGTTTTTTGGTTATCGGCACCAGTCCTCTGCGTTTGAAAAACAGAGTCTTTTTTTTGTGTTCAGGGACAGTCTCTGTTTTGGGTGAAACAGAGTACTTTTTATTTTAAACATAGTGAACATAATCATTTTGATTTTTATACAAACGCGGGCGTTTTTATTTTTAAACCCCGGTGGTCCCCACAGTGTCTTGTTGATGTGGCGAGTTTGGATGCATTCATCGCAATCGGAACGTTTCATATATACCACAGCCTTTTGTTATTGCTCGATTCGATGAGTTCATCGCAATCATATAAATCGCCCTCTGCCCTAAGCCAAGGTTCGCGGGTCCACAAGACCACGTGGCATCACAATAGTCAATCGCAAGTTGAATCGCATCGGGAGTGTTTTTGTTTATGGCCCGATTGCACAATGTGAAATCACGGACCCGATCCACTTTTATACAGCACAGTTTATGTTTTGATCGTGCGTCCGTTCCTCCATCGGAATTGAAAATTTTCGAATAGCCCGCTTGTATTGTGTTAAACTGGACCCGACGCATTTTATTCATTGGAATTGATAAGAGCTTTTTGCTTTACATTTTGTGCCTACGTCAGCAGGCCCTTGGCGGACGCGATGTGGTTTTATACAATGAATTTAATAATCCATCGCGCGCACAAATAGTGATGTCAACAGGGAGAGATTTGTAACGTGAAATGCGTTAATGCAATTTGGTTCATCGCCTTTTGAAATTCGGTGGAGTTTTGTTTTCATTCATCACGCGATGCAAAGGTTTTATGTCAAAGGTTTTAATATGTTTTATATGCACGACGAATTTTTTATAAAGTCCTTTGTTATAAGAGCTAATGTTAAAACATTTCAATGTTTTTAATATGCACCTTCATTTTGGGTGGCCCCGAAAGGGCGTATTGCTTTAGTTTTATTTTTAATGTAATATGTGCTACGACATATAAAAGGCCCGAGAGGCTTCGTAACAGAGTCTTATGTTTTTATTTTAAAAAGCACAGCAGAGTGCGAAATAGAATAGTTTTACACAGAAGTATTATTTTTTTTTGAACTGAGAGATAGAGAGTGAAGTTTTGTGCACTGTGTCTTGCAGCAGTCACTATTTTGTAAATCCCTCTGTGAGAGGAAGACATTGTAACAACAGTTTTTATTGTTAAGGAATAGAAGTATTTCCTTTCTCTCTCCTGTTGTCATCACATTTAATATTTGTTTCAACTCTACACGCCTTTGGATGTTATTTAACGTCTAGCAACTCCATCATTGGCCATGGAATGAAAAAACCAGGGAACGATGCAATAAAGGCCTTCAAATTTTGCATCATAAAGTGAAGGTCGAAGTGCTTTCAGATAGAAATGATAATAATGGTGCTAATATGTTGTTCTATGAACAAGAGCATTACTTTTGATCTGGTAACGCCGAAGCTAGAAATGAAGTGGAATTTCATTCAGAAAATGATGATGATAATAATCTACATTTCTCAATGAATGGAGGCTTTAGTAAACAGAGTCGTTCCAAGGGAAATAACTTTGAATCCTTCGAGGCTAATACAAATGGTATTCTCATGCTAGGGACCTAAGAAAATTCTTCTTTCTATGTTTTCTCTGAACGATATATTCTTGAGAAGTACTTCTAGGAACTTTATGAATTTGTTAAAAAGAAACGAGATTTGTAGAACGCAACAACTTTATCAAATTCGAATGGAATTGCGATGATCAATGTTTCATCGGCTATCATTTAAAAAGAGAGTCCATAATATGTAAATTGCAAGTAGAATACCATCCATTTTTCATTCAGAATCAAAGCAAGAAAGGCAATTTAACATGTGGAATTACGTGAAAGAGTAAGAGAAAATATGCTTGGTAGACCTTCCAACCGAAGGCGCACAGTTCCAGCTTGACTTGCAAAAGCTCGCTTGCAGAGTGTCGAGTCGCACGGTAATTCTACTTGCAGATGTCTTAAGCAGAATACAACGATTTCGAAGGTCAACAACAGAAAATCTAAAGAGTAGAAATAAAATTGACACAGGTTCAAGAAAAATAACAACTGCAAATTAGAAACTCGCACAAGTCCCATAATTTTATGCCATTTAATTTTGAATTAATGGTTGTTAGTATCAAGAGATCTACATGGGGTGTCTGTGACATTGACTAGATCCTCCAACTCAGTTTTGTACTTGTATAATGAATATCATAAATTCCATATTCGATGCCGAAAACCTTATTGTTGATAATGATTCTATGTATAATTAATAACATTAAAATATAAATTAATTTATTTGTCCAAATAGACAAAGACAATGATACAAGTAATAAAAGCTTCATGCATCACAATTTTATTTATGATGTTCTTATTAGCATGTGGCTGATGTGTACTTGGTAATGCTATATATGAATGTGGGTCAGTCTAGAGAAGTTCACCACTGATGTCAAGTACCTCGGGGGTCAGGTTCCTTCGTCACTATACAATATATGGTACAAACATAACTTAATTTATTTGTCTCGACTTATGATAAAAGTCTTTATATAATGACCCATGGCCTTATAACCTTACCTTTATTACCTATGGTCTCAACCATATTACATTCAGAACAGAGCATATTTGAAGGCTAAAGTTAATGTGGTAAGGGTTGAACGTTGTTTCAAATAGATTCAAAGGGAATTAATATAAGCGCGGATTGAGTGTTGATTAATGACTATGGTCGGGATAGGTCTAAGCTCAAGGCATAGATATTTGTTTAAAAAGGTATGAACGTAGGTTTATATACCTTTGATACCATAGTCAGAAAGTCAAAGTGCTATGGCACTTCATTTAAAAGAACCAGATCTCATATTATTTGAAAAGGTTTATAACCTTTAATGGAGAAGCTTCCACACAACACTAATAGAGTGAACTGCCCAGACTCACATGCATTTATATGCACAGGAAAGGGAAAGCAAATTAGGTAAAATAGCAAGTTGAACAGAATTGATAGAGCCATAAAAATCGGCACAAAACACTTAATGAGATAAGATCCCGAGAAATATCAAAACCATCAAGTTGATATAATTAATCACAGTACAATTAATACTAACGGCTGAAATATCTCAAAGGTGTGGAGTTTGAAAACCGTCAAACCGTGAAGTTAATATACATATATACGAAAACGGTATAGGTTAGTTCAAATATAACTAATTTAAGTAATAATCATCAAGACATTAATGTTTATCATGCAATTGTGTGAAAATTTGAATCTGAATTAGAAAAATAATAATTATTCACTATAACTATTTAACATAATCCCAATTACTAAAATTATTAAAAAAAAATCACAATTTTAAATATTATTATTTGTATTAGATTTATTTAACATTTCAACAAATTTTAATCCTAATAATTTTTTACAATTAATTTTTTTTAAATAATATTTTAAAGTTTTTATAATTAAAATAAATAATAATACAAAAATGATAAAGTTTATTTAAAACATAATTTAATTTAAATTTTAAATTTTTATAATTACATTCCCTGTTTTTGCTTTTATACACTGCTGTTGTGTAATGTTATATCATAGCCTCACGGGCTTTTTCATTTGTTATTATAATATGTGTCGCAACACATTTAAAACATAAAACAAATCCATGAATTGGTAGCTAACCACGCGGGAATGGAACAGTGAACGAAGGTGGAACCCTGTGTGAACAGTGAACGCGGTTTAGAGTCTAAGTCTGGTAGTATCGCGCGACAAGAAGGGTAGTAAGTAGTATTTAGGAAAAGAACACGATCTCATAAACTGGGTGACGCGTGTCCATGAGCAGTTTCGAAAAACCACTCTCATCGCGCAACTTTTGTGAGTTAACGTGCGTGCAACTAAATCACGCGATATTGGGTTTTATTCGTCGGATCATCCAAACCAATCCGACGTCGTCCCAGCCATTGGATGGGTGCGCAGGTTTAACAAAGATATGGTCAGCATTGTTACGTTGACATATGTTTATTTTATATGTGGGCCCGAATATTGTGTATTAGCGCTAGCCTTATATTAAGGTGGGGCATATATGTATATATCGCGAACATTCATATATAAAGACATTTTGGTGAATATGCTAAGCGTCCATGGTATCATTGGTCGATATCCAATGTTGCAGTGTTAAAACAAAGGCAAGTCTTGGTTCCATAGAAACACATATATGTATTGGTCGAAAGGGTTAAAAACGCCAATTTGAATGTTGATATTGAGTTTTGACCATAGAGAGTAGGCGTTATTGCATGATCCTAATCCTAATAATTTTTTACAATTAATTTTTTTTAAATAATTTTTTAAAGTTTTTATAATTAAAATAAATAACAATACAAAAATGATAAAGTTTATTTAAAACATAATTTAATTCAAATTTTAAATTTTTATAATTACATTCTCTGTTTTTGCTTTTATACACTGTTTTTGTCTAATGTTATATCATCGCAGACGGTCGTTAAATCTCTATGTGGATGGTGTTGAGCTCGGATAGTAAACAACCCGATAACTGGTTGAGACCATAATATTGACAATTGAGTTAAATCTCCGCACGCGGAGTTAATTGAGGCAGCAGAACGAAGAAGTATTAAAAACGCAACGAATTGGTACTTAACCACGCAAGAATGGAATCGTGAACGAAGGCGGAACCCTGTGTGAATAGTGAACGCGGTTTAGAGTATAATTTCGGTAGTATTGCGCAACAAGAAGGGCAGTAAGTAGTATTTAAGAAAGAACGCGATCTCATAAACTAGGTGACGCGTGTCCATGAGCAGTTTCGAAAAACCACTCTCATCGCGCAACTTTTGTGAATTAATGTTCGTGCAACTAAATCACGCGATATTGAGTTTTATTCGTTGGATCATCCAAACCGATCCGACGTCGTCCCAGACGTTGGATGGGGGCGCAAGTTTAACAAACATATGGTCAGCATTGTTACAATGCCATATGTTTATTTTATATGTGGGCCCGAATATTGTGTATTAGCGCTGGCCTTATATTAAGGTCGGGCATATATGTATATATCGTGAACATCGGACGAAATAAGTTAAATGGATATGTTAAACCACAGTTAGAATCCAGTTAGTCACTGTTCAAATCCAGCGTGGTTTTGCGAAACCAAAACAACTTATTTCGCACCACTTTTGTGCGAAGCCAAATCTCTCCTGGGAGAATGTTGGGGGTTCGTATGAAATAAATGTAATGTATATAAAATATTTTCAAAATTAAAACAAAACTATTAAATGTGTCGCAGCACATATGAACCAAAACTATATAATAATAAAAAAAAAACTAAAACTAAAACTAATGTTAAGACCTGTCGGGGCCACTTTACATTCGCATATGTTTATATAACATATGCTAAAACATATGTTTATATAATAAAACATATATAACTTAAAACCCATTCATCGTGCGTTGTTAAAACATATCAAAAGAAACCTTATCAAACCTTAACATTTGACCTGGTGGAGCCTGCTGGAACTCAACGAAGATTAAACCAAATCACAACGCGAAATCGTGTTACAAACTTGCTGACGTCACAGAAATTTTTGTGCGTGCGATGAGAAATTAAATCTACCCTATAAACCATATCGGGTCTGGTTTGGGCCTGCTGACGTGAGCGGCTTTTGTGACGTGAAAATGTTTATGAACTGCGCCATATAAAATTTCGGGTCCAGAACTTCAATCCGCAGACGAGCCAACAAATAACGCGAGCCAATCCTACACCTCCACGTGTCTACTTGCACTGTGGTCTGGATCTTTCCCGACATTAAATCGACTTGGTACCAGTACCACTACCAAAGCCAAGGCAGATGCAACCTGAATTGAGGCACTTAATAGATTAATTAAAGAAAAAGGATATGTTGGCTACAGGGCTTTCTAATCAGGAAAAAAAAAAATTCTACTCAGGAAAAAAAAGCCATAAAAAAGGAGAAAACAGATTTACCTCCGATTTCCTCGTGGTAAATCAGTAAAGGAAGCCATAAAAAGAGGAGAAAATTGATTTCCTCATGGTAAATTAGTAAAGGGTATTATTTTATATAAAAAATATACAATTTAAATTTTCCTACTTACAAATAATCAAAAGCCAAACTACTAATTAAAATATTTAATTACTGCAAGACTGCTAATTTAGGAAAAAAAAGTTGTATCATACGAACGATGCCATGCCTTATAAAAGATATATATCATTCAGATGCCAAATAGAATAAGAACGATCACATGCCTTAGGCAAAGATATATACTATGCAGCAGGGAAAAAAATTAAAAAGAACTAAAACCAATAACCTTCGAATAAGTAGGTTCTGCACAGTACTTAAATTGCCAGCTCAAGAACATTGAATATTGTGAGTTTGCCCATACTGTGCATTCCAGTGAACAAATGAATAAAGACTGATAGTGTTGGGTTGTTAGCGAGGGAGAAAATTTCGAGGATCAAGACAAGTGATGAGTACCGTACCAGTTCAGAAGGACAAGTTCATTACTCAAAGGACGACGATGTAGAAATGACGGCATTGCAGGACGAGCGGAAATAACAAGTGAATAATTTCAACCAACAAGAAGCAAGGAAAAATAATTTTAAACAATAAACAATAGAAATTGGCACTAAGATCTATACATTTTGCAATAACATGTTGAAACTATCCACTAATCAGATGCAAGAAAAATAAATTAAAAAATTATTAAAACTTAACTATAGCAAAACTATACAAAAATTCAAAAGATATGTCTAATAAAAAAAAATTAATATCACTATCAAGCAAAACTTGATGCGTAGTTACCTGCCAGCAACGGCAGGTACAATAATGGAATTTAATTTCATGCATGAGGTTTTAGAAGTTAAAATATTTGTGGATTAAATGAAGCGTATAACTTAGAATTTTCCAACACATAAGCATACTACCTATCCGCAATTTTCGAGTGTTTGTAGAAGGAGAATATGTATGTGAGGTGGTAGAGCAGATAGCTATTCAAGTATGTGTATGAGATGGAATATAAAGATATTCAATATGCATGCAAGTATATCAATAACCAAATACCCTATAAAAATTTATTGGAAGGTTAATTAAATAGTCAAAATATTAACATTAAAAAGTATTTGGTATTATCAATGGTAAATGGGAATTTTTGACTTATAAATCCGATTTTTGTATTATTAAATTTTATAACTTTAGAAATAGATATAAATAATATTTACAAATAATGTCTATTAATAAAAAAATGTGTTTAAAATGTATATTAAAAATATTAATTAAATTACTCATTGAAATTATAAATTTGAAGTGATATCAAAATGTAATACTTGAAACATGTATTTTAAGTTTTTACATTTTTATTGTATATTGAAAAAAATATGTAAAAAACAATTCATCCTTTATCCTATAGACAAGGGTAAGATATTCCATAGAGATAAGGTTATATAATAGCAAGGCTCAAACCATAATAAAGCAAACCACCCTCCAATTTATAGGAAAGGGTATGATATCTCATAGAGCTCAAGTTTGTAACAATGACAAGGCTTAAAGTCACGAGCTCATATCACTTGCAATAATTGGACTTGGATGCAGAGGGTAACAATCATTCCTCACAAACACTTGAGATAAGTCCAATTGATTATATTATAATACATGATACAAATTAAAAATAAAATAATATATTGTGCATGGGTAATAGAACAATTGGTGATGGGGTGTGTTGTCAAGGTAGTCAATTCAAAACCCAATGGATATTCTAATCTAGTTGAAAAAAACAAGAAACTAATAAAGTCAAATATCTTAAAAAAAAAAAAATTGTTTGTCAAGTTGTTGTCTGTGATCCTCCAGGTTTGACCTGTGGCTTGAGGAGTCGTGACCCAAGGGCATCTAATCTGTCAAAGTCACCCAGGGATCGCACCCAGCTTGGGCCACACCAACCCTAAGTTGACTAGATTTTTTAACATGTTTCCTCCCCCTATCATAGAGCACAACCACCTCCTGTGAGGTTTGATCTTGGGTCTCCTTGCTAACTAGGTTCATCCTCAACCGATTGTGCTAGTAAGACTTGACAAATATCTTTAAAATTTAAAATAAAAAAGGTGTAAAATTTATTAGTAATGATTATCCGTATTCAATAATGTTCGTTGTAATATTTAACTAATATTAAAATATTAATAAATTTTTTAAAATTATATTATTTTTTAATGTTAAAAATAATTAACAATATTTATTAATTTTAAAAATAATGTAATTTATAAAATTATATAATTTTTTAATACTGAAAATAATAAAGATGACGATGATGATGATGGTTATTGCCCGCTAAGACCAATGCGGTCTATCAAACCTTAAGAGAGGAGAAAAAATCTAATTTTGATTCTTCAAAATCTTGTTTTTATGGTCAAAGAGAAGGGAAATAAGTGCTTCAATATTGCTATAGGTGGGTTGGCTTAATAGGTCAAGAAGATTGGAAGTGTGGCATATGGTAGGGAATTGAGAGCGAAATGAGTAAGAGTCAGGCAGTCTAAAAGGAAGTGCTTTTCATCTTACACCTGCTTAGAATAACAAATATGACAGATTGTATCATTCCAAGGAATCTTGGGAATAGACCACCGTCTGGTCTCACTCCAAAGCTCATGGGAATTATTTCTTATCTTAGCGATGTTCATTTTTTCTTATTGTTGGACAACACAGAGAGATAATTCTAATTATCAAGGGTGGGGTTGATCACTTCCTTATAGTATCTTAGCTTCCTCTTACCCGCCAGCTCCTGATCCTCCCACAGCTTGTCCTTGAACTTGGAGGTAATAGTATTTTTGATATTATATTTGCTTCCCATACAGAGCTCCTCCTTAATTCCCCAACGGTTGAGCCAAGACTGGGCATCCTTATGCCACCCACACTTGAGGCGAAGGTGAGGGTTTTGACTACAATTAAAAGCAATTTTAGGGAGCCTTTTTTATTCCATGTTGTCAAGCTTCTTCTTATACATTAGGTATCTAAACATAGTCGTACTTTCAATGGGGGACAAACCATATTAGATCAAGAGGATAGGATAGAGAGTATTTCCCTTGATCTTAAGGTTGTAGGTTGTGAATTTCTTTTGAATCATCTCAATCTTCCTCCATGACTCTCTGGATATACTGCAACCCTAAACTTCACATCCGAATACGACAACAAGGGTGAAAAGGGTCTCAAAGAGGAACCTCTTTTTACTCCAAATGTAAAGATTGAGTGACTTACAATTGTTTTCAAGCTCATAATAAGCTTTCCAGCCCCCAATAATCCTTTTCTCGATGCTATAATTCCACTTGAGATGATGAGGGAAGTCAATGCCCAAATACTTATAAGAAGAAACTTTCTCTGAGCACTGGATATTATACACGAAACTACCATGGGTGATATATTTGGATTTAATGATCATGACTTTAGTCTTGTCGGTATTAACTGTCATACCCATCTTGGAGCAGTAGTCATGAAGAATCTGAAGCAGATTGTCAAGGTCATTGTGGCTTTTTGCAAGAAAAACGATATCATTGGCACAAAGGAGAAGAGTAATGAGAACACCAGCAAGCTCGGTGCCCTTGAACCTCGCAGATTCCAGACACTCCTCTAGCTTATCGATGTATATGCCAAAAAAGGTATGGGATGGGGAACACCCTTGCTTAACTCCATTACTGCATTTAATGTCTTTAGACCACCCCTCATTGGGTTTAAGCTTGCTAGTAACAATAGTTATTAATTATTAATGTGTTTAAAAATTTTAGTTTATAAAATTAGAAATATTAAATTTCATTAATTATTACTTAATATATATAGTAGTTTACAAAATTAGAAATGTTAAATTTCATTATTTATCATTTAAATTTTTTTTTCCAAAAATAAAAAAAAAATTTATTTTTATTTTAAAATTATTTTAATAATATAATAAAAATTGGATAAAGTGTTTATTATCTTCTATAAATATAAAGACCATAATTCTATCATTTCCCATTATGTATTTTATCATATTGCTAAAATGTAGTTAATTTTATTAATTAGAAATTTTCATTTTTATTTAAATACAGAAAATTGAAAAATTTAACTATTAATTTATAAAATTTGTACTTTTTACTTATAATTTTATAATAATCTCTATATATATATTTTTAACTTTTTTTCTCTAATTCATTTTCATATATAAATAATTATAATTATGATTTTAAATACTTAAAATACTAGTTAATAAAAGAGTAGAACATATTGTGCTCTAGCGTAGATATCTTTGAAAAAGAGATAAAATTACTAGTTTAGTGTCAAATGACATAAAATTAACATTTCTCAATTTGAATCAAATTTAACTTACAATTATAATTTTCTTATGAATGAGTTTGGTGGTCAAATTAAGGGAAAGGGAAAGTTGGGGATTATTTACTTACAATAGTGGTAATTTAAAAAACCCACGGAAATTTGATTAAGATTATGAAAAATTTCAACAAAGATTTTTGAAAATCTGAGTTACAGTGGTTAAACTTCAGTGTTTTGAGTGCCTTATGGATTTTTGATGGTGCTGAATCCATTTCTACCATAAAAAAATACAGTTCAAACACTCCAACTAACTAATTTTCTAAATTTTATTTTCCCAAATTTTAACAAAAAACTGTTGTCCAAACTATTCTATTACAACAGTAAACAACTCCCTTACAATATTTATTTTACACTTATAAAAAAAAGGTCTTTAGTCTACCGTTATAAAAAATGTCCAATAAATTATGGGTTTAATCCATTTTGTTTAAAAGAAACATAGGCATTCCTTACTTTTTCGTAAGAAAATTACCTCTTCCCAAATATTGAGTCAAACCCACCCCACATTTCATGGAACTACTTTCTCACTCCACTCAAAATCATTACTTTCCAAAAAGATTTTCCGATCCTATTTGGTCAAAAGTCGAGAGGCAGAGTCATATGTTTTGTCAATAACAAAACAAACCAAGAATCACTTTCTTATAAAAGTGCTAGATATACAAGAAGTTTTTATAACATCTTTAAAAGCTTATAGCTAGGATAACCTCAAAATAAGTGTATTAAACTTCATTTATAATATTATATGCCCCTTTTTATATATATGATGAAAAGTGGTGTTGCATTTGAACTTAGTCTCTTTGATTTTTCTAATATAAATTAAATATTATTTTAAATTTATTTATGAATTCTTAAAACTAAAACAATGTATTATTGGTTAATTTGTTTATTAAATTTATTATTAAAAAAATATTTATTCATATTGTTTTTGTTCACACCATTCATCATAGGTATGATGAGACATTGGAATGTTAGGATGTGGCAATATTGAATAATGGTTACATATTTTGATGTAATTAATGGTTATTATTAAAGAAAAAAATTCAAAATAAATAAATTTTTATGATTTTTTTTTTTTTTTAAAGAGGTGATGCAAATATCTATTTTTTTTAAGTATGTCATTTTTGGAATTGGGTATTTTAAAAAAATATGATCATTTATTAAAATTTTTGAATTGGGGTGTAATTTGTTTATAATAGTAGTGAGTGAGTAATTAATAAAAACATGATTATGAAAATTTCTGGAACACTATATGATCTCCTTGAAGTATCTAATATTTCGAGTGAACACTTCACCTATTGGGTGAGATTTTTGTCCTTGAAGATGGGTGAAGGGTTTTTCTGAAATGTTGGACACCTCATCGAGATCACACAATGTTCTAGAAGTTTTCATCATCATTTTTCTAACTGTGAAAATCTACATGCTAAAAACTAATAGGGAGCTTATGGTTGGGTTTAGAGGAGACGTCTCAAGTCCTATATAGGGAGTGGTAATGTAGGATGGAGAATAACTCCTTTGTTATGGTTTATGTAACATTGACGATCATCATTGGTGGTATTTAATGCACATGTAGATGGACATAATTAAATATTAAGGAACCACTTCTATGGTACGACCTTGTTAATTGGAATAATTGATTATGTGTCTCCTTGTTTCTTAATACATGTTTGTTGGAAATTTTCCCTATCCCACATTCATTATGCGGAGATCCTTTTTACTATCGTGGCCTATATATTAATGTACTCATAAGATCTATATTGATCCTTTTGGAGGTAATTCATATGGACTTCATGAGTTACATGCATTTAGGAGCTTCTTAGAGGCTTATTATACAATTATTTTTGACATAGTAGTGTTAAAACTCAAACTAAAAGAGTAGTGTTAAAAAAAACATTGTTTAGTAACCCTAGATTCATTTAACACTGAGAAGCTTTCTCATTCCGCTAATTTATTTTTTTGAATTGGCCCGACGAGATCAAGAGATTTGAACCCATGATCTCCCACCTGGGGGTGATATCTCAAATTTGGCTAAAGTCACCATGCATGTCGAACACAAAAGCATGACCTTGAAATGAATTTCGAACACAAATGTCAAGAAAAATAGGCTAAATTCATGAAAGATAAATTGTTTTTCCCAAACTCCTAGCTAACAAGGAATGAGTTGCACATATTCAAAATCTAGATCAAATAGTCACTTAAAACATTGTAGGCATTAAGACAAGGAATACCTTCATGGAAGAAAAAAAACACTAAACCCAATCAAACTATATAGAACTTAGAAAACTATTGGCGGAAAAATGTGACATGTAACAAAAGTACAAGTACAAATTGAATCATTGACAAAGAAATTGTCTTGCATAAACAAGGGAAAATCAAAATAGGCAATATGATTGTTTGACAACCCCTTGATTGAAGATCATATGTATAGTGAAAAGCATATAAAATCAAATTTTAATGTAAATGCATGTTAATAAAAAAGTGACATGATTGGAAGATATGGCCTAGTAATGCTAGATAGATGGATGTCCTGAGGATTTAGTGGCAGTAATACATGATTCAATTCCAATTCCTAATAATATTGGTGGATTTAAGAATATTAAAGCTAATAACACAACCATTTATATCAATGGGAGGCATTAAATCGATAATAATGGATTTTCTATACAAATTCTTACCTTCTCACCTTATGTAACCTTAGTTTCAATGAGCCAGTAGTTTAAATCTCAATATGTCCATTACTTTCACAAAAGGCACTTTAGAGTATCAAGAAATATTTGCATTGTTGGGTATGTGTTATATTCTTTCCACGACTAGCCCCATGCGTTGTACGTTGTGCCGGGCGCAGCAGGGGGGTCACAAGGGGGGAGGCAGCCCCCACTGTTGGGGTCCGGGGCAGCGCCCCGGCGAAAATTGTTTTGGTGTGTGGACCCACTCATAGGCGGACCCACCCATGTTTTTTGCATGAGTTTGCACATGGTTTTGGGGTACGATGGTTTTCGGCCCCTGTTATTTTGTAGATCCAGTCAAGGGAACTACAGTTATGTTCTAATCCAGGGTTAATGTAATGGGGTTTATGTATGCTTGGGCATGTATATATATGTGTTGTAACACTAAAAGGAATATAATGAAAAATCAAGCTGGTCGTCCCAATTTGGGATCCAGGGGAAAATCTCTGTGTTTATCTGTTTTATGTTTTATGCTCTCGTTATTGTTTATTTTCTGTTATAAGATTCGTGTGTAGATAATTTCTGTTCAGGGTTAAAACGTACATTTGGTATCAGATCTGTTTCGGCTTCAAGGGGACGCCTTTGCTGCTGAGGGTTTTTTGCTCGGGCCTAAGGTAGACCCTGTTTAGTGGGAGATCTGCGGGATCGATTCTTGCAGTGAAAGAAGATGGAGAGCGGCGGAAAGATAGAGATCGAGAAATTTAATGGTCAGAGTTTTGAGTTGTGGAAGCTCAAGATGGAGGATCTACTGGTGGATAAAGATCAGTGGATCGCGGTAGATCCAGGTACTAAACCAACGACAATGTCAAATGAAGACTAGAAGAAACTAGATCGGAAGGCTAAGAGCACAATACGGTTGTGTGTCTCAGATTCAATATTGTTGAATGTATCTGGGGAAGCTACGGCGAAGAATTTGTGGGAAAAACTTGAGACTTTGTACCAATCTAAGTCTCTGGTGAATAAGTTGTTCTTGCGAAAAAGCTGTATAACTTGAGGATGAAGGATGGAGACTCGGTGACAGAGCATCTGAACACCTTCAATACTGTGGTAAGTCAGCTGTCATCTGTTGATATTAAAATATCATATGAAGATAAGCGCATCAGTTTGTTGTGTTCTCTACTAGATTCATGGGACAGTCTGGTTATTGCAATAGGTAGCAATACAACTACCTTGAATTTTGATGACATTGTCTCAGCCTTGTTGTCGAAGGAAATGAGACGGAGAAATATGGAGGGCCAGAATGGAGATGCCTTATCTGTACGAGGAAGGTCCCAAAATAGAAACAAGAATAAGGTTTCGAGTGGGAGATCCAAATCTAGAGGGAGATCTAAATCTCCTGGAAAGTTTGTAAAGGTATGCCGGAAATGCGGAAAGGAAGGGCACTACAAAAAGGAGTGCAGATCTAAAGCTCCTGAGAAAGGAAAGGGATCTGATGATGCTCCTTCTGCAGAGGAAAAAACCACCTCGGATGAAGGTGGGGATGTGTATTTGGCTTCTTCTTCAAATACACATTTAGATAATGAGTCATGGTTGATTGACTTAGGTGCATCCTTTCACTTCACTCCCCATAGGGAGTGGTTCTGCGAGTATGAGAAATATGATGGTGGTGATGTCTTCCTAGGGGATGATAGGAAGGCCAGAATCGTCAGACGTGGAAAGGGCAAGCTGAAGCTGCAAGGTGAGAGGATTAGAACACTTCCCGGTGTTCTGCATATTCCTGCATTGGCCAGAAATCTGATTTCTGTAAGCAAGATGGATGATGCAGGTGTAAAAACAGTGTTCGAGAAAGATGCTTGCAAGATGGTTCGGGGAGCACTGGTATTAATGCGGGGAGTTCGGACTGGAAATCTATACAAGCTACAAGGTAGCACTGTTATTGATGGGTGTAACAGTTATGTGGTTCCTGAAAGTGGAGCGAAAAGCCTAGCTATCTTTGGAGAAAATACCATGTTATGGCATCAAAGGCTTGGACATATTAGAGAGAAGGGCCTTCGAATACTGCATAGAAATGGTATGGTAGAAGGTATGTCTAATTTCTCTTTGGATTTTGATTTCTATGAACATTGTGTATATGGGAAGCAGAATCGAGTGAGTTTTCCTTTTGGTGCTAAGAGGGCGAACAAGATATTATAACTTGTGCACAGTGATGTGTTTGGACCTGTGTCATTTCCATCACTGGGAAATTCTGTGTACTATGTTTCATTCATAGATGACTTCTCAAGGAATAAATGGATATATTTCTTAAGGAAGAAATCTGAAGCTTTTGACAGATTTAAAGAATTTAAGGCTCTGGTGGAAAACCAGACAGAGAAGAAGATAAAGGCGCTGAGGACAAATAATGGTGGGGAGTTCTGCAAGAAGGAATTTGAAGAATTTTGTAAGAAGTGTGGTATAGCACGACAGAAGACTACTCCATACACACCTTAGAAAAATGGAGTTGCAGAAAGAATGAACAATGGAAAAGGCAAGAAGTATGCTTAGTGGTACCGAGTTAGGACAAGAATTCTGGGTAGAGGCAGTGGAGACTGCATGCTATCTGGTTAATAGATCACCTTCATCAGTGTTGGAGGATAAGACTCCACATGAGGTATGGACTGGTAAGAAACCCTCTCTTTCACATCTAAGGGTATTTAGATGTGATGCATATGTACATGTTCCAAAGGATAAAAGGACCAAGTTGGATAATAAATCTGAATGGTGCATCTTTATTGGGTACAAGGATGGTTTAAAAGGTTACAAGCTTTGGAACCCGGAAACAAGGAAGGTTGAGTACAGCCGAGATGTGGTGTTTAGAGAGGTGAAAGATGTTGTTAAACATGAAATCATACCAAAGGAACATGAGAAGATAGAGTTTGAGCTAAAGGAGTATGAATCAGACTCTACAGCAGAAGAAGATTCAGAAGAGGAAGAGCCACAAACTCCAGCTTTGAGAAGATCAGTTCGAGAAAGAAGGCAACTAGAAAGGTATAGTCCATCTGCTTTCTGTTCAGGTTTTGCCTTAACTATAACTGATGATGAACCCAGAACTGTCAGGGAGGCAGTAGATTCAGAGGATGGAAAACTCTGGAAGGAGGCCATGGTTGATGAAATGGCATCCTTGCACAAAAATGAGGCATGGGATCTGGTGGAGTTGCCAGCTGGAAGGAAGCCCATCGAGAGCAAATGGGTGTTTAATAAGAAGATGAATGTAGAAGGCAAGGTGGAGAAATACAAAGCTCGGTTGGTAGCAAAAGGTTATTCCCAGGTGCCGGGAATTGATTTTGGTGATATTTTTTCTCCTGTTGCCAAGGTTACTTCTATTAGATTACTTTTATCCGTTGTTGTTGCATTTTATTTTGAAATGGAACAGATGGATGTGAAGACAACATTTCTTCACGGGGATCTAGAAGAGGAGATCTACATGAAGCAACCTGAAGGCTTTATGGTGAAGGGTAAGAAAGAACTGGTATGCAGGTTGAAGAAGTCTCTGTATGGGATAAAACGGTCACCAAGGATGTGGTATGAGAAATTTGATACCTATATACGGGGACTTGGCTTCACCAGAAGCAAGGAGGATCACTGTGTTTATTTTAAATTAATTGGTGACTATGTTATTTATTTGGTCTTGTATGTGGATGATATGTTGTTGATTGGAAATTACAAAGAAATTATCGAAGATTTGAAGACCCAGTTGTTCTCCAAATTCGACATGAAGGATCTTGGTGTTACAAACTATATTTTGGGCATGGAAATTAAGAGAGATTGGGCAAAGAGGAAGCTCTGGTTAAACCAGAGGAAGTATGTTGAGACTATATTGTAGAGGTTCAATATGCAAGATAGTAAACCAGTGAATGTTCCTATTCCTGTAGGTGTAAAGCTATCTGCCGAACAGTGTCCCAAGACACAAGAAGAAGAGGAGGATATGTCCCGTGTTCCATATGAAAGTGCAGTGGGTAGCCTGATGTATGCAATGGTCTGTACTAGACCAGACATTGCACATGCAGTGGGAGTATTGAGAAGGTTTATGTCAAACCCAGGGAAGGAGCATTGGACAGTAGTGAAGCGGGTTTTCAGATATTTACGTGGCACTAGTGATTATGGCTTGTGCTACCAGGGAAGACCAGGATTGGAAAGAATGTTGGACATTCGTGATTTTGTTGATGCAGACTGGGCTGGAGATCTGGACCAAAGAAGATCTGCAAGTGGGTATGTTTTTAGCCTATTTGGAGGCGCAGTCAGTTGGATGAGTAAAAGACAGTCTGTAGTGGCTCTTTCAACTACAGAGGCAGAATACATAGTAGCCACTCATGCAAGCCAGGAAGAAATTTGGTTGTAGAGATTGTGTTCAAGTATGGGGTTGGTACAACAACCTATAAGGATAGACTGTGATAGCCAAAGTGAAATTTTCTTGGCTAAGAACCCTGCTTACCATTCAAAGACAAAGCAAATTGATGTTCAATATCACTTTGTTAGAAATATGGTTGAGGCTAAAAGGGTGTTGCTAGTAAAGGTGGACACTTTGAAGAATGTTGCAGATGCATTGACGAAGTCTGTGAGCACTCAGAAGTTCTCTTGGTGTAGAGAAACAATGGGTGTTGAATAATTGGCCCAATGACTAAGCTCTCATGTGGCCCCTTGTGGAAAGAAAACAACAAGTGGGAGAATGTTTGGTATGTGTTATATTATTTCCACGACTAGCCCCACGCGCTGTACGTTTTGCTGGGCGCAGCAGGGGGGTCACAAGGGGGGAGGCATCCCCCACTGTTGGGGTCCGGGGCAGCGCCCCAAAGAAAATTGTTTTGGGGTGCGGACCCACTCATAGGCAGACCCACCCATGTTTTGTGCATGAGTTTGCACATGGTTTTGGGGTACGATGGTTTTCGGCCCCTGTTATTTTGTAGATCCGGTCAAGGGAACTACAGCTATGTTCTAATCCATGGTTAATGGATTGGGGTTTATGTATGCTTGGGCATGTATATATATGTGTTGTAACACTAAAAGGAATATAATGAAAAATCAAGCTGGTCGTCCCAATTTGGGATCCAGGGGAAAATATTTGTGTTTATCTGTTTTATGTTTTATGCTCTTGCTATTGTTTATTTTCTGTTATAAGATTCGTGTGTTGATAATTTATGTTCAGGGTTAAAACCTACATGCATGGTGTAAATAATCCTTCTTTTGTTAAACAAAATACATGACTCATATTTTAATGTGAAAAAAATGACAAAATGAGGATGAAGTGTGATGAAAAATAGAAAGAAATGAAAAGAAAAAAAGAAAAACTCCAAGATGGAATTATAGCCTTATAGACAGAAATCAATGCCATTAGAAAGAAATCGATGAATTATTCATTGAAGGAAGGAATTCATGTGTGCATTATAGAACTAAACATAATTTCAAAAAAAAATGGTATATGCATAAGTTTGGATACTAAGGGATTAAAAGTCTTCCTTCGATTAAATGATGATCGAATGATAAATAAAACTATTTTGTTGACAAAATACATGACTTATTTTTTAATGACAAATGAGGATGGTGGTTGATAAAAAATAGAAAGAAATGAAAAAATGAAAAAACTCCAAAATGAAATTATAGCCTTGTAAAGAGAAATCAATGCCATTAGGAAGTAATCAATGAATCATTCATTAAAGGAAGGAAATCACGTGTGCATTGTAAGACTTTTCATAGTTTCAAAAATTATTGGTATGTGCATAAGTTTTGATATTAAGGGATTAAAATTCTCCTTCTGATTAAAATGTGATGTAGGAGCATCGACTAACCCTTAGTCAAAATTGAAATTCAAAGTTTTGGGAGGAGATATGTGGACAACGGTTTGAAAAGGGTCGCTAATCCTCATTTAAAATTCAATAATAAATCCACGCTATGAAGTAATTATTAAATTATGTTCACAAAACATGAAATTGTGAGGGTCTAGAAGATTACGATTAGTTCCAAATTTTCCATGTAATTAAAATAGAGTGATTATAGGGATTAGTTAAGAAATTTTTGGGAGGAAATCATGGATCCTAGATGATCCACTCATTTGTAATCTCTTTTAAGTGTGAAGTTTGTGTTATGTATGGGGGGGTATTTAGATGATGAGCAGGCCCACTGTGGCGTCACTATAATGAAATTTGTAAACCTCACGAAATGATTGAGGGAGGTTTTGTATTTTGAAGAGTGATTCAATTAATATAAATTCTTCGTTCTATGTGGGATTGAATTTATGAGTTTTTTGTGTGCTTTGATCCTGTGCATTCAAACTTGTTAAATGATAAGTTTGTATGTATGTGAATGGTGAACGAAGTTCATATGAACTTCATTGTAAGATAAAATGTGGTCGAAGACAATTTTGTTGAGGCAAGATTATACCAATAGATGGTGATTAGCATGAGGAATAGACATTGCGTGTAATTATCATAGGGATTCAGTATGAGTGATTGATGTTGTATGCAGACTAGTGGGTGCTAAGCGTGAGGAAAATGTATTGTTTCTGGATTTAAATTTGATCGTTGGATCAGCGTGATCAACGAGCTTAACCTTTTGAGTGTTCCGTGCACAGTCATTCTTGCAAGTTAAATCCCAAGCACACAATAATTATGGTCAAGGAAAATATTTAATTATGCACTGCATGGAGAGGTTATGGAAAGAGCGAGAATTAAAGCAGTAACTGGACCAGGTCAAACACTGCGTAAATTTTTTAGGGTTATCGATCGTAGCCACAGAGGGAGTTATGTTTTTTATCCAGATACAGAGGCTCCTACTCCCGCAATTTTGTTTATGTTCCTGAACTAGGAGTTTGATTCCTGTTCCAGAAATTTAGTTCCTGTTCACGATCCAGCGGCTAGGTTTATGTTATTGTTTCATAATGGATGATTTCGTCCAAACGTGGGCCCATAACCCACATGTTTTCAAAATGGAAACCTTTAGAGAAATAAATTTGATGGACTAGGGTTAGCTCCTTGTTGACGGGAAAAATTGTACTGCCGACAACAAGGGGGTCTCCTCGGTGAAAGGTCCCAATTAGACTTCACACCGTTTGGGGTAGGAGCCCCATCCGGTATGTGGGCCCAGCTGTCGCCATAAGTGTTTCCACTCTTGGTTGTTGAATGAGAAGATGATGAAGTAGAGGCGAAGATGAAATGACCAATCAGTGAAGCAAAATCAGCCCAAGATTGACGAACCAAAAACAAAGATACAAGCAAGTCTAAGCAGCGAAACAAAAGAGGGTATGCCATGAGTGGGCTCGGTGAGTCAAAAAAACCAGTCAGATATACATGAAAGGAAGCACAACATAATTTAATTGCAAAATAGTTCACAATAGATCACTGACATGGCAAGGAACAAATAAACACTGATTCCAGAGAAAACGTACACGCAACTGCTGTGAATTAGTTCATAATCAATTGCATGCATGAAAGTATCCATACAACATAGTCAAATATTAGACAGCTAATACTATCACCACAAGAAAACATGTGAATTAGTGCCAGAAAAGAGAATATATTATTAATGCTGCTGCAACGTCAAATACATGTTTACAACTCGTCAAACACCAATAGTGGAACATGGGCTATTCATCTCAATGCATGATACCAAAACCCTAGCCTCGCTACCTCTCTCTCTACTTGATATCGAGAGTTGAGTGCCTTTAGCTCTCAAGCGCCAATTCCTCTGTCATACTAGCTCCAATGTAGAGCTAAAAGTCATCATGGTTACTTCTTGAAGTTGTATATATAGGATGAGATGTGTTTTGAGTTGCTCTTGACTCTTGCTCTTCTCAACTGTTGGGCTGGCTTGCGACTTGGGCCATTTGCAACCTACGACCTAAGGTCATCTGCGACCTATGACCTTGAGTCATCTATGACCTGCGACCTTGATTCATCTGTGAGCTGGGGTCATCCGGACCTCTGACCTTGAGCCATCTGCGACCTGCGACCTGGGGTCATCTACGACCTATGACCTGGGGTCATCTGCGACCTGCGACCTGGGGTTATTTGCGACCTACGGCCTTGAGTCATATCCCTTCTGCATTTCTCTTTCAGTGATCTCCGGTTTTCACAGCAAGATGCCTTTTCCTTTATATCAGTCCTGTGCAACTGACCAGGTGCCTTTGAGCTTAAAGTGAGGTTCTTGGGGATTCGTGAGGATCCACCTCATTTGCCAGAAAACCCTAGATTTTGTTGTGCGCATCGACCACTTCTACCTGCAACAAGAAACATGAGTCATAGTCTTTATAACAAACATTAATGTAGGAAACTCATCCTGTTAATTCATTTAAAGAAAAAAACGTAGGTTTAGACCCAGTGTGGTCCATTTATACGTCGAAATGTTGCATGTGCAGCTTGTAAATGGTATCATTAGTCCAAATCCTTCTCATAAGATCTTCTAAGACAAACATTGATGCTCATTATTTAGGTGCTTTTTTCAGTTTATGTTTTCCTCCCGCATTACAAGATTAACCTTTGATGGTCTTCGGGGCATGCCTAAATCTACCCGTACCTTCGAAGAACGTGATTCCCTTCTCTACCCTCATATGTTTTCTTGTTTCTCGTCAAGGCTCCTTCTGGGAATTTATGAAAATTCATGGCTAGTGTCAAGTTCAACCCAACACGGGAATCTCTACTTATCTCAATAAATAGCCATTCATTTACATGGTTCTCCCCACTGTAATGCCTCTTTCCACTTTTATTTTCCTAAAGAGTGGCGATGAGAACAAAATATGCAACACATTTAAGGGGTTGGCCTCTTTACCCGTAAATGGATAAGACATCATGCTGGGGATCACACTACGTATTTCTTCACGTATATGGGGCGTTGCAGCCAAAACGTTCTTCCAGAACCATTCATTACAAACTGGAGCAATCTTCCAATGCCATCTTAACTAGAAAGGAACACTCTCAAACAAGGATCATGTGTTCTTGAAATAATCCATCCTTTAGGGATGTGTATAAAAACATGCCCATTCTCTGACAGGCACTGATTTGGCATGAGGTCGCAACCCTGGTGTGGAGGTCACATAGTCGGAGAGTCGCGTTGGGTTGTAGATCCTCTCGGATGAGACCTTGCGACTTGGCGACTATGGGAGTTTCATAGTCGTAGCTCCCGATAGGTCGTGTCCTTTTTTCATGCCTTAGACTCGCAACTTAGCGACTAACAAGAGAAGTTGCAACTTACTAGAAGTCGCATAGTCGGATAGTCGGAGAGTCGCATCGATCATTTTTCTGAGATATTTATGACTCAGCGACCGATCGCAACGAGCTAGAGGTCACACTCTTGGCTGGGGTTCATTGATGCGACTCGTGTGACTAACCACTTTATTTTCACCATATGTCCCGGTCACTGCATCAACAAAAAATAGAGGAATCTGCACCCGCCGAGAAAACTGTGCGATAACAGGTGCTGGTGCTACGTTTGGCACCGAATGATCACCGAGGGGATTTTCACCATGCATGTCTTAGCCGTGGTGGTAGTGAGTCTCTGGAGGGAGATATGAAGGTGCGTAATAATCATCGTGCGGAGTAGCAGCGGGAACTAGATCTGTACATTGTTCACCCAATATTTCTTTACGGTATTGTTTTGGAATAGGCCTCTGAAATCTGGTACCCAATCACCCTCTGCAACCAGCACCTCAGGAATGAGGCAATAAAAAAGGTAGAGATGTGGCTTAATCACGATATTATGTTCCCAAATTTTCACGCCTTTTGTGCCTTGCTTATGGACAGGGGATGAACACGTTGCGTTAAGACCCTGCAACTTGGCGACTATGGGAGTCGCATAGTCGCAGCTCCCGATATGTCACGTCCTTTGTTCATGTCTTAGATTCATGACTTAGCGACTGGCGGGAGAAGTTGCGACTTACTAGAGGTTGCATAGTCGGATAGTCGGAGAGTCGCATCGATCGTTTCTCTGAGATATTTGTGACTCAGCGACCGATCCCAATGAGCCAGAGGTCACACTCTTGGCTGGGGTTCATTGATGTGACTCGTGCGACTAACCACTTTATTTGCACCATATTTCCTGGCCATGACATCAACACAAAATAGATGAATATGCACCTGCCGAGAAAATTGTGCGATAACAGGTGTTGGTGCTACGTTTGGCACTGGATGATCACCGAGGGGATTTCCACCATGCATGTCTCAACCGTGGTGGTAGTGAGTCTCTGGAGGGAGATATGAAGGTGCGTAATAATCATCGTGCAGAGTAGCAACGAGAACCAGATCTGTACGTTGTTCACCCAATATTTCTTCACAGTATTTGGTTTGGAATAGGCCTCTCACATCTAATACCCAATCACCCTCTGCAACCAGCACCTCAGGAATGAGGTAATAAAAATGGCAGAGATGTGGCTTAATCACGATATTACGTTCCCCAATTTTCACGCCTTTTGTGCCTTGCTTATGGACATGGGATGAACACGTCGTGTTAAGAACTCGAGCCCCTGTAGTTTCCTGTGAAATTTATTGCCTGGTCCCTTTTCACTGAAACCTGATGTCGTTATTGGTAAGTGGCTGTAAAATAAAATGCCTGACAGTAATTTTCATGACTATGATGGGCTGTCATATGGAATTCAGTTACTCGTTCACTGCACATGAGGACATCTAAACTTCAGCATGTTTTTGTACAATCACTGTTGGTTATCTATGCTTATGAAGGAAAATATTTTCATATGTTTAGATTTTACTTTTAAAAACATCAGTGAACTATACTTGTATCGATGCACGCACATAATGACTGCACCAACTGAAAGGTGTATCCAACACCATTTAGAAACATCAGTAAACTACACACAGATATCCATTGCACGCACAACATCACTGAAATGATTGAAATGTGTATCTAACACGATTAATGAGTTTGATCATATAAATATGCTTACACAGGAATGGTACCCAACAGAAATAGAAGCTTGAGATTTTATACTGCAGATTAAAGGAAAATATTCTTGTTTCTAAATCCATATTTGAAATATCTCCCACATTTTAACTAGATCCTGTTGTCACTATTTGTAAGTGGATAGTAAAAGAGAGAAATTATGATAAAGTCTTTAACATGTAGAGAGGACCACCAAATTACAAACCTCAAATTAACGAAGAGCGTGATGCTGCATGCACAATATGGGCAGTGGGCAAACACTCATACAAATATAGACTGATGGAAAGATAACTCCCAAAAAAACTTCCTACCCTGAGGCGGCAAGACAATTGGGTGCAGTGACGAGGTTTTGGCAGGAATAGGACATGGGGAGATTAAATGACTGAAGGCTAGGTCAGAGCCTTAATGGGTTGAGCGAGCAAAAGGGGGGACCCGAAATTTCGAATATACCCAAAATTTTGGGTTGTGTTTTCTTTAAATGAATTAATGGGATGAGTTTCTTGCATTAATGTTTGTTATAAATACTATGACCCGTGTTTCTTGTTGCAGGTAGAAGTGGTCGATGTGCACAACAAAATCTAGGGTTTTCTGACAAACGAGGTGGATCCTCACAAATCCCCAAGAACCTCACTTTAAGCTCAAAGGCACCTGGTCACTTGCACATGACTAATATGCAGGAAAAGGCATCTTGCTATGAACACTAGATATCATTGAAAGAGAAATGTAGAAGGGATATGACTCAAGGTCGCAGGTCGCAGGTAACCCCAGGTCGCAGGTCGCAGATGACTCCAGGTCGCAGGTCGCAGGTCGCAAATGACCCCATGTCGTAGGTCGCAGATGCCTCAAGGTCACAGGTCACGGATGACCCCTGGTCGCAGATGATTCAAGGTCACAAGTTGAAGATGACTCAAGGTCGCAAAGTCGCAGGTTGCAAATGGCCCAAGTCGCAAGCTAGCCCAACAGTCGGGAAGACCAAGAGTCAAGAGAAAATCAAAAGACATCTCAGCCTATATATACAACTTTGGGAAGTAACCATGATGAATTTTAGCTCTACAGTGAAGCCAGTATGACAGAGGAATTGGTGCTTGAGAGCTAAAGGAACTTAGCTCTTGGTATCAAGTAGAGAGAGAGGTAGCGAGGCTAGGGTTTTGGTATCATGCATTGAGATGAATAGCCCATGTTCCACTATTGGGTTTTGATGAGTTGTAAACATGTATTTGACATTGGAGCAACATTAATAATATATTCTCTTTTCTAGCACTGATTCACATGCTTGCTTGTGGTGATAGTACTAGCTGTCTAATATTTGACTATGTTGTACAGGTGCTTTCATGCATGCAATTGATTATGAACTAATTCACAGTTGTTGCATGTACGGTTTCTCTTGAATCAGTGTTTATTTTTTCCTTGCCACATCGGTAATCTATTGTGAACTACTTTGCAGTTAACTTTTGGCGTGTTTTCTTTCATGTATGTCTAACTAGTTTTTCAGCTCACTAATCCCACTCACAGCATACACCCCTTTTATTTTGTTGCTTAGACTTGCTTATATCTTTGTTTATGGTTCGTCAATATTGGGCTGATTTTTCTTTACTGATTGGTCATTTGACCTCTGCCTCTGCTTCATCAATCTTCTCGTCCAACAACCAAGAGTAGAAACACTTATGGCGGCGACCAGGCCCACATACCGGATGGGGCTCCTATCTCAAATGGTGTGAGGTCTAATTGGGACCTTTCACTAGGGAGAACCCCTTGTTGTCAGTAGTACAATTTTTCCCGTAAATAGTCCTTCATCAAGTGGTATCAGAACAAAATAATATTTTGCGTGCAATGGAAGCAGATATAAATATGTTGAAGATTGGTAAGCGCGTGGTCTTTATATTTTTGTGCATGTAGAAGTAGAGGAAGGTTAGAATATTTTCAATAGCCTAGAGCAAGGAGTTATCATATGGTTCCAGTGGAGAGAACCAGAGAGATGCCAAAAGACTGAGCTCATAGGAGAGAAGCTTAGTGAGGTATCGTGTAGCAAGGAGGAGGTTTGCTACTCTAGATGTTTTTTGCAACGCACGAGTGCTGTTACGAAAAGAACAAGAAGACATATGACCAGGAGGTCATAAATTTTTGTACCTCGGGAGTCTAATGCAAGAGAATCAACCCACCCTTAGTCAAAATTGAAATTCAAAGCTATAGAAGGAGAGACGTGGACAACAATTTGAAAAGGGTCGCTAATTCTCATTTAAAATTCAATAATAAATCCATGCTATGAGATAATTATTAAATTATGTTCTCAAAACATGAAATCGTGAGGATATAGAAGATTACGATTAGTTCCAAATATTCCATGTAATTGAAATAGAGTGATTCTAGGGATTAGTTAAGCGATTTTTGGGAGGAAAGCGTGGATCCTAGATGATCCACTCGTTTGTGATGTCTTTTAAATGTGGAGTCTGTGTTTTGTATGGGGGGGGGGGACATTTAGATGATGAGAAGACCCATTGTGTCATCACTGTAATGTAGTTTGTAAACCTTACAAAATGATTGAGGGAGGTTTTGTATTTTGAAGAGTGATTCAATTAATATAAATTATTCGTTCTATGTGGGATTGAATTTATGATTTGTTCTTGTGCTTTGATCATGTGTGTTCAACCCTATTAATTGATAAGTTTGTATATATGTGAATGGTGAACGAAGTTCATAAGAGCTTCGTTGTAAGATAAAATGTGGCCGAACATGAGTTTATTGAGGTGCGATTATACCGATAGATGGTGATTAGCGTGAGGAATAGACACTATGTGTAATGATCATATCGATTCAGTGTGAGTGAATGAGGTTGTATCCAGACTAGTGGGTGCTAAGCGTGAGGAGACAATATTGTTTCCAAATTTAACTGTGATTGTTGGATCAGCATGGCTAACGAGCTTAACCTTTTGAGTGTTCTGTTCCTAGTCATTCTTGCAAGTTAAATCCAAAACACACATTAATTCTGGTCAAGGAGAATAGATCGAATTATGCACTACATGGAGAGTTATGGAAATAGCGATAATTAAAGAAGTAGCTAGACCTAGTCAAACCCGTGTAAATTTTTTAGGGCTATCGATCCTAGCCACAAAGGGAGTTCTGTTTTTTATCCAAAAATAGAGGTTCTTTCTCCCTCAATTTAGTTTTTGTTCCTGAACCATGAGTTTGATTCTTGTTCTAGAAGTTTAGTTCTTGTTCCCAATCCAGTAGCTAGGTTTTTGTTCTTGCTGCATAATGGATGATTTCTTCCAAACATGGGCCCATAACCCACGGGTTTTTAGAATGGAAACCTTCAGAGAATTAAATTTGACAGACTAGGGTTAGCTCCGTCATCAAGTGGTATCAGAGCATAAGAATATTTTGCGTGCCATGGAAGGAGGTATAAATATGTTGAGGATTGGTAAGCATGTGGTATTTATATTTTTGTGCAAATAGCAGCAGAGGAAGGTGAGAATATTTGCAGTAGCCTAGAGCAAGGAGTGCTCATATGGTTCCAAAGGAGAAAACCAGAAAGATTCCAAAATATTGATCTCAGAGGAGAGAAGCTTAGTGAGGTATCACGTAGCAAGGAGGAGGCTTGCTACTACAGGGGTTTTGTTGCAACTCACGAATGATGTTATGAAAAGACCAAGAAGGCATATGACCAGTGTTGGGTGCCATTTTTGTACTTATTTCCTACATATGTTTCCCTCATTTTTACCTTGTGACATCAAACCTTGGGACCACCTTTGCCTCTTTCCCTTATTTTCTATCTTAAACAATGTCGTTTTTCCATATTTCATTAATTATTATGATGTGTTGTTTCCTTTTTGTGGCTAACTGGTATGAATGTTGGAGAAAGTTATTTGGTCTTTTTCTGTCCTTCTAAATTTTATTCTTAGCACAAGATACCTAGAACATGAGGCATATAGAAGCAGTTGAAAGTGTTTTGTTATAGTGAGCTGTTACACTACGATGTTGTTACATCACGGTGCTGTTACAGACCCGCTATTACAAATTGTTGTTACATTCGTATTGTTGATTGGATATCGTCAACTTCTGGATGCCGACCTGTCCTCAATTGTTGTTACGCTACAGCTGTCACTTTCCATGACAGCTGTAGGAGTCATTACATATTATATTTTAGAATGACAGGTTTTAGGCTGTTTTGATTGTAATCAATATTTTCCTAGTCAGACTTTTTATTAAGGAATTGGTTGTAACTATATGTATCTTATTTCCATCAGCATGAGAATCGTAAGATTCTCATGATTGAACTATTCCTTATTTTTCTGAACATGTAACCATTATATAACTCTCGACCCTTGAGGTTAAGGGGTTAGCGGATAATAGTATCGCATTTTGGCTCTGTAATTTTTGTCACCATAATACAAAGGTATCACATTGCTGTTGTTTTGCGTGTTGTCTGGTTTAATTTCCATTTAGTTTCTATCTCTTCCTATGCCCTGCTAGGGAGGAAGGGCCCTCCTCTTTAGTAGAAACTGTAGTGGTAAAGTAGTTGTACTATATTTCTTATTTTCTTTGCGTATTAGTGGAGTGTTGTTGTTGATGTTCTGGCTATAAGTAGATCTGCTTCAGTTTTGATACTACTATGTTGTTACACGGATGTGATTAGAAATACTAGCTGGTGTACTTGTTGTGTGGCACACTAGGTACCATTTAATTGAGGCGTGATTACATTCCTGTATATTGTTTTTATTCCTGCACGAGTGTTAAGTTTCAACAATTGATTAAAAAAAAATTCCTCTTTATTTTGATTTTGCCTTTGGTTTGATGTATCGGCACAGACAATGCAACTGCATTGAAATAAAAGATGTCCCTAGATTAATAACTTATGTACACTTTCTTAGTAATTTAACAGTGATTAATATAGTCCAACATTTTGGCGTTGTTGCTAGGGATGGTAGTGACGATCCAATCAACCAGAATTGTTTGTTTGATGATAGGGTGTTCATAGTCAGCAATTGTTGGGTGGTAAGACGAGAGGTAAGAACCTTCTCACCGCTCTAACATACCTGGGTGGGATCACCATTGCTACGTTGGGGCACTTATAAGTGTGAGTTTTGGGTGTTTTTCTTTAGTGTGTCTTCAACTATACAGTTTCTGGGCAGTAAGACGAGAGGTAAGAACCTGCGCACCACTCTAACATACTTGGACGGGATCACCACTGTAGAAACTGAAGCACTTGTAGGAAGGATTGATACACATAGGGTCCATGTGTGCTAGTAGGAAAATAGAGAAAACCAAAACACCCCCCACTCTAACTAACTACAGGAAAGACAAGTTGTAAAAAGGAAAAGAGGAGTGCAGACTTGGGAAGAAAGTCATTCTTTGGATATCTGATCTTAAGAGAAAAAAAGGAACAATCTACTCCTTACAAAAATAAGAGGAAGACGAGACCACATAAAGCTGCTACTATATCAAAGCCTGAGGCACCGGTACCTTCTGTGTTTGGACCTCATCACCCTTTAAACAACATATCCACTCCTGAAATCAATACTCTGGATCTGAAACAACAGTCGAAATACATTGATCAAAATCTAAAAATTGAAGGACAAGGGAAGAACAGTGAGGAGAATTAGGGGCCTAAGGAACATCATTTAGTTGATCATAATTTGGATGTGGCTAGTGTAATGAAGAAACTATTCCTGGAACAAACTGATCCTTTATTTATTTTTCAATCCCTTGCATATTCCGTGGTCAATTCATCCCATCAGGAAGGATCAACCATGGGGGGTGAAAATAATAAAAAAGATGGTATTGTTACTTTCAAATTCCCTATACTAGCGACACAGGATGAAGCTCCTATGAAGAACATTCCTTTATCATCTCTACTGTCCTTCCAAAAGATGGTTGTTGAAGATCCTGATACCTTTATGTTCGAGTTCGACGTGTTGTGTAGGAGTTATGACTACACTTCAGATGCCCAGAAGCTGAAATTGTTTCGTGCTACTATGAAAGGAGCAACACTAGGATGGTTCATGAGATTGGGTGTTGGCACGATCCGAGAATGGAGTGACATGAAGGAGGCATTCCTCTTTAAGTATCAGGATTACTGTCGAACTAGGGATTTGAAGGAAGAAATCTTTAGAATTACATGGAGGGGAGAGGAGAGCTTGGAAGACTACATGGAACGATTCCATTATAATTTACAAAGGCCTAAGATTGGTGAATTAGCCCCGGAAATCCTGAAACCAATATTTCTAATAGGTTTAAGAGATGATTGTCTGGAGCATTTGAATCTGGTTGGAAAAGGAGACATGAAGCTCTATATGTGGAGACCAATAGGATCGATCAAGGGAAGAAGTTCAGTTCGGATACAGAATTCCACAAGTGGAGGAGTAATCAGAGCAGAGATCATAAATCAATTTGAGGATTTTAAAACCAACCTCGTCAGTACTCTCTCTACGCAAATTACCATGGTACAAGTTAAGAAAGCACAAGCAGAAGCTGAAGCAGCTTTGGTAATATTTAGTCCTCGATACGAAAAGAAAAATTTATAAATTGAATGAAGACTGAATAGTGCCAGCCTATGCAACATCTGAGAGTGTTATAAAATTATATATTATAGAGCAATGCAACATATAAAATACGCATAAAACACAAACAAAGAAAACACACAAAAACCAGAGAGACACATATATATGTGGTTCACCCAATTGGGTTACGTCCACCCTAAACAGCCAGTCCTTCCTTTATATTATCTAGCAAAATGAAGAGACACAACCTAGGGCAGATCCGCTGTAATATCCTTTGTTCTCTCTAATAGTATCCCTATCTATTTCTCGCTCTGAGAATACACATAAAATACACAGCCGTAATACAATGCCCTCATACAAAACGAGGGGTTTCCTTCTAGGGAAAAAAATCTTAAATTGAACATAACTTCTACCATCAGATCATCTACCTAATGAACGGCCCAGATTGACTAGAAATTACAATACATTTATAAGGAAATTTTACATCTGTTTTTAGCTCCCCCTAGACCCCCAGGCAACGTTTAATTACGGGTGGCGTTTCCGCCCCATTAATAACATGGATCCAACGTTGTGATACAAAATAAAGAAGATAATCAGGCTCCACACCCAACAACGAGTTGGTGCATTCCACTGGTCAATGCGCATAACTACCCAGACTGAAAGTAGTACTTAAGGAATCAAGTGAGGATGTCCAGTATTCCTACTTTATCGGATCAAAGAAACCATGGTAGTCGTGACCTACAGGTATGCCTACATATTTTTCTTCTTTTAATCCTTGGAATAATGTTTATAATGGTCAACAATTTCCATGGCCATATACTACTCCTTCCTCAATACAATTTCCTTCACCCTGGAACCAGTGGCCCTCCCCTCCACCAATGCAATATCCTCCATCACAATATTATCCTTGGAGTCAGAATTGGAGAGGTAATGGCCAAGGTCCAACGCCCTTTGTACTACCAATGCAGCAACAGTTACAACTGCCTCCTCTTCAAACTCCTGCACCTCTTGTCTAACCCCAATTACCTATGCAACCTAACCCCAATCCGAATAATAAGGCAGCTTAGAGCATAGACACCTCGGTTACTTTCCAAACTTATATTATCACTCCTATTGGGATTAATGAGGTTCAACTTCAATTGGGAAAAGTAATCAGACCAGATCATACTCCCATCATTATTGAGGAAGAATGTGAGTCACCTAGAAAGGATATAGTTGATTCTAAAATAGTTGTTACACCTGTAACAACCGATACAACACCTGATGTTACACATGTAGAAGCCAGCTTGGGAAAGCTTGTTGTTTCTACATCAACGTACCCGAGCAGGGCTAGTGCACCTATGACAGCTAACTCAGCTGTTACGGCTCAGGATCTTCCATACCCTCAACAATTAATTGAAACCGGGCCAACCTCACAAACTGAATTTGAGTTCCTCAAGGAATTGCAGAATTTGTATGTGCGGATTCCACTACTACAAGCTCTTAAGGAAGTACCTATCTATGCCAAAAATATGAGAGATATGTGTGTCAAAAAGCCTGGAAGGAAGCCGAAAGACCCTGCTACTATCCATGTTATGGGGAAACTGTCTGAACTAATGATTGATCATCCTTTGTTGACTAAATATAATGACCCAGGGAATCCTACAGTGATTGTCCATATTGATGACCATCCCATAACTAACACTCTGATTGATTTAGGGGCAGCCATTAATGTAATGACCAAAGATATTTTTATCTGCCTAGGACTTCATAGACTCAAACCTACACCTACAGTGCTTGAATTAGTAGATAGATCCTGTGTCAAGACTGAGGTAATGATAGAATATGTGGTGATCACTGTAGCTTCTTGGAATTATCCAACTGATTTTCTCATTTTACAAACTAAATCCAACCTGGGGGGTCGTCCTTTAATCTTGGGGAGATCGTGGCTAGCCACTGCAGACGCATATATTGGATGTAGATCCGAATCTATGGGGATCTCAGATGGGCAGCCACTAAGAACCTGAACCTTTACCCCCTAGAAAAACCACATATGGATTTGAATAGTCCATGGTGGGACAAATTTGAACCTGAATCTGATTTTTCCCTACCTCTCCTCAAACTTCGAAAAGCACAAAAGGATGAAATAGAGGATGACATTATTAATGGTTTTATTAGCAATTCACTCTCTGTTGCCTCTATTAGAGATCTAGGGGAAGAAGATGAGGTAGATGATGTCAATACTGAAAATTTGAAAACTACTCCACATACTGACAACGGTGCTGTTGAAATTGAGCCAGGGAAATATTTAAACATTAATCCTGACTTGACTGCTGAACAGAATAGATTGTTGATACAACTGTTACAGAAATATAAAAATTCATTTGCATGGGGCTACACCAATATGAAATGAATTCATCCTGGCCTATGCACTCACCACATTTACCTTAAGGAGGGCTGCAAACAAGTTAGACAACTACAACATCGAATGAATACGGCACTTAAGGAGATAGTGAAAGAGGAATTACAGAAACTCCTTAGTGCTAATTTCATCTACCCCATTTCTGATAGTCAGTGGGTATATCCACTTGTCATTTTTCCAAAAAAGAACGACAAGTGGAGACTCTGTGTAGACTATAGAGAACTTAACAAAGCCACCCAAAAGGACCATTTCCCTTTACCATTTATTGACCAGGTCTTGGATACTCTCTCTGGGAATTTTTTTTAATTCCTTGATGGGTTTAGTGGCTATAATCAAATACAGATTGCTCCGGAAGACCAAGACAAGACAACCTTTACCTGCCCATGGGGTACCTTTGCATACAGAGTCCATCCTTTTGGCCTCTGCAATGCGCCAACAACTTTTCAAAGGGAAATATTGGATATCTTTTTGGATCTCTTGAATGATTGTCTCGGAATCTTCATGGATGAATTTACACCCTACAGGGATGCCTTTGAAACAACATTAGTTAATTTGGAAAAGGTGCTGGAACGTTGTGTACAAACTAATGTTTTTTTAGCAGGGAGAAGTGCCACATGATGATGATCGAGGGGATTGTGCTGGGGCATTTCATTTCGGCAGATGGGATCAAGGTAGACCTCGTAAAAATTGAGGTAATCTTGAGAATCCCAATTCCCAGAACTCAAAAATAGGTATGTAGCTTTCTAGGACATGCAGGGTACTATAGGAGATTTATATAAAAATTTTCAAAGATTGCATCTCCTCTATTTTCTTTGCTCATGAAATATGTGGAATTTGTGTGGATAGGGAATTGTGAGCAAGCCTTTTTGAAGTTAAAGAACTGTGTAAGAACATCACCTGTTTTGTGAGGGCCAAACTGGAGACTTCCATTCCATATCGCTACAGATGCATCTGACATAGCTGTGGGTGTTGTTTTTGGGCAACTAGAGGAAAATAAAACTTATGCCATTTATTACATCAACAAGAATTTAAATCTAGCTGAGGTCAACTACACAGTGTCCGAGAAGGAATTCCTAGCAGTAGTGCATGCTATCAACAAATTTTGGCATTACATCACCGGGTATCAAGTATTTGTAGACACTGACCACACTGCAATTTGATTTTAAATGAATAAACCTGTTACCAATGGTAGAGTTACACGATGATTATTGTTGTTATAGGAATTTGATATCACTATTTTAGATAAACCTAGAAAATATAATGTGGTTGTTGATTTTGTTTATAGGTTAACTATAGGTGATAATTGCACTCCTACTAAGGATTCTTTTCCAGATGAATATCATTTTTCCATATCTACTCACTCACCATGGTATGCAGATATAACCAACTATCCTGCTGTAGGAAAATTACCACACCATTTATCTTCCAGAGAAAAAAGGAAGATCATATAGCAGAGTGCTACTTACTCCTGGATAGAGGGAAATCTCTATCACATTGGACCATACTTTCAGATTCAGTGTTGTATTAGAGAAGATGAGGTTTTTGATATCTTAAAAGCTAGTCATGAGGAACCCAGTGGAGGGCACTTCGCGGACAAGAGGATGGGGTATAAAGTACTCTCAACAGGGTACTACTAGCCAACTATATTCTAGGATGCCAAGAAGTTTGTGAAGGGATGTGATAGGTGCTGAAGGATGGGCCAACCTCTGAAATCATATGAGATGTCGTTACAGCCTCAAATAGTGATAGATCCATTTGAGAAATGGGACCTGGATTTTGTAGGGCCAGTTAATCCTTCATCATAACAAATATCATACATATTGTTCTATATCGACTACATGACAAAGTGGGTCGAAGCAAAGGCACTAACTAGAGTTACAGAGTAGGTTGTTTTAGACTTCCTATTCGAAGATATTTTTGTTCGCTTCGGGATACCCAGGGAGATAGTGACAGATGGGGGGCCTCAATTTACATCTCATTTGATCCAGAAACTAGTTGAGAAGTATGGAATTCATCACAGGATCACTTCACCTTTTCACCCACAAGAAAATGGTCAAGTGGAGAGCACCAAAAATTTTATTGAGGGAATTTTCACAAAGACAGTAGCTATCCATCGAAGAAATTGGGCCGAAAAAATTCCAGAGGTATTGTGGGCTTATAGAAAAACATGGAGGAATACTATAGGTTTCTCAACATATGAATTGGTGTATGGAAATAATCATTTATTCCCCATAGATTTCGAAATAAAAACATTGAGAACAACATTACAGGTCAATCTGGATTTGAGCACAGCGCAAAGACACAGATTGAACCAACTCAATGAGTTGCAAGAGAAACGGTTGGTTTCCATTCAACAGACAAATATCATTCAACAACAAAGAGCTAGATGGCATGATAGGTTCATTAAGAAGAAGAAATTTTATAAAGGAGATTGGGCTCTCTTGTACGATTCAAAATTCAAGGATTTCAAAGGCAATCTCTACACCATATGGCTAGGTCCTTACGAAGTAGACACGGTCTTTGACAATGGGACTATACAATTGGTTACCATTGATAGTGCTAAGACACTGTTACTGGTTAATGGGCACTGTTTAGGGTTATATTATCGACCTTCTTTGAAGGAATCATTTGTTAACATTGTCACGGACTCTGATCTTTATGTTATAGTAGCTGGGGGATTCTCCCTTGTGCAACCTAAAATTTGAAATTCCAATAAGTGTAATAGTTGAATACCACTCTTGTGGCCATTGTTACACCTATTTAAAATAATAATAATAATAATAATAATAACAAAAAATATGATTGTGAAACCTCTTTTGGGGCACAGTTAGACAATTTGTAAGAGTTGAAAACCACTTCTGTGGTGGCTGTTACACCCAATTTTTTTTTCCTTCTTTCAAAAAAATCATCTTTCCTTCCCAACATATTTCACAAGATGATGTTACCCATTTGTTTTTTTTTTTATCTTTTTCCTAATTATGATGTTTTATGAAGGATATCGCAGTGGATGTATTGGTTGTTACATATGTAACTACCGACATTCATGAACGATGTTTCCTATCTCGTCGCTATCCTAACATGAAACAATAATTACAATAGTAAAGCATGACTGCCACGATCACTGGAAGTAGTTATGCCATCACATTAAATTCCTCCTTCACATCGTCTCAGGTACGTCATTTAAAAAGGTAACATCATCACTTAATAATTTGACGATTAATGGCAAGTTATGACATTCCTTTGACGGCCGTGGGTGTATGTCTACATTAAAGCTTGGGAGGGGGGGCATAAATATCATAATCATTGCAAGTAATCCATAGCCTTGAAATCGTCATTAATCCTGCATGCATCAAATTAAACAACACGATAACCAATTATGACCAAATCGGGCCGGAAAAGGGATTTTCACTTAAAGCCCATTATTTTCCATAATTAGATATTAAAGTAGAAATGTGGGGAGTAAGAATAGGTGATTTGAAAATCTTGTCACCTTTCATCACCTCCCTTAGCTAAAGTCTTGTATCCTCAACTGAAATTATCAATTCCGGATAAGCAGTGTAGGGTGTTTGGAGATAGCAAGTAGTGCGGAAATATCGTGATTGGTCGAGCTTAAGGAGTGATTCAGGGTAACAAAAATATGGGAGGATGAATAGTAAGACATGAGCCAGACTCCATTGATGCCTTACAGAGTTGTCCAGAAACTTAACAGGTATTCAGGGATGTCGGGTGGCTTGAATACTTCCAGAGGTTGGAAGGCTCGGATGAAGCAATTTCAATTGAATTCACCAAGAACTTGAACGACCACCAGACCCAAGTCAAGGGTCTATGAATTGAAATGACAGAAGAAGTGGTTTCCTGAGTGATCGCATTTTCGGTTGAAGGAGGTAGGTGGTTTAACAAGAAAGTTAATGACCCTTCTTTGAAGGAGGATTTTCTTGAAGGAGTGGAAAAGCTAGAAAAGAAGGGAAGAGGGGTTGATAGATTATCACTTCCCCAACCATGGGCAGATGTCTCCTTGGGTCTGATAAATTACATTCCTTGCGTGGGAAGATCCACAATCGTCTTCAGCTATCAATTCCCTTTACTAAATCATCTTCGGCACCAACAAAAGATCAACCTCCCATATTTTCTATTGGGAAAAATTAAGCATATGGCTGTGGCGGTTAAGATGACAACACATCCTGAAGCATGTGTGACCAACCATGGACTTATCAAATTGATTGTGTTGGATGCCCTAAGCCAGCAAGGAAGGAGCTGGGAAGAATTTAAACGGAAAAGACCTAGGACAAGTCAAAGAAAACATGTTGGTACTTCGGAAGGAAGTCATGTAGAAGCTAAAGTCCAAACTCAGCCCGTCAGAATCAGAATTGGAAAAGAACCCACTAATGAACCGATTGGAGACAAACGGTCGAAATAGAGGGTGAGATTTAGCTTACCAATAGCACCATCCCCCATATATGAGAAGCAGAAAGAAGAAGAAGGATCAGAAGAAGAATTAAAAGAACCATCCTCGTCAAGTAAGGACAAAACTCATGTTCTTATTTCAGAAATTGAAAATTTAAGAAAATAAAATGAACAGTTAAAGCAGAGATTAGCTGGGGGGGAGGAAATTTTAGTATTCGTATGCACAACATGTTCTCAGGGATTAACAACACAAGGTATAAGGTTTGTCGAGAAAGCACTAGCTCAAAGGATACACAAACGGAACTTCGGGAGGCCACCCCACAAGAACCTGCTAAGGATACCGTTGTTACATAAGAACCCATAGTTAAAGCATAGCCTCCCATAGTAATCGACCTGGAAGCCAATACAAAAGAACCTGTGGAGGCCACTTTTGTTACAGAAGAACCAGCAGTGGGCACAAAGGCTAGCCTAGGTGAAAATAAAGGGGATGATACACAAGAAGACACTGATGACACTGTTGTTACATAAGAACCAACAATAGAGGTGGAGCAGACCCATCCAAGAGAGGTGTTACACCCACAATTGATATTGAATGTAGAGGAACGCTGGGTCCCGCTACGGGATGTGGTTATGAGAAAATTTTGTTGATTTTCGACAACTCTGGGTCCCGCTGCGGGTTCATTTATAATATTATATGCTCCTTTTTATATATATGATGAAAAATGGTGTTGCATTTGAACTTAGTCTCTTTGATTTTTCTAATATAAATCAAATATTATTTCAAATTTATTTATGAATTCTTAAAACTAAAACAATGTATTATTGGTTAGTTTGTTTAATTATTATTAAAAAAATATTTATTCATATTGTTTTTGTTCACACCATTCATTATAGGTATGATGAGACATTGGAATGTTAGGATGTGGTAATATTTAATAATGGTTACATATTTTGATGTAATTAATGGTTATTATTAAAGATAAAAAAAATTAAAATAAATAAATTTTTATGATTTTTTTTTAAGAGGTGATGCAAATATCTATTTAATATTTTTAAGTATGTCATTTTTGGAATTTGAGCACCTAAAAAAAATAAGATCATTACTTAGAATTTTTGAATTGGGGTGTAATTTGTTTTATAATAGTGGTGAGTGAGTAACTAATAGAAACGTGATTATGAAAATTTCTGGAACACTATGTGATCTCGTTGAGGTATCTGATATTTCAAGTGAACACTTCACCTATCGGGTGAACTTTTTGTCCTTGAAGATGGGTGAAGGGTTTTCTTGAAATGTTGGACACCTCATCGAGATCACACAATGTTCTATAAGTTTTCATCATCATTTTTCTAAATGTGAAAATCTACATGCCAAAAACTAATAGGAAGCTTGTGGTTGGGTTTAGAGGAGACGTCTCAAGTCCTATATAGGGAGTGGTAATGTAGAATGGAGAATAACTCCTTTGTGATGGTTTATGTAACATTGACGATCATCATTGGTGGTATTTAATGCACATGTAAATGGACATAATTAAATATTAAGGAACCACTTCTATGGTATGACCTTGTTAATTAGAATAATTGATATTGTGTCTCCTTGTTTCTTAATACATGTTTGTTGGAAATTTTCCCTATCCCACATTCATTATGTGGATATCCTTCTCACTATCGTGGCCTATATATTAATGTACTAATAAGATCTATATTGATCCTTTTGGAGGTAATTCATATGGACTTCATGAGTTATATGCATTTAGGAGATTCTAAGAGGCTTATTATACAGTTATTTTTGACATAGTAGTGTTAAAACTCAAACTAAAAGAGCAGTGTTAAAAAAAACATTGTTTATTAACCCTAGATTCATTTAACACTAAGAAGCTTTCTCATTCTGCTAGTTTAATTTTTTGAATTGGCTCGACGAGATCAAGAGATCTGAACCCATGATCTCCCACCTAGGGGTGATATCTCAAATTTGGATAAATTCACCATGCATGTCGAACACAAAAGCATGACCTTGAAATGAATTTTGAACACAAATCTCAAGAAAAATGGGCTAAATTCATGAAAGAGAAATTATTTTTCCCAAAGTCCTAGCTAACAAGGAATGAGTTACAGATATTCAAAATCTAGATCAAATAGTCACTTAAAATATTTTAGGCTTTAAGACAAGGAATACCTTCATGGAAGAAAAAAAACACTAAACCCAATCAAACTATATAGAACTTAGAAAACTATTGGCGGAAAAATGTGACATGTAACAAAAATACAAGTACAAATTGAATCGTTGACAAAGAAATTGTCTTGCATAAACAATGGAAAATCAAAATAGGCAATATGATTGTTTGACAACCCCTTGATTGAAGACCATATGTATAGTGAAAAGCATATAAAATCAAAGTTTAATGTAAATGCATGTTAATAAAAAAGTGACATGATTGGAAGATATGGCCTAGTAATGCTAGATAGATGGATGTCCTGAGGATTTAGTGGCAGTAATACATGATTCAATTCCAATTCCTAATAATATTGGTGGATTTAAGCATATTGAAGCTAATAACACAACCATTTATATCAATGGGAAGCATTAAATTAATAATAATGGTTTTCCTATACAAATTACTACCTTCTCACCTTATGTAACCTTAATTTCAACGAGCCATTAGTTTAAATCTTAATATGTACATTACTTTCACAAAAGGTACTTTAGAGGATCAAGAAATATATGCATGGTGTAAATAATCATTCTTTTGTTGAACAAAATACATGACTCATATTTTAATGTGAAAAAAATGACAAAATGATGATGAAGTATGATGAAAAATAGAAAGAAATGAAAAGAAAAAAAGAAAAACTCCAAGATGGAATTATAGCCTTATAGACAGAAATCAATGCCATTAGAAAGCAATCGATGAATTATTCAATGAAGGAAGGAAGTCATGTGTGCATTATAGAACTAACCATAATTTCAAAAAAAAATGGTATATGCATAAGTTTGGATATTAAGGGATTAAAAGTCTTCCTTCGATTAAATGTTGATCGAATGATAAATAAAACTCTTTTGTTGAACAAAATACATGACTTATTTTTTAATGACAAATGAGGATGGTGTTTGATAAAAAATAGGAAGAAATGAAAAAATGAAAAAACTCCAAAATGAAATTATAGCCTTGTAAAGAGAAATCAATGCCATTAGGAAGCAATCAATGAATCATTCATTAAAGGAAGGAAATCACGTGTGCATTGTAAGACTTTTCATAGTTTCAAAAATTATTGGTATGTGCATAAGTTTTGATATTAAGGGACTAAAATTCTCCTTCCGATTAAAATGTGATGTAGGAGCATCGACTAACCCTTAGTGAAAATTGAAATTCAAAGTTTTGGGCGGAGAGACGTGGACAACGATTTGAAAAGGGTCACTAATCCTCATTTAGAATTCAATAATAAATCCACACTATGAGATAATTATTAAATTATGTTCACAAAACATGAAATTGTGAGGATCTAGAAGATTACGATTAGTTCCAAAATTTCCATGTAATTAAAATAGAGTGATTATAGGGATTAGTTAAGAAATTTTTGGGAGGAAATCATGGATCCTAGATGATCCACTCATTTGTAATCTCTTTTAAGTGTGAAGTTTGCGTTTTGTATGGGGGGGAATTTAGATGATGAGCAGGCCCACTGTGACGTCACTATAATGAAATTTGTAGACCTCACGAAATGATTGAGGTAGGTTTTGTATTTTGAAGAGTGATTCAATTAATATAAATTCTTCGTTCTATGTGGGATTGAATTTATGAGCTTTTCGTGTGCTTTGATCCTATGCGTTCAACCTTGTTAAATGATAAGTTTGTATGTATGTGAATGGTGAACGAAGTTCATATGAACTTCGTTGCAAGATAAAATGTGGTCGAAGACAATTTTATTGAGGCGAGATTCTACCAATAGACGGTGATCAGCGTGAGGAATATACATTGCATGTAATGATCATAGGGATTCAGTGTGAGTGATTGATGTTGTATGCATACTAGTGGGTGCTAAGCATGAGGAAACTGTATTGTTTCCGGATTTAAATTTGATCGTTCGATTGGCGTGATCAACAAGCTTAACCTTTTGAATGTTCCATGCACAATCATTCTTGCAAGTTAAATCCCAAGCACACAATAATTATGGTCAAGGAAAATATCGAATTATGCATTGCATGGAGAGGTTATGGAAAGAGCGAGAATTAAAGCAGTAACTGGACCAGGTCAAACCCTGCGTAAATTTTTGAGGGTTATTGATCGTAGCCACAGAGGGAGTAATGTTTCTGATCCAGATACAGAGAATCCTGCTCCCGCAGTTTTTTTTATGTTCCTGAACTAGGAGTTTGATTCCTGTTCCAGAAATTTAGTTCCTGTTCCCGATCTAGCAGCTAGGTTTATGTTATTGTTGCATAATGGATGATTTCGTCCAAACATGGGCCCATAACCCACATGTTTTCAAAATGGAAACCTTTAGAGAATTAAATTTGACAGACTAGGGTTAGCTCTGTGTTGAAGGGAAAAATTGTACTGCTGACAACAAGGGGGTCTCCCCGGTGAAAGGTCCCAATTAGACCTCACACCATTTGGGGTAGGAGCCCCATCCAGTATGTGGGCCCGACTGCCAGCATAAGTGTTTCCACTCTTGGTTGTTGAATGAGAATATGATTAAGCATAGGCAAAGATGAAATAACCAATCAATGAAGCAAAATCAGCCCAATATTGATGAACCAAAAACAAAGATACAAGCAAGTCTAAGCAGCGAAATAAAAGAGGGTATGCTGTGAGTGGGCTCGGTGAGCCGACAAAACCAATAAGATATACATGAAAGGAAGCACACCAGAAGTTAATTGCAAAATAGTTCAAAATAGATCACTAACATGGAAAGGAACAAATAAACATTGATTCCAGAGCAAACGTACACGCAACCACTATGAATTAGTTCATAATCAATTGCATGCATGAAAGCATCCGTACAACATAGTCAAATATTAGACAAATAGTACTATCACCACAAGCAAACACACAAATCAGTGCCGGAAAAGAGAATATATTATTAATGCTGCTGCAACATCAAATACATGTTTACAACTCGTCAAAACCCAATAGTGGAACATGGGCTATTCATCTCAATGCATGATACCAAAACCCTAGCCTCGCTACCTATCTCTCTACTTGATACCAAGAGTTGAGTGCCTTTAGCTCTCAAGCACCAATTCCTCTGTCATATTGGCTTCAATGCAGAGCTAAAATTCATCATGGTTACTTCCCGAAGTTGTATATATAGGCTGAGATGTCTTTTTAGTTTCTCTTGTCTCTTGGTCTTCCCGACTATTGGGCTGGCTTGGGACTTGGGCCATTTTCAACCTCTGACCTAAGGTCATCTGTGACCTGCGACCTTGAGTCATCTACGACCTGCGACCTTGAGTCATCTGCGACCTGGGGTCATCCATGAACTGTGACCTTGAGCCATCTCTGACTTGCGACCTAGGGTCATCTGTGACCTGCGACCTGGGGTCATCTGCGACCTGCGACCTGGAGTTATTTGCGACCTACGGCCTTGAGTCATATCCCTTCTGCATTTCTCTTTCAGTAATCTCCGGTTTTCACAGCAAGATGCATTTTCCTTTATATCAGTCCTGTGCAACTGAACAGGTGCCTTTGAGCTTAAAGTGAGGCTCTTGGGGATTCGTGAGGATCCACCTCATTTTCCAGAAAACCCTAGATTTTATTGTGCGCATCGACCACTTCTACCTGCAACAAGCAACACGGGTCATAGTCTTTATAACAAACATTAATGTAGGAAACTCATCCCGTTAATTCATTTAAAGAAAAAAACGTAGGTTTAGACCCTGTGTGGTCCATTTATACGTCGAAATGTTGCATGTGCAGCTTGTAAATGGTATCATTAGTCCAAATCCTTCTCATAAGATATTCTAAGACAAACATTGATGCTCATTATTTAGGTGCTTTCTTCGGTTTATGTTTTCCTCCCGCATTACAAGATTAACCTTTGATGGTCTTCGGGGCATGCCTAAATCTACCCGTACCTTCGAAGAACGTGATTCCCTTATCTACCCTTATATGTTTCCTTGTTTCTCGTCAAGACTCCTTCTGGGAATTTATGAAAATTCATGGCTAGTGTCAAGTTCAACCCAACACGGGAATCTCTACTTATCTCAATAAATAACCATTCATTTACATGGTTCTCCCCACTGTAATGCCTCTTTCCACTTTTATTTTCCTAAAGAGTGGCGATGAGAACAAAATATGCAACACATTTAAGGGGTTGGCCTCTTTACCCGTAAATGGATAAGACATCATGTTGGGGATCACACTACATATTTCTTCACATATATGGGGCGTTGCAGCCAAAACGTTCTTCCAGAACCATTCATTACAAACTGGAGCAATCTTCCAATGCCATCTTAAGTAGAAAGGAACGCTCTCAAACAAGGATCATGTGTTCTTGAAATAATCCATCCTTTAGGGATGTGTATAAAAGCATGCCCATTCTCTGACAGGCACTGATTTGGCATGAGGTCGCAACCCTGGTGTGGAGGTCACATAGTCGGAGAGTCGCGTTGGGTTGTAGATCCTCTCGGATGAGACCTTGCGACTTGGCGACTATGGGAGTTTCATAGTCGTAGCTCTCGATAGGTCGTGTCCTTTTTTCATGCCTTAGACTCGCAACTTATCGACTAACAAGAGAAGTTGCGACTTACTAGAGGTCGCATAGTCAGATAGTCGGAAAGTCGAATCGATCATTTTTCTGAGATATTTGTGACTCAGCGACCGATCGCAACGAGCTAGAGGTCGCACTCTTGGCTAGGGTTCATTGATGCGACTCGTGCGACTAACCACTTTATTTTCACCATATGTCACGGTCACGACATCAACAAAAAATAGAGGAATCTGCACCCACCAAGAAAACAGTGCGATAACAGGTGCTGGTGCTACGTTTGGCACCGAATGATCACCGAGGGGATTTCCGCCATGCATGTCTTAGCCATGGTGGTAGTGAGTCTCTGGAGGGAGATATGAAGGTGCGTAATAATCATCGTGCGGAGTAGCAGCGGGAACCAGATCTGTACATTGTTCACCCAATATTTCTTTACAGTATTTGGTTTAGAATAGGCCTCTGACATCTGGTACCCAATCACCCTCTGCAACCAGCACCTCAGGAATGAGGCAATAAAAAAGGCAGAGATGTGGCTTAATCACGATATTATGTTCCCAAATTTTCACGCCTTTTGTGCCTTGCTTATGGACAGGGGATGAACACGTTGCGTTAAGACAAACATTGATGCTCGTTATTTAGGTGCTTTCTTAAGTTTATGACTGCCTCCCGCATTACAAGATTAACCTTTGATGGTCTTCAGGGCGTGCCTAAATCTACCTATACCTTCGAAGAACACGATTCCCTTCTCTACCCTCATATGTTTCCTTGTTTCTCGTCAAGACTCCTTCTGGGAATTTATGAAAATTCATGGCCAGTGTCAAGTTCAACCCAACACGGGAACCTCTACTTATCTCAAGAAATAGCCATTCCTTTACATGGTTCTCCCCATCGTAATGCCTCTTTCCACTTTTATTTGCCTAAAGAGTGGCGATGAAAACAAGATATGCAACACCTTTAAGGGGTTGGCCTCTTTACCCATAAATCGATAAGACATCATGCTAGGGATCATGCTACATATTTCATCACGTATATGGTGCGTTGCAGCCAAAATTTTCTTCTAGAACCATTCATTACAAACTGGAGCAATCTTCCAATGCCATCTTAACTAGAAAGGAATGCTCTCAGACAAGGCTCACGTGTTCTTGAAATAATCCATCCTTTAGGGACATGTATAATAACATACCCATTCTCTGACAAGCACTGATTTGGCATGAGGTCGCAACCCTGGCGTGGAGGTCACACAGTCAGAGAGTCGCGTCGGGTTGTGGATCCTCTCGGATGAGACCCTGCATCTTGGCGACTATGGGAGTCGCATAGTCACAGCTCCCGATATGTCACGTCCTTTTTTCATGTCTTAGACTCACGACTTAGCGACTGGTGGGAGAAGTTGCGACTTACTAGAGGTCGCATAGTCGGATAGTCGGAGAGTCGCATCGATCGTTTCTCTAAGATATTTGTGACTCAGCGATCGATCGTAATGAGCCAGAGGTCGCACTCTTGGCTAGGGTTCATTGATGTGACTCATGCGACTAACCACTTTATTTGCACCATATTTCCCGGCCATGACATCAACACAAAATAGAGGAATATGCACCCGCTGAGAAAACTGTGTGATAACAGGTGTTGGTGCTGCGTTTGGCACTGGATGATCACCGAGGGGATTTCCACCATGCATGTCTCAGCCGTGGTGGTAGTGATTCTTTGGAGGGAGATATGAAGGTGCGTAATAATCATCGTGCATAGTAGCAGCGAGAACCAAATCTGTACATTGTTCACCCAATATTTATTCACGGTATTTGGTTTGGAATAGGCCTCCGACATCTGATACCCAATCACCCTCTGCAACCAGCACCTCAAGAATGAGGCAATAAAAACGGCAGAGATGTGGCTTAATCACGATATTATGTTCCCCAATTTTCACGCCTTTTGTGCCTTGCTTATGGACATGGGATGAACACATCGTGTTAAGAACTCGAGCCCCTGTAGTTTCCTGTGCAATTTATTTCCTGGTCCCTTTTCATTGAAACCTGATGTCGTTATTGGTAAGTGGCTGTAAAATAAAATGCCTGACAGTAATTTTCATGACTATGATGGTCTTTCATATGGAATTCAGTTACTCGTTCACTGCATGTGAGGACATCTAAACTTCAACATGTTTTTGTACAATCACTGGTGGTTAGCTATGCTTATGAAGGAAAATATTTTCATATGTTCAGATTTTATCTTTAAAAACATTAGTGAACTACACTCGTATCGATTCAGACACAGAATGACTGCACCAACTGAAAGGTGTATCCAACACCATTTAGAAACATCAGTAAACTACACAGAGATATCCATTGCATGCACAACATCACTGAAATGAGTGAAATGTGTATCTGACATGATTAATGAGTTTGATGATATAAATATGCTTACATATGAATGGTACCAAACATAAATAGAAGCTTGAGATTTTATACTACAGATTAAAGGGAAAGATTCTTGTTTCTAAATCCATATTTGAAATCTCTCCCACATTTTAACTAGAACCTACTGTCATTATTTGTAAGTGGACTGTAAAAGAGAGAACTTATGATAAAGTCTTTAACATGTAGAGAGGACCACCAAATTACAAACCTCAAATTAACGAAGAGTGTGATGCTGCATGCACAATATGGGTGGTGGGAGAACACTCATACAAATATAGATTGATGGAAAGATAACTCCCGACAAATACTTCCTACCCTGAGGCGGCAAGACAAGTGGGTGCAGCGACGGGGTTTTGGCAGGAGTAGGACATGGGGATACTAACTGATTGAAGGCTAGGTCAGAGCCTTAATGGGTTGAGCGAGCAGAAGGGGGGACCTTAAATTTCGAATACATCTAAAAAATTTTATTTTGTTTTCTTTAAATGAATTAATGGGATGAGTTTCCTACATTAATGTTTGTTATAAAGACTATGACCTGTGTTTCTTGTTGCAGGTAGAAGTGGTCGATGCGCACAACAAAGTCTAGGGTTTTCTGACAAATGAGGTGGATCCTCACGAATCCCCAAGAACCTCACTTTAAGCTCAAAGGCACCTGGTCACTTGTACAGGACTGATATGCAGGAAAAGGCATCTTGTTGTGAAAACCAGAGATCACTAAAAGAGAAATGCAGAAGGGATATGACTCAAGGTCGTAGGTCGCAGATGACTCCAGGTCGCAGGTCACAGATGACCCCAGGTCGCAGGTCGGAGATGACCCCATGTTGTAGGTCACAGATGCCTCAAGGTCGCAGGTCACGGATGACCCCAGGTTGCAGGTCACAGATGCCTCAAGGTCGTAGGTCATGGATGACCCCAGGTTGCAGATGACTCAAGGTCATAGGTCGCAGATGACTCAAGGTCGCAGGTCGCAAATGGCCCAAGTCGCAAGCCAGCCCAACAGTTGGGAAGACCAAGAGTCAAGAGCAACTCAAAATACATCTCAGCCTACATATACAACTTCAGGAAGTAACCATGATGACTTTTAGCTCTGCATTGAAGCCAATATGACAGAGGAATTGGTGCTTGAGAGCTAAAGGCACTCAGCTCTTAGTATCAAGTAGAGAGAGAGGTAGCGAGGCTAGGGTTTTGGTATCATGCATTGAGATGAATAGCCCATGTTCCACTATTGGGTTTTGACGAGTTGTAAACATGTATTTGATATTGGAGCAACATTAATAATATATTCTCTTTTTCGGCACTGATTCACATGCTTTCTTGTGGTGATAGTACTAGCTGTCTAATATTTCACTATGTTGTACGGATGCTTTCATGCATGCAATTGATTATGAACTAATTCACAGTTGTTGCATGTACGTTTTCTCTTGAATTAGTGTTTATTTGTTCCTTGCCACGTCGGTAATCTATTGTGAACTACTTTGCAGTTAAATTCTGACGTGTTTTCTTGCATGTATGTCTGACTGGTTTTTCGGCTCACTGATCCCACTCACGGCATACCCCCCTTTTATTTTGCTGCTTAGACTTGCTTATATCTTTGTTTATGGTTCGTCAATATTGGGCTAATTTTTCTTTATTGATTGGTCATTTCACCTCTGCCTCTGCTTCATCAATCTTCTCATCTGACAACCAAGAGTAGAAACACTTATGGAGGCAACTGGGCCCACATACTGGATGGGGCTCCTATCTCAAACCGTGTGAGGTCTAATTGGGACCTTTCACCGGAGAGACCCCCTTGTTGTCGACAGTAAAAATTTTCTCGTCAACACTCTGTCATCAAGTGGTATCAGAACAAAATAATATTTTGCGTGCAATGGAAGCAGATATAAATATGTTGAGGATTGGTAAGTGTGTGGTATTTATATTTTTTTGCATGTAGCAGCAGAGGAAGGTTAGAATATTTGCAAGAACCTAGAGCAAGGAGTTCTCATACGGTTCCACTGGAGAGAACTAGAGAGATGCCAAAAGACTGAGCTGAGAGTAGAGAAGCTTAGTGAGGTATCGTGTAGCAAGGAGGAGGCTTGCTACTCCAGAGGTTTTTTGCAATGCACGAGTGCTGTTACGAAAATACCAAGAAGGCATATGACCAAGAGGTCATAAATTTTTGTACCTCGGGAGTCTAATGCAAGAGAATCGACCCACCCTTAGTCAAAATTGAAATTCAAAGTTGTGGAAGGAGAGACGTGGACAACGATTTGAAAAGGGTCGCTAATGCTCATTTAAAATTCAATAATAAACCCATGATATGAGATAATTATTAAATTATGTTCTCAAAACATGAAATCGTGAAGATATAGAAGATTACAATTAGTTCCAAATCTGCCATGTAATTAAAATAGAGTGATTCTAGGGATTAGTTAAGCGATTTTTGGGAGGAAAGCGTGGGTCCTAGATGATCCACTCATTTGTAATCTGTTTTAAATGTGGAGTCTATGTTTTGTATAGGGGAGGGGGGGGGGGACATTTATATGATGAGCAGGCCCATTGTGTCATCACTGTAATGTAGTTTGTAAACCTTACGAAATGATTGAGGGAGGTTTTGTATTTTGAAGAGTGATTCAATTAATATGAATTATTCATTCTATGTGGGATTGAATTTATGAGTTGTTCTTGTGCTTTGATCCTGTGTGTTCAACCCTGTTAATTGATAAGTTTATATGTATGTGAATGGTGAACGAAGTTCATATGAGCTTCGTTGTAAGCTAAAATGTGGCCGAACATGAGTTTATTGAGGTGTGATTATACCGATAGATGGTGATTAACGTGAGGAATAGACACAACGTGTAACGATCATATCAATTCAGTGTGAGTGATTGAGGCTGTATCCAGACTAGTGGGTGCTAAGCATGAGGAGACTGTATTATTTCTAGATTTAACTGCGATCGTTGGATCAGCATGGTCAACGAGCTTAGCCTTTTGAGTGTTCTGTTCCCAGTCATTCTTGCAAGTTAAATCCCAAACACACATTAATTTTGGTCAAGGATAATAGATCGAATTATACACTACATGGAGAGTTATGGAAATAGCGAGAATTAAAGTAGTAGCTGGACCAAGTCAAACCTTGTGTAAATTCTTTAGGGTTATCGATCCTAGCCGCAAAGGGAGTTCCATTTCTGATCCAAAAATAGAGGTTCTTGCTTCCGTAGTTTAGTTTATGTTCCTAAACCATGAGTTTGATTCTTGTTCTAGAAGTTTAGTTCTTGTTCCCAATCCAGTAGCTAGGTTTTTGTTCTTGCTGCATAATGGATGATTTCTTCCAAACGTGGGCCCATAACCCATGGGTTTTTAGAATGGAAACCTTCAGAGAATTAAATTTAACAGACTAGGGTTAGCTTCGTCATCAAGTGGTATCAGAGCATAAGAAGATTTTGCATGCAATGGAAGGAGATATAAATATTTTGAGGATTGGTAAGCATGTGGTATTTATATTTTTGTGCAAATAGGAGAAGAGGAAGGTGAGAAGATTTGCAGCAGCCTAGAGCAAGGAGTGCTCATATGGTTCCAGAGGAGAGAAATAGACATATGCCAAAATATTGATCTCAGAGGAGAGAAGCTTAGTGAGGTATCGTGTATCAAGGAGGAGGCTTGCTACTACAGAGGTTTTGTTGCAACTCACGAGTGATGTTATGAAAATACCAAGAAGGCATATGACCAGTGTTGGGTGCCATTTTTGTACTTATTTCCTACATATATTTCCCTCATTTTTACCTTGTGACCTCAAAAATTGGGACCACCTTTGCCTCTTTCCCTTATTTTCTATCTTAAAAAATGTCGTTTTTCCATATTTCATTATCTTTCCATTTCATTAATTATTATGATGTGTTGTTTACTTTTTGTGGCTAACTGGGAAGAATGTTAGAGAAATTTCTTTGGTCTTTTGATGTCCTTCTAGTTGTTATTCATAGCACAAGAGACCTAGAACATGAGGCATATAGAAGCAGTTGAAAGTGTTTTTTTACAGTGAGTTGTTACACTACGATGTTGTTACATCACGGTAATGTTACAGACCCGCTATTACAAATTGTTGTTATAGTCGTATTGTTGATTGGATATCGTAAAATTCCGGATGCCGACCTATCCTCAATTGTTGTTACGTTACAACAGTCACTTTCCACGACAGTTGTAGGAGTCACTACATATTATATTTTAGAATGAAAGCTTTTAGGCTGTTTTGATTGTAATCAATATTTTCCCAGTCAGAGTTTTTATTAAGGAATTGGTTGTAACTATATGTGTCTTATTTCCATCAACATGAGAATCGTAAGATTCTCATGATTGAACTGTTCCTCATTTTTCTGAACATGTAACCATTATATAACTCTCGACCCTTGAGGTCAGGGGGTTAGTGGAGAATATTATCGCCTTTTGGCTCTGTAATTTTTGTCACCATAATACAAAGATATCACGTTGCTATTGTTATATGTGTTGTCTGGTTTAATTTCCATTTAGTTTCTATCTCTTCCTATGCCCTGCTAGGGAGGAAGGGGCCTCCTCTTTAGCAGGGACTGTAGTGGTAAAGTGGTTGTACTATATTTCTTATTGTATTTGCATATTAGTGGAGTTTTGTTGTTGATGTTCTGGCTATAAGTAGATCTGATTCAGTTTTGATACTACTATGTTGTTACATGGATGTGATTATAAATACCAGCTGGTGTACTCGTTGTGTGGCATGCTAGGTACCATTTAATTGAGGTGTGATTACATTCCTATATATTGTTTTTATTCCTGCACGAGTATTAAGTTTCAGAAATTGATTCAACAACGATTCCTCTTTATTTTTATTTTGCCTTTGGTTAGATGTATCGGCACAGACAGTGCAACTGCATTGAAATAAAAGACGTCCCTCGATTAATAATTTATGTGCACTGTCTTAGTAATTTAACAATGATTAATATAGTCCAACATTTTGTCATTGTTTCCAGGGATGGCAGTGACGATCCAATCAACCATAATTGTTTGTTTGATGATAGGGTGTTCATATTCAACAATTTCTGGGTGGTAATACGAGAGGTAAGAACCTGCGCATCGCTCTAACATACCTAGGTGGGCTCAATATTGCTACGTTGGGGCACTTAGAAGTGTGAGTTTTGGGTTTTTTTCTTTATTGTGTCTTCAGCTATACAATTGCTGGGCGGTAAGACGAGAGGTAAGAACCTGCGCATCGCTCTAACATACTTGGACGGGCTCACCATTGTAGAAACTGAAGCACTTGTAGGAAGTATTGATACACATAGGGTCCATGTGTGCTAGTAGGACAATAAAGAGAACCAAAACACCCCCCACTCTAACTAACTACGAGAAAGACAGGTTGTAAAAAGGAAAGGAGGAGTGCAGACTTGGGAAGAAATACATTCTTTGGATATCTGATCTCAAAAGAAAAAAAGGAAAAATCTACTTCTTACAAAGATAATAGGAAGATGAGACCACATAAAGCTGCTACTATATCAAAGCCTGAGGCATCGATACCTTCTATGTTTGGACCTCATCAACCTTTAAACAACATATCCACTCCTGAAATCAAGACTGTGGATCTAAAACAACAGTGGAAATACATCGATCAAAAACTAAAAATTGAAGGACAAGGGAAGACCAGTGAGGAGCATCAGGGGCCTAAGGAACATCATTTAGTTGTTCATAATTTGGATGCAGCTAGTGCAATGAAGAAACTAGTCCTGGAACAAACTGATCCTTTGTTTATTTTTCAATCCCCTTCATATTTTGAGGTCAGTTCATCCCATCAAGAAGGATCAACCATGGGGGGTGAAAATAATAAAAAATATGGTACTGTTACTTTCAAATTCCCTATACTAGCGAGATAGGATGAAGCTCCTATGAAGAACATTCCTTTATCATCTCTACCATCCTTCCTAGGGATGGTTTTTGAAGATCCCGATACCTTTATGTTCGAGTTCGATGTGTTGTGTAGGAGTTATGACTACACTTCAGATGCCCAGAAGCTGAAATTATTTCCTACTACTATGAAAGGATAAACATTAGGATGGTTCATGAGATTGGGTGCTGGCACGATCTGAGAATGGAGTGACATGAAGGAGGCATTCCTCTTTAAGTATCAGGATTACTGTCGAACTAGGGATTTGAAGGAAGAAATCTTCAGAATTACACGGAGGGAAGAGGAGAGCTTGGAAGACTAAATGGAACGATTCCATTATAATTTACAAAGGCCTAAGTTTGGTGAATTAGCCCCGAAAATCCTGAAACAAATATTTCTAATAGGTTTAAGAGATGATTTTCTGGAGCATTTGAATCTGTTGGGAAAAGGAGACATTTCGTAAGAATCACTTGAAGAAATCATGAAGCTCTATCTGCGGAGATCAAGAGGATTGGTCAAGGGAAGAAGTTCAGTTCGGATACAAAAGTCCACAAGTGGAGGAGTAATCAAAGCAGAGATCAGAAATCTATTTGAGGATTTTAAAACCGACCTCCTCAGTACTCTCTCTGTGCAGATTACCACGATACAAGTTAAGAAAGCAGAAGAAAAATCTGAAGTAGCTTTGGTAATATTCTATCCTCGATACGAAAAGAAACATTTATAAAAGGAATGCAGACTGAATAGTGCTAGCCTCAACATCTGCGAGTGTTAGAAAATTATATATTACAGAGAAATGCAACATATAAAATATGCAGAAAACACAAACATAGAAAACACATAAAAACTAGAGAGACACATATATATGTGGTTCACCCAATTGGGCTATGTCCACCCTGAACAGCCAGTCCTTCCTTTATATTATCTAGCAAAATGAAGAGACACAACCTAGGGTGGATCCAATATAATATCCTTTGTTCTCTCTCACAGTCTCCTTATCTATTTCTCGCTCTGAGAATACACATAAAATACATAGCCGTAATACAATTCCCTCATAAAAAACGAGGGGTTTCCTTCTAGGGAAAAAAAATCCTAAAATAAACATAACTTCCACTGTCAGATCATCTACCTAATGAATGACCCAGATTGACTAGAAATTACAATACATTTACAAGGAAATTTTACATGTGTTTTTAGCCCCCCCAGACCCCCCAGACAACGTTTAATTACGGGTGGCGTTTCCGCCCCATTAATAACATGGATCCAACGTTGTGATACAAAATAAAGAAGATAATTAGCCTCCACACCCAACAGCGAGTTGGTGCATTCCACTGGTCAATGCGCATAACTACCTAGACTGAAAGTAGTACTTAAGGAATCAAGAGAGGATGTCCAGTCTTCCTACTTTATCGGATCAAAGAAACCATGGTAGCCACGACCTACAAGTATGCCTCCAGATTTTTCCTCTTTTAACCCTTGGAATAATGTTTATAATGGTCAGCAATTTCCATGGCCATATACTACTCCTTCCTGAACACAACTTCCTTCACCCTGGAACCAGTGGCCCTCCCCTCCACCAATGCAATATCCTCCATCGCAATCTTATCCTTGGAGTCAGAATTGGAGAGGTAATGGCCAAGGTCCAACGCCCTTTGCACTACCAATGCAGAAACAGTTACAACTGCCTCCTCTTCAAACTCCTGCACCTCTTGTCCGACCCCAATTACCTGTGCAACCTAACCCCAATCTGAATAATAAGGTAGATCAAAGCATAGATGCCTCGGTTACTTTACAAACTTATCTTATCACTCCTATTGGGCTTAATGAGGTTCAACTTCGATCGAGAAAAGTAATCAGACCAGATCATACTCCCATCATTACTGAGGAATAATGTGAGTCACCTAGAAAGGATATAGTCGATTCTAAAACAATTGTTACACCTGTAACAGCCGATACAACACCTGTTGTTACACGTATAGAATCCAACTCGGGAAAGATTTTTGTTTATACATCAACCAACCCGAGCAGGGCTAGTGCACTTATGACAGCTAAATCTACTTTTAGGGCTCAGGATCCTCATACCCTCAACAATTAATTGAAACTAGGCCAGCCTCACAAAATGAATTTGAGTTCCTCAAGGAATTGCAGAATTTGTATGTACGGATTCCACTATTACAAGCTCTTAAGGAAGTACCTATCTATGCCAAAAATATGAGATATATGTGTGTCAAAAAGCCTGGAAGGAAGCCGAAAGACCCTGCTACTATCCATGTTATGGGGAAACTGTCTGAACTAATGATTGATCATCCTTTGTTGAATAAATATAATGACCTAGGGAATCCTACAGTGACTGTCCATATTGATGACCAACCCATAACTAACACTCTGATTGATTTAGGGGCAGCCATTAATGTAATGACCAAAGATCTCTTTATCTCGCTAGGACTTCATAGACTCAAACCTACACCTACAGTGCTTGAATTAGTAGATAGATCATGTTTCAAGATTGAGGTAATGATAGAAGATGTGGTGATCACTGTAGCTTCTTGGAATTATCCGGCCGATTTTCTCATTTTACAAACTAAATCCAACCTGGGGGGTCGTCCTTTAATATTGGGGAAACCATGGCTAGCCACTGCAGATGCATATATCGGATGTAGATCCGGATCTATGGGGATCTCAGATGGGCAGGCCACTAATATTCTGAACCTTTACCCCCCAGCAAAACTGCATATGGATTTGAATTAGTCCATGGTGGGACAAATTTGAACCTGAATCTGGATTTTCCCTACCTCTCCTCAAACTTGGAAAAGCACAAAAGGATGAAATAGAGGATGAAATTATTAATGGTTTTATTAGAAATTCACTCTTTGTTGCCTCTATTAGAGATCTAGGGGAAGAATATGAGGTAGATGGTGTAAATATTGAACATTTGAAAAATACTCCACATACTGACAATGGTCCTGTTGAAATTGAGCCAGGGAAATATTTAAACATTAATCCTAACTTGACTACTGAACAGAACAGATTGTTGATACAAATGCTACATAAATATAAAAATTCATTTGCATGGGACTACACTGATATGAAAGGTATCCATCCTGGCCTATGAACTCACCACATTTACCTTAAGGAGGGCTGCAAACTAGGTAGATAACCGCAACGTCGAATGAATACCGCACTTAAGGAGATAGTGAAAGAGGAATTACAGAAACTCCTTAATGCTAATTTCATCTACCCCATTTATGACAGTAAGTGGGTATGTCCACTTGTCATTTTTCCAAAAAAAAACGACAAGTGGAGAGTCTGTGTAGACTATAGAGAACTTAACAAGGCCACTCAAAAGGACCATTTCCCTTTACCATTTATTGACTAGGTCCTAGATCTCTGGGATTTTTTTTTTTTAATTCCTTAATGGGTTTATTGGCTATAATCAAATACAGATTGCCCCAGAAGACCAAGACAAGACAACCTTTACCTGCCCATGGGGTACCTTTGCATACAGAGTCCATCCTTTTGGCCTCTACAATGCGTCAACAACTTTTCAAAGGGAAATATTGGATATCTTTTCGGATCTCTTGAATGGCTGTCTCAGAATCTTCATGGATGAATTTACACCCTACAGGGATGCCTTTGAAATAGCATTATTTAATTTGGAAAAGGTGTTGGAACGTTGTGTACAAAATAATGTTTTTTTGAGCAGGGAGAAGTGCCACACGATGATGATCGAGGGGGTTGTGCTGGGGCATTTCATTTTGGCAGATGGGATCAAGGTAGACCTTGCAAAAATTGAGGTAATCTCGAGAATCCCAACTCCCAGAACTCAAAAATAGGTACCTAGCTTTATGGGACATGCGGGGTACTATAGGATATTTATATAAAACTTTTCAAACATTGCATCTCCTCTATTTTGTTTTCTCATGAAAGATGTGGAATTTTTGTGGAAAGAAATGTGTAACAACATCAACTATTTTGCGAGGACCAAACTAGAGACTTCCATTCCATATCGCTACAAATGCATCTGACATGGCTGTGGGTGTTGTTTTGGGGCAACTGGAGGAAAATAAACCTTATGCCATTTATTACATCAACAAGAATTTAACTCTAGATGAGCTCAACTACACAGTGTCCGAGAAGGAATTCCTAGTAGTAGTGCATGCTATCAACAAATTCCAACATTACATCACCGGGTATCAAGTATTTGTACACACTGACCATGTTGCAATTCGATTTTAAATGAATAAACCTGTTACCAATGGTAGAGTTACACGATGATTATTGTTGTTATAGGAATTTGATATCACTATTTTAGATAAACCTGGAAAAGATAGTGTGGTTGCTGATTTTATTTCTAGGTTAACTATAGGTGATAATTGCACTCCTACTAAGGATTCTTTTCCAAATGAATATCTTTTTTCCATATCTACTCACTCACCATGGTATGCAGATATAGCCAACTATCCTGCTGTAGGAAAATTACCACACCATTTATCTTCCAGAGAAAAAAGGAAGATCATACAGTAGAGTGCTACTTACTCCTGGATAGATGGAAATCTCTATCACACTGGACCATCCTTTCAGATTCAGCGTTGTATTAGAGAAGATGAGACTTTTGATATCTTAAAATCTTGTCATGAGGAACCCAGTGGAGGGAACTTCGCAGACAAGAGGATGGGGTATAAATTACTCTCAACAGGGTACTACTGGCCAAATATATTCTAGGATGCCAAGAATTTTGTGAAGGGATGTGATAGGTGCCAAAGGATGGGCCAGCCTCTATAATCAGATGAGATGTCGTTACAACCTCAAATAGTGATAGATCCATTTGAGAAATGGGCCCTGGATTTTGTAGGGCCAATTAATCCTTCATCACAATAAATATCATACATATTGGTCTGTACTGACTATGTGACAAAGTGGGTCGAAGTGAAGGCACTAACTAGAGCTACAGAGCAGGCTGTTTTAGAATTCCTGTTCGAAGATATTTTTGTTCGCTTCGGGATACCCAGGGAGATAGTGACAGATGGGGGGCCTCAATTACATCTCATTTGATCCATAAACTGGTTGATAAGTATGGAATTCATCACAGGATCACTTCACCTTATCACCCACAAGAAAATGGTCAAGTGGAGAGCACCAAAAAAGTTATTGAGGGAATTTTGACAAAGACAATAGCTAGCCACCGAAGAAATTGGGCCAAAAAACTTCCATAGGTACTGTGGGCTTATGAAAAAACATGGGGGAATACTATAGGCTTCTCAACATACGAGTTGGTGTATGGAAAGAATCCTTTATTCCCCATATATTTCGAAATAAAACATTGAGAACAACATTATAGGTGAATCTGGATTTGAGCACAGCGCAGAGACACAAATTGAACCAACTCAATGAGTTGCAAGAGAAACGGTTGGTTGCCATTCAACAGACAGATATCATTCAACAAAAAAGAGCTAGATGGCATGATAGGTTCATTAAGAAGAAGAAATTTTAGAAATAATATTGGGCTCTCTTGTACGATTCAAGATTCAAGGATTTCAAAGGCAAGCTCTGCACTAGATGGCTAGGTCCTTACGAAGTAGACACGGTCTTTAACAATGGGACTATAAAATTGGTTACCATTGATAGTGCTAAGACACTGTTACTGGTTAATGGGCACCGTTTAGGGTTATATTATTGACGTTATTCGAAGGAATCATTTTTTAACATTGTTGTGAACTCTGATCTTTATGTTATAGTAGCAGGGGGATTCTCCCTTATGCAACCTGAAATTTGAAATTCCAATAAGTGTAATAGTTGAATACCACTCTTGTGGCGGCTGTTACACTTTTTTAAAATAATAATAATAATAATAATAAAATATGATTATGAAAACCTCTTTTTGGGGCGCAGTCAGACAATTTGTAAGAGTTGAAACCCACTTCTGTGGCGGCTGTTACACCCAATTTTTTTTTCCCTTTTTCAAAAACATGATCTTTCCTTCCCGACATATTTCACAAGATGATGTTACCCATTTTTTTTTTGTATCAATTTTTCCTAATTATGATGTTTTCTGAAGGCTATCACAGTGGATGTATTGGTTGTTACATATGTAACTATCGACATCCATGTAGGATGTTTCCTATCTCATTGCTATCCTAACATGAAACAATAATTACAACAGTCAAGCGTGACCGCCACGATCACTGGAATCAGTTACACCATCACATTAAATTCCTCCTTCACATCATCTCAGGTACGTCATTTAAAAAGGTAACATCATCATTTAATAATTTTATGATTAATGGCAAGTTATGACATTCCTTTGATGGCTGTGGGCGGCTGTCACCATTAAAGCTTGGGGGGCATAAATATTGTAATCATTGCAAGAAATCCATAGCCTTGAAATCATCATTAATCCCGCATGCGTCAAATTAAAAAACACGATAACCAATTATGAACAAATTGGGCCAGAAAAGGGATTTTCACTTAAAGTCTGTTAATTTCCATAATTAGATATTAAAGTAGAAATGTGGGGAGTACGAATCGGTAATTTGAAAATCTTGTCACCTCTCATCACCTCCCTTAGCTGAAGTAGTGCGACAATATCGTGATTGGTCGAGCTTAAGGAGTATTCAAGGTAACAGTAATATGGGAGGATCAACAATAAGACATGAGCCAGACTCCATTGAGGCCTTACAGAGCTGTCCAAAATCTTATCAGGTATTCAGGGACATCAGGTGGCTTGAATACTTCTAGAGGTTGGAAGGCTTGGATGAAGCAATTGCAATTGAATTCACCAAGAACTTGAATGGCCACCAGACCCAAGTCAAGGGTATGTGAATTGAAGTGACAGAAGAAGTGGTTTCCGGAGTGACCGCATTTTTTGCTAAAGGAGGTAGGTGGTTTAACAATAAAGTTAATGACCCTTCTTTGAAGGAGGATTTTCTTGAAGGATTGGAAAATCTAGAAAAGAAGGGAAGAGGGGTTGATAGATTATCACTTCCCCAACCATGGGCAGATGTCGCCCCGGGTCTGATAAATTACATTCTTTGCGAGGGAAGATCCACAATTGTCTTTAGCTATCAATTCCCTTTACTAAATCATCTTCGGCACCAGCAAAGATCAACCTCCCATATTTCCTATTGGGAAACATTAAGAATATGGCTGCAGCAGTTAAGACGAAAACACATCCTGTAGCCTATTTGACCAACCATGGACTTATCAAATTGATTGTGTTGGATGCCCTAAGCCAGCAAGGAAGGAGATGGGAAGAATTTAAACAGAAAATACCTAGGACGAGTCAAAGAAAACATGTTGGGACTTTGGAAGGAAGTCATGTAGAAGCTAAAGTCCAAACCTGGCTCGTCAGAGTCAGAATTGGAAAAGAACCCACTGAAAAACCGATTGGAGACAGACAATCTAAATAGAGGGTGCGATTTAGCTTTCCAATAGCACCATCCCCCATATATGAGAAGAAAAAAGAAGAAGAAGGATCAAAAGAAGAATGAAAAGAACCATCCTCGTCAGGTAAGGACGAAACTCATGTTCTTCTTTCAGAAATTGAAAATTTAAGAAAATAAAATGAACAATTAAAGTAGAGATTAGTTGGGGGGAAGGAAATTTTAGTATCCGTATGCGCAACATGTTCTCAGGGATTAAAAACACAGGGTATAAGGTTTGTCGAGAAAGCACTGGCTCAAAGGAGACACAAATGGAACTTCGGGAGGCTACCCCACAAGAACCTGCTAAGGATACCGCTGTTACATAAGAACCCGCAGTTAAAGCAGAGCCTCCCATAGTAGTCGACATGGAATCCAATACACAAGAACTTGTGGAGGCCACTTTTGTTACAGAAGAACCAGAAATGGGCACATAGACTAGCCTAGGTAAAAATAAAGGGGTTGATACACAAGAAGCCACTGATGACACTGTTGTTACATAAGAACCAACATTATAGGTGGAGCAGACCCATCCAAGAGAGGTGTTACACCCACAATTGATATTGAATGTAGAGGAACGCTGGGTCTCGTTGCGGGATGTGGTTATGAGAAAATTTTGTTGATTTTCGAGTTGCAGAAATGGAAACAGGAGGCAATCTCCCTTTAGAAGGGGGTGATCTCACTGAAATAACATCAGAAAGAAATAAGTGCCTTACAGGAGAAATGGATGAAGGAAGAATTGAAGAAGGGTCGGGAATAATGGAAGCATAAGGAAGCTGTAAAGAAACATAAGGAACAATTGCTGCTGTTATAGCAGCAGGTTCAGGATTTGACTATGGAAAAGCAAAAGCTCTATGAGATTTTCCTCAATTTGTTGGGATGCAGGCGAAATTCCCCATCCTACCCCATTTTCCTATGGGAACGTTGTTATATGTTTCAATTAAAAGCCATTATGGAAAGCAGGGCCTATATGGGTTCTTTTACCCACACCTTTTAAGATCTCTTTCGTACCTCTGATTTTGATGAATAGAACCTGCTGTGTGAGTTATTTTTTCATAACATCATTTGTGAACATGCTAGTATGGAAATGATAGAAACTGTATTCTCCTATGTGGGGGATTTTTAGCTACGAGCCTTTGTGTCAATTATGAGGAATCATATTAAGTGGCATCTGTCCATAAAATCTATGGATGCTAATGAAGAAAAGGCAACATTATGGTTCCGAGAAGAACCAGGACGTGTCGTTGAATTAAGGCAGGAATTTAGAAAGTTTCTGAGCACTCTTGGAATAAGGGAACCTGTTTCCGCCTACAGAAGAAGGATTGTGGATTTTTGCCTTAATAAATTTTCACAAATGAGGAGTCCAGTGCTTATAGGATGTCTGAAGCGCACAGAAGCCAGTAGTTTTGGGTTGTTGGAAAGAGATCCGTTTACATTTTAGAATTTTTTAGTTGTTGTTACACATGTACCAACATATGCCCAGATAATAAAGAATCTTGGCGCTTCCTGGATTGGACTAAGATTTAAATTCCCTTTGATATGGCTACCAATAGATGAATACTAGGATCATTATGAACTAACTAAGTATGAATAAGAGTTTTGGACATGACATTTGATGGCTACTCAAGGGTACAGGTTTCTAGATGAAGACACAATCGGTGCCTATGACTTCACTGACCTGCACAAGAGATATTATCAAGGAAGTTGAGATTTTTGCATGAGGACATGCAAGTGCTTCAGTTGGGGGGAGATGTTGGGTGCCATTTTTGTAATTATTTCCTACATCTGTTTCTCTCATTTTTACCATGTGACCTCAAACCTTGGGACCACCTTTGCCTCTTTCCCTTATTTTCTATCTTAAACAATGCCATTTTTCCATATTTCATTATATTTCCATTTTGTTAATTATTATGATGTGTTGTTTCCTTTTTGTGGTTAACTGGGATGAATGTTGGAGAAATTTCTTTGGTATTTTGTTGTCCTTCAAGAAGCAGTTAAAATTGTTCTATTATAATGAGCTATTACACTACGATGTTGTTACATCACGGTGTTGCTACAGACCCGCTATTACAAACTATTGTTACAGTTGTATTGCTGATTGGATATCATCAACTTCCAGATGCCGACCTGTCCTCAATTGTTGCTACACTACGTCTGTCACTTTCCATGACAGCTGTAGGAGTAACTACATATTATATTTTAGAATGACAACTTTTAGGCAGTTTTTATTGTAATCAATATTTTCCCAGTCACACTTTTTATTAAGGAATTGGTTGTAACTATATGTATCTTATTTTGATCAGCATGATAATCGTAAGATTCTCATGACTGATCCATTCCTCATTTTTTTGAGCATGTAACCATTATATAACTCTCGACCCTTGAGGTCAGGGGGTTAGCGGAGAATAGTATCATCTTTTGGCTCTATAATTTTTGTCACCACAATACAAAGATATCATGTTGCTACTGTTACATGTGTTGTCTGGTTTAATTTCCATTTAGTTTCTATCTCTTCCTACGCCTTGCTAGGGAGGAAGGGCCCTCCTCTTTAGCAGGGACTGTAGTGCTAAAGTAGTTGTACTATATTTCTTATTTTCTTTGCGTATTGGTGGAGTGTTGTTTTTTATGTTCTGGCTGTAAGTAGATCTGCTTAAGTTTTGATACTATTATGTTGTTACACGGATGTGATTAGAAATATCAGCTGGTGTAATTGTTGTGTGGCGCACTAGGTACCGTTTAATTGAGGCATGATTACATTATTGTAGATTGTTTTTATTCCTACACAAGTGTTAAGTTTCAACAATTGATTCAGCAACAATTCCTCTTTATTTTGATTTTACCTCTGGTTTGATGTATCGGCATAGTTAGTGAAACTGCCATTGAAATAAAAAACATCCCTGGATTGATAATTTATGTTCACCATCTTAGTCATATAACAGTGATTAATATAGTCCAACAACTAGGAGGTCATAAATTTTTGTACCTTAGGAGTCTGATGCAGGAGCATCAACCCACCCTTAGTTAAAATTGTAACTCAAAGTTATGTGATGCAGGGGCATTAGACACTAGCCAACAATGTAGGAGTTTTGTCCACATGTTGTGGCTAGGAGGGTTTGGAAACAGTCGAATTGTTACAGCTAGGTGTCAATACCTTGGCTGATTGTATTATTAGATCAGTTAGAGTCGTAGAAGTCGAATAGCCCAGTTAGTATAGCTGTCATCTTCCGGTTAGTTGAATTATTTTAATTAGGCTGTTGATTTCCTAAAACGGTCCTCTCAGAGGATCCAAAGAGTCATATGTTATTGTATAAAATTGTAATCCCTCGGATGTAGAGAGAGAGGGAGAGAAAGAGAGATTTCTGCAATAAACTCTGTGTATCGAGAAATTGCTTCCGGTTGAATAAAATTCAAGTCCTGTTGATTTCCAAACTAACTGTATTTATAATTGTGAAGAATTGGTTAACCGCGAGGAAATTGTGTAATGGTAATTCCGTTCTCTGTCCTTGAATTTCCTTAATTTATCCAATTAAACCCTGTTAAATCCATGCTACCCACAGGCGGGTCTGTGCAGAAGAAGTGTGGTCGTGGACACTATTTAAATTGGTAGATTTCCCGCTTTATAAAGAAATAGAGGTGTTGCTTCCGAACCCAGAACCGTGGTCTAGGCGTGAGTTAGAGAACGTGGAGGATCGTGCAACCGACGTAAACCATAGTTAAACACTGTGCAAAAACCGCAATTGGTTTTGAAAGGCGGATTGCCCATATCGCACCGCTTTTGGTGTATAAGCGGTATTCCCTGGTCGAGGAGCGATTCCATAGAGGAATCGCCACGTGGCGAAGTGGAACCACGCAAAACCGCCTTTCCGTATTCTCATCGCGTGTTAAAATCCGGAGCTGGGAGCTGAGCGATATCGACGAGAGCCGTCGATCTGGTGCAGGATCATCGGACGGTGGTTGAGAAACGAAGATGCATGGGATTTAACCTAAGGTACGGGTGAACATTTGATTGGCTATTGGACGTAGAGGTGGGCCCGGAGCGAGAGTTCTATTGTAAAGTTTTATTTACAAAGCGTGGATTATTAATATAAGTTCGAAGATTAATATAAGGTTTCGAAAGGCATACTTTAAGGTTCGAGAATATAAATTAAAGTTTAAACACCGTGGATAGTATTATTTATCAAATTCTGTGAATTTGATAATTAATTAAAAGAAATAGACCATGTGGAGCAAGGGAAAAAATTGACAGAGCCACGTCACCGTTGACCAGCTCTCCGTAGGCAGACCTTTCAACGTTGTTGTGTCATTATGGAAGGAGAGACGTGGACAACGATTTGAAAAGGGCCGCTAATCCTCATTTAAAATTCAATAATAAATCCATGCTATGAGATAACGATTAAATTATGTTCTCAAAACATGAAATCGTGAGGATCTAGAAGATTACGATTAGTTCGAAATTTTCCATGTAATTAAAATAGAGTGATTCTAGGGATTAGTTAAGCGATGTTTGGGAGGAAATCATGGATCCTAGATGATCCACTCATTTTTAATCTATTTTAAATGTGAAGTTTGTGTTTTGTATTGTGGGGGGGGGGGGGGGGGGGGGGGCATTTAGATGATGAGCATGCCCACTGCAGCATCACTATAATTTAATTTGTAAACCTCACAAAATGATTGAGGGAGGTTTTATATTTTGAAGAGTGATTCAATTAATATAAATTCTTCGTTCTATGTGGGATTGAATTGATGAGTTGTTCATGTGCTTTGATCCTGTGTGTTCAACCCTGTTAATTAATAAGTTTTTATGTATGTGAATGGTGAACGAAGTTCATATGAACTTCGTTGTAAGCTAAAATGTGGCCAAACATGAGTTTATTGAGGTGTGATTCTACCGATAGATGGTGATCGGCGTGAGGAATAGACACTGCGTGTAACGATTATAGGGATTTAGTGTGAGTGATTGATGTTGTATGTAGACTAGTGGGTGCTAAGCGTGATGAGACTGTATTGTTTCTAGATTTAACTATGATCGTTGGATCGGCATGGTCAACGGGATTAACCTTTTGAGTGCTCATTGCCCATTCATTCTTGTAAGTTAAATCCCAAACACATTAATTTTGGTCAAGGATAATAGATCGAATTATGAACTGCATGAAGAGGTTGTGGAAAGAGAAAGAATTAAAGAAGTACCTGGACCAAGTCAAACCCTACATAAATTTTTTAGGGCTATTGATCGTAGCCACAAAGGGAATTATGTTTTTGATCCAGATACAGAGGTTCTTACTCCCAAAGTTTAGTTTTTGTTCCTGAACCAGGAGTTCGATTCCTGTTCCAGAAGTTTATTTATTGTTCCCGATCCAACAATTGGGTTTATGTTCTTACTTCATAATGGATGATTTCGTCCCAACGTGGGCCCATAACCCACAGGTTTTTAGAATGAAAACCTTCAGAGAATTAAATTTGATGGAATAGGGTTTGCTCCATTATCAAATGGGATCGGAGCAAAAGAATATTTTGCGTGCAATGGAAGGAGGTATAAATATGTTGAGGATTGGCAAGCACGTGGTCTTTATATTTTTGTGCAGGTAGTAGAGAGGAAGGTGAGAATAATTGCAACAAGCTAGAGAAAGGAGTGCTCATATGGTTCCAAAGGATAGAACCAAAGAAATGCCAAAATACTAAGCTCGAAGGAGAGAAGCTTAGTGAGGTATCGTGTAGCAAGGAGGAGGCTTGCTACTACAGAGGTTTTGTTGCAACTCACGAGTGCAGTTACGAAAATACTAAGAAGGCATATGACCAGGAGGTCATAAATTTGTGTACCTCTGGCGTTTGATGCAAGAGCATTGACCCACCCTTAGTGAAAATTGAAATTCAAAGTTGTGGAAGGAGAGACATGGACAACGATTTGAAAAGGGCCGCTAATCCTCATTTAAAATTCAATAATAAATCCACACTATGAGATAATCATTAAATTTTGTTCTCAAAACATGAAATTGTGAGGATCTAGAAGATTACGATTAGTTCCAAATCTACCATGTAATTAAAATAGAGTGATTCTGATGCAGGGGCATTAGACACTAGCCAGCAATGTAGGAGGTTTTGTCCACATGTTGTGGCTAGGAGGGTTCGAAATCATCTAAATTGTAACAGCTAGGTGTTAATACCTCAGCTGACTGTATCATTTAGATTAGTTAGAATTTGTAGAAGTCGAATAGTTAGATTCGATCCATCTGTCATGTTTTAGTTAGTTGAATTATTGTAATTAGGCTTTTGATTTCCTAAAACGGTCCTCACAAAGGAACCGAAGAGACGCACTGTAATGTATATAATTTGTATTCTTCGGATGCATTAGAAAAAAGGAGAGGAAGAGAGAAGAAGAAGGGAGAGAGATTTCTACAATAAAATCTGTGTGTTCACAATTGCTTCCAGTTAAATAATTTCAGTACGCATTGGCCATAGAATTGTCTCGAATCCTTATTTGTGAAGAAATTGTTTAATTGTGAGGCAATTGAACTTCGTGCATGTATAATTTTTGAATTGAACTATTGTATAGATTCTGCATATCTCTGTCTATTGTTTCTCAAATTTATTTGAACAAACCCTGTTGAATTAATCCCACCCTCAGGCAAGGCCTGTGCAGAGAAACCAGGGTCGTGAACTTTGTTAATGATAGTATAATTCTCGTTTAATAAAGAGATAAATTTGTTTTACCATCGAAATCCTGACCTGAGTTAAGGAACCAAAGAATAACGTAACCTGACTTAACCTTTGGTTGATCACTGTTCTGAAACTGCGAGCGGATTTACAAAGCCGGATTGCCCATATCGCACCGCCTTTCGGAGATAAGCGGTATTTCCTGGTTGGGGAGCGATTCCACTAAGCATTTGACACGTGGTGTTGGGCGAGGTTCAAAAACCACCGTTTCTGTGCGCCATCACACGTTAAAGTTCGTACAAGGAAGCCGAGCGATATCATGGAACGTTGTTGATCTGGGAAGGAGCTATCAGACGGTGATCGTTTGATAAAGATGCGTGAAAGATAACCAGCTGTGGTACGAGCATTTGATTGGGCCGTCAATTACGTATGTGGGGTCGGAACCAAAGGTCTATTTAAAAGTCATTTATTCAAAAAGCGTTGGTTATTAATATAAAGTTCGGTTATATAATTTAATTGCCAAAGGTTGTGGATAATGTGTATTTGTCAAATTCCTCGAATTTGACAAATAAACCATGAAGAAATCAGAGAAGGCCACATGGGAGTAAACGAAGCTAATGGAAGGGAAAATTTGACAGAGCGATTACAGTAGACCTGCTCTCCTTAGGGGTCAACTTTCAGTTTTTTTGCCGTCATTTGTGGTATCAGAGTCGTTGTTTCCAAGTTGTTTTTGCAGATAATTGACATGGCAATCTGAGTTGGTAGAGTTGTTGGCAGAAGGAGACCTGTTGCCAACGTAGAGGTGTTGGGGATGTTGCAGAGGGTCGAAGCCAGAATGGATGTCATAGAGCGAAGACAACCCAGAGATCCTGAAGACATCAACGAACCTGAGATAGAAGAAGTGGAATAAAATGTTGAGATTCCTCCTGACATGAGGCTCCTCAGAACCGTTCTGGGGTCTGCAGTTAAGCCCAGAATTGAAGTGTCGAGTTATGCAGGGGGACTGAATCCAGAGGAGCTGGTGGAATGGATTAATGAAATTAAAAAGTGCTTCGATTATGAATAAATAATCGAAGATAAAAAGGTCAAGTTTGCGGTGACAAGCTGAAGGGACATGCTACACTTTGGTGGGATGGAGTGTAGGCAGAAAGAAGGAGAGTTGGCAAGAAACCTATCAAAAGCTGGACCAGAATGATGGCTAAATTAAAAGTTAAATTCTTGCCTAGTGATTATCAGCTGACATTGTATAGGCAATTACAGAACCTGAGACAGAGGTTGCTGACAGTAAAAGAATACACAGAGGAATTCTACAGAGTAAGCATAAAAGTTGGGAAATTCCAGGACACACCAGAGAAGACAGCCAGATATGTGAATGTTCTCAAGCTGGAGATCCAAGATGAGATTGGTCTCCTATCTCCTAAGACAGTGGAAGAAGCCTACCAGATGGCCTTGAAAGCAGAGGAGAAACTCCTGAGGAAACAGTCTGCGAAGAAGAGAGGTACTTTCCGTGGAAATGGAAGTCAGGGTGGTAGAGGAAAGCCTACTACACCCAAGGATGGAGCTAATAGTATCTCACCTCAGAATGCATCTACAGAGGATGATGCAAGGGGAAGAAGGGGTTCTTACAGAGGAAAAGGAAGAGGAGGCATAGGTAGAGATTTGAGTTGTTATAGATGTCAGCAAGTGGGACATAAGCACTATGAGTGTCCAGAGAATGTGGGTGCTGGTCCAAGAAATTTTGTTGTTGCCCAGGCTGGAGAAGAGGCAGAAATTGAAGAAGAAATTCTACCAGAAAGGGGAGATTCCTTGGTGGTTAACAAGGTCCTGTTGAAGCAAACCAAAGAGGCCACTGAGCCTGCACAAAGGAAGACTTTGTTTAGGAGCATATGCAAAGTCCAAGGGAAATGCTGCCAGCTAGTCCTTGATAGTGGTAGCACAGAAAATCTGGTTTCCACTGAGGTGATAGAAAAGTTGAAGTTGAAGACAAGGGAGCATCCAACTCCCTACAGGGTGTCCTGGCTGCATAAAGGGCACTAGCTGGTTGTGAAATAGCAGTGTGAGATAGAGCTGCAAATGGGAAAATACAAAGATAAGGTCCTGTGTGATGTAATGCCCATGGATGTGTGTCATATACTGCTGGGTAGACCTTGGCAGTTTGACAGAGCAGCGGTGCATGATGGCAAGAAGAACACTTACAAGTTCTTCAAGGATGGGGTACATCATACATTGATACCCATGGAAGAAGGAGAGCCATCAAGCAGAGTGGTTGATCCAAAGACCTTGTTGCTGAGCGGGAAGGAATATCTACAGCAGATTGAAGAAGAAGAGGTAAGCTTTGCTTTAGTTTGCAAACCTAAGGTAGTTCTTACTTCTACAAAGATTTCTGATTTGCCAATAGAAATCCAAGAGATGTTAGACAATTATTGTGACATTGTTGTGGATGATTTACCTGATGAGCTGCCACCTGTGAGAAAGATCAGCCATCAAATAGATTTTATCCCTGGTTCAAATCTGCCAAATAAGGCAGCCTACAGAATGACTCCCACAGAAAATGAGGAAATCAAGAGACAAGTACAAGAATTGGTGGACAAGGGACTGATCAGAGAAAGTTTGAGTCCATGTGCAGTACCAGCAGTATTGAGCCCAAAGAAAGATGGAGGCTGGAGGATGTGTACTGATTCCAGAGCAATCAATAAGATAACAATCAGGTACAAATTCCCTTTGCCCAGAGTTGAGGATTTAATGGATTGTTTGAGTGGTGAAAAATATTTTTCAAAGATAGATTTAAAAAGTGGATATCATCAGATTAGAATAAGAGAGGGTGATGAGTGGAAAATTGCCTTTAAAATGAATGAAGGACTGTATGAATGGATGGTAATGCCTTTTGGGTTGTCAAATGCACCTAGCACTTTCATGAGACTTATGAATGAAGTATTGAAAGAATTCATTGGTAAATTTGTGATAGTGTATCTGGATGATATATTAGTTTTTAGCAAAACCAAAGAAGAACATTTAAGGCATCTTAATTATGTCTTGAAGAAGCTGCACCAAGAGAAACTGCTGATAAACTTAAATAAATGCTCATTCATGAAGGAAGAGTTGGTGTATTTGGGTTTTGTTGTTTCTGCAGAAGGATTGAATATGGACCTAGAGAAGGTTAAGGCAATTGTGGAGTGGCCTTCACCCAGGAATGTTTTTGAGGTAAGAAGTTTCCATGGACTTGCCAGTTTTTACAGGAAATTCATAAGAAACTTCAGTAAGATCAATGCACCCATAATTGAGACAATAAAGAAGAGCAAACAACCATTTAAATGGACTGCTGAAGCAGAAAGAAACTTTAAAGTTTTGAAGCAAAAGATAACGGAGAAGCCTGTTTTGATCCTGCCTGATTTTGCTAAACCATTTCAAGTAAAGTGTGATGCCAGTGGAGAGGCCATTGGAGCTGTGTTGAGTCAGGATGATAGGCCTATAGCCTATTACAGTGAAAATTTGAATGACACCAGGAGAAAGTATTCCTCTTATGAGAAGGAATTCTATGCAATTGTTCAGGCACTGAAAAAGTGGAGACATTATTTGATGTCTAGGGAATTTGTATTGTATTCTAACAATCATGCTTTGCAGTACATTGTACAAAAACCCAAGTTGAAGCATAGGCATGCCAAATGGGTTGAGTATCTCCAAGGTTTTAACTTTGTTTTGAAACATATAAGGGGCCAAGCAAATAAAGTAGTTGATGCTTTGAGTAGGAGGCACATGCTTGTTCAAGAAACAAATTTTGAAGTTGTAGGATTTGATTTTGATCTCAAAGAATTGTATAAAACAGATCCAGATTTTAAGGAAGCATTTGAGGCATGTAGTAACCCTGTTTTAACAGATAGAAGCCAGTGGCTGGATTATTTCTTGCAGGAGGACTTACTATTCAGAAGAAACCAACTGTGTGTACCAAAATGTTCCATGAGAGAAAATTTGATCAAACAGAAGAATAGTGGTGGACTTGCTGGACACTTTGGTACTGATAAAACCTATGAGCAGCTAAGTCACTTCTATTACTAGCCCAGGATGAGAATAGAAGTGGATAGGTTTGTGAAGAATTGCAAAATCTGTCAATATGCTAAAGGAAGGAGCTAGAATGCAGGATTGTACACTCCCTTGCCTATTCCAGACAGGCCTTGGGACATGGTGAGTATGGATTTTGTTCTAGGATTGCCCAAGAATCAGAGAGGGAATGATGCAGTCTTTGTTGTAGTGGAAATATTCTCCAAAATGGCACATTTTATCCCATGTTATAAAACTAGTGATGCCACCCATGTTGCTAACTTGTTTTTCAAAGAAGTTGTTAGATTGCATGGGTTGCCCAAGAGTATTGTTTCAGACAGAGACACCAGATTTGTGGGTCATTTTTGGAGGACATTGTGGAAGAAACTTGGTACCAAACTGAGTTTCAGCTCAGCTTATCATCCCCATACTGATGGAAAAACTGAGGTGGTGAATAAGAGTCTGGGAAATTTGTTGAGAAGTCTTGCAGGAGAGCATCCCAAGCAGTGGGACCATATTTTGCCTCAGGCAGAATATGCATATAATGACTCACCAAATAGGAGCACAAGGCAAAGTCCATTCCATATTGTTTATGGAATGCACCCCAGAGGAATATCAGAGTTAAGAAACCTGGGAAGGGTAGAGCTAAAGAGTGCAGATGGTGAGGAATTTGCTTCAGAGATCCAGGCCATACATGAACAAGTGAAACAGCAACTACAAGGCAGCAACATCAAATACAAAAGCAGAGCAGACTTGAGTAGAAAAGAAGTTCATTTTGAAGTAGGAGATCTGGTTTTGGCACACTTGAGAAATGAGAGATTCCCAAAGAAACAGTATAACAAACTGAAGTTCAAAAATATTGGGCCATGCAAGATACTTAGAAAGTTTTCTGCAAATGCTTATGAGATTGAATTACCTCCTGATGTTGGAATATCTCCCATTTTTAATGTTGCAGATTTGTACAAGTATGAGGATGATGGTGCAGAATTAAGATCAGCAGACAAGGAACAGATTGAGTGGAAAGAGCATCTACCTCCAGCGCAACCATTGCAACCAGAGAAGATATTGGACAAAAGAGTGTTCAAGAGGACCAGAGGACAAGAGTACTTTCAGTACTTAATAAAATGGAAGGAAAAGCCAGAGGAAGATGCCACTTGGATGACCAAAGGAATGTTGCAGAAGATAGGCAGATCAGTGGAAGAGCTCATGGACAGGAGCCCATGAAGAAAATTTCCCTCGGGAGTCTGATGCAGGGGCATTAGACACTAGCCAGCAATGTAGGAGGTTTTGTCCACATGTTGTGGCTAAGAGGGTTCGAAATCATCTAAATTGTAACAGCTAGGTGTCAATACCTCAGCTGACTGTATCATTTAGATTAGTTAGAATTTGTAGAAGTCGAATAGTTAGATTCGATCCATCTGTCATGTTTTAGTTAGTTGAATTATTGTAATTAGGCTTTTGATTTCCTAAAACGGTCCTCACAGAGGAACCGAAGAGATGCACTGTAATGTATATAATTTGTATTCTTCGGATGCATTAGAAAAAAGGAGAGGAAGAGAGAAGAAGAAGGGAGAGAGATTTCTACAATAAAATCTGTGTGTTCACAATTTCTTCCATTTAAATAATTTTAGTATGCATTGGCCATAGAATTGTCTCGAATCCTTATTTGTGAAGAAATTGTTTAATTGTGAGGTGATTGAACTCCGTGCATGTACAATTGTTGAATTGAACTACTGTATAGATTCTGCAGATCTCTGTCTATTGTTTCTCAAATTTATTCGAACAAACCCTGTTGAATTAATCCCACCCACAGGCGAGGCCTGTGCACAGAAACCAGGGTCGTGATCTCTGTTAATGATAGTAGAATTCTCGTTTAATAAAGAGATAAATTTGTTTTACCATTGAAATCCTGACCTAAGTTAAGGAACCAAAGAATAGCGTAACCCGACTTAACCTTTGGTTGATCACTGTTCTGAAACCGCGAGCGGATTTACAAAGCCGGATTGCCCATATCGCACCGCATTTCGGAGATCAGCGGTATTTCCTGGTTGGGGAGCGATTCCACTGAGCATTTGACATGTGGCGTTGGGAGAGGTTCCAAAACCGTCGTTGCTGCACGCCATCGCATGTTAAAGTTCGTACAAGGAAGCCGAGCGATATCGTGGAACGTCGTTGATCTGGGAAGGAGCCATCGGACGGTGATCATTTGATAAAGATGCGCAGAAGATAACCAGGTGTGGTACGAGCATTTGATTGGGCCTTCGATTACATATGTGGGGCCGGAACCAAAGGTCTATTTAAAAGTCATTTATTCAAAAAGCGTTGGTTATTAATATAAATTTCGGTTATATAATTTAATTGCCAAAGGTTGTGGATAATGTGTATTTGTCAAATTCCTCGAATTTGAAAAATAAACCACGAAGAAATCAGAGAAGGCCACATGGGAGTAAATGAAGCTAATGGAAGGGAAAATTTGACAGAGTGATTACAATAGACCTGCTCTCCTTAGGGGTCGACTTTCAGTTTTGTTGCCGTCAAATTCTAGGGATTAGTTAAGTGATTTTTGGGAGGAAATCGTGGATCCTAGATGATTCACTCGTTTGTACTCTCTTTTAAATGTGAAGTTTGTGTTTTTTATGGGGGGGCGCGCATTTAGATGATGAGCAGGCCCATTATGGCATCACTGTAATGTAATTTGTAAACCACACGAAATGATTGAGGGAGGTTTAGTATTTTGAAGAGTGATTCAATTAATGTAAATTATTCGTTCTATGTGGGATTGAATTTATGAGTTGTTTGTGTGCTTTGATATTGTGTGTTCAAACCTGTTAATTGATAAGTTTGTATATATGTGAATGGTGAAAAAAGTTCATATGAACTTCATTGTAATGTGGCTGAACACAAGTTTATTGAGGTACGATTCTACCGATACATGGTGATCAACGTGAGGAATAGACATTGCGTGTGACGATCATAAGGATTTAGTGTGAGTGATTGATGTTGTATGCAGACTAGTGGGTGCTAAGTTTGAGGAGACTATATTGTTTCCGGATTTAACTGTGATCGTCGGATCGACGTGGTCAATGAGCTTAACCTTTTGAGTGTTCTGTGCCCAATCATTCTTGCAAGTTAAATCCCAAACATACATTAATTCTGGTCAAGGAGAATAGATCAAATTATGCACTGCATGGAGAGGTTATGAAAAGACCGATAATTAAAGTAGTAGGTAGACCAGGTCAAACCCTGTGTAAATTTTTGAGGGCTCTCAATCGTAGCCATAGAGGGAGTTCTATTTCTAATCCATATATAGAGGTTCCTACTCTCGTAGTTTAGTTTCTGTTCCTGAACCAAGAGTTCGATTCATGTTCCATAAGTTTAGTTCCTTTTCTTGATCCATCAGATGGATTTATGTTATTGCTGCATAATGGATGATTTCATCCAAACATGGGCCCATAACCCACAAGTTTTCATAATGTAAACCTTCTGAGAATTAAATTTTATGGACTAGGGTTAGCTTAGTCATCAAAATGCATGAATCATTTTTTTAATGAGAAAAAAATGACAAAATGAGGATGATGTTTAATGAAAACTACAGAGAGATGAAAATATGGAAAATCTCCAAGATGGAATTATAGTCTTGTAGAGAAAATAAATTTCATTAGAAAGCATTCAATGAATCATTCATTAAAATAAATCATATATGCATTGAAATACTAACCCGAGTTTCAAAAATTCTTGGGATATGCACAAGTTTGAATATTAAGGGAAAAAAGGTCTTCTTTCGATTAAATGTCAATCAAAGGATATTTGTGTATAATGTGAAAATAATTTATATTTTTTCATGTAAGTGTTACATGAGACCATAAGAAAAATATCAATAAAGAACATCCCTTTCATCTTGGAAATATTCTCATTTTTTTCATAAATGTATCTTATAGAGTAGCAACTTAGCTGAAGGGAACCTTATGAGATTCTATAAGAAATATCTTTCTAAACAAAAACAATTTCAATTCTCTAGCAACATCTAATTTAGTTCTAGATTTTAAGATGGTTTCATTTCTTGACCTTACTCCTCTTTACAATCTATGTAGAATAATTTTATTTCACCACATTTATGTCCTTTATGATACTTTTCAATGTTGAAAAAAGAGTCCATTTTCTATTTTTTTATCTGGTTTCTAGGGTTTTAACCTTGTATGTCGAGTGATGTTATCATAGGGAACATGGTGCTCTCTATAGTTATTAGTGGTGTTATCACCAAATTGAACTTGATTGGCTGCTCATCAAACAACTCAGTGTAACTGTTTCAAACCACTTCTAACTAAAGATTAGCCTCTTCAGTTTGAGAGGGCTCTCCCAAGGCGGGGTTTATGATTTTGAATAATGATAGTACTATATGGCTAACTCTATAGTAACTTTTTTTTTATGATTGTAGGTTGAAAAATACAGGCTTGCTACCATTGGGCTTATGAATTCAACATTTAGTAGTTTCAATGAAAATGGTTCTTCACATGGAAGTTGAGGCAGATAGAGGTTATAGACAAAGGAAACTCACATGCAAAACTTAAGAAAACACAGTCATTTCATCACTAAAGGAAGTCAGAGCATAATATTATGAATTCTGAGTAATTAGAGATGAAATCTACTGCAAGTGATAAAACATAAAGATATAGATCAATAAGATGTCAAAACCTCATGAGAATCTCAGGTCTGGAAGGAAGAATGTCACTTTGTATTATTGATATTAATAAAAAACTTACAAGCAGCAATTTGGTGCAAATTTTATCCAACACCTTAATACTTTGATGTTTTGTCTATAAATAGACATTATTTACAACAAGGATGATCTTCCTCGTGGCTAGATCCTCGAATTATCCTATGACACCTTACATAACTGAAATCAATAACTTACAATAGAAAACTGACAGCTATCTTTTAAAGAAAACAACTCCTAATAGGACTCTATCTCCTATTTATTACATTCCTCTATCTTATCTATGAAACAGTTACATGATGGTTACAAATTGAATGTCACATGATCGAGAGACACATGACCAAATTCATCCCCACTTTACATATTTAAAACCCTCCTAGATCTATGGAACATAACCCTGCTTTTTAGGAATGGATGACATTTATCTTAAACTCTATTTTGACTGATGACATAGCTGCATGGCACTCCCTTTGGCTCATAAATATCTACTAGTGAGGTCCTATGAATTGTTGGAAGTCTCCAGCTAGCAAAAACTACTTTAAATATGCTCAAAATCCTTCAACAATTGCTCACTACGAAAACAGGACCGTTTCGTAGCGAGTTTTGGTAGCGTGGGAAAAATGGCTTTCCATCCATCCTTTTCAATTCTTTGTTGTTCCATCATGTGAATCATGTCATGGCACCTTACCACCATAGATCCCCCTCCTTAAAACATTCAAAAACTGACTTTAGATGCAAAAGGTACCTACAGGTTTTTTCGTAGCGTATTCCTGGCTTTAAGCCTGAGGTATGCTATGAAATTGTGTAAAAACCTAGAAATTGCCCCTTTCAAAATTGTCTTAAAAAACTGACCTCTAGCTACAAAACTTGGGTCATCTGCATGTTATGAACCTCATAAAACATATTCCATCTCAAGTTACAACTCCTGTGATGTTTCCTCCTCATTTACAATCAATTGACTTATAGGATCTTCTACCACTGTCATCTTCAAACCTTTATTTTCCAGCTCTTCATGAATCAGATCCAATTGCTCTTGAAGATCTTTCACTTGGTCCTTCAATGCCCTATTCTTGGATTGCAAGTGTAGGTTTACCTTTTTGATGTGCTTGACCTCTCTTCTTAGTGTCTGAGTCCACTTTATCAACTTTTCTGTATTGTCCAAGGTCTTTGAGACACTTGTGACTTAATCTTCCTAGATTTTCCTCATTTGTTCAAACTGAACCCTTTAAGCTCTATGCTTCTTTGCCTCTTTCTTCAAGACTGATATATCTTCCCCTGCCTCTTTCAACTGCTCCTTAAGGGTTTCAATTTCTGATTTTTCAATGATTTTCTCTTTACCCTTCTTTTGTTTGATAACAAACTCTTCTTTTGCAGGTGAAGAGAGATCTATGATGCTTGGTGGATGGGCAGTTTCACTGACCTTCTGACTCTCTTTAATGCTTTCTATGGCCTTTCTTGCATGCCTGATCATTGGATTTCTAGGTTGAAACATGAAACCAACATCATCACCTGTAAACTCTAATTTTTTAGCTGCTTTTCCTTTCTTTAGCTTTCTTCCTCCATATTCAACATCTTCAGCTTGCACAATGGGAGTTTCTTCAATGTAAATGCATGCAAGATGTCCTCTAAGTTACCCTTAACCACTGTTTGGCTCCTAGTAACTCTCTTGCTAATCTGTTTGCTGACTGTTGGATTTTTTTTTTCAGGTGTTGTTTTAGGTGTGTGAATCTTCTGCAAAGGCTCTGTCTCCATGCTCACTAGTTATAGTGGGGATGATCTATTCCCTTCTTCAATTTCCTCTGCCACTGTTGGCGATGAAATACTTATAGGTTTGGAAACTATTTTAGGAGTGACAATATCAACTTCGAAACCACTCATGAACAAAAAGGATGTCCAATCTCTGCCTAGTCTCTTCAACTCCTCTAATACAAACAACTTAATCAAACCATGGTGAAATAGAGAAGTTTCATTTCCTTCTATTTTAACTTGAACCTTATCTAACATTTTACCTAGACTTCTGTATAAGTAAAAGGGTAAGTCAAGAGACCTCTTACCCATAAAATGTAGTAGAAGCCTAAGGTGGTAGGAGTAGACCATGTGAAATCTTCCTTCACAAGTGAAATACTTCTGAATGATCATCAACAACTTTGAATAGTTGTCCTTCATGAAACTCCTAGGGATGGCGTTTGTGAGATCAATTTCACTATGCTCTAGCTTGATAAAATCTTTGCAATTCTGCATGGTGAAATTGATGCCTTTAAACCATTGTTCCCCTCCTCTAGGGATTCCTGTTGCTACTGAAATGTTTTCTGGTTTTACTGTGAGGTTTAGCATTCCCACCTTTGAATTTGTCCCAGTGAAAATGTTAGAAAAATATTTAGAAACCTGTAGATGACAACCTTGCAATCTTTGACAGAATTGCAAGCAACCAGTTCTTCTGAAAATCTCCATGGTCGTTGGGTCCTCATTGAGAAAATTCATGTCCATGGGCTCATATCTATGGAAATAACCACCTGTGTTAGTTTTATTCCTTGTAGCCATGGTGATTTTATATCTTCTAAGCCTCGCTTGCTTGATGACACCTGCAACCTTTGAAAATGCAAACAACCTGCTTGGATCGATGAAGCAGCTCTCCAGAAATCAAATAACATGTAAATATAAAGCGGAGTATGACAAAAAAAACTAATTTGGTAATTTTTTATGGTTTGAATAACAGCTCATGCCTTAATCATGACACACGCATGTTAAAAATGGTAATGATGACCTCAGACATAACCTTGTACGTTTGAATTAACCCTAACAGACTCGAATGACCTCCACCCTAACTCCTCCAATCATGAACTGACACTTTGCATCGGATATGACAAGACAAACATAAAAATAATTTTTCATAGCGTATCTAGATTATTCTCTAATAGTTTCGTTACAAAATTATTAGGCAGTTTCGTAGCGAAAACTGCTATTTCACAGTATAAAATGCTACGAAAATTTGTAAAACTAGATTAAGTGTCCTTTTCAAATTTAAACGCTTGAGAATTGAAAACTGACACCTAATGATGACTGATGGGACATGACATGACCGAAATGGAGGTAGCGTTGAACCTTAGGATAGGTTAAACATGTAAAAATTGAAATTTTCATACGACTATGCTGACTTAAGACCTTTGATAAATGGCTTGTATGAAGTATGTCGAGTAATGTTTCACATTTTTCGAAGGTGATAACAAGTGGACACCCTTCTAGAAGCCATATCTTGCTTTCAACTTTGTTGTCAGCAGAGCACCAGAGGTTGCAGTTTGAAGAGACACACCTTGCGTTGAATGCTCTCTTTTAAAGTGTTCTTAAAGAGATCTAAAAAATTATCCTCTTTAATGTTCTTTACCTTCACACTTAATTTTTGGAATTGTTGAATATGCTTTGTAATTTGACCACTATGTTGGATATTTATGAATTGAATAAATAATGGGTTACTCTTAATATCCCCATATTGTGCTATCAATTATCCATAAAAATGGGCCAAAATATATTAGATACATTTTCTTCACAAAGTCATTAGTACAAAAAAATTATTCAAATATTCAAAGTCTAAATCCAAGAATGCAAGTGTTACATTTTGTAAAGTTGGAACTTAGTGTAGATCAAAGAATTGTTCCATCTAGAATATTTATGGTATAGGACGTTATTGTATAAAAAAAACAACCCCCAATTTTTTTAATTAGTTCGTAATAAAATAATGGGGACTCTCTATTCTTGTACACTTTAGTTTGTTTAAATAAAAGGATTTTTTTTAGTTAAGGGACATAAGAGAATTAATCAAATTCGCCCAAATTTTACAGTATAAAATTATTTTACGTTAAAAATCGCCAACATTATATAGACAATATATACAATATCATTATAAATTTGAATAATTTTACAAATACATCAATAAACATTTTATAATTTGCATATTAGGGACTAGTGAGATTCGCCAATTTTTGAAACTTCATGATAATTTTCCATCCTTAAAATTATCCTTGTCAGCCACGCTTACTTAATGACACCTGCAACCTTTGAAAATGCCAACAACCTGCTTGGATCGATGAAGCAGCTCTCCAGAAATCAAATAACATGTAAATATAAAGCGGAGTATGACAAAAAAACTAATTGGGTAATGTTTTATGGTTTGAATAATAGCTCATGCCTTAATCATGACACATGCATGTTAAAAACGGTAATGATGACCTCAGACATAACCTTGTACGTTTGAATTAACCCTAACAGACTCAAATGACCTCCACCCTAACTCCTCCAATCATGAACTGACACTTTGCATCGGATTTGACAAGACAGACAAAAAAATAATTTTTCGTAGCGTATCTAGTTTATTCTCTAACAGTTTTGTTACAAAATTATTAGGTAGTTTCGTAGCGAAAACTGCTATTTCACAGTATAAAATGCTACGAAAATTTGTAAAACTAGCTTAAGTGTCCTTTTCAAATTTAAATGCTTGGGAATTGAAAACTGACACCTAATGATGACTGATGGGACATGACATGACCTAAATGGAGGTGGCTTTGAACCTTAGGATAGGTTAAACATGTAAAAATTGAAATTTTCATATACCAACTTGAATGACTTAAGGAGACCTTTGATAAATGAATTGTATGACCATGTCAAGTAATGTTTCACATTTTTTTGAGTGATAACAAGTGGACACCCTTCTAGAAACCATATATTTTACTTTCAACTTTCCTTGCCACGCTGAAGGGATTTAGGTTTGAAGAGACACACCTTGCGTTGAATGCTCTCTTTTAAAGTGTTCTTAAAGAGATCTAAAAAATTATCCTCTTTAATGTTCTTTACCTTCACACTTAATTTTTGGAATTGTTGAATATGCTTTGTAATTTGACCACTATGTTGGATATTTATGAATTGAATAAATAATGGGTTACTCTTAATATCCCCATATTGTGCTATCAATTAATCCATAAAAATGGGCCAAGATATATTAGATACATTTTGTTCACAAAGTCATTAGTACAAAAAAATTATTCAAATATTCAAAGTCTAAATCCGAGAATGCAAGTGTTACATTTTGTAAAGTTGGAACTTAGTGTAGATCAAAGAATTGTTCCATCTAGAATATTTATGGTATAGGACATTATTGTATAAAAAAAACAACCCCCAATTTTTTTAATTAATTCCTAATAAAATAATGGGGACTCTCTATTCTTGTACACTTTATGTTGTTTAAATAAAAGGATTTTTTATTTATTTAAGGGACATAAGAGAATTAATCAACGCATTTCTCTCAACAATACCTTTATAAACTTTTAGTCTTTTTTCTTTTATCGGAACCCATCGTATCGAAGTTTCATTTTAAAAAATGTTACGAAATATCAAAGCTCTGATGGGCCCACTCTTGTGGTTCTATTTTTATTAAAGTCTATTTGTTATCGTCCTTTCCCATTTAAGAGGATTTTATTAATAGATATTACGAAAAGATTTCTTCCTGATGCTTGATACTCTGATTCCTTTTAAAATATTTATATTAAACTCTATTTCGAAAGTGCATATTATCAAAAGAAATATTTCAACTTTTTCGACCCCAAGAACTTAATATAAAATAATCCCATCAGAAATTATTTTATCGGAGGTTAATTTAAATTACATCCTCGATAATGCAATCCTCTAATAATAAAGTCCTTCGCATATATTTATCGGGTATCTTTCATCGGAACTTCTTTAGAATTGACAGTTATGATATATTATCCCTTCGATATACAATTATTAATAAAAGGTTCGATTATGGACATTGCTTTATCATAGCATTATAATAAGGAACCTTCTCATAACAAGACTTCTAATGATATTTGTATACAATCCATCGAAGCTCTTATTTCAAGACTCTTTTCTTTTTTTTCAGAAAGAAAAAAACGCTGTTTTATATTATGAAGACTCTTTTCATAACCGTTATATTCTCGGAAGATTTTCCTTTCGGAAGGTCGACACATTATAATTTTATTTTAATTTACTCTCTGAAATCAAACCTTTGATAATATGACATGGTATTGTCACATGGCTTCCCGCTTGTGTACTTAGTGGATTTTAATGGTTTTAATCATCTCGAAAACATACATTTTTTTTATTTAATTCACTTTGATACCATAAGATTTGTTCAAAAAAGGGATTCATTGTTGCAAAATGTATTGTATATTCGCGTTGATTTCTGGTTAAGTAGATGTTTTCGCTAATCTCCCTTGTCTTCATTACAGGTAAGCTCTAATTCCTGGAATTACGAAGAAATGATGAAGGAAAAAAAACCAAGGAAAAGGCTTCATCACAACAATCCTTTGGTCCTTTCATAGAAGATATTAATGAGAATATCCCTAGATTGGAACTATTCTCTTACATATTTTGCACCAAATATGTAGGACACTCCTCTTGGGAAGCAATTTACAACTATTTTTAAGATGAAAAGCCTAAAATTACTTAGAGGAAGACAACTTTCGATGATAGTGTCCCATTTTCTGAAACTAATTTCATTGATGTTGTTAATTCTTGTATACAAAGAATAACAACTAGGAAACAGATTCTTCCTTATATTGATATGGTTCGATGGGTTGTAGAAAATTTTAGTATTTCAAACAGGCAATTTTTTAATAGCAAGGGCGTACCCATTGGGTCCTTTACTAGCAAGGATTTATAGAGTGTGTACCATCTACCTGATCCATAATACAAATATAATAATGAATATATTGAAGCTTTTATAAAGGAACATGGACACCCGTCAAAGAAAATTATGAAATAGAGAAAAGATTCAAATAAACATAAAGCAGAAGGTGGATTTTGATGATGGATGGGAAGAATGCACCTGCGCGCTGGGGGGCTCGATCCTGTGACCATCGGATGCATGAAACTGTTCGTTGATGGTATCCCCTGGTTCTCCGCTACCCTGACGGTTTCCCCTACCTACCCACGGAATGATGTTTCATTTCTCACCTGAGTTAACGAAGGTTATTCATGGTAGCCCTGCTACCTCCTATTGGCGGTTTCCCGGTTGTGGTTGTCGGTTGCATTGACCATGGCATCGGATATGGATGAGAAGCTCCTCGACTTCACCGAATAACCATACACATCGGCTAACATCTGGTCGGACCCTCCTCAGACTACTACAGGTATGCCATGCACCCTGCTGGATGTTACTTTGTTTTATCCTGATGGGGTATCTAGGGTTTCTCCAGTACACCCTACCTCATCCTACCCTCTTCCATATTTCGACTCCTTCATTTTACTAGACCTCAAAGTTGTTAGCTCCTCTATTGTCCTTCCCACTGCTGAATACAACAACATTCTATCACTAGATCTTCGTCCACCATCACCATCATTTCTTGTGTTCCTGGGTCAGACATTCCCTCTGTCGCTTCCCTCAGGCTCTAATCCCCCTTAGTTTGACTCCCTGGGACAACTCTCCCCTACTATTTCTAGACATGAGTACTCTCGTGCACTTCATCTCTCCATCCCTATTTCAGTCTACACTTCCACTCCTCTCCCCTATATTGTCCCTGTTTCCTCACGCCCTCCTTCTGGTAGATTCCATGTTTTCCTTCCAGACCTCCATATCCCCTTTACCTCAGCCTTAGTCACTACTCCACCTTATTTGGTTGCCTCAGAGCCGCTCTCAACTAGTACACATCCTTGTGCACCCAACAAGACCAAGTGTGTCAAGATTTGCAATAAAGGCAGTCAACTCACCCTTGGTGAAGGTTTAAAAATGACGGATGTTACGGGGACTATGGACAGGGTTTTGGTGGCTCAGTTTCATGGTTGTAGCTACAACGCCAAAATACTAAGACAATGGGTATCCAGATTTGGGGAAATACCTTGCAGAAACTCCCAACTATTTTCACACTGACGAAGGGTTGGTTTTTCATACAATATTTCACATCCAAGGACATCACTGATTGGGTTCTCTCTCAGTTTTGTCATATTGTACATCTCAAGTGATGGAGCCCCCTGTTCGATCCAGAGAGAGAACATCTGGGGGCCGACCCCATTTGGGCACACCTCCCTGGATTTCCACTGCACCTTTGGAAGGAGAAGATATTTATTAGCAATGGTAATATCCTAGGAACCTACCTTGATCATGATATTGTTAGAAAATTATATATTACAGAGCAATGCAACACATAAAATATGCAGAAAACACAAGCACACAAAACACATGAAACCAGAGAGACATAGATATACGTGGTTCACCTAGTTTGGGCTACGTACACCCCGAATAGTCAGTCCTTCCTTTCTATTATCCAGCAAAATGAAGAGACATAACCTACAATAGATCCACTGTAATATCCTCTGTTCCCTCTCACAGTCTCCCTATCCATTTCTCGCTCTGAGAATACTCCTACAATACACAACCGCAATACAATACCCTCATACAAAGCGAGGGGTTGCCTTCTAGGGAAAAAAAACCCTAAAATAAACATAACTTCTACCGTCAGATCATCCGCCTAATGAACGGCCCAGATTGACTAGAAATTACTATACTTTTACAAGACAATTTTATATTTGTTTTTAGCTTCGGGGGCGCTGCCCCTGAAACCCCCCGCCAGGGGGGGGGGCTCCATAAAGTCGCAGTTGCCCCCCCTAGACCCCCTAGGCAGCATTTAATTTCGGGTACAGGGATCCAACGCTGTGATACAAAATAAACAAGATAATTAGGCTCCACACCCAACAAATATATCCTACATCGACTCAGGTAAGTTGGATTTTTATTGAATTCTGGTTCACCTCGACACTAGGAAAGGATTAGAGGAATCTCTTAAGATTCAATGGAGGAATAAAACCTGCATACAAATTTTGGATTATGAAGGTGTACCTTTCAGATGCGGACGATGCCACAAGGTTGGGCATGTATATAAGGAATTTCTGTGGCTCACAAAATTTTCCATTACTCCTACTTCAGCTGATCCCCGTGCTCCTCATGATCCGATCACTGTATCTCTGAACAGGCCAAATTAGTTGACGGGTATACTCTCATCTTCGCAGGACTTTCCCTCCTTGGGGACTGCCAATGTTGCTGTCTCCTTATCTTCTACTAGGATTACCATATCCATGACAACGACTGCAACATCGAGGCATCCTTCAAGCACTAGTATGATTTCTCACAGATTAGAGAGATTTCTTATCAAGTAAGGCTTGTTTCAACATTTGTTATCATATAGAAAATGGATTGGATATGGGAGAATATCATATCATTCCCCTATTTACCTAGAGATCTCTGGAAATTCCACTACACCAGTTTCTCCCTACAGGTTCTATTCAATGTGGATGTGGGATGAGGATTACATTAGAATGATTAATATGGCCTAGAGGAGTGCTCCGAATAATACTGACCTCTCTTGCTCAACCTATTTTGCAAATAAGTTACAATTGGTTAAGAGGAAATACATTGATTGGGCCAAGGCCAATAGAAGACAAGATGACCTTGATCTGGCAAATATTGAGCGAGAGATTTCTCATCTTGAGGACCCTATAAATGGCGGTTTTTCCTCCGTTTCTACCAAAGAACACATCATCAAACTAGAATCGGATCACCTCAGAATCCTCAAGGACATGGAAGAAACTTGGAGGCTTAAAATTCGTGCCATTTGGTTAAAAGAATGGGATGAAAACACCAAATCCTTTCAGCAATTTGCCAGAGGTCATAGGGCGATCAACACTATATGGTAACTGGATAATGAGGATGGTCCAATGGCCTCCTCCTTTGAACAACTGGCCAATTTGGTCACTACACACTTCAGGAATCTCTACGAGCCCACAGGAAACAACATTGGTTGAAACCATAAAAATTGTTGGCCTTTTCCCAAGGTATGTGGACAAGGATACTGCTGTGGACCTATACAATTTTGTTTCTATGGATAAATTGAGGCAGCCTTCAAATGGTTCAAAAAGGACAAGATCCCCGACCCTGATGGTTGGTCGGTGGAATTCTATCTGACCTTCTTTTATCTCTTGGACAAGAGCTACTGGAGGTGGTGGAAGAGACCAGAATTACTGGCCGAATGTAAAATTCCTTCAACTCTACATTCATTTCCCTGATAGCTAAATCTGACCTCTCGACTAATTTCAAATACTTTGGACCTATCTCATTGTGCAATTGTATCTACAAAATCATGGCCAAAATTATTGCCAACTGAATCAAACCAATCCTATCTGAACATATCTCCCCTGAGAAATTTTCCTTTCTGGAGAACAGACAGATTCATGAAGCCATTGGGGTTGCACAAGAGGGACTACACTCTATGCATACTAAAAATATCAAAGGAATTCTCCTTAAGATTGATCTTGCAAAATAATTTGATCAGACTAGTTGACTCTAAATCAGAATTCTCCTCACATACCTAGGATTCCCCATCTAGGTATTCAATTGGATCATGTGTCGCATAACTTCTGTCTCATACAATGTCCTTATTAATGGGGCAACAACATATTTCTTCCATGATGAATGGGGTTTCTGACAGCGGTGTCCGCTTTTCCCACTGTTATTCCTACTAGTTATGGAAGGTATGAGAAGATGCCTGATCGATGAAAGGGATCGAGGTAGGATGAAAGGTATTAACATCACATAAAATTGTATTTTGACACATCTGCTCTTTCTGGAAGATGTCCTTATATTTCTGAACGAATCCCTTTGTGATAAAACAATTATCAACTCATCTTTGAATTTGTTTTTCAAAGCTACATGTATGACTTGCAATAATTCTAAATCTAGTATTACCACTCATGAATGTACTCCACATGAGATCCACTATGCTATGCAGTGATTCCCTTTTGGTTCTATGAGATTTTAGGAGGGTCTTAGATACCTGCGTTTCCATCTTAAACCATCCAACTATAGAATTTCTAATTGGACCTACCTTATTGCAAAGATTGACAAGAGATTTAACACTTGGCACCATGGATGGCTCTCTCGGGTTGGTCGCCTTATACTTATAAAATCCGTTCTAGAGGAAATATCGGTATACTTGATGTCCTTGGCCTAGATACCCAAGGGCATTCTAACCAAGATTCAAAAAATCAGTTGTCGATTCCTTTGGAATGGCACAAAGGATGGACATGCACACCCAGATGACCAAACCTTGGAAGACAGGAGCCGTCAATTGGGGGGCGCTTCTTCTTCTCTGGCTAAAAAGCCTAGAACCAGTACAGGGCACGGTACTTATACCCAACAGAAAGAAATAGAAGCCCAAGCCCACCAAGAGAAAGAGAAGAAAATAAAAGAAGAGGAAGATAAGCGTAAAAAGAGCTTAAGGTCAGAGCAGAAGAAAAGGCAGGCCGAGGAGGCTAAGAAGGAAAAGTATAAACAGGAGGTGGAGGCTGCTTTAGAATGAGAACTCAAGAAATAGTTAGATAAAGTGGAAGCTGACCACCAGAAGAAAGCAGAGCCAGCTACAGCAGCTGAGCGGAAAAGGAAAGCCGAAATAGAAGCAGCGGCAGAAGCAGAGCTCAGGCGGAAGAGAGAACAGGAAAAGGCGGAAGCCGAACGCCTTCGAAGAGAAGAGGAAGAAAAGGAAAAAGAAGAGGAGGATGCAATGATAAAGAACATCGAGGTATCTCCCCTTGAAGTACCTCTAGTCATCACACGAGCCACGCTCTCCAATTTCAGTTCCTCCCAGGGTGAAGAGGAGGATGTATTCGATCTCACCAGGCTCATGTTCGATCAGTTCTCCTTTAAAATCCGACAAGAGAAACGGAGATGCCTGGCGCATAATCCTTCCGCTTCATCCACTGTTGCGACGAGAAAATACATAGTCCTCAATACTAGGACTAATCCGGTGATGATTGCGTCGGTCGGCATAGCTTTCGCGGCAGCCACAGAAGAGAATGTGACCAGAATGAGTAGAGAGATCCTCTCTCTACAAAATAGACTGCATGAAGTGGAGTAGCGGGAGGCAAGGGCAGAACAGGAAAAGACGGCCTTGAAAGAGCAGGTTCAGCAAATCCGAGACAAAGCTCCCCTTGTCAATGAAGTGCCGCTCATCATTCAAAAGGAGTCTGATATATTAGAGACTACCATGAGACAAGTTTATGGGGAAATGTTTACCATAAAACAAACAGTCGCCCCTTTGGTGAGAGCACAAACAGAAACTAAGCAAAAGCACGAGCAGCTAAAGGAAGCTTTAGTTTCCTTAGATAGAATGATGGACTGGATGTTGTGGTACCGCCAAGCTCCCGAACATTTACCAAAGAAGGATTGGATTCACATGCAAGATGCCAAAGTCTAGATCCGTATGAAAACGCAGTCCAAGTATAAGCTATCCAAGGACTTAGACAAGGTGATGTCTGCATATGAACACCTGATCAACGACATTGATTCAATGCACATCTTACATCACATTCCATCACTAGGTGCATTGGACGAGGGGAAGACCTGGGAACAAGTGGATCAAGAGATCTAGTCATTTTTGCAGCCCATTAAGCAAGCTGCTACCACTCCTGACCTTGCAGCATCAAAAGAGAACCTAGGCAAGTTTCTTGTTACTCCAGTCTGGATCTACACCAAGCTCGCCTCTCTATCCAACTCGATCTCACAGAAGAAGGGGACTCTAGTCCCAAATGCCTTGGAGTGCATGCACCGGTTGAAAGAAGAAGTCCCTTTGGTTTCGCCCATAGTAGTTGATTACCAGACTTGGCAAAACTTCCTCAAAGGACAACAGATTGATGCACCTGACCTCACAATTGCATGCACATATTCATAAGCTGGTGTCAGTAGATCACTGGTAGCATTTGGAACCAGGTCGCAGGTCGCACTGCCCAGCCAGGTCGCATGTCACACTGCCCAGCCAGGTCGCAGGTTGCAGTTCCCTCCCAGGTCGCAAGGCAGCTCAACAGTCAGGCATGCGAAGAGTCAGGAAGCCCAAAGGGAAAATTTTGATCTATAAAATCCCCTCCAAGGAAAATGATAAGATCCTTTTTTTGGGGGACTCTAAAGTGATAGAATATTGCACTGAAGGATAACACTCTGTATGCATATGAATGAGATACTTGTCAAAACTTCTTTTGGAACTGATGTGTTTTTCTGTGCGAACACTATGTGTATTTCCTATACAGTCTCAGACATATTTTGTTTAATGAAGCTGTCCTATTAATGGCATCATCTACACATTATGGTTCTCTGTATTTGTGTTAATGATATTCAGCTCTTTTGTTTTTCATATGAATGTTGATGACTTTTTTTATTAGCATTCGTACTATCATTCGAATCTCTCAGGGATAGAGGGTGTTTTCGCCATAAAGAATTGTTTCTTGTGTGGTCAAAATAGCCTACAAGCATAACCCCAATGATGTGTTGTTAACAGCATTTCCTTCGGCGTTTATGCTTTATTATTTTGTCTTGCTACACATAGTGCTGTATATGGTTTAACTCATCAAGCATGTATCTGGTATCATTTGAATATGTGTGTGTTTGCAGGTTCATGGAGTTCTTTTGAGACCTAAAGAAAGGAGACCTTAAGCGGTAGCCGGACCCACACCCTGGACGGGATCCCTATTCATAACGGTTCAAGGTCTAATTGGGACCTTTTACCGGGGAGATCCCCTGCTGTTGGATGGACAAATTTTCCCATCAACAGATTTGGCGCTAGAAGGAGGGCCTAAATGGCATCCTCCCAGCATACAACCAACATTCCATTACAAACTCCCTATGGGGAGGTCATAACCAATGATCCTACCCCTCCTCCTTTGGAAGATATCCCAGGGGAGGAGGTCCCATATTATGAAATAACCAGAGAGAAATTGAGAGCCTTGTGCCCAGCTGCCCGCAATCTCATCAGGGATTTGCGATATGCCCCAATCATGAATTTCTTGACCCATACTAGGACCCCTGTTGAAAACATCACACGTAATGGTGCTCTGGTGAGTACCATACCCCAGTTGGTGAATCTCATGGTTGAAGACCTCGCCACCGCTGTCCAGAGTAACGACCCAATTCCTGAGCTCCTAATCGGCGAAGAGGAGGAATTTGGCAATACTGAACCCTTCCCCGACCCTCAGCCTAACCACACCCAACAGAACAACAACCAAGTTTTTCCCCCACTTGGGGGAGGCGAAGGAGATAGAGGCTGAGGGAATGAGGGCGAGGGAACTAGAGCCCGCAAGAATGAAGGCGAGGGAAATAGAGCCCGCAGGAATGTAGGTGAAGGAAATAGAGCCCGCAGAAATGAAGGTGAAGGGAACAGAGGCCGTGGAAATGGAGGTAGAGAAGATAGAGGCCGTGGCCAAGGACACCGTGCCACCCACTGCCGCCCAAACCAAAATAGGCCACCTGTATACAATTGGGGATACCTCAGAAACATGGCCAACCATGAGAGGTACCAAGATGAACACTCTCGCCATGAGGGAGAATTATCGGTGTTAGGTACAGGGAGCGAATATGAGTCTGAGATCAGACACCACGAGCATCCTAGAAGGGTGCAACCACTTGCCTGGATAGCCCAGTCCCCATTAGACCTTTTGGGCCCCCTCCATGACATGCCTAGGCACCCAGAGAAGCATCTCCCCAAATTTGATCTTGAGAAAGGCACCTTGGCCGAGTACCATATAAGCAGTTTCTATCTTTCCCTGCAAATCATGAGGGTTCAATCAGATGATGTTGCTTGCCGCCTATTTCCGCACACTCTTGAAAACAAAGCAGCTACCTGGTACCGCTCCCTCCTAAGTGCCTCCATTACATCATGGGACCAGTTTTGTCGCGTGTTCTTGCAGAAATTTTCAGAGGACAAAACCCCTTCCATGCTCCTCACGGAGTTAAGCACTATCAAGTGTCATAAGAAAGAGAAGGTTAGAGACTTCTACCAGCGCTTCGCTACCATACTGAAAAAGTTTCCCCCAAACCTAGCGTTGGATGACTCTATCACCATAGACTACTATACGAAAGCTCTCCCTACGGATATTGCCGTCTTCGTGAAATGCGAAGCCCGCGCCACCCTTGCGGCAACTTACGCGGCCATCCTCACTGTGGAAAGAGACATGCTTTCTATAGGAGCAATCGATCACGAAGGGAGAGATGATCACAAACCAATCACGAAGAAAGGTCAGTCCTCCACCCACAAAACCACAGATAAGGATAGGGATGCTTTCGACCTCGAGAGCATAGCGAAGACCCTCAAGCTGTTGACAAACGAAGTCTCTGACCTAAAGAGGAGGGGCATAGAATCCACGACTAGTACTAAGGCCCCCAAGCCCTTTTTCAGAAAAATTAACCCCAACACCAGCCGACCTCTGTCTAACCCGAACACTGTGCTCAACGTAGAAGAGAAAGGAAAATATAACTTCTGCTCTTTCCACCAAGCTGCCCACTCTGAAAAACATGCCCACAATGGATTGGCAGCATGACGGTAGTAGGAAATCAGCTCCTGGACGATCAAACCCCAGGGGATGCGGGGGAGGATGATGTTTCCGACCATGATGAAGATTTTCCCCTGGATGAAGAACCAGGGTCCTCTGTTCTTGCGTTTGACATTATCCGCGGGGAAAACAACCTTACCGTCACTGATATCAACATGGCAGAAAATCCTAAGGCCCAACCTGTATGAAATTACAGCCTTAGGAGCAAAGGACCGGTCCCCGAACAGTCCTTTGAGGAGAAGAAAAGGGCTTTCTTAAGGAAAATTCTTCCCCCGGGAAACGAGCAACAAGTTGTTCCTGAGAAGCCCACGAATAACAACACCCGAGCGAATTAAAAGAGCAAGCTCCCAGTAGGGTCCCCCAAAGCCACTACCGAGCCTAGTCCTCAACCTGATTCTGGTTATAACATTGTTGAAGACATGAAAAAAACTAGAGCCAACATCTCCCTCTACGATCTTGCCCGCATCAAAAATCAAAGAGAACTCACTCTTAAAGCTTTCGCTAATACCTCAACTACTAAGCCTGTGAGCAATACGTCCGCGCAAGCTAGTCCGAGTGTTCAGTCTATTGTAAACGCTATCAATGCAAATTCTAGAGGGTCTACTCCTCCCTTCCTATTATCTTTTGATATTTTCAACTTCAACGTCCATAAATGTCTAGTTGACTCCGGTGCGTCCACCAATGTCATGCCCTTATCTGTTTGTAAGAAGCTGAATATCCGCCTGGAGAAAACTGACGCGAGGATCATCCAACTCGACAGATCGCAGGTGATAGCTGTAGGAGAGCTAAATAATGTCATCATCTGCATATTTTCCGAATCTAGGGTCCACCAATGTATTGACATTGTGGTTGTTGACATCCCTGAAGCCTACGGCCTATTACTAAGAAGAGACTAGTCTAGCAAGCTGCAAGGGTATTTTGCCACCAGCTTGTCCCACCTGTGGCTTCCTTACAAGGGTCGGAATAACCAAATCAAGGTTGAAAGCGAACCATATATGAAATATACTGTGACTGATTTGGATGCTACTAACAAACCCATCAGTTTTTCCCAGGAGGAGCTTGGCATGTGTTTCTTGGAAGCCATTTTCGGATGTTACCAACCTCCTCAGTCTCCAGTGAGCCCCGAAATCCAATCTGAACTGAAACTCGTCACAGAAAAGCAAGCCACGCCTATCTCACACCAAGCCGAAGTCCCTCCCCAACCTACAACCCCGAAGGAGACAGAAGATGACATGTGGACCCTATATTATGACAGTTCCAAGACTGGTGTGGGCTGCATCTTGCTATACCCTTGGAAGAACAAGTTCTTAATCTCTTGTCAGCTAGAGTTCTAGTGCACCAACAACACTGCTGAATACGAAGCTTTAATCCTCGGACTCAAGAAGGCACTAGATTTAAAGGTAAGATGCTTACAGGTCATTGGAGACTCTGAGATTATCACTCGGCAGGTACGCAATACCATTCACTGTTTGTCTCTGCACTTAAAGTCTTATCAACAAGAGGTATGGCACCTTATTTCTGCTTTTGATGCATTCAGAATCAAATATGTTCTTAGAATGTATAATGCAGCAGCTGATACTCTGGCTAACGCTGCTGCTAGATTTACCCCTTTGAGGGATGGCTTTTCTATTGAAGTTATATATAGACCCTCCGTGCCAGATAATGTTACTAATTTATGCGTTTTTTATGATGATCAACAGATATTGGAATTTATGCTCAACACTGAAGTATTCAAAGACGCGGAAATAGATGAGGCGGATCATGATCAAGCTTTGCATGAAGAGCATGATAAACGCAAGGAGAACCCCATGCCTAAGGGGATAGTGTCACTTGAGAAGCTCTTTGATCTACAAAGCCGATTCCGCGGGCCTCCAAATACCAAAGTACAAAGTTCCACCTTGGCCCATCGGCAGGTGAACTTGGGATCAGATGAGAACCCCAAGTTCATCAACCTTGGGAAAGACTGCACCGACCAGGAGGCGCAGGCTTTCACCCAAATATTTCGGAAGTATCGTGACATATTTTCTTGGACGTACGATGATTTACGTACGTACGATATTCGGATTATCCAGCATGTGATACCCATGAGGGAAGGCGTGAAGCCTTTCCAACAAAAGCTCAGAAAAGTGCATCCTACTTTGGAATCGATGATTCTGAAAGAAATTAAGAAGCTCTTGGATGTACGCATCATCTTTAGAGTTCACCACTCCACATGGGTGTCAAATTTGGTCCTGGTACGGAAGAAGTCTGGCGAGATCCGCTTGTGCATGGATTTCCGCAACTTAAATCGGGCCTCAAACAAAGATAATTATCCGGTGCCTCCCATGGAAAAAATATTGCAAGCTGTGTTCGGGTCTGAGATGTTCTCCTTATTGGATGGGTTCTCCGGCTACAACCAAGTGCCGGTGGCTGAGCTGGATAGATTGAAGACTACTTTTCGAACGAAATGGGGAACTTTCATGTTCAGACGTATGCCCTTCGGATTAATAAACGCGGGGGCAACTTTCCAACGGGCCATGGATATAAATTTCCATGGCTTGATAGGCCAGAGCATGGTAGTCTATTTGGACGACGTCACCGTGTTTTCGAAACACCGGGGCGATCATTTACGCCACCTCAAGAAAATTTTTGAAAGATGCAAAAAGTACGGGATTTCACTCAACCCCAAGAAGAGTGTTTTTGCTGTGGCAGAAGGGAATTTACTGGGTCACATTATAACTAAGCAAGGCATTGTTGTAGATCCAGAACGGGCGAAAGCCATTGCCCAGATTCTTCCCCCTAGCAGTAAAAAAGAAATGCAATCTTTCTTGGGGAAGATCAATTTTGTGCGTAAATTCATATCAGATTTCGCCCAGATAGTCAGGCCGTTGCACGGGATGATCAAGAAGAATGAGATTTTCAAATGGAATCTGTCGGAGAAGGAGGCCTTCAAAAAAATCAAGCAGGCTATAGCTGAAGCACCATCCCTTCAAAGTCCAGACTTTAGCAGAAGCTTTATCCTGTCTAATTTCGCTTCAGATTCATCACTTGCAGTTGTCCTCATGCAAAAAGACAGCAACAATGATGAACGACCTATATCCTTCATGAGCACTGGTTTGCAAGGAGCTGAATTGAACTACCCTGAAATCGAAAAGCAAGCTTATGCAGTTTACAAAGCAGTCAAACACTTCAGGCCATACATCTTGAAAAACCATGTCACGGTTTTCGTTCCCCACCCAGTTGTCCGCTCACTGTTCGTGCAGCAAGAGCTTGGAGAGAGGAAAGGAAACTAGGTGGCATGCTTGCAAGAGTATGACTTAGAGTTTAAATCGACACACACTGTTAAAGGAAAAGGACTATGCCAAATGGCTGTGAAGGCTGCCAGCTCACATGGAGTTGAAGAAGAATGTTGGGAACAGGAAATTGACATGTATCAGAGTGACCACGTACCTCAACAGGCAAGCCCTTCTTGGTACTTTGACATTTCTGGATATTTAGCCCATGGCATCCTGGATCCTGCCCTAACTGCCTGGCAGAAACGCGCAATAAGGCTCAAAGCTACATCTTATTAGTTGATCCAGGGTAATATTTTCAAGAAACATTACGATGGAGTTCTGTTGCGCTACTTGGAACATGATGAAGCACAAAAAATATTGACTGAGCTGCACGACAGACCAGCTGGAGGGCATTTTGCAGGCGATACCACCGGCCACAAGATAATGCGTGCAGGATACTACTGGCCAACCCTTTTTAGAGATGCGCATGCATATGTTCGGAAGTGCACTCAATGCCAGAAATTCGAAAACCAGGAAGTGCGGCTGGCAGCTCCCCTAATATCAGTAGCAGTGGAGGAACCCTTTCAACAGTGGGGTTTGGACGTGATTGGTGAGATCATACCTCACTCCTCCAAGCAACATCAATATATTCTTACTGCTACCGATTATTTCACCAGGTGGGTCGAAGCAACACATTTATGCCAAATCAATGATCAAGAGGTAATAGAATTCGTCACTCATTCCATCATCACCAGGTTTGGCGTTCCAACTTCCTTGGTTTTCAATAATGCAACTTACTTTTCATCTTTTAAATTATATGATTTTGCTCTAGAAAACAGTATTTTTCTTAAACATTCTGCAAATTATTACCCCCAAGGAAATGGGTTAACTGAGTCAACTAACAAAAATCTTATCCGCATCATTAAGAAGACTCTACTGTCCCACCAGCACAACTGGCACAATGCCCTTCACAACGCTCTCTGGGCTGACCGTGTCACACCTAAATCATCCTTAGGCACCTCCCCATATTTTATTGTGTACGGAAAAGAGGCAATTCTTCCTCCCCATTTATCTCTCCCTGCCCTTTAGTTGTCCCAAGAATGTCATGGTACCCCATGCCCCACCTTGCAGACCCGGATCGACACTCTTTTGAAGTTGGAGGAAGAAAGGCAAAAAACCCGAGAAAATTTCGCCGTCCACCAAAGCTGAATCAAGAGATGGTTTGATAAGAAATCCGCAGGGAGTAAAAACTTTGAAGTAGGAGACCTAGTCCTTAAGTGGGATAAAGCTCACGAAGAAAAGGGAAAACATTCCAAGTTCCAAGCACTATGGACATGTCCCTTCCAGGTTAAGGAAAAATTGGGTTCCCACACGTTTAGACTGCAAAATCTTGAGGGAAGAGTTGAGGTCCTCCCGGTAAACGGGCATGACCTCAAACATTACTTCACTTAGTAGCCCTCAAAAGGCTATCCTACCCTTGTATCATATTTTCCGCTTTTCTTCCTTTTGTCAAAAAAAATAAAAAATAAAAGATTATATAATAAAAAATGGAAGGCCTTGTCGGAGCCACACATTCGGCACACTGACACAGGTTCTATGCTGATGGGAGGCCTTTCCTTAAATACATGAAGGTGGTCAAATTTGGTTTGTAATTGGCACCCAAAGGTAACACATGACCAAGCGAGAGCCATCAAGCATGGAGAGCCCCACCTAGCAAGCTTGAAAGGGTGTTTGCAAAAAGAAAGTGCGATACAATGGCAACTAGATCGAGAGGGAACAGAGATAACTCAGGGTGACGTCAAGACATCTGGGAAAAACCAAAGTTCTCATATTAGACCAGGAGAAACCTCTCTGCAAGTAAAATAAGTCGGGATCCCTCATCCACCCAGGAAAAATTGCCCATCTCAATAAGTGCCATGAGCACATCTAAATAAGTGCCTAGGCACATTCAAAATAAGTGAAATAGCACACCAATAAAGGGTAAAGGATCGAGAAAGGCTTCCTGCACAGAGAGGTGATGTAACGACTCCACCGGGGTACTAACTAGGCTCGCTGGCAGCGGAGCAACATTTATGATTCCTAGGCAGTGACTCCGCCGGGACCGAGAGGTTCGCTGGCAGCGGAGCAACACGATGAGGACAAAATAATCGTACCGGACCCTGTAGCCGCCCAGATTTCTCCGACCCTTCCGGTCCAGAAACCTGAAGAAATGAAATTCGGTTAACCAGCACCCAACAAGCCAGCAGGCCGAGCAACCTCACAAGGTGACAAAGGCAAGGTGGTGTTGACCTTGAGGTAGAAGGAACAGCTAGTGAAGGCCCCTCCCTCTCCCCTCCAAGGCCAACCATCAGCAGAGACTCTGAGTTCGACCAGTGAATCGCCATTTGTTGTAGCCTCTACAACACCCTCCAAAAAACCCCGCTTCAAAATTTTTTTGGAGCCCCTTGAACACAAAGAAAAACTAAGTAAGGAGTCTAGAAGGCTAAGTCACTAAGTCGCAAACTTTAATTTTTTGGAAAACCACGACCCCGCGACCCTGAGGTCGCAAGGTCGCAAGGTCGCGAGGTTGCATACCTCTCTGATCACCCCGACTTGCGACCTCATGACCTCATTTAATGCCCGCACGTGTGACCCTTTTATATAAAGGAGGTCGCTAGGTCGCATTTCGCACAGACAACGGATAGAAAAAAAATGCCTCTGATAGGTCGAATGGAGCGCGATTTTCCTGGGTAAGTTGCCATTTTCCTCCTGCTGTTTCCTTTTTTGTTATTATTGCCTAATATCCACATCCCTCAGCCTTTAAATTTCCCCTGCCTCAACCATTGTATTCATTTGTTACCTAGGGTTTCCCTTTTGATTCCAGAATTCACCCTGCTTACCCAATCTAACTCAATTCTTCATCCAGCCTCCCATGGCCTGTATCCTGCTTCAAGAGCCATCCCTTGGCTTGGTCTGGACCCCTTCAGCCCTGTGTTTTCCAAGTTAAAGGGAAAAAACAACTTCACGTCACATGCCAAAACCCCGTCAAGCCCTAGCGCGACTCGCGACCCTGCGACCCTGCGACCCAGTCGCTAAGTCGCCAGGTCACAGATTGCTTTCCCCTTTGTTTTTCTCAACTTCATGACCCAGCGACCCCGCGACCTAGTCGCAAGGTCGCACTTTCCTGGTTTTTCACAGATTGCGACCCAGCGACCCCGCGACCTAGTCGCCAAGTTGCAAGGTCGCACTTTCTCGGTTTTCTCACAGATTGCGACCCCGCGACCTAGTTGCAAAGTCGCAAGGTCGCACTTTTCCGTTTTTTCCACAACTTGTGACCTAGAGACCCGTGACCGAGTCGCAAGGTCGCAAAGTCGTAAAATTCTCCAAAATATCAATTGCGCGACCTTGAGACCCTGCGACCCAGTAGGCCACCTATTCAGCTCAGTATGTGTCTCTAGTTGAAATAATTGATAAGTTGTAACTAGTCTTGTATAATCATGAAATCCTTCTTATCTTGGGATTCTTTCATGAATATGATAGGTGAATTCGAAGCAGCATTAGAGTGTATACCTGTCCCCTCAGATTCAAGCGATATGGGACCTCCAGCATCTCGGAAAAAAGGACAAGGGCTCGGCGGTGGACATAGAAATGGACATGCCGATGTCCCTACCCCCGATATATAGAGATACCTTGTGCACATTTTCAAAGGGGGACAGCATGCGGTGGTACCAAGTGTACCAAGAATTCGCTAGAACAAAATTCCCAGAGGACCTCCCTGATCGAGAGATATACTTACAGGTCAAAAGGTCCAAGCTACATCTTGCAGGAGAAAATCTGGCTATATTCCCTTGCCCAGAGATAATAGACTGGATTATACAGAGTACTGATCCCAAGAAATTCCTAATCAGGGACAGCGAAGGCAAGGCATTCGCATCACTCAAAGGCTCAGACGCCCATGTGTATTACTCTTTGCCTGAGCGAGAATAAGACTTCACAGAAGAATGGGCTCTTGCCCATGCAGTTCCTATAGTTGATACTATTAAGGGGTGGTGGGAAGAGCCTGAGAAATTTAAGGTAAAAAATGACCAGGAGTATCCAGTAACCGACCTTAGGAAGGTATATAAACTAGTGGCCGCCATGATTTACAAATTGTACGGGCGCCCCGATGCCACCACCTTCAGCGGCACATGGACAACTATCATGGAATATGTCACAACATACGACACTCGTTTCAACTGGGCCGACATGATGGTGGCCTCCATGCACACAAATGTATCCTCCGCATTGGCACCAGATGAAGGAATGCCTTCTGAATTCTATATGGCTTCTTATTTGTTGGACACCGTTTGTTCAAGGTTGCACTTTGAGGGATGGGCACATAACTGGGATCCAAATCAGACCCTTGCAATCCACTTACAAACTAAGGTGTTTTGGGATTCCAGGTACGAACAAGACATAGAGTCGATATATCAAGTGTTCATCCCCGCTCTGTATAGAAAATTATTTGGCCAAGACACTCCTTGCATGTCTTGGCGAGCCATGGAAACACTAGGCAAGGTGGCGCATTGGTTTCCATTCGCTAAGTATACACTCATCCGAGTCTTCAGCTCGTTCAAGGCCCCACATGGTATGCCTCAATATGTCACAGACAAAATGTTCATACAAGAAGTCTGTTTCCAAATGTCTTTCGGTTTCTCCAGGGTCCTGTTCAGGGGTAAGAAGAAGTCGTGGCCTGCGCTACCCCTCACTATAGGTGCTTACACAATCAAAGATTTCAGGGAGGTGGAGGCAGAGGCAGAAGAGATGAAATGCTACAAACTAGGGGCATTAGACTACCGGACGTATGACTCGGAGAGGATAGTCCCTGAACACTGCAAGAGGGCTAAGTTCAAATGGATCTATCAACACACGGAATTCCCAGGTGAGGACGAATGAAGGAACTGGTATAATGCAGGTCGCCAAATTGCTCCGGGGACATACTCTGATCAAGAAGACCCAGATGACCAAACCTTGGAAGACAGGAGCCGTCAATTGGGGGGCGCTTCTTCTTCTCTGGCTAAAAATCCTAGAACCAGTACAGGGCACGGTACTTATACCCAACAGAAAGAAATAGAAGCCCAAGCCCAGCAAGAGAAAGAGAAGAAAATAAAAGAAGATGAAGATAAGCGTAAAAAGAGCTTAAGGTCAGAGCAGAAGAAAAGGTAGGCCGAGGAGGCCAAGAAGGAAAAGGAGAAACAGGAGGTGGAGGCTGCTTCAGAATGAGAACTCAAGAAAGAGTTAGATAAAGTGGAAGCCGACTACCAGAAGAAAGCAGAGCAAGCTACAGCAGTTGAGCCGAAAAGGAAAGCCGAACTAGAAGCAACGGCAGAAGCAGAGCTCAGGCGGAAGAGAGAACAGGAAAAGGCGAAAGCTGAACGCCTTCGAAGAGAAGAGGAAGAAAAGGAAAAAGAAGAGGAGGATGCAATGATAGAGAACATCAAGGTATCTCCCCTTGAGGTACCTCTAGTCAGCATGTGAGCCATGCTCTCCGATGTCAGTTCCTCCCAGGGTGAAGAGGAGGATGTATTCGATCTCACCAGGCTCACGTTCGATCAGTTCTCCTTTAAAATCCGACAAGAGAAACGGAGATGCCTGGCGCATAATCCTTCCGCTTCATCCGCGGTTGCGACGAGAAAAGACATATTCCTCGATACTAGGACTAATGCGGTGATGATTGCGTTGGCCGGCATAGCTTTCGCGGCAGCCACAGAAGAGAATGTGACCAGAATGAGTAGAGAGATCCTCTCTCTACAAAATAGACTGCATGAAGTGGAGCAGCGGGAGGCAAGGGCAGAACAGGAAAAGGCGGCCTTGAAAGAGCAGGTTCAGCAACTCTGAGACAAAGCTCCCCTTGTCAATGAAGTGCCGCTCATCATTCAAAGGGAGTCCGATATATTAGAGACTACCATGAGATAAGTTTACGGGTAAATGTTTACCATAAAACAAATAGTCGCCCCTTTGGTGAGAGCACAAACAGAAACTAAGAAAAAGCACGAGCAGCTGAAGGAAGCTTCAGTTGCCTTGGACAGAATGATGGATTGGACGTTGCGGTACCCCCAAGCTCCCGAACATTTACCAAAGAAGGACTGGATTCACATGCAAGATGCCAAAGTCCAGATCCGTATGAAAATGCAGTCCAAGGATAAGCTATTCAAGGACTTAGACAAGGTGATGTCTGCATATGAACACTTGATTAGCGGCATCGATTCAATGCACATCTTACATCACATTCCATCACTAGGTGCATTGGACGAGGGGAAGACCTGGGAATAAGTGGATCAAGAGATCCAGACATTTTTGTAGCCCATTAAGCAAGCTGCTGCCACTCCCGACCTTGCAGCATCACAAGAGAACCTGGGCAAGTTTCTTGTTACTCCAGTCTGGATCTACACCAAGCTCGCCTCTCTGTCCAACTCGATCTCGCAGAAGAAAGAGACTCTAGTCCAAAATGCCTTAGAGTGCATGCACCGGTTGAAAGAAGAGGTCCCTTTGGTTTCGCCCATAATAGCTGATTACCAGACTTGGAAAAACTTCCTCAAAGGACAACAGATTAATGCACCTGACCTCACAATTGCATGCACATCTTCATAAGCTGGTGTCAGTAGATCGCTGGTAGCATTTGGAACCAGGTCGCAGGTCGCACTGCCCAGCCAGGTCACAAGTTGCAGTTCCCTCCCAGGTCGCAAGGCAGCTCAACAGTCAGGCAGGTGAAGAGTCAGGAAGCCCAAAGGGAAAATTTTGATCTATAAAATCCCCTCCGGGGAAAATGATAAGATCCTTTTTTTGGGGGACTCGAAAGTGATATAATATTGTACTGAAGGATAACACTCTGTATGCATATGAATGAGATACTTGTCAAAACTTCTTTTGGAACTGATGTGTTTTGCTGTGCGAACACTATGTGTATTTCCTATACAGTCTCAGACATCTTTTGATTAATGAAGTTGTCCTATTAATGGAATCATATACACATTATGGTTCTCTGTATTTGTGTTAATGATATTCAGCTCTTTTGGTTTTCATATGAATGTTGATGACTTTTTTTATTAGCATTCGTACTATCATTCAAATCTCTCAGGGATAGAGGGTATTTTCGCCATAAAGAATTGTTTCTTGTGTGATCAAAACAGCCTACAAGCATAACCCCAATGATGTGTTGTTAACAGCATTTCCTTCGGCGTTTATGCTTTATTATTTTGTCTTACTACACATAGTGCTGTATACGGTTTAACTCATCAAGCATGTATCTGGTATGATTTGAATATGTGTGTGTTTGCAGGTTCATGGATTTCTTTTGAGACCTAAAGAAAGGAGACCTTAAGTGGTAGCCAGACCCACACCCCGGATGGGATCCCTATTCCAAACGGTTCAAGGTCTAATTGGGACCTTTTACCGGGGAGATCCCCTGCTGTTGGCCGGACATATTTTCCCGTCAAGAGTTCTGTAGGGGTAAACTTTGATGATGAAGTTAGGGATCTTTTATTTCTGTGCTCATTTCCAGAAAGCTGGAATGGTTTAGTTATGGCCATTAGTAACTCTATCTCTGGATCTAGTACTTTAAAGTTTGATGATGTTGTCGGTGCTATCCTTAGCGAGGAAATGCGATGGAAAAGCTCTGGTGAGACATTGGGAAATGCTTTGAGTGCAGAGTCTAGGGGAAGAAGAATGGAATGAGGAAAGAGCTCGGGTTATCGCAGTAAATCAAGGAAAGGCAGATCCAAGTCCAAATCGGGGATAGTGTGCTGGAAATGCGGAAAGAGAGGACACCTAAAGAAAGATTGTAGATCTTGGAAGGGAAAAGAAGGAGATGCACAACAAGAAAAAAATCATGAAGAAAATGTGACAGGTGATGTGTTACAATATGCTTTGATTCTTTCTTTCGAAAATGTTATTGATTCTTGGGTTGTAGATTCAGGGGCTTCATTCCATGCCACACCTGATAAGAAATATTTTCATGACTATGTTCAAGGAGATTTTGGACAAGTTCGTTTGGGTGATGATAAACCCTGTAAATTTTTTGGAATGGGTAAAGTTATTGTAAAACAACAGAATGGAAACCAATGGCTACTAAAGGAGGTAAGGCATGTTACATATCTGAAGAAAAATCTGATTTCAACAGGGCAGTTAGGTAGTGAAGGTTGTGTGACAACTTTCACAGATAAAACTTGGAAGGTCACCAAAGGAGCGCTGGTAATAGCAAAAGGTGAAAAGGTTGGTACATTGTATTTATGCAATGGTATTTCTAACTCTGTTAATGCTTTAACTTCCAAAGGAGCATATGCAGCATTATGGAATCATAGGTTCGGACACATGAGTGAGAAGGGAATGAAGATTCTTCACTCAAGAAATTTGTTGCCAAGTTTGAAGAATGTTGATTTGGATTTCTATGAGAATTGCATTTATGGAAAACAAAAGAGAGTCAGATTTCTCAGAGTTGGGAAAGAAAATAAGAGCGAAAAATTGGAGCTTGTGCATACAGATGTATGGGGACCTGCTCAGGTATCATCTCTCGGTGGCTCTCGTTATTATGTTACTTTTATTGATGATGCAACTAGAAAAATATGGATTTATTGTATTCAGAATAAATCTGATGTATTTGATACTTTCAAGAAATGGAAAGCTTTGGTTGAGATTGAGACAGGAAAGAAGTTGAAGTGTCTCAGATCGGACAATGGAGGTGAGTATTGCAGCAAAGAGTTTGATAGGTACTGTTCAGAGCATGGAATTCGTAGAGAGAAGACAGTTCCAAGAACACCACAAGAAAATGGTGTGTCAGAAAGGATGAACAGAACAATCATGGAGCGTGCAAGGTGCATGAGATTGCATGCATGATTGCGTTTACAATTTTGGGCAGATGCTGTAGATACTGTTGTTTATCTAATAAACAGAGGGCCTTCAAGTTCCTTGGATGGTGGTATTCCAGAGGAAGCATGGACAGGTAAAAAGGTAAACTAATCTTTTTTAAAGCCTTTTGGTTGTGAGAACTTTGTCCATATTAATAAATAAAATAGAACAAAGCTTGAGGCAAAATCAAAGAAATGTACCTTTATTGGATATGGTGTTAATGATTTTGGCTATCGCTTATATGATTATGAAAATCACAAAATCATTAGGAGCAGAGATGTAATATTCAATGAAAAGGTCTTGTATAAGAATCAGTTGCAGGAAAATAAATAGGAAAAATAAAGCAAGGAATACATAGTTCTTGATGAGATAAATGAAAAAGTAAAGGTGCCTAAAAATAATAATAATCAACAACCACAACAGCAACAACCACCACAACAGCAACAGGCACCTCAAACACCTAAAAGTGGTGTTAGAAGATCTACCAGGATAAGTAGACCCCCTAAACGATACTCTCCTTCATTATATTATTTATTGTTGACTGATTCTGGTGAACCCGAATGTTATGAAGAAGCAATGCAGGTTGAAAGCAGGAAGAAGTGGGAGCTGGACATGGATGAAGAGATGGACTTCTTAATGCATAAACAGACTTGGGACTTAGTCAGGTTGCCTGTAGGTAAAACTACATTGTAGAATAAATGGGTTTACAGGCTGAAGGAAGATGGAGGAAAACAAAGGTACAACGCTAGACTTGTGGTGAAGGGGTTTACACAGAAGAAAGGTATTGATTTTGATGAAATATTTTCTCCTGTTGTTAAAATGAATTCAATCAGAACTATTTTAAGTCTTGTAGCAGCGGAAGATTTACGTCTTGAACAGTTAGATGTAAAGACAACATTTCTCCATGGAGATTTGGAGGAAGAGATATAAATGCAGCAACCAGAAGGATATGAGGTAAAAGGGAAAGAAAAATTGGTGTGCAGGTTAAAGAATAGATTGTATGGCTTAAAACAGGCTCCAAGGCAATGGTATCTAAAATTTGACAAGTTTATGTCTGAACAAGGTTATACTAGATTGTATGTAGATGACATGCTTGTTGCAGGGTCTAACATGCAGGAAATAAATGTACTCAAAAGAAAATCGGCAAATTCATTTGCAATGAAGGATTTGGGAGCTGAAAAAAAATCCTTGGTATGAGGATAACTAGAGACAGGAAAAATCGCAAATTAACACTGTCTCAGAATGAGTACATAGAAAAGGTGTTGAAAAGATTTAATATGCAGAATGAAAAACCAGTTAGTACACCTTTTGCTAGCCATTTCAAACTTAGTAAGGAGATGTACCCCAAGACCCAAGAAGACATGGATTATATGTCTAAAGTTCCATATGCATCAGCAGTTGGAAGCTTAATGTATGCAATGGTCTGCACAAGGCCTGATATTGCACATGCAGTGGGAGTTGTAAGTAGGTATATGAACAATCCAGGAAAAGAACATTGGATGGCAGTAAAATGGATTCTCAGATATTTGAGAGGTACCACAAATCAAGCATTATGCTTTGGTGGTTCAAACATTGCTCTACGGGGATATGTTGATGCAGATATGGCAGGTGACAGAGATAACAGGAGGAGCACTACAGGATATGTATTTACTGTAGGTGGAACAACTGTCAGTTGGGTTTCAAAAATCCAAAGTGTTGTTGCACTTTCAACAATAGAAGCAGAGTATGTTGCTGCTACAGAGGCTAGTAAAGAAATTATTTGGTTACAAAGGTTTATGGGTGAATTGGGTAAGAAGCATGATATGGGCACACTATACAGTGATAGCCAAAGTGCTATTCATCTTGCAAAGAACTTAGCATTTCATTCCAGGACTAAACACATACATCTCAAGTACCATTTCATATGGTCAGTATTGGAAGATGAAGAGTTGAAGCTGGAAAAGATACACACTAGCCAGAATCCTGCAGATATGCTAACAAAAGTTGTAACCAGGGAGAAACTGAGAATGTGCTCAGTTTCAATTGGTCTTCAAGGATGCAAAGAAGATGAGGAATAGCCAGGTCCAAAGAGGAGTCATTGTCCAGCAAATGAAGTAGCGGTGGAGTTGCTACAATCAGTCTCCAAGTGGGAGATTGTTGGGTGTGGAGCCTGATTATCTTGTTTAATTTGTATCACAACATTGGACCTCTGTACCTTAAAAGGGGCGGCAACGCCGCCCATAATTAATCGCTACCGTGGGGGGTCTAGTGGGGGGCGGCAACGCTTTTTGGAGCCCCCCCTTGGTGGGGGGTTTCGGGGGCAGCGCCCCCGAAGCTAAAAACAGATGTAAAATTGCCTTGTAAAAGTATAGTAATTACTAGTCAGTCTGGGCCATTCATAGGCGGATGATCTGACGGTATAAGTTATCTTTAGATTAGGGTTTTTTTCCCTAGAAGGAAACTCCTCGCTTTTATGAGGGTATTGTATTGCGGATGTGTATTGTGTATGTATTCTCGGAGCGAGAAACAGAGAGGGAGACTGTGAGAGAGAACATAGGATATTACAGCGGATCTGCTGTAGGTTTTTTCTCTTCATTTTGCTGGATAATAGAAAGGAAGGACTGGCTGTTCGGGGTGGACGTAGCCCAAACTGGGTGAACCACGTATATCTGTGTCTCTCTAGTTTTATGTGTTTTGTGTGCTTGTATTTTCCGCATATTTTATGTGTTGCATTACTCCATAATATATAATTTTCTAACATCTTCAAGATCCAAATACCATTCATGTTTATCATGATATTGTATGGGAGTCAAAGTATTATCAACATTTTTATCAAAGTTGTCACAAAGTTGTATTGTCGATTTATCAAGTTATTTTTTGTTCAAAAGCACCTTGGATGTTCCTAGAGGCTCAAGATGATATTAAGCGAGTCAGAAACTGGTTTGGTAAGGAATAATTTACATATATCAGGGTTTTTTGAAGTTTGGATAATCCTCATGTGTTTGGATTATACATTCCTGATAAACTCTTGAGAAGAGAGGTAGACTGTCAAACTGTTGGACAAGGAATTTATAAAGTTTTGAAAGACTCAAATAAGATAATGTGGCCTACCTTTCCAGCTAATTAAAACCATGCATAGATATAAATTTAGGTTATTCAAGCCCTTATCCTTCCTATTGTACCTAATAGACAGTATGACCCCAATTTTTTGGTTAAGAAATTCATAGCTTCACAAAATATCAGACAGTTTATTCAAGAGCCTGAAAAATTGGATTATTTATTTGAGTAGTCTTTCTCTTATTCCCTAGTGTTAAAAAGAGCAGAGGAGAAATTGAACCCTAAGGAAAAGACCCAATTTTCATAATACAAAGCCTCCAAGGTAGCCAATCTCCCTATGGATTCATTGCAGGCACCACAGGAGAAAATTGCAAGTGATGATGTTCAGATTACTGGTTCTTCTCAGTCAACTGATCCTCCCCAGCCTAAAGGAGCAGTGGCTTCATATTCTTCTCAGGAAGTAGAGTTAGTGATTGATCACATATTAGATGAGATTTGGAAATATTTTATCCAAAATCTAAATTCCAAAAATGATGAGCCTCAAAATACTAAAGTTTCATAGAAAATAAATGTTCAGGACACTCCAAAGAATCCTGAACAAAGCTCAAAAGTAAAGAAGATTACTAAAAAATATCTTGGTGAAAATGATTTTGAGGTTATTCCTACATTTCATTCCTCTGAAATCACTTTAAACATTGCGGAGATCCCTCCATTGGATATTTTATGCAGTCCTTAGCATAAGGTTGTAGTAAAAAGAGGAAGGAAAAAGAGAAAACTTGATCTGTCACAGGAATTAGTATCTGGAAATGTCTCCTCCTTTGAGGTTTTATGGAAAGGCTCTACAGAAAATCCCATAGATAAATTGGGCAGGATCACTCAGTTCATCGACGCTTATGCCTCAGCCATAATTGATAAAGTTGTAGAAGTGCAACAATTTATAAAAGAGAAAGAAGGAAAAATTTCCCTATTGGAACAAAACAATGAAGCTGAAAAGCAAAAGGTTACCGAACATTGGTAGTCACAGGTAACATAGATTCAATGAAATTTTGATTCCATCAAGGTCTGGTATGATACATATGTATAGGCTAGATACAAATAGATTCAAGAAATGAAAACAAGGATTGAACAATTGCATATCAATCCTGAGTTAACAAAGTTTGATAGGGAGGCCAAATAGTTGAATGCTCTTCTTGCACAACAAAAAACATTATTTTTCCATAAATTGGAAATAATTCAAGACCAATGCAAGAATTGGTGATTCCCTGGTTGATGAGTTATCATACATGAATAATTATTTTGAAGAGATTGATGAAAAGTTCTCAGGTTTCTTAACTTGAAAATATAGTGAAGATGGTAGATTTGCTAATCTACCCAAAATTTAAGAAGTTCATAAAATTATTGTATTTAGAGAATTGGAAATTGGGATGAAACAGGCTGAAGCATCTATTAAGAGGCTTGATATATTGCTAAAAATATCATTGAATCAATCATCGATAATATACTGTAGTCATTCCTTATCCCGAGTTGTCCTGAAGGCTCCCTACCTAACATATGATCATTGACTAAGACATGGAAAGAATGCTCAAGAAAAATCGTCGAAATGATTGAGTAATTGGCCAAAATTATGCTTTAGCATCATTTTTAGTTCTTATTCAAGTCGCATAGTCAATGGTTATTTCTTTGATGCCTTTCAAATGTCTCCAAACAGATGCTTCCAATTTTAAAAAACACCATTTTCACTAGTCAAATGCGGATTAGGCCAAAGTGTCCTCTTAAGCTCAGCAATTTCATTGATATCTTCAATCAACAACAACAGACTGTTGGACAGTCTTCCTTCTAAGTGATCCAAAATCTTTAGCTTTGAGATGGAATAAAGAATTACATGTAAAATTTCATCTTCACTGTGTAACTTAAAAGACATGAAACAAGAAGAGAGAAGTACATAAAATCATGCAAAGAAGACAATAACTTGATATCAGAGTTCGTCTAGGAGGGAGTACGTCTCTGAGCCATGCTCAATCAGTGGGAAAGCTCTCTTTCATTAAGTGGAAAATGAAATGAAAGTACACGCATCAATGCAAAATTACACCCTTATACCTCCATAGCTGAAAGTGGCTGAAAATTGGAGACCTAGGATGAAAAAAATGGACAATACCGTTGGATTCCTGTCGCCGAGAGGTGTAGAACCCATATAAAATCTCCCTGATTCTGACTCCGGAAAGATCTGGGCCCTATGGAAATGAGCTCATTTCATGGTTTCACCCACTCCTGAGAATCTCTCAATGTTCCACCCTTGTCTCATTTCCCGTGCCACTCCTGGACTGCCTAGGCGCACTTCTGAAATGAGAGTTTATAATGGTGTAGTTGGGCAGACTCCCCAAGGTAGCCGTTGGGCGAGTTGGTTATGATCCATAATGGTAGGGAGGAGGTCGGGTGATCGAACCCCTCCCCCTACCAAATTAGTGGTATATTTTTTAATATAACAAAAACCTAATGTTTTGGTGGGTGGCCGGACCCACATTGGGCGACCCGCCCACTGGTCCCGCTGTCCGTTGCATATATATGACGTATATATAGTTGTGGTGGGTTCAGGTGGCGGGGTTGAAAGCCCTCGCCCCACCCTTATTATAGAATTTGTTAATGTGACAGCTGGGAAACAAGGTCATGGCCGCCGACCCACATTTTTAAAATTGATTTTTGTAGTGTGGTACGATTAGGGGCGGGGGTCATGGCCCGCCCTTATTTTTTTTATAATTTTTGTTTTCATAACAACAATGGTCTTTTTTTAAAGTTTCTCGATTTTGACCTGAAGGAGACAAATTATCGATATAAAAATTTCGCCTGGATTCTGGCTGGAGCTGGCCAGAATCTAGCCACCAGAATTTGGCAAAAATGTTGCCTCCTTAAGGCTACCACCTCATCAAGTTAACCCAAAACTTTGATAGCTTCTAACTTCTCCATATGAACTCGATTTGATGAACTGTTCGCACCACTGCGATCAAAATGACGAGATCTTCAACTTGAAACTGAGTTTGCCACATTTTTGATAGTTTAATATTTGAGCCTTCTCCTTAAGCCACTTGTACTTTGGACCTGTACGATCTTCCAGAATCACTAAGCATATAAAGTTGTTGTAACTATTTCCAGAATTTTCCCCTTATTTTTATTTCTATTCATGAATTGTTGAAGAGTTTTTATATATTTCTATATTTATATTTTATTATAAAACTATAAATTCCCTCTGTGAGATAGAGACGGGGTTCTGAATTTTTGTAACAAGGAGGCTTAAGTTGCAATATTGTAATTAATTTTTCCTTAATATCAAAGTTGAACCACTTTCTTTTCTATGATGATCAGATCTATGGTGTATCAGGTACTACTATTCTTTGTCTATCTATTTTCTTAGAATAGAATGGTATATGTTTTTGTTCACATTGCATGTGTTAATCAATCTTTCAATATCATTGCTGGTATTTTGATTGTAATTCTAATTGTATTTGTGAAAAACGAGATCTCAATATATGTGATTCTTTAACAAATTAATTTAATTAAATTAATTTTCTTTTATTGAGATAATCTCGTAGTTGCATGAGGATCTATATTGTCATGTCAATTGTGATATCTTTGTAACACATATGCTATCATATTACTCAAGTTTAGTAATAGTTTATATTAGTTATTATTATTATTTCAGTTCTTAGTTAGAGTAGTTAACTATATTCATTATATACCATATAGTTTTATTGCAAGGGAAACTGGTCCCAAAATTTTAATTAGAGCCATCATTCCAAACAAAAAAAGGATCTGATTTAAGGTCCTGACCATGTGGTTTCCCCCAATGTTGATGAAGTCATTCAATAACATCAAAAAATTTGGTGCTAGAAGGAGGGCCCACATACTATGAATAGAAACTGTTGTCACACATAAATTTTTAATTTTTAATTAGGGTCACTTATCTATGTTTCATCTGTCTCATAAGGTTGGTCCATGAAATTGATGAAAAATTCATGAAATAAGTATTTATTCTAAGTCCAAAACACCTCATTATTCATGTCATCACAATCATATCTATCAAGTTTCACTTTAGGTTCACATGCATTGGTTTAAAATTCGCTTTTAGTCACATGTATGGTTTTTCCTGATTCCGCAGCGAATTCTATACAAAACAGGTGATTTTCGCTGCAAAATCACTTGATCATTCTGCAACAAATATGTAAAATTTATAACTGAGAATGCTGCAGAGATGATTTTATGAAAAAATGAATGGGATGATGACCTATCAAGTATTTAGTGGTTTAGGGTAAAGGTAAGGACGTCATACAATTGATTTTCATAATCATCCAAGCATGCAAAAGCATAAATACCACCCATCATTGCTTTCCACTCCCTCATTTGTCATCATTCTCTCCACATTCGAATTTAATTCATTAAAAAAATCACCCAAGATCCTCTCTGTCATTAAATTTTAAACCTTTTCATATATCAGTCAGTTCTCACCTTTTAAAAGTTTAGCTTTGTGGCAAACAGCTTGTTGTCCAATTCGTTTTTTACAGTTGTCACATTTTTAAGAGGGTAGTTTGGGTTATAAAGGGAGATGGCCATGAAGAGGAAAGCATAAAAAGGAGGCTCTATGGTTATATAGGAGCCCATGGAACTTAAACTGATCATGGAAGACCTCATCTTCACACAATTTACAGGTTACATGCATTTCTGCCAGGAGCTACAAGGGGATTTGTTGTGTTTTTTTGGATTGTTTGAGTTGTCTATTTCAAGAGGAATTTACAGGCAACTGAAGATGATTTTCAAAAATCTAAAGGATTTTTTTCCTAAGAACAAAACAAGGAAAAATAACCTCTTTTAACTTTCTCCCAGGTGCTACCAATTTGGATATTCGAAGTTTCCTTTGGGGCCTATTTTCAGAATTCAGAATTTTCTTGTTTTATACATGATTTTATAATGTCGATTCCGAACAACTGAAGATATTTTTTTCTTCTAAACATTATTATATACAAAAAAATCCTCCATATTTTCAATAGCTATCAGGGATTGAGAGATAGGAGCTCATGAGTGCAACCTTATTTTTTCAGGAAAAACAGAGTCATTTTTATTGGTAGATGAAGTTGTTGAAGGTGAAAAATATGTTTCTTGAGGAGGGTAAGATGTATTTTGAACCAAATTTTCCTTATAATGCTTCATCCTATCATCTCATGCAGCCATGGACCTTTTCTAGGCCTAAAATACTAATTCTGTGAAGTCTGTGGGAAGTTAGGAAATTCCGCAGCGTGTCCCAGACTTGAAGCCCAGTTTTTGCTACAGAATTTCTGAAGATATCTTTTTGGTTATAAGCCACTTAAATTGACCTAGTTAAGTAACTCTAAGGTTTGTATTTAATTTTTTTTATCACCTAACACCATCCAATGGTCAGAAGTAGCAGATGTAAAACACATATGATCTAATTTTTTTTGCTACGAAATTTCATTGCGAAAGTAGCTAAAAATTTGTTTTTAAAGCAAAGTTAGTTTTTGGAAATGTCTGAGGGGAAAGTAACTTTTTCAATTTTTTTCTCCATGGGAAATGTCAAAGAGTATCAGAGCAGTGATAAAGAGTATCAGAACAGAATATTGTTGAATGGAAACATTTTTCATGAAGATGGTTTGGAGTTGCTGGCTCATCATGCTGCCATATCATCAACGTAACATCTCCTTAACATTAGGCATAATAGTTTCATGAAGATAGTGAGGGTAGTTATGTTTTTATTGTGGTCAGTATTGTTGAAGGACATGATTCCTTTTGAGGAAGTTGGATTATATTTAGATAAAATTGTAATATATAGGTGTTTGAGTTATGTTAGGACTCTAACTCCTAATTTAGTAGGTGTTAGTTTCTAGTTATAAATATCTAGTTTGTGGTTAGATTAGGTGGCAGTAAAAGAAATTAATGATATATCCATTTGGAAGATTGGATGTAAAGGCTAGATGGCTATAATTAAACAGTACTTTGATGTATGAAGGGTTGGAATATGTTACTGCTGACTTCTACTATTTTAAACAGGTTATGATAAGTAATAGAGAGTGGCTATTGGTTTCATCCTTCACCTGAGATTCATTTGATATTTTCATGAACATTGTCCTATGTATCTTATTACTTTCTATCAATATATTAACGTTTGATTACTCAGAATTCATGCTTTTCATGCTCTGACTTCCTTTCAAGAATTAAACTATTGGATATCTTTCTCAATGTCTTTATTTCAGTATCTTAATGTTCATTACTCAGAATTCATGTTTCTCATGCTCTGACTTCCTTTGAAAATTTATATATTCAGTAAACTCTGTGTGTGTGTATTCTACTTTCACTTAAATATCTACATGCCTCAGCTTCCACAAGGAAAGAATTTGTCATTGATATCCCTATCATTGACTCCATAGCCCAATGGTAGCAAGCCTTCATCTTTCAACATGCAATAATAGAAAGCCAAGACATAATTCATAGAGTTAGCCATATAGTACTATCATTATTCAATATCTTAAAACCCCCTTGAGAGAGCCCACTCAAATTGAAGAGGCTAAGCTTCAATTAGAAGTGGTTTGAAAGAGTTACTCCAAGTTGACCATTGAATCAACCCAACAGGACTCAATTTGGTGATAACATTTTGGTGCGTCTGCCAGGAATTTGAAGACTAATTTCCCGAAGTTTTTGTGCAAAAAGGTGAAGCTGAAATCTTGGAGGTAGCAGGAGCTCAAAATTTTTTGAGGCTGCAGAACTACCTTGGCGACTGCATTGTTGAAGAATTAAAAATTTCATAGACTCATGGTGATTCCACTGAACTTATGAAGAACTCAGATGCTGCCATTCTTGTTTCAAGGTATGCATGTGTACGTTTTTCAAGAATTTATGGTTTCCCAAATCCTTTTCCCAAGGATGCATATTTTTTAAGGAATGGTCCAAAATTTAATGGAGAAGATTTGGGTTTCACCTTGAAGCATATATCAAATTTCCGTGACTTTACTGAGCTTCTTAGAGTCAGACATGAAGATATTTTCATCATATTGTTCTATGATTCATTTCAAGGGAAATGTAAACAGTGGATTGAAAGCTTTCCTGTCAGATCTATTAAGTCATTTGCATATTTTTGGCTTATTTTTTGGAAACATGGATGGGAAGAACAGATTTGGTGGTAGACTCTCTTTCCATTCAAGGTTTTAAACAATGGAATGATGATCACACTAATGAGGAAGTGGATGAAATTTTTTCTTTGTCCTTGTCTTATTATTTAAAGTCATTTGAGTGCAAGTCAGAAGATAAGATTCAATTTTTGGATGAAGTTTCTAAGAACATTGAGAAAGAAATTGAAGTTTTAGAAGACCAAATTCAATCCTATAGTCTTCATGATCAAGATCAGTCTTTTCAAAAGTTTTTCATGCCAGAACACAAAGACAGGGTGCTGCTACCTTTCTCTTTTGAGATTGAGGAAGAATACCTTGTTCTTGAAAATCAGTTTGAAAATGAGTTTGATAGCACACAACTGAAATCTTATGTTGCTAAAGAAAGCATATATGAGTTGTCTAAAACTATAGAATGTATTGAGAATTATCAAATAAACTATGTCTTCTATGATCCTATAGCTGACTACATGGAAGAGTTATACAGTCCAAATTTATGATTATGTTTTCATTGTGAAAATTAGACCCATTTTATGCTGCCTTTGTCATTTCAGTATCCAATTTTCATTTGGTTCAAATGCAGTCAAGGGGTTCAAGCGTCAGATCAGCTCATTGACTGGCTTTATTGGATATTTCATGTTGCTTGAATCAAACATGAATATTGCAATTGTTAGGGTAGGTAAGAGTGTGTGTGTGTTGTCTTGAGGGGTCCTGACCTAGGTTTGGAGGTTAAGGTTTGCCAACAAACCCCTATACTACTAGCCCTTTTGGCAGTGACCTGCTTGTGCAGGCCAAAGTCTCACCCGAAGTAATATGGGAGGGTGCTGGAACCAGGTTTCCACACCCTGAGAGAGAGTAGGTAATTAAAGCAGGTCAGCGTTCCCAGCCTATTGAGTTCGCACTTAAACATATCTATTTGCAAGATTATTGACAATATAATCCACATCATAACAGAGCTACTCTTATGTGCAGATCTAGTAAATATCTACGCATCCACGTGTGCAATACCAATTATCAGCACATAATACTATAATCGCAGTAATTAACAGATCATAGATACATATACCAGAAACATAGATACTTTCACAGTTCATAGCAATTAAATAGACACTTTTGCAACTTAATCATATATCCTAGGTTCACATCAATCATAACCAAACAGATTCAGATAGCATCAGATGTCCAAAAGTACCTCACATATATATTAATATCAAAATCCAATTACAATCCCAAAATACCACCTACGCACACATCCAGCAGGGTCTGCACACAACAAGACTAAGGATCTCCATGCACATAGCCAGCAGGAGTCCTTACCCAAACAACCCGACAACAGATCTAACAATTCGTGTCTAGCATCAATCTCAATTCTTTCCTACTTTAAGACTCAAAACGTTCATCTACTTATATCGATTTAGCCTATGCATCCAATGGTCCACAAATTGTGGTTTGTGGACTCTTGGTCTACCCTTGACTCATTACAATGCATTCGGGGCTTTGACCCACCCCAAAACCCCTGCATTAGACTAAACACTACCAAAAATATACAAAAATGGATAAAATGCATAGCTTTAGGGTACCATGCTCCAACACTCCCCCAACACAATATTGTGACTTGTCCTGAGTCACTGTGATGGTGGGGTCTCCACCTGCATCTACAACAGTCTGATTACTTTGGCCAGTGGCAGTAGCACACCTTCGCTCTGAGAAGCATCATTTTGCGCAATGTCTACCAACTTCTGCGAAGTCAGGCCTTCTGTTGCAGCGGTGACGCTCTCCAGAGACTGGTTTAGCTGCATAATAGTAACATCAACATCCTGTTAGATCTTGAGGGCTTCGTCAGCCGAAGGCTTTAGGCGGTCACCGAGAACCTTCTTCTTATGGCGGAGCTCATCAATATCATTTTGGAGGGTGTGGCTGGTTCGCAGATGTGCCAAGCATTGAGCAGGAACTAAAGTGGGCATGGTGGCTTCTAACTTCTCGAATGCTTCTTCATTCTGTTGCAAGTTCCGATTGATTTCTCGTAGGATTGGGTTGCGCTGGACCTTGGTCCATAACTGCATGGTTGTCTCCAGTATTTGGGTGCCCTGAGCGATCTATCCTGTAATCACATTTGTCGCTGTGGTAACCAGCGCAACTCACTAGGCCGTACCTCCGCCGGTGTCTCTAGCTGCAGCTTAGCCTACAGATCTGCGATCTGTTGTTCCATTTGTGTTTTAACCACCTGAATCTATGTCCTAGAGGCCTTTAATGTTGCAACCAACCCCTCAATCTTAGCCTGGGTGGTGGCTATGGCCGGGATTTCTTCTATAACATCCGTGCAGAGTCTATGAATTAAGTGTTCCAACTCCGTTTGCTGCGCGGTGGCGAGGGACACTTCAGCGTTCTTTTCTGTGATTGTTTACTTAGCCACATCAAGCTGTTAGTGCACTTGTTGGTCCCACTGGTGAATTTCCTGAAACAAGGAGGTGTGGAGAACCTGCAATGCCTTATGTGTCAGCCTGGCTAAATCCAGCTGTACTTCTGCACCGCCCTGGACTTGCATTCCCAGGTCGGGTGGACTGATCACAAGGGCTGTGCCAGGTAAGGAACAAAGGTGACTTTTTGCTGTAACTAGTGTTGCACTACTGGTTGTTGAGGGCATTCATACCTAAATCACACTGGTTTGCAGTGTGTCTATCTTCAACTGTAGAGCACGGAACTCGGCCTGAAGAGTGTTGATCACAACTTTCTGCTATTCTTCTAGGGCTAGCCATCTTTTTTCTGTGGCTAAAGTGACTGTGTCAATAATTTTCTCGAGGTCCCCTTCGGTCAGGGTAACCGTATCATCACGTTTCATGCGCTGAGAGCACTACTTCTTTCGTGGCCCTTTGACAGGCTCACTTGTTCGCTTAGTGCCTCGGGGGGAGGCAGTTACTCCCGCATCCAGTCCTTCTGTACCCAGGTCTAGTTGCGAATCTAGCTGAGTCTTTGCTTCAGTATCCTTCTCGATGGTCTGTTTCAATGCGATGAGAAGTAGCAACCAAGAATAGAAAAGTTCTTGTCCCTACTCTTGGGATTCGCGGACTTGACCAAAATCTCATTTCACAAATATTAGGACCAATTGAAGCATACCCCCTTCTCGCACCGGCCTGCTAACTAAATTACGTATGTAGGGAAGGAGGCCACCTGGCATTTTAACATCATATTACACGCCAATAGCAAGGTACCCAACTGCGTAGCAGGGTCGCTGATGGATTTGATCATGAAGCCCTGCAAGTTCCGCTCCACATGGTATTTATGTCTCACATATTCAACAGTTTCTCCCTCATACTTTTTTCCCAATGCGCAGCAGAGGGTCCGGCCCGTCCATGGGAAGACCAGTGATTTGATGAATGAGCGCAGCATCGATGGGGATTTGATCATGGATCCATAGACACCCATCATGGACCAGGGCGAGCAACTGACGCACTAAACGGTCCGTGACATTGTAGTGGCTGAAATGTGGCATCAGGACCAGGTTTAAGAGCCCGGACCCTGCCACACCGCGTACCCAGTTCAAGGGGATATTTTTTATTCCATTGTCATCTTGTATCCTTTCAAGATATAATTCAGGGGCTAACTCAGGGAAAGCCTCCAAACTGGCTAGGTCATGATGGTCAAACTTTATTTCATGAAGCCTCCCAAACGGTTCACCAATGATGAGGACCTCTCCCGGGGTCAGTGGCATCTATAGATAGGTGATCAGACCGTCGAGGTTCTTCAACATGCGTGTCAATGGTCTGCACGGTCGAACAAAGGGGGGCAACCAATTGATTGGTGCCGTGGCCTGGGCTTCTTCCCGAGTAACACGCGCTTGGGGCGTCACTTGTAGAGATTTTACATTCCTTTGGGAAGTATGAGGCTTCCCCCCAACCCATTTCGCAGGTTTGCCTGAGCCTTGGGATTTTTCCTTTCCTTTCCTCATGGTTGGGCTTGGCATGGAGAGGATCTCTTCGGCCTCAGACTCAACCTCCACCACTTCCTCAGTTTCTTGTCCCGCCGAGGTCACTGGTTCTGATGGTTCAACAGGATTAGTGGCTATTATCCTGGCGCAAAAAAGGAATCCCAACCCCGGTTGGCTACTGTTAGAGGGAGTAGGTTGCTCAGACATGAAAGGGACACTACAGGCACAAAAATTCTTACAACACAAATTTGCCAAGGACAAATATGCCAAGTACAAGCTATTCAAGCGATATGAAACCCTTTTTTGATCTATCCTGCTCCTTTTATAGCCTTTGCAATCGACCAATGGTTGGGTAAACTTCACTTGGAACTTACCATCATGTAAACGGTAAAACGTCTTCCAAAATCGCTTCATTAAATGCCGATCGGTCGCTCCTTCCAATGGTAAATTTTTAGTTATACCTGATTTGACTGTTTCAATGGCTAATTTTTTCACCCCTGGTGCGCTCAGCACACACATGCGCTCCCAGCGTACCCCTGCGATTTTAGCGTACCTTCTGTGCTCCCAGCGCACCTCCTGTATGCTCAACATGCGCTCGTGCGACCAACACACCTGCTGTGTTCTGAGTTTATTTATGTGCCTCTGGAGCACCCCTCCAGGCTTCCAATCCCGTGGTTGCCTTCTGTGCATAGAATGGTACCTGCTGGACTTACCTTCCTTGGTTGGTATACCCCACTTCATACAGCTACTCCGGCCATATATACATTTGATTCGATATGGCTTGAGCTGACTGCCATTGATATAGCCAGGTAGCATATCACCGCACAAGGTAGTTAACCGCACAGCTCCGCCCTCCTTGATTTCCTTAACTGTATATGGCCCAAGCTAGTGTTGTCAGAACTTCCTTGGGTGTTTCACAAACTAGCTATCATATAGCAGGGCTAAGTCATCCTCCACAACGGTCTTTTGATGAATATGTCAATCGTGCCATGCCTTATCACGAGCCTTATGAACCTGCTGATGGAAGTTAGAAATGAAACGGTCTTCCTCCAAAGCCACAAGCTATGTTAACCACTCCTCCATGATATCGGACTCTGCCATATTTGCGAAGGTTACGATGCGCGGGCTAGGAACAATATATTCCATGGGCATAACGGCCACCTTGCCATAGACCATCCTAAACGGTGTTTTCCCTATCAAATTCTTACAGGTGGTTTGGTAAGCCCATAGAACAAACGAAATGCGCACGTCCCAGTCACTGCGATCGGTGTTATAGACTTTAGTTAGTGCATTCTCCAAGATTTTATTGAATGCTTCAACCGCTCTGTTCACATGAGGATGATATGGAGTGATTTTTGCATGATGGATCCGAAATTCTTCCATCAAGGCCTGTATTGTTTCATTGACAAAGTGCGTTCCTATATCGCTCATCAGGATTTTTTGACATCCAAATCTGGTCAAAATCTGCTCAAAAAGATGAAATGAAAAGCGGTATCTGTAGTGCAATCCTTCACCGCCTATGCTTCGGCCCACCTAGTTACATAGTCAGTGGCAGTGATAATGTAATGCACACCTGTCTTTTTTCCAGGAGGGTTGATAGGTCCTACAAAATCGATGGCCCATTTATCAAATGCTTGCAGGGCCATTTGTGGTTGAAGGGGCATTTCATCCCTATGGGACGGCCTTCCGGTGCATTGTTAGGTATCGCAGGCCTTACAATAGTCATGAAAGTCACTATGCAGGGTGGGCCACCATAATCCAGCTCTCAAGATCTTCTGCGCTGTTGCTTTCCCTGCATAGTGACCTCCTACTACCTCGTCATGGGCTTCTGGCAAGATATCATGTCATTCATGCTCCAAAACGTACCTAGGCAACACTTCATCTACTCCCATCTTATATATATGTCCTACGATGATGGTAAAATCCGTAGCGCGGGTGACCAACTCCTTCTTCTGTTGCACCAAATACTCCATAGGTGCCAAGCCTCTAGTCAGAAACTGAATGATGTCAGCGAAGTGTGCATCAACTACCTTAATAGCGAACAGCTGTGCGTCAGGAAATCCTTCTTCCAGGTTGGTCGGTTCCTCGCCACTCTCAATTTGGAACAAGTGATCTAGCCCAAAATTCAACTTCCCTAGTTTGACAATGATTTCAAAGTCGTATTCCTGGAACAACAGAAGCTAGCGGCAGATTCCCCCCCCCCCCCCCCAACATAGGCTTATTCACCAGGTACTTCAAAGCTGAATCATCTGTAAACATTTTGAAGTGTCCTCCTAATATATAGTGCCGATACTTCTGTAATATATAGTGCCGATACTTCTGTCCTCCTTCCCACTCCGTGGTGGCATAGTTGCGCTCTACACCAGAGAGTTTTCGACTGGCAAATGCAACTGGGTGATCAATGTCTCCATCTCCAGGCTTCGTAAGGATCGCTCCTAGGGCGATTCCGGAAGCATCAACATGAACATGAAATACCTTCGCCCAATTAGGAAAAATAAGGTTAGGCACAGAGACCATCTTTTCCTTGAGTATCTCAAAGCTCTTTCGACACTTGTCATCCCAAAAAAATGAAACATCCTTCTTAAGCAACTTTCCAGAGGCACTGTGATCAGCGCGTATCCTTGAATGAACTTTCTGTAGTAGCCTGTATGTCCGAGGATCGAACGCAGTTGTTTCTCAGTCCTATGTACTGTCAAATTGATGATAACTGCAATTTTTGCAGGGTCAACCATCAACCCTTGTCGGCAAACTATATGTCCAAGCAAGATTCCGAAGGGTACGCAGAAGATACACTTCTTGATATTCATGGAAATCTAGTGCTTTCAATAGGAATCCAACATGATCATGTGCAGGTTCAAAACGTGCATATTTAATAAGCTGAATACAGTCCAATCATCCAAGTACACGTCTAGAAATTTATGGATGAACTCTTTGAAAACTGCACTACTACTCGTGAGAAGATGGCAAGGGAATTTTTGAGTCCAAACGGCATGACCGTATACTGAAAGGATCCCCATTCAGTAGCAAATGTAGTTTTGCTGCTATCTTCAGGTGTCATTCTGATCTGATGGTATCCTGAGAACCCATTAGTGAATGAGTATGCTTCTTAGCTTCCTACGCTATCCAGGATCTCATCAGAGAACAGTGTTGGAAAAGGATCATGTATGAAGGCATAATTCAACTTGCGCAAGTCCACGCAGATGCAGATTTCCCCCTTCGTCTTCTTTTCCTAAACCACCATGGGACTCACCCAGTCCGACTGTTTCACTGGTTCGATGATACCTGCGGTGAGAATTTTATTGATTTCTTCCCTAACCTTTTGCTTATACTTAGGGTTCAGCCGAAAAGGGCGTTGCTTCACAGGGCGCGCATCTGGTTTCAGTGTGATGCGCATGACCCCTAAGTCCCCTGTGATCTCCTTAAGCTTTGAAAACTTTGTCGGGAATAGGTCTTGATATTTTGTGAGTAATTCCGCAACCTTGCCTACTATCTCATCATCACAATAATCCCCAATTTTAGCCAACTTGGGTTGCTCTTCCATGTCATTTTTAACTTCTTGCAGCTTCAGAGGCTTCATAACATCCACAGTATGTAATGGAGGTCCTGCAACTGCGCGCTCCCCTTCTGAATATGGGATCGAGACATTACGAGGATCTTCATCACATTCTTCCATGGTGATATTGCGGCAGTTGACAATATCCTGCATATGAGTTTCCCATGTTGGTATCTCCAATGCTGCGTAGGGGCTGGATTCATCAAATATAGGTATCTATATCCTACAGAGCTTCGTCAAGCGCCTTCGTTCCTCCTGTTAATCTAAATGTCCCCATAAATTCATCCTTTAATGTTTCCCAGTGGCGGGTGCATTGATGTAGCTCCGCATCTAAGTACCATGCGGTGGGAATTGGTCCCAGGGCATGAATAAACAAGTGAACCCACTCTTCTGTAGTTCAGTCCCACCATTTCTCCATCCAAGCGAACAGATGTTCACGTGGATCTCCTGGTCCAAGGAATGCCTTGATGTGCATGTCGGCCGAGGGCTCAAATCGCAGGATCATCATATCCCGACGTTCCTCCCAATCTTGGAATGCCCCCTTATGCGTGTCCCACCACCACGCCGGTGCTGCGTGCATGGCTAAATCAAGTGCCCATAGCCTTCGCTTTCTTGGAACCTCAGCTTCAAATGTTCACAGAAACTCCTTAATACTACTAGAACCATAAAAGTAGGGCAGTTCTCTTACCTCAGAGGAGATGCATCAGAATTCCCATGTGATCCTAAGGCATCGCAGCGCAGATACATCATGTAACCGGTTCTGCCAATTTTCTATTTCCTCGTCGGAGTTTGAGAAACACTCGCTATCATTTTCCCAGCAGAGTACACCATCGACTATGGGGTTGATCCAATCTTCATCCCATGCAGTTAAATTATAAATATGATCCACATATTATTCTTCACGCACTGGTTCCGTATACTGTTCTCCTTCTACAGGGTCTAATGGTACTATCACCCGTGTACCTGCGTTTTCAAATACCATGCTTTTTTTCTTCAAATTGTTGATACCTCCCATATCAATGGCCTAGTCCAATCTTAGGAGTGCAGGATAGGGGTCTGCATCTTCTACAATCTAAATGACCTCAAAGTCAGCTCAGACCTTAACCCTTGCGATATCTACCACGATCTTTGACAATCTCCCCAACGGTATGATCTTCTGCTGATTAGCCATGCGCAGCTGGATATTGGACCATTCCAGCTTAGGTTCTCCCATTTTATTCCAAGTTTTCTTAGGTATTATGTTCGCATCTAAGCCTAGGTCCAGAATAAACTTATCCATCTTGTAATCACCAATTTGCGCGGTTAACCGTATTTCCCTACCGGTGCGCTTCTTATGCTTGTACAGTTTGTGCACATCCTTAACTTCCATGGGTGGGTTTGTTCTTTTTGTGTAGCTCTCTATCAAATCTTGGAGGTTTTCTATGACCCTTTGGTTGCGTAGCAGCTTCATACATGCCTACAAAAATGGTTTGACCTCGGCATCTGCTTTGAGGTTCGCGAGGGCTTGAGGAGTAGATACTCAGCCTTAGCAACATCTTGGCGAGCTGCGACAAAGGTTTCCTTTTCCTTTTCTAAGTCCAAACCTTCTTGTTTGATGGCTGCTTTTCAGATACGAAGCTCCACCTCGGCTTTCTTCGCAGCTCCCCCGGTGGCCATGACGCTGCGTGTTATAATATTAACACTTGGTCCTTCATCTCATGATTCTACCTTGACCCTTTGTACATTATGTGTAGGTGTCTACAGCTTCTCCTGCATCTTAGCTATCATAATAGGGCAATCTTCGATCACGTGATCTAGCTATCTACAATATCTGTAGGATTGTTTTGCAGGGTTCGTTTAGTCCCTTGCAAAGTGCACTATTTATCGGCAGTTATAGCAAATCAGTTGTCCTCTCCCCCTACCTGCGCTTCCACCTTATCCTTCTCCCCTACCCCTATCTGGGGAGCTACCATACTTGAGGGGGATCTTGGTGAAGAAGGGTTTGATTGTACCCTATATAGGTTTCCTCTATCTATCATCAGATCATAGGTCTAGCAGTTCTACTCATCATGTCCTACAGATCTGCAAAACCTTAACCATTTTTGCTTCACTTCTGGGACATATGCGTCAAGGCGAGGGCAGTGGTTGGTATCATGCAGCCTAACAATGTGACAATCATTGCTCCACAGTACCGGCCCACTTGGCCCCGCAGCTTACCTAGGACGCAACGGGCAAGGTCCCCCAACTTGCATGTAGTCTACTAGCAGCGGACAATTATCCTTGGTGTGGCCATTCACCCTGCATCGTATGCACCACCTGTTAGGGATAGCCTCTGTTCCTCATTCCTTCCATAGATTCTGGATCTCCATATGCATTGCCTCTAGCTGTCCTTGTATTTGTTGCACTCCTATCTTGGTATTGTCTCTTGGCACAGCTTCCAACTTCAAGCAATCTCCAAGGCCTTTTCCTGCGATTCAATGGCTTGTTGACCCATTGGGATGTGTAGGTGGGGCAGCAACATAGCAATGAACCACTCTGTGTGTTGCCTGTCATCATACAGAAATCCTCCTTCTCTAATTACCTTCTTTAATAGTTGGTCAGCTTCCCATACTGACTCGGACGGTCCTTGCTTGAAATCTTTCAGATCGTTCACTATCTGAGAGTAGGACTTAGGCTTCTTGAACTGTTGTTTCAAGGCATTATTAATATCTTCAATGGTCACACTCACATGTTGAGCTATGTATCCCATATACCAGTCCAAGGCTCTTCCTTCAAAGGCAAGGGATAGTTGCGCCCTTTGCACAGCATCGCTGGCCACGTTCTACGTAGTCCATACTGATCCTACAACAAACCAGAACTGATCCATGTCTTCATCCCCTACGCCCTTGAAGGTAGGTAGCTTCATGTGTGAGGCCATCTCATTTTCTGGTGGGGGAGGAGGTACGGGTGTGTTCTTACCCCTGTGTTGGCTCGACGGTGGTGTAGTTGGAGGTTCTTGCGCAACCAAATCCCTTACTAGACTATATACATATCTATCTCCTTCTTGGTTAGTTCTGTAGTACTTACCACTATGCGTTGTACCCTCGCTCTGATTGGAGCTCATTCACTCTATATGGTTGCACAAAATGCTCTTTTCACACAATAAGATCTTAATCAGTAATGGCAGAGTTTTCATAAACTTACACAGGAAACCCTTGGAGAACCTTCGTTCTGCCTCAGAATAGGACACAAATTGGTCAATTGCAAATTCCATCACAAATCCTCCCAGCACACTATCGACCCAGTCATCTACCGTACGCGTGATAGTATTGTCAATTTTTTCTAACTGCTAGATCAGATCTGGAGTCCACTGTGTGACCCGCTCGTCCTTCCAACACGTCTAGAAATCTACGAGCCTTGCTAACCACTCCTCAAGCTCGGTTGCGAATGTCACGAAGAAAATTTTGTAGATCTCTGTGAAAATGTACTTATTCTTCCACTTCTCTGTGGTCAAATTTGCACTGCGATTCTCTTTCATTGCAAATTCCTTAACTTTATTTTCGAACCACTCGTTGATTTATTTCTTCTTAGGTCTCTAATGTGTTCTTGGCATTACCCGATCCCTCTCTCAAAATGCTCCTGGTCCTAGAAACGGAACCATTTGTTGGCTTGAGGGGTCCTGACCCAGGTTCGAAGGTTAAGGTTTGCCAACAAACCCCTATACTACTGGCCCTTTCGGTAGTGACCTGCTTGCACAAGCCAAAGTCTCACCCGAAGCAGTATGGGAGGGTGCTGGAACCAGGTTTCCACACCCTGAGAGAGAGTAGGTAAGTCAAGCAGGTCAACGTTCCCAGCCTATTGAGTTCGCACTTAAAAATATCTATTCATAGGCTTATTGACAATATAATCCATAGTATAACAGAGCTATTATTATGCACAGATCTAGTAAATACCTCTACATCCACATGCAGAATACCAATTATCAGCACATGATACTATAATCGCAGTAATTAACAGATCATAGATACATATACAAGAAACATAGATACTTTTACAGTTCGCAACAATTAAAAAGACACTTTCGCAACTTAATCATATAGCCTAGGTTCACATCAATCATAACCAAACAGATCCAGATAGCATCAGATGTCCAACAATACTTTGCATATATATTAATATCAAAATCCACTTACAATCCCAAAATACCGCCTGCACACACGCCAACAGGGTCTGCACATAGCAGGACTGAGGATCTTCGCGCACACAGCCAGCAGGAGTCCTTACCCAAACAACCCAACAACAGATCTAACAATTCGTGTCTAGCATCAATCTCAATTCTTTCCTACTTTAAGACTCAAAACATTCATCTACTTATATCGATTTAGCCTATGCATCCACTGGTCCGCAAACCATGGTTTGCGGACTCTTGGTCTACCCTTGACCCATTACAATTCATTCGGGGCTTTGACCCACCCCAAAACCCCTGCGTTAGACTAAATAATACCAAAAATATACAAAAATGGACAAAATTCGCAGCTTTAGGGGACCCTAATCCAACAATGTGAATAAGCTCAAGTAGATTGAGCATCTTTTCGGTATGTACAGATTTTGTTTCTCAACAGTAATCATCAAGCTTGAGCCCGAGGAGAAGGCCATAAGAGCTTGGCCAAGTCCTCATCAATTTCAGAAATTTTTCAATTTTTCAAGAGAGAGGCACTGGAACTACAAGTTCTTTGTTGTACCACAGGGGCACACCATCCCCACTGGAGCCACTGTTATCACACATAAATTTTTAATTTTTGATTAGGGTCACTTGTCTAAGTTTCATCTGTCTCATAAGGTTGGTCCATGAAATTGATGAAAAAATGATGAAATAATTCTTTATCCTAAGTCAAAAACACATCATTAGTCATGTCATCTCAGTCATATCTATCAAGTTTCACTTTAGGTTCACATGCATTGGTTTAAAATTCATTTTTAGTCACATGTCTAATTTTTCCTGATTCTGCAGCGAATTCTATGCAAAACAGGTGATTTTCGCTGCAGAATCACCTAATCATTCTGCAGCAAATCTGTAAAATTTATAACTGAGAACGCTGCAGAATCATGTTTTTTCTGAAAAAATGAATGGGATGATGAACTGTCACGTATTTAGTGGTTTAGGGTAAAGATAAAGTCATACAATTTATTTTCATAATCATCTAAGCATGCAAAAGCATAAATACCACCCATCATTGCTTTCCACTCCCTCATTTGTCATCATTCTCTCCACATTCGAATTTAATTCCTTAAAAAAATCACCCAAGCTCCTATTTTTCATTAAATTTTAAACCTTTTCATGTATAAGTTAGTTCTCACCTTTTAAAATTTAGCTTTGTGGCAAACGACTTATTGTCCAATTCGTTTTTTACAGGTGTCACATTTTTAAGAGGGCATTTTGGGTTATAAAGGGAGATGGCCACGAAGAGGAAAGCATAAAAAAGAGGATTTGTGGTTATATAGGAACCCATGGAATTGAAAATGATCATGGAAGACCTCAGCTTCACACATGTTTTCATCCAGACAGGTTACATGCATTTTTGTCAGGAGCTACAAGGGGATTTGTTGTGTTTTTTTGGACTGTTTGAGCTGTTGGTTTCAAGAGAAATTTTCAAGAAACTTAAGATGATTTTCAAAACTATGAAGGAGGATTTTTATAAGAACAAAAAAAGGAACAATAACCTCTTTCAATTTTCTCCCCAGTACTACCAATTTGGATATTCGAAGTTTCTTTTGGGACCTATTTTCAGAATTTTGAATTTTCCTGTTTTATACATGATTGTATAGTGTCGATTACGGAAAACTGAAGATGGTTTTCAAAACAACAAGAGAGGTTTTTCTTCTAATCATGTGTATCTACAAAAACCTCCTCCATTTTTGAAGCAGCTATCCGGGATCGAGAGATAGGATCTTACGAGTGCAACCTTATTTTTCAGGAAAAACAGATTCATTTTTATTGGTAGATGAAGTTGCTGAAGGTGAAAAATTTGTTTCTTGAGGAGGGTAAGATGTATTTTGAACCAAATTTTCCTTATCATGCTTCATCCTATCATTTAACATAACCATGGACCTTTTCTAGGCCTAAAATCCCAATTTTGTGAAGTCTGTGGGAAGTTAGGAAATTCCACAGTGTGTCCTAGTCTTGAAGCCCAGTTTTTGCTGCGGAATTTCTGAAGATATCTTTTTGGTTCTAAGCCACTTAAATTGACCTGGTTAAGGAACTCTAAGGTTTTTATTTAATTTTTTTTTATCACCTAACACCATCCAATGGTCAGAAGTAGCATATGTACAACACAGATGACCTAATTGTTTTCGCTATGGAATTTCGCTGTGAAAGTAGCTAAAAACTATGTTTTTACAGTAAAGTCAGTTTTTGGAAATGTCTGAGGGGTAAGTAACTTTTTCAAATTTTTTTCTCCATGGGAAATTTCAAAGAGTAACAGAGCAGTGATAAAGAGTATCAGAACAGAATATTGCTGAATGGAAACATTTGTCATGAAGATGGTTTGGAGATGCCAGCTCATCATGCTGCCATATCATCAACGTAACAACTCCTTAATAGTAGGCATAACATTTTCATGAAGACAGTGAGGGTAGTTATGTTTTTATTGTGGTCAGTATTGTTGAAGGACATGATTCCTTTCGAGGAAGTTAGATTATCTTTAGATAAAACTGTAATAAATAGGTGTTTGAGTTATGTTAGGACTCTAACTCCTAATTTAGTAGGTGTCAGCTTCTAGTTATAAATATCTAGTTTGTGGTTAGATTAGGTGGCAGTAAAAGAACTTAATGATCTAGCCATTTGTAATATTGGATGTAAAGGCTAGATGCCTATAAGTAAACAATACTTCGATGTATGAAGGGTTGGAATATGTTACTGCTGAATTCTACAATTGTAAACAGGTTTTGATCAGTAATATAGAGTGGCTATTGGTTTCATCCTTCACCTGAGATTCATTTGATGTTTTCATAAAAATTGTCCTATGTATCTTATTAATTTCTATCAATATATTAACGTTTGATTACTCATAATTTGTGCTTTGCATGCTCTGGCTTCCTTTCAAGCATTAAACTATTGGATATCTTTATCAATGCCCTGCTTTTAGTACCTTAATGTTCTTTACTCAGAATTAATGTTTCTCATGCTCTGACTTCCTTTGAACATTTATATATTGAGTAAAATCTGTGTGTGTGTATTCTACTTTCATTTAAATATCTACATGCCTCAGATTCCACAAGGAAAGCCTTTGTCATTGAGATCTCTGTCACTGACTCCATAGCCCAATGGTAGTAAGCCTTCATCTTTCAACCTGCAATAATACAAATCCAAGACATAATTCATAGAGTTAGCCATCTAGTACTATCATTATTCAATATCATAAAACCCCCTTGAGAGAGCCCTCTCAAACTGAAGAGGCTAAGCTTCAGTTAGAAGTGGTTTGAAAGAGTTACTCAAAGTTGACCATTGAAGCAACCCAATGGGACTCAATTTGGTGATAAGAGAAAAAAAGTTTCATATTAAAACCAGAAGTCATTCAAAGAGTCACTCGGCCTCAAAATCTCCTCCAACTTCTAGATCTGAGGTTGTTGAACCTTCAACTAAATCTCCTAGCTTGATTATTAAGCCAATTGATGAAACTTTGATGCAGGAGCATTAGCTCTCAAATTCAAGTTCTAAATGTGTGGTTACACCTAAAGGTCTAGACATCAACCCAAAGGGGGTTCATTGTAAAAAAAACATTGTAAAATATTTTGTAAAAGTGTTTTATTAGCAAGCAAGCATAAGGGTAGAAGATTCTAACTAGATAGATGTTAGTGTATGATGTTTTATGTTACACATCCCTGAAGAAATGGGATGAATCGAGAGAGAGTTTAATTAAAATTGCAAGAAGATAGGACTTTGTTATATGAGTCATAGATAGGGATAAGTTTGGTTTTCTAGAAATAGAAATTGTTCCAGGAATTAAGGAACAAACTGTTGATTTGTAGGAGGCAATTTGAGTTGAAGGATTAGGTTGATAGAGTAAAGAGAGAATCGAATTGTAAGCCTACATGCATAACTCAGAGTTAGAGGGTTTAGTAGAGGAGAAGATGGCCAAGTAAAAGAAAAAGCAAGCTATAGACATAATAAGTTGGAGTTATTATGTGTATGTATAGTTTATTTGCTTAATGAACAGGCAGATTCATCAAATGTTGTGTGTTTTTTTTCTTTTGTAGTCTGTGTGATGTAATTGAACAATCTGAGGAATATTGGTCAGTTGTGTGGTTGACTAACTTTGTACATGCATGCCTAATAATATGTAACTGGGTAGAATTACTGCGTGATTCCAGTTAGGTTGATACTGGGTAGAAACAAATAGGTTCCAGTCTTTATAGAAGCTTGTTGATGGCTTGAGAAGACAATGGGAAAACATAGTGTTTGTGCATATTATTTTTATTAATTCATGAATGTATTAAAACATGAAGGAGTTACATTTCATGGTGGTGCAATGTCTGAGCATGACCACCATATGTAAGTGTGTTTGAGTATATATATTGATTTTACATTGATGCGCATAGGATAGTGATCGTCAGATATATGAGAAGAGAAGTTTGAAACTGTGAGAAGACGAATAATGGAGTAAGGGTGTTGAAATAGTCAACTCATAGACTTATGAAGAGTTGAGATGCCTTTGATATTGACCAGGATATTGACTGATGTATGTCTACAAGGTTAAATAGAGTTTTGGATTTAAGTATGTGGAGAGACAAGTGAGACCAGGAACCGATGGTAGTTGTGCATTACAAACACGATATAACAATTTTTTTACACAATGAGGATTGGTCAAGGTTGAAATGGAATTCAAATTGAAGTTGTAGAGCTTGGAAAGGTTCAACGGTTGAGATCATGTCATGGGAATAAAGTGGGTGATGAATGATCGAGAAGCTAGATCACACTCATGAATATGAGGTTGTTAAAGGACCCTTAGGACTGCAATGAATAGGCATGTGCTAACTAATGATTGTCATTGCAATTGGGCATGATCATACACTCGTACTATTATTTGTTATTGTGATGAGCCTTGGTTCAAGGAGTCTGGTTATATGGGTAATGCGAGAGTTAGTGTTAAGCACCTATTATCATTTACGATGAGCTTTGTAAAGGAAGCCTTGGGTCACAGTGAAGTGGCCATGTGAAGAAGCGAAGGGTAATGAGGTGTAAGTATGAAGCACTAGAGTGTAAGAGTGATGGATTTTAAGCCTTAAAGTAATGGTCTTGTGAATGGTGACTGAGCGCTTAAATGTTAAATGCACATAGTTTAGAGATTAGTGAAAAATTAGTAGATGTGATGGGAGATCCAATCTTGGATAGAAGTCTAAGTTTAGAGTTGAGCCAAAGTTGGTAAGAAAAGGTTAGTAAGAGGTTTTATGAACCTTGAAGTGTGTGTTTCAAACTTAGAGCACACTGAGAGAGTAAAATCCTTGGGTTTGGGTAGGCCTAGTCTTAGGACTGTCATCATTTGGTATCAGAGCATGCATTATAGATCTGTGAGCAATAATTTCCTGTTGGATTATAGATCTGTGGTTATACCTATTGGAAATCATGAAGTCATTTTTTGGCATAGTTGAAATCAGCTGAGAATTTTGTGTACTACCTAGTGAAAAATGCAGCCATCAAATTGCATCCATTACTATTAGAGGAGACACTATTTACCATGAATAGAACAATGTTTCTGTTGCATGAATGGAAAGAATCAATCTGAATTATAAATCACTAGCAGAGAATGGGGATCTGGCTCGAAGTTTAGATTTGGACAGGAGAACATGGATCATTTAACAGAGAAGACAAATGAGGAATAATTCTAGCAGTGCGTATGGTGATTTTATGTTGATTGCAGGTGGCAGCAACTATATATTGAAAGAGTACGCAGTGGAAGCATGGTAGTTCAAAACCTGGGAGATTTTATAATGTTACAGTGGATCATGGCTTGTAATCTATGACACAAGAGAAGTTGCAGAGGACAAGCTAACCAAGAAGCAGATTGATTAAAGAGGTATGGAAGTTTTTTTAATGATTAGCAGCAATTGAATGAATGAAAATTTAGGCACAAGACTACATTAGTAAGATTGTAGGAAGAACTTTTGGAAGTTCTTGGAGTGTAGCAGGACCTTATTCTAGTCAAGGCTTGGAATAGACAGGGACATAAGAATATTTAAGAGAAGTGAGTACATCAACCAGAGAGGTAACAAAAATTAGTGATGTATCTCCGCAAAAGAAGATCACAGCCTTAAGAGCAGTGATGAAGGAAGCCAGTAAGGGTTTCCACATGGAAGAAGAGTGTGGCTAGAACCTAGTATTTCAACTAAGGTTGAAATACAAGAGGATATTTAAGTGTTCTCAAGAGAAGATGATTTGAGGATATAAGCCTAGAAGGAGCAGGAAGGAGTGCTCAAGAGGTTCCTGACAGAGGACTAGTGCTTGCCAAAAGAACAAGTACAGAGGAGATCTTGGTGAGGTAAGTTGTAGCAGGGAGAACTTGTTACTATAGAGGCTTAGTACAACTCATAGTGAGTGTGAGAAGCTCACGAAGATGGAGAAGAAGATGACTACTGATAGTCATAGCAAAGGTTCAGGGAGAAGCCATAAAGTGAAGAAAGAATATGCCAAGGAAAATGGCATATGGAAGTAGTTGAATGATGAAGAATATGAGAGGGAGAAGGCTGAAATAGTATTCCATCTTGAAGTATTACTGGAGTTGTTACAAAGAAATAAGGAAGACCAGAGATGTGGTTTTCTTGTAAGAAGAAAGATGAGGTGGGATAGGCTACAGAAGAAGAAAGGGAAAATGATGAAGGCTCAAGGAGAGGATGAGGTACTCAAGGAAAGTGGGTATTAGGATGAAGATTTGATGGATGAAACATCAAGTGAGGCCAAGAGGTCTCATGATTTGAAATCTAATATCTTGTATATGTCTGCAGGTGAAACATATGAGGAAGAACAATTTTATGATATTGTCACACAGAAGAAAGAAAGTAGACGGAATCTAAATTATGTTCTGAAAGAAGATGGGACAGTTAATTATCATATAAATTCTCATACACAGCCGAGAAAAGGAGTTGTTTTACAACATGTTGCAAGGACTGAAAACAGTGGAAGTTTTGCTCATGATGATGGCCAAAAGTAAGAAGAAGAAGCAAAGGATATCAAGTACTCAAATGCTATGCTTGAGGAAGCTAATATGAAGACCATTGAATATTTTTTGAGTCATGTAGAAGACTTGGAATAGAAAAAGGGTTTGATGACTGAATCATCAAATAATACCATTGGGTCTTGTGGTTTTAAAACGGACAAATTGTGTGTGATTCCAGGTTTTGTAGGGCACAAACAATCTTTTGGAACTGTCTTGAATGAGGTTAAAAGTTGTTGTTAGGCTCCTATAATAAAAGGGATCATAATTTTGAATTGACTATGTTAAGTTTTGTAATATTGTACATACCTTTGCTTTCTGCAATTTTTTTCCATATTAAAAAATTAAAAGAGGGTATGTCCTAAAAGAATAATCAAAGGACCAAAAGAAAGAAATATAAAAAAAGATATAAAATATGAACCCCACCAAAAAGAAACTAAAATAAATTGAAATTTTTGCACATTCAAATGCCACTACTCTTAGCTACTTTACTTATACAGATAAAAGTGTGTGAAGCTTGTCCAAAAATGCCACAATTCATGGTTATCGTATAGTTTAATCTTGGTCATTCGTGCCTTTAAATTTCATGTTATGATAGTTAGTGAATAAAGACCCGACCAAACCATTTAATCTTGGAATATTAGTAGTTAGGTAGAAAATAAAATGAGCTCATAAGTTTAATTTGAGCCATTGGAAGATATAAGGTTAGAAATAAGTTAGTTTGATTATCAAAAGAAAATAAAAGGGTTAGCAAGCTCAAATGCACCCAATAAAAAAAATAAAAAAATGTTAGGATGAAATAAAGGGTAGGTAGGATACTTTCAAAAGTTATGGAAAGCATCATATGGTTTATCTCTTATCACTAATGTCTTTCTAACATTTCCCCTTATCATAAAAACCCTTTTCCCCTTTAGAAACAATTTCCCCTTGCTAAATCCCTTTTTACTCTCTTGGAAACCATTTCCCCTTATCCTAACCCTTTTCCCCTACTAAAAACCATTTTCTCTTTGAAAAAACCCCTTTACCTTGACTAACTCTGCCTTTTCATAAAAATGCAAAATCCACTTTTCAATAGTTAAGGGTGCTTAATATATTAATCAGACCCCACTTCCCTTTTAAATTAACCCCCCGTTTAAAATATTTCCCGACAATTGCTTTGAATTAACCCTTCCACTTTATATATTCCCTGACCCCCCTTATTTCAGTTTAACATAACCCCATATTATATTTCATAAACCATCTGCATAAATAATTCCCGACCCCACCTCTTTGAAAACCCCCAACTCATCCTACCGCCCGATAACTATTGATCTTATCCAACGACTCCCGAACCCTTTCACACTCCCCATTGTTCGAACTTTAAAACAGAGGGGGGGTGCGAAATGGGTGGTTTTATTCCCCCACTCCCCTGCCACGCGACACTACCCCATTTTATCGCACCCCCCACTCCCAAACCGCCAAACTACTTTTTTTTTTGTGATAAACCACCCAAGCCGTGAAATAAACCACTTGAATTTCAAAAAAATAATAAACAAATAAAACCCCCATGCCAAGAAATAAATTCTCATTTTTCCAAAATAATAAAACCCCGCCCTAACCATTATTTAATTATCTCTGTTAAATTGCGAAAAGACCAAAAATCCATTTGCCGACCAGAATTAAAGCCCACAGTCGCCTGGACCATTTTGCAGACCAAATTCACTATATTCTAGGTAATTATGAATACCCGAAGCCATTAAATAAACTTGTTAATTCAATAATTAGACGAATTAATGGCTTCCCAGAGCGTCCAGACTATAAAACCTCTTCAACCACCCCTGTTAGATGTCGACCACACCCCTTTGGCCGATAAAGACTTAAAAATATATGACACTGTGACTGATAGCAATCTTTTAGAGCTCCATTACTAGAGCCATGATAAATTTGTTGATCAGGCAGATGATATCCATCTCTGGGACTCTAATTTTCCCAAATACATATTCCCACAAACGTATCAGTTCCCTAAACTCATTAGACTATTCCAAACAAGCTATTTGCCAAATGAAAGAGCTATAGTTACTCCAAACCAAGAACTCCTATTTATAATCACTGCTCAATCCATCAATCAAATGCTATAGATTCAACCACGGCCTGATGGAGTTCCTTTCTCCATTGAAACCCTTGTTGACCTTTACTTGAAGCTACACTTCCCTAAAAGGTTCCAAATCTTTCATAATTTCCTCCCTCCATCAGTAGAAACTCCTAAAAACAATCCTCCATACTCTGCCACCATGTTTTCAGAAAGAACCAGACAAATTGTAACCATGTTGTCCTTTATTTTAGGATATTTCACTAATGAGCATGTAAATGAATCTATTATTGGTTTCCTATCCATATTTTTCCCAGGTCAGCCTTCAGCTACAACTTTTAATTTCACCCAATACCTGGCAGATGCTATGCATGATCAACTGATCAAACTGCCAAAAGAAGGATTATTCAAATACTCCTCAGTATTGTTTCATTTGTTCCTATATTTTCAATCAAAAAGGTTTGCAGTTAACCTACAAAAAATGGACAGAAAGGGTAATCCCCAATCTGTTGAATTTTGGACATCCTTGATCAGAAAGGATTCCACTAAATTTAGTTTCAAAGACTTTATTAATTCTTTTATATATCCAATTGTTAACATGCTTAGCAGTAGCATTCAACCTAGAATCAGTGAAGAAATAAAAAAGGTTCTACAGTTGTCAGATCAGAGCAAAACAAGATACTGGTATTTATACCAGAATCATACAGAAATCAGAGTGTATGGAAGTCAACTAGCTCCATACAAGCTTCCCAAATACCTCCCAATGAGGATATTTTCTTTAGAATACACCAGAAAAATCTTGAATTCTGATGAGATCAATTTCCTTTCAGCCAAAAAGAAGACCCAATTCAAGATTAAAACCAACTAGGGCCTTTTATATGCAACAGTAGGAATGTTGGACAGCAAGCAGACATATGTTTACAAGAGTTAAAGTTCAGTAGCATTTTCAAATGGTCTTATGACCCCTTGGGTGTCATAATTAGATTAAGAGTTAAGTTCAAATTGACCCTTTTCATTCATGAGTCAAAGCCTGAAATTGAAATGTATTCCAACCAGTCAGAGTGGTTGGAAAATACTTTACAGGAGGTGGAGAAGCAGCTTGATACTAGTTCCATCCTGCTTACTCCAGCCCCACATGACAAAAATTCAAAGAGGGCTAGAGAAGAAGGCTCTTATTCTACAGAAACTACTTCTGATACTAAATTGAAGCTTATGTATAGAAAGAAGACAAAGTTAAATCTACTGATAGAATAGGAATAGATAGTTGAAACCATTGAAACAGATATTGTTGTCAGAGATGATGCACCTCCAACTCTTTCAGAAGAAACACATCTGTCATCAACCTCCAGTGCACAAATCATTCAAAAGAAGAATAGTGAAGAGGTTTTATCATCTAGCAAACTAGTTGAGAAAGAGAAAGATATTATGGAGAAATACAAAGAGATTAAAATTAGAAATGAAGAATTAAAGGTTGTAACATATGCACAGTACAGGAAGAAAAATCCCAGTGACCAAAATAGATTTCTTTCAGCTTTTGACATCAAAACAATGAAGATGCAAATGATATTTCTACAACCAAAAGTGTAGGCCCCAAAAATATCAGAAGATTATAAAAATAAAACCTTTGAAGTTCTTGCCAAATATGTGCATCCAATTGACTAGATTGAGTTTCAAAAACAGGCAAGAGAAATGATCTATTCCACCATGACACACAAAGCTTTAAGTGTCCAAAAGTTACAGAATTCTCTAGAAAATATAAACACACAGTTAAAGCTAGAGAAAGCTTCATCACAAGAAAAGGATAATAGGATAAAGTCACTTGAATATTGTGTAATGGAAGTTGGTTCTAATCCAAAAGATATCAAAGAAGCAGAAGAACTAAAAAGAAGAAGAATGTAGACATAGCTGCACTAAAGAAACAGCTAAAGTTACCAACTACAGAGCATCCACAAGCCAAATAGGTTTTGGAAATTGATAATCAAAGGATGAAATGATGAATCTCATCATTCAGTTGACAACTTAATTGAAAGAAATGGAAACAAAAATGGATAAAATTGTGTAGGAAAAGCAAGCTAGTATGGAAGAAGTTCCCATTACTGCTATTCCTATAGCATCTACAGCAGTTCCAGCATCTACATCAGCTCCATTGTCTACAGTAGCTACAGTATCAACAAAAATTCCAACAATTACACCAACAACAAAATCATCAATACCAACAACCAATCCCATTAATGAGGCTAGCAAATTGATTAAAGCAATGGAAGATATGTCAATTCAGACTACATAAATTAACAAGCTCAAAGAACAAGTAAATTTTTTAGAAGATGGAAATAAATTGGTAGAAGTAATGCATCAGGAAGAAGTACAAAAATCCAACAGATTGACTGAAAGAATCCAAAAGTTAGAAAAGGAGTTATCACCAAAAGAGCCTTTAGCCCAAGCAAAACAAAAATTGTGGGTCAATATCATTAACTCAATTAATGATATTTGGCCTTCTATACAGATAATATTTGAACATAATGACTTGGTAAAGGAAGATGGTAATGTAATTCAAAAGGTAGAAGCAAATCTTGGAAAGAAACCAGAGGAAGACTCTGAAATAATAAAATTCCTAAATTCTAAAAAAAAGTATGAATTAGAAGAACTCGGGATAGCTGACAGAACATATACTATCTTAGAGGTGAAGAAAGTGATTTCCAAGAGAAATATGATGATACAGCTTGAGGACAAATGTCAGACAATGGAACTTGTAGTGAATAGGTTTATGAACAAGTTTGATGTATTAAGACAGAAAGGTCTGCCTAATCCTCTGTTAATCAATGATAAAATCATGAGACATGAAGACTATGATAAGAAGATGAGGGAAGTAGCCAAAGAAACTTCTAACAGTTCAACAATGAAGGGTGTTCCCACATGCAAAGTGCTCCTTCAAACTTTAGAAAATTTTTTTTACCTCCAGCATGAGGTAAATCACCTTTTTGTGAATAAGCCCACGTTTGCCAAATATTCAGAAGCAGATGAAATTTACCAGAAGATGATGAAGATAAATATTCTAGATGAAGAGACATGGGAAAAATGGTGTGATTTACTATGACAGGTGAAAGAAAATATAGGTAAAAGAACGCAGATGAAAGAAGGACATATGAAAACAAAGACATCGTGAAAGAAACAAACAGATGACAACAATCAAAGAAAACAAGGATAGATTTCAGTCAGTTACTAGGTGTCACTTTCTTCTTGCATGAAGATATTTTATTTTCCTTAAATAAATCCTAGTCAGTTGACATGATATTTTTTGGTAATATGTTGTATAAATACTTCATCAATTCGAAGGATCAAGGGTGGATTTCTGAATATTTCCATAGATGACTGATCTATTCCCAGAGGGTTATTGTACCTTTTTCTAGTTGACAGACGAGACAAGTTATAAATAAATTTCTTTACAGGATTCATGTGTTGAGCTATCTCAGTGAAGTATATATTTCAATTGTTTATGTTCTTTTCTTAAGTATTCCATAAATTTTAATGTGTTCTAAATATAAGTGATATAATAGGAGTTTTACTGTATAATTTGTTTAAATACACTCTGCTTTGAACTGTTATACATTTCTATGTTTTATTCTGATATCTAGTTTAAAGAATTCTTAATTTCCCTCCGATCCCAATTGACCTCCTTCACCTTCCTTCATTATCTGGTTTAAGGAATTCGTAATTGCTTCTTTATCCCGATTGAAAATCACTTCACCATTCAACCTTGAGATGTGATTTTTCTCACCTATCCTGCCCTGTAACACTTTCTTTATAAATTGATCTTGTTATGTTTACAAATTAAAATTAACTCCATAGCCCAATGGAAAATGGAAAAGAACCTATCCATATAAATCATTAATTCCACCAACCAAATCAAAATCAATCCAAAACAAGCATACATAACTATCCTAAAATTTATTAAACAAACAAAGTTAAATCATTAAGAGAGAGCCCTCTCTGAGCATTAGGAAGGCTAGATCCTAATCTCCAAAAGTGGATGATAGTTACCTCTGATATTTCTTTTTAACGCCTAGAACAACTCTTGGAAATTTTGGAGTGATAACAGCTGCCAAGAAAATTATGATGATGAATGGTTTTCAGAGGAAGACAAGGATGAATTATTGCAGCATAAAGAGTTTATAGATTCCTTAATGAATGAAGGAAGTATCTCCAATGGAGATGAGACAGTGATGTCTCATATGTTGGAACCTGTTATTGGTAAGGACAGGTAGAATTTGGCTTTCTTAAGTGGCCAAAAGGAGACTGTTGGATAGACATCTAGAGTTGTCACCGAGATAGGGAATCATAATTCTATTCTAATAAATAATGAAGCAACGTCACTAAGAGATTGGATTTGTGACAAAGAAGAAGAAAGAAATGAAGATGAAGGTGAGACATATATGTCTCATGCTAAAGAAGAATCATTCTTAGAACTGAAGGAGACTGAACTGACTACCAGGATTATTCAAGGAGTTGAAGGACAACTATGGGATGTTGTAAAGGAAAAGGAGGAGAGTTATGCTGGAATTGATAAGAAACATAGTGATGAGGTGTTTGAAAGGAATCAAGTAGAAATTGAATTGTTGAACTATTTGTTGGAAAGATCTGAGCATGAGAAAGGGATTGCAGACATTGATAGAAGAATGTCTCAAGTTTTTGTTGAGACAAAATAATATATTAGTTTTCTAAACTATGTTATGTTAACTAATATATAGAGAAGTGTGAGTAAATATGTTACTGTAGTCAGGGAATTGGAGAGAAGTTTACTTTTTGAAAGTAAATTTTCAGATAAGGAGCAACAATTGGATATTGTAGAGGAAGATATCTTCAAGGATATTCAGGAAGTTTGGGTGGTAGCAATATCTATAATACTATCTGGAGAAATCTCAAGAATAATAGCAGAAGTTGAAGCAAAAAAAGTTGAAGAAGGTAATCGACAGTTTGAAGATGAATGGACAGAGTGTAACAAAGTGCAGTGGCAGAGCAATGAAAATAAGGTTTGTTTATAGCAGAAAACTGAGTTGCAAGAGGCCATAGATGAATTATGGGAACTTATGCAAGTTCCTAAGAAAATCTATAGCAGGACAAAGCACGTAATCCACTATAAAGTTGAATGGAGAGTGAGGAATTATGAAAGTAAGTACAGTGGAACACTACAGCATAAGGTGTGGAAGCCTAGAAGGTTGCATCCAAAGAGAAATGAAGAAAGTGAAGCTTATAGAAAACAACAAACCAGAGTTTGGGATCCAGGAAAGATGAAGACTGAAGCTGCATGATCAGGTGATCATGTCTTGTTTCTACTTTGGGAGTCTGATGCAGGAGCATTAGCTCTCAAGTTCAAGTTCTAAAAGTGTGGTTAGACATAAAGGTCTAGACATCAGCCCAAAGGGGTCCATTGTAAAATATTTTGTAAAAGTGTTTAATTAGCAAGCAAGCATAAGGGTAGAAGATTATAACTAGATAGGTGTTAGTGTAGGATGAGTTATGTAACACATCCCTGAAGAAATGGGATGACTCGAGAGAGAGTTTAGTTAAAATTGAAAGAAGATAGGACTCTGTGATATGAGTCATGGATAGGGATAAGTTTGGTTTTCTAGAAATAGAAATTGTTTCAGGAATTAAGGAACAGACTATTGATTTATAGGAGGCAGTTTGAGTTGAAGGATTAGGTTGATAGAGTAAAGAGACAATCGAATTGTAAGCCTACGGGAAGAACTTAGAGTGAGAGGGTTCAGTATAGGAGAAGATGGCCAAGTAAAATAAAAATCATGCTACAGACAGAATGATTTGGAGTTCTTATGCATATGTATAGTTTGTTTGCTTAATGAACATGAAGATTCATCAAATTTTGTGCGATGTTGTTCTTTTACAATCTGTGTGATGTAATTGAAAAAGCTAAGGAATATTGGTTAGTTTTTTGGTTAACTAACTTTGTACATGCAGGCCTGATAATATGTAACGGGGTAGAATTATTGTGTGATTCCAGTTAGGTTGAGACTGGGTAGAAATAGAGAGGTTCTATTCTTTGTAGAAGCTTGTTGATGGCTTAAGAAGACACTGGGAAAACAGAGTGTTTGTGCATATTATTGCTGTTAATGCATGAATGTATTAAAAGATGAATGAGTTGCATTGCATGGTGGTGGAAATTATAATCATGGCCGATGTATGTAAGTGTGTTTGAGAATATATATCGATTTTACATTGATGCACAGAGGACAGTGATCATTAGATATATGAGAAGAGAAGTTTGAAACTGTGAGAAGGCGAATAATGGAGTAAGGGAGTCGAAATAATCAACTGATAAACTTATGAAGAGTTGATATGCATTCATATTGACTAGGATATTGATTGATTTATTTCTGCAAGGTTAAACATAGTTTTGGATTTAAGTCTGTGCAAAGACAAGTGAGACCAAGAACTAATGGTAGTTTTGCGTTACAAGCATGATCTAACTATTTTTTTACACGATGAGGATTGGTCAAGGTTGAAATGGAAGTCAAATTGAAGTTGTAGATCTTGGAAAGGTTCAACGGTTGAGATCATGTCACATGAATAAAATCGGAGATGGATGATTGAGAAGCTAGATCGTACTCAGAAATATGAGGTTGTTAAAGGACCCTTGGGACTGCAATGAAGAGTCATGTATTGACTGATGATTGTCATCACATTCGGGCATGATCGTACACTTGTACTGTGATTTGGTATTTCGATGAGCCTTGGTTCAAGGAGTCTGGTTATATGGGTAATGCGAGAGTTAGTATTAAGCACATATTATCATTTACAATGATCTTTGTGAAGGAAGCCCTGGGTCACAATGAAGTGGTCATGTGAAGAAGCGAAGGGCAATGAGGTGTAAGTATGAAGCACTAGATTGTAAGAGCATGGATTTTAAGCCTTAAAGTGATGGTCTTGTGAATGGTGACTGAGCGCTTAAATATTAAATGTGCATAGTTTGGAGATTATTGAAAAGTTAGAAGATGTGATGGGAGAGCCAAACTTGGATAGAAGTCTAAGTTTAGATTTGAGCCAAAGTGGGTAAGAAAAGGCTAGTAAGAGGTTTTATGAACCTTAAAGTGTGTGTTTCAAACTTAGAGCACACTGAGAGAGTAAAATCCTCGGGTCTAGGCAGGCGTAGTCTTACGAATATCATTAAACTTCTACTCCTCCCCCGGATCAACATGTTGAAGTTCATGAGTTACAAACTTCAATTCATAAATTGGAAGGTATTTCCCTTTATGGATAAAAGACTACCCATACAAAAATTTCTGAAGACAATTTTGCTTCATCTCTATAATTTCTAGAGTTTTAACTAAATCTAAGTGTGATAAATTAGGAGTTAAACCTTTTGAATTCCCATTACCTACACGTCGGAAAAAGAAACACATTTTAGGTACTAGATCTTAAATAATGTGATTACTTCTTCTTCTCCACCTCACACTCCCTTGATTCAACCCATTTATTCTCAACCTATTTTTCCTTATTATTACCACCATTTGTCATCTTCTTTCACCCATATTCCTTTTCCAAAATCAACCAATGCTATTGTTATCAGTAGTACTACAGGGAAAACCTCATCAACTGTAAACACTCCCACGTCCCCTTCATCAAGAACAACTACTTCTAGATTGAACATTAATCCAAAAATGGAAAATAGGCCATGGAATAATCCAAGAGAAGTTTCTATGACACCTCCCCTGCATCCTCTTCCTAAGCACCCAAAGAGGTGGTTACAATAATATAATCCAGATGATGGTTTACCTGCAGAGGAACACCTTCATAATTTTATGTTGGAAAACAATATTAATGGGGTTTTTGAAGAATATGTAGTTTATAGGTTATTCCCATATACATTTGAAGGATCTACAGGGTCCTGATATTTATCTTTGTGAGCTGGATCAATTACAAATTGGGATACTTTCAAATAATGGTTTTTAAAGAAATTTTGATGATGACAGAACAAATGCCACTTTGATTAATGGCTTATCTTATCTTAAATCTATCCTGAATGATAAAATAAAGGATTTTAATGCAAGATTCAATAAATTATTGAATAAAATCCCAACTGCTTCTATCTCTGGTGTTGATGTCCAAATTGAAAGGTATATCAATGCTCTTCCTTCAAATATTGCAATGTTGTCGATAAAGCTCAGAAAACTATATTTGTTGATAATATGAAGGAGGCTTTGTCTGTTGAAAAATGGGTACTTTCCCTTGAAAATAAATCTACCACAGAAGAAAGAAAATAGACAAAGAAAGTAGCTTTCAAAGAAGAACCCAAGAAGAAATTTTCTAAGGATTCTTATGATTTTGAAGGGTTGAAAAAGGTTCTCAAAACTATGTCAAATGAAATGGTGAAACTTAAAAAGAAATTTTTTGAATCCTCAAAAATATCTTTTAGATCATTCAAAAGGAATCAACCTCCTCACCCTTAACCTCCTACTCAAATTTCAAATGCAGACTATGATAATGAGGATGAAGAAGAAGAAGCAGATACATCAACAAAAGAATCATAGGAAGAAGAGATAGTAGAAGCACACGACCTATGGGACTTTATTTTGACTACTTTAGATAATGAAGAAGAAGAGGAAGCCCTACTAGTCAATGCCCGAAGTAAAGGAACAACAAATAGTAGTCCAACCAACAAAACCCCAAAAAGTCCCAATAATTCGGCAAAGGAAAAAAGGTATGTCTAAAAAACCTTCCAATCAGTCATCTGATCCTTCTCCGAGCACTTCAAAATTATCTTCTCCTTCTCCTTCTTCATCCAAAACTTTAATAGTCTTTGATGCCATTGAATACACCATAGTAGATGATATGAAAAATATTAAAGCTAATAATTCCTTGTATGAAGTCAGTAAATTGAAACAACAACATAAACTGTTACTTAATGAGCTAAATGTTGTCCCCTCATCTCCTTTACCTACAATTGTTGTTACTTCAAAAAATTCAAAAGGAAAGGCTAAAACACAAAATGCCTCTATAGATAAATTGAATCCTTCTAATGCAATTCTGATACGAGATAGATATAATTCTCACACTCCTCCATTTCTTCTGAATTTTGAAATCTTTAACAAAAATTTCCATAATTGTCTAGTAGATTCAGGTGCCTCATCGAATATCATGACTTATTCGGTATGTCTTAAACTAAATGTTACACCTAAGAAATATGTTGTGAAAATTGTTCAATTTGATAGAACAAAAGTCAAGGTTTTAAGAGAGATGAATGAGATATTGATTAGACTATCTTCCAATTAAAACGTATTTCAAATCATCGATATCTTGGTAGTTCCCTAATTTTTATGGTTTAATATTAAGAATGGATTGGTCTGAAAAATTGCATGGTTACTTCTTAACGGATTAGTCACATTTGTGGCTCCCTTACAATGGAAAACCAAATCAAATTATAGTTGATAGGGAGAAACATATGAAGAACTATGTGACCGATTTATATGAAGAAAATGAACTAGTAGTTTTTATGAATAATATCTTGGGAAACTATTCTTAAGAGTCTTTCTTTGGAAGTTTTCCTGCCCAAAATTCTCCTTTTCCTGTTGATTCTGTTTCATCTCAAATAAAACATTTTTCACAAACAAATTCATCAAGATGTATTAGTATTGTTGAATATCCCATAAATAAGCTTGGCAATTTATTTTGGACACTTTATTTTTATGGATCGAAGTCTAACAATGATGCAGGAGCTGGATGTATTTTAGTTAATGAAAATGGAGAAAAAACCATGCTTTTCTCCATGCTAGAGTTTGATATCACTAATAATGTAGCCGAGTACAAAGCGCTTGACCAAGGTTTGCAAAACTCCATTAGTCTAGACGTGAAATATCTTAAGGTTTATGGTGATTCTGATATCGTTATCAAACAGGTAAGGAATACAATTCACTATGTTTTGAATCGCCTTAAACGTTATCAATATTTAATTCAAGATTTGACTACTCATTTTATGGCATTTAACATAACTCTAATTCTTATCATTCAGAGTGCTAGTGCAGACCTTTTGGCTACTGTTGCTTCAAAACTCATTCCTCCTAAAGACTTCAGTCCAGATAGATTTTCAATGGAGCTGATTTTTTTCCCTTCTATCCCAGATGGAATTATAAAATGGTGAGTATTCAATGATGATAATTATCTCCTAAGTTTTTTGACTTCTGAGAGTTATTATTCAAATCAGATTAGTGATGAGGATGAACATGATATGAAACTCAATAAATCTTCCAATGAAAATTCATTACCAAAACATGTAGTGAAGTTATAAGATTTATATGACTTAAAGGATATATTCAAGAAGCCAACCAACTGTAAACTCCTGAGTAGTACTTTAATATTCAAGCTTGTTAATTTAGGGTGCAAGGATAAACCTCAGAACATCAATTTAGGACTTGGACTCCCACCTAATGAAAGGCTTGCCTTCATACATTTGTTACGAAGATACAAGGACATTTTTGCCTGGATTTATGATGACTTAAATATATATGATACCTCTATCATCCAACATACCATACCCATGATGGCTGATGTAAAGCTAGTTCAACAGAATCTTAGGAAAATTCACCCCAATCTCGAAGCTCAGATTAAGACTGAGTTGAACAAATTGCTCAAAGCCAAAATCATTTTTCCGGTAATACATTCTAAGTGGGTGTCACCGTCCAAAATAAGAATGGTGATATTATAATTTTTATTGATTTCAGGAATTTGAATAGAGAAATCGAAAAAGATAACTTCCCTCTGCCTCCGATGGAACAAATTCTATAGTTTGTTGCAGGATCCGAACTTATGTCATTTTTAGATGGTTTTTCAGGGTATAACCATATCTTTGTACGCCCTAAAAATATATTAAAGTCGACATTTAGAACCAAATGGGGAAACTATCCTTATCAAAAAATGCCTTTTGGTTTGATTAATGTTGGAGCAACATTTCAAAGAGATATGGATATTGCTTTCAAAGGTCTAATCAACAAATTAGTTGTTGTATATTTAGATGATATCACAATTTATTAAAAGAAATGAGTAATCATCTTAATGACTAGAAACAAATTTTTGAAAGATGCAGGAAATTTGGAGCTTATTTAAATCCTAAGAAATCATTTTTTTCTCTTAGTGAAGGAAACATTCTAGGTTTTATTGTTTCGAAAGATGGAATTAGTATTGACCTAGAAAGGGTAAAGGCTATCTCAGAAATTCCCTTACCTCATAATAAGAAGTCGATGAAATATTTTCTTGGTCAAATCAATTTATTTAAACATTTTGTTCCAATTTTTTCAGAGATTGGCATGCCTTTACAGAAAATGATTAAAAAGACAGTCTATAAATGGGGACAATTAAGCAAGCAATTGTCAATGCTCCATTATCATCTCCTAACTATTCCAAGGAATTTGTCCTATATACTTTCGGTTCTGATCATTCATATGAAGCATTTTTAACTCAACATAATCAAGAGCATATCAAAGCTCCAATTGTTTTTTATAGTTCTACATTACCAAGAGCATAACTGAATTATTCTGAACTTGAAAAACAAGCTTTTACTGTTTTTAAATTAATCAAATATTTTAGACCTTTTCTCCTAAAATCAAACACAAAAGTAATTGTACCTTTCCCAACATTTAAGCAATTACTTATACAAAAGGAATTAGGATAAAAGAGAGCTAACTCAATCAAAACTTTACAGGAGTTTGAACTTGAAATTAAACCAGCTAAGATTGTTAAAGGACAAGGTTTTTGCAAGTTAATTACTAGTGCATCGGGAGATACATCGGAAACTGAATCAGGTAAAAAAATTCAAGTTTCAGAGGTATGTCATGTTGATAATGAATCTCAATATGTTGATTTTATTTTCTATTTGAAAAAAATTTATGCACCAGTTGAAATTTATTTTAAAAATAAACGAGCATTAAGATTGAAATCTAAACATTATCAACTGATAAATGATGTTTTATTCAGGAAAAATTATGATTATGTTATGCTTAGATGCTTAGAGAAGCCTGAAGCTAACAAGGTGTTGTATGAGTTACACGATGGTCCAGCTGGTTGACATTATAGTGGAGCTACAAAATCCTCCATGTTGGATAGTACTGGCTCGACTTGTTCAAAAATACTCATGCTTATGTAAGAAAGTGCAAAATCTGCCAGAAAACTTCAGGAAGAGAGAAGAAAGCAGCCTTGACTTTATAGGCAACCACTATTTAACAACCCTTTGAAAATTGGGAGTTGGACATCATAGGTGAGATTGTTCCACATTATTCTAAGCAACATAAGTATATTCTAACTGCTACATATTATTTCACCAAATGGGTGGAGGCAGTACCATTAAAGGTGGTCAATTATAAGATTGTTTTTTGTTTTCATTGATCAACACATAATTACCAAGTTTGGCCTACCTATTGTTTATGATTTTTTATAATGCTTCATACTTTTCTGGAAATTTAATTACTGAATTTTCATTAAAAATGGGTTTCAAAATTAAATATTCTGCAAATTATTATCCCCAAGGGAATGGTCTAGTAGAATAAACTAACAAAAATATATTAAGAATTATAAAATGAACCATAGATGAAAATCAAAAGAATTGACATAAAGATTTAATTATTTCTCTATGGACAGATAGAATTACTCACAAAGCTTCCTTAGGGAATTCACCTTATTATTTAGTTTATGGAAAATAAGTTGATTTTCCTCCTAATGTAGCTCTACCTTCATTGGGTCTATTGCAATCCATTGAAGAACAACCATGTTCTTCTCTCAAATTAAGATTATCATGAGCAATGAAATTAGAAGAAGGGATAGAAAATGCAAAGAAAATTAGTGCCAAACATCAAAACACTATTAAATCATGGTTTGATGCAAGTTCAACCAGGAACAAAATTTTTGAAATTGGAGACTTGGTTCTGAAATGGGATAAAGCCCATGAAGAAAAAGGAAAACATACAAAGTTCCAAAAAGTTTAGCTTGGACCATTTCATATCGTTGAAAAACTTGGCCCATCTACTTTTATTCTCCAATATTTACAGGGTTGGAAAGAATTCCTCCCCATAAATGAGCTAATTTTAAAAAAATACTTTTCTTAAATACTCACGCTTTGTTGTAAATATGTAAATGTTAGTGTCTGTAGCACAATTTTGTTCTATGTTACTCTCTTGACTTTTTATTTGGGTTATTTATTATTCTCTCATCATTATTATGAAATTCATACACAAAAAGGAAAACTTTTAAGAAAATGATTATCATGTTGAAGTTCAAGTCTTTCATACTATAACCTCTGATTTATTTTTCATTATTTTCTGCCCTTTTTGTAGCCTGAATCATTAAAAAAGACATTTTTTTCTTATGAAGAGTCATATATTAGAACAATTATTTAAAAATATAAATATAATAATAATAATAATAATAAATAACATCGTTTGACTCTCATTTTCATCCACACCTTCTAAGGAAAATATCTACCTCCCCATCCATTAATTTATCATTTTTAGAGTGTAATTCAAAGATATTAGGCTTGAAAAGATAAGGAGCCTCATCAAGAGCCAAATTACCATGACCATGGGGAACTAGTGATATTGACATTATCCTATCTAGTTACCAAGCCAAGATAGTGGCTTATAGTCAAAAAGTTGTAAAACAAGAAGTCTCATCACGAGCCAACTTGTTCAATTTCATTGATACTTGTGAATGAAATTGTCAATATCTGGTCATCAAGAAAATACAATGGATTTCAAGCATAAACAAAATTTAAGTCTAAACTAGAGGCCTCTAAAATATTTTCTAATGGATGGGATACTGGTATTTCTTGATTAAATGGTAACCTTGTCGATGTTGTGGACGTCAACTGGCAGCAGTGACACTACCAATGAAAAAAGAGTTTATCTTAATACTAAAATTTTATTAGTTCTTTATTTGATCATTGCAACTGATGTTATAAAATGGCGGTCAGAGATAAATAGAGTCTTCCATCAATAACAGGTTATGAAGTTTGAAAATAGTGACTTTCATTATATTTAGAGAAATTTTAACAAATCTTAATTCCAACATTATAATCTTTTCAATTCTTATTCCTTTATATTTTAAATTTCATTTATTTAAGAGAGATAACTATTTCACCCGGTGTTTCTCCAATTGTTGTAGCAAAACAACAACCCCCAAATTTTTTAATTAATTCCTAATAAAATAATGGAGACCCTTTATTCTTGTGCACTTTAGTTTCTTTAAATTAAAGGCTTTTTTTATTTAAGGGGCATAAGAGAATTAATAAAAAGCGCTTCTCTTAATAATACCTTTCTAAAATTTAAGTCTTTCCCTTTTATCATAACCCATCATATCGGAGTTTCATTTTAAAATACGTTATGATATATCAAAGCTCTGATGGGCCCACTCCCGTGGTTCTCTTTTTATTAAAGTCTCTTTGTTATTGGTATTTCCCATTACAAAGGATTTTATTAATAGATGTTACAAAAAGATTTCTTCTTAATGCCCAATCTTCCGATGTTTTTTTAAATATTTATATTAAAATTTATTTCGGAAGTGCATATTATAAAAATAAATATTTCAACTCTTTCGACCCCAAGAACTTAATATAAAATAATCCTATCAAAAATTATTTTATCGAACGTTCATTTAAATTACATCTCCGATACTAAATTCCTTCACATATCTTCATCAGAACTTCTTTAGAATTGACAATTATAATATGTTATCCCTCTGATATACGATTATTAATAAAAGGTTTGATTTCAGACACTGCTTTATCGGAACATTATAATAAGCATTATGATAACAAGACTTCTGATAAACTTTGTATACAATCCATCGGAGCTCGTATTTCAAGACTCTTTTCATAATTGTTATATGATCAAAAGAATTTCCTTAACAATGTAAACTTTGAAACGAGAACTATAAAATCAAAATGAGAACTCTAGTAAAAATACCTCCAAAAACCATGAAAAACATCCTAGAAAAAAATGTTTATGCTGGAATGCTGAAATGTTGGAAACCCTTAAAATTTTGACAAATTTCCAACCATGACATTATGGAAAATTTTTATGACTAATTTGTTTTTAATGAATTTGGACTGAATTTGCAAAGGAATTTTTTTGGGCTAAATTTTCAAAGGAAATTTTTTGGGCTGAATTTGCAAAGGAAATTTTTTGGTTGAATTTTCAAAGGAAAATTTTTCGCTGAATTTTCAAAGGAAACTTTTTGGGCTGAATTTTCAAAGGTTTTTTGGATTGAATTTTCAAAAGACATTTTTTTGGGGTTTTTTTTTAAAGTGACAGTTTTTTAGAGTAAGTGTTTTGGGTTGAAGTAAATCTTTTATAATGATTTTTTAAAGTGATTTTTTGTCTAAGTTTTTAAAGTGAGATTTTTTTGCATCACTTTGAAGGAAATATTTTGAGATTCATTTTTAAAAGACATTTTTTTAGCAGAATTTTTAAAGAGACTTTTTTTTAAAGTAAGTGTTTTGGGTTGAAGTATGTCTTTTGTGAAAAATCCTTAAAGTGATTTTTTTTGAAATTAAATCTTTTGTGATGATTTTTTGAAGTGAGTTTTTGTCAAATTTTGATAGTGAGTTTTTTTTGCAGGATTTTGAAGGATTTTTTTTTAGATTCATACTAAATTATCATGGGAAATCAAAGAAATTGCAAGAGAAAATATGATTGAACAAGAAACCCTGAGGCTCGTAGAGAATACAGGAGAGAATGTTGCAAAAAAGGAGAGAAGAACGCTCAAATATTGAAATGGAAAATCAACCTCAACTAGAAGTTGAAGCAGGTATGTAAATGTAAATATTATAAATGATATTTTAAATTTAACTAGTCTATTGTGAAACTTAATTTTTATTTGATGAACTAATTTGAAAAATATTTTGCAATGTAAACAAAGGGAGATATTCCTCATAACATTGATGATGAGATAGAAAATGTTGAAAGAAATTCAAGTGTAGAATTGAATCACCAGGTATATATATATATATATATATATATATATATATATATATATATATATATATATATATGTTGAATGTGTATTATTAAAATTATACATATTTATTAATTTTTCAATTTCATTCAAACACTATTTTTTAATTTAATTATTTATTGAATATTTAAATTCATTTTGTACATTTAATTCTCATATGTACAAATGAAATCAATATCGATGATGAGATGTTAGAAAATGTTGACACTCACACATATGGAGATAAAAAGATTGACCATGTTATATGATATCGTTTTAAGTGCATTATTGATATGTTCTTCAAAGATGAAAATGTGGCAGTTCAAGCCCAAATGTTGAGAAGTCTCTTAACATCAAGGAAATTAAAATAAGCCACGTCTCTATTGGGTATATGAAAATCAATAAAAGATAATAAAAAGATGAAGGAAAATGTGATACAAAATATAAATAGTGCTCTAAAGTCAATTGGAAGATCTAGAAAGAAAAGTGATTTAGATGCACGTAGAGAAATACAAATGGAAGTGGTTTCATCACGTACTAAAGAGAATCGTTTGGTAAAATCTATGACACAAGCATTAGGGATCTCACAAAAAACATTGCACAAACATCGGAAATTTCGATGGAAAATAGATGTAAATGATGAACTTGCTTGTTGGATAGTTATTTGTAGGAAATAATACAAAGATAGACTTTGAGAAGATGTTAAAGAAATAATATATGAATATTGGATGAAAAATTCACGTGTTTCACCAAAATCAAGGGATGTGATGAAACGAAGAATAACACGAAATCAATACGAAGAACATGCAAAACATATCTTGGACACCACTCAGATAGAGTTATTCAACAAGTTCATAGAAGTGAATCACAGAATTAATGTCTCAATCAATGCTTTTGTGCAACAAAAACCATGGTATGTTAAACCTATCGATGTACGTGACACTTGTTGTTGTCGTTATCATGTGGAATTTCAGTTATATTATGACACATTCCTTAATTTTGGTAAAACATTTTGGAAAAAATCACCTCCTTCCACTATCCATGATTTCATATCCAAAATTCTATGTGCAAGAGAAAGCCATGAATTATTTTATTTAAAGAAATGTGTCAGTGGTAAATAATGCGATCATTGTGGAAATTTGACTTTATTTCACAACCAATATCCTATTGATATAAATGATCAATCATTTTCCAACATAAAAGTGAAATGGAAGAGATATGATTATATTCATACATCGATTGGTTTAAGTAGTACTACAAGTGCTAAAAGGATTGATTTACAATAAGAATAAATTTTTGTGATAGATTTTTTGAGAATGTTTAAGGAAAAAATTTATAAATACACCAAAAATTCCCATAGAGTTCGATGGCAGGACTTGCAATTCAAAAAAACCCGTGGATTTTTTCCACCAGGGACCATTTTGTCAATAGTCGATTTTTCAAATAATTACACATTTGTTCCACAAAATGAAACACAAAGTGAATACTATCATTCTGACCAAGTCTCTATGCTTGTTCATAATCTATATAGACACGCTGAACAAAATGTTGATCATATAGAAATCACCAGTGAAAATCGACATGTTATTAAAGAATATCACTTTTATATCAGTGATGATCGTACACATGATACACATTTTGTACAACATTGTTTTGATAAGATTTATGACTAATTGAAAGGTCACAGAATAAAATTTAATGAACATTGGATATGGTCAGATGGATGCATAGGTCAATTCAAATATTCATGATCATTCTTTTGGTTTTGTCGTCTTCATATGAAAACCCGCATTAAACATTGTTGGAATTTTTTTGAAACTGGTCATGGAAAAGGAGAACATGATGGTGTAGGGGCATATATAAAACGAACACTTCGAAGATATCAAATGGATCACTCTGCACACCAATTTGTCTCAGTTGAACAAGTTGTTCAATGGTGCATCGTTGCACTAAGCCATGAGACTAACTGGTCAAAGGAAGTACGAAGGTACATGTACATATATACAAATTAAATTGCATATATATATATAGAAATTTAATATACATGATCTAATATTTTCTAATTTTCTAATTTTAAACATTATTTATCACAATGATTATCTTTGATTATATTATAAATAAAATATTTATATTCTTGTTTGAATTTTCCATATAGATTTTTTTGGCATATTGGGGTCCAAGATGTAGATAGATCGGTTGGAAATGATGTTGAAACAATAAAAGGGGCTCGAAAATTTCATTCAATTAAAACAAAGGTGTGCCAAAATGTGTTTTCATTTGATAAAAGAAAATATTCTTGTTTTTTGCATGTTTGCATAGACGGCACAGAATCCAATGATGTTTGTGAAAACATTATGCATGTAAAATATTGGCAACATACAAAACAAAATGCAAAGGGGACTTTTAAAACTTTTCATTAAACATTATTAACACCTTCATTTCATGATCAACATAATGTGTGTGCAATCCTTATTTGTGAGCAACAATTAATAAGCAGATTAGGTAATGTACCAACAGTCTTAATGTGTGAGCAGCAAGTATTATCAAAATAGATATACCATATCAACACATAGACATCATGCACATAGACACTAGATATAAGTGGAAACCCATAAAGGGAGAAAACCACATCTTATTATTGTTGTGATGCAAAGGCAAGCTGCAACTCCCTCTCACCACTAATTTTCTGTAGGCTCCAACCCACAAGAGGCTCCTACCTCAATTCTGCAAGCTACAACTTGCAAGGAAGCTCCAACTCCCATCAATTTTCTGCAGGCACCAACCTACAGGAGGCTCCTACCTCAGTCAGCTACAACTGACATCTATCAAGCTACAATTTGATAGGGAAGCTCCAACTTCCTTACTCTTTCAAAAGAAAACGTTTGTTGATTTACCTTGGATATCAGCTCTATTCTGTACCATCTTCACTGCTGTGCATCAGTCTTCATATCTGTTTTATATCGTTTCTGCATCTTCTCAGATTCACTATCAGCTCCCCCTTCTTCTCTGCCTCACTGCTTCATTTCTGCATCCTCTAACCTCTTGCAGCTTTCTTATATTCTTCAATCTCTCTTTAATTCTTCTACACGCTCTCTTCTTATTCTCTCTCTTTTTTCGTATCTTCTCTACCTCAATTATTCATTTTCTAACCTACTTTTGCATATCAATGTGATATCATATATAGAGTTTATCACATGACTATTTATATTCCTCAGGGAATTTGAAGTGAATAGCCCTGACTTTTTGCCTTCTGCCTCCTTATTTCTTTTACCAGCTCATTAAAAAAATATAACAATATGAGTTAATTTCAATATTACAGTGGGATTTTTTTTTCCTCCGGAGACTTGCCAATGTATCACAAAAAATATAAAATCAATTACAACATTTACATTCACAATTTCAGTTACACACATTAATTTCACTCAGCTCCTTTTCTGGATTTTGGCTTTGCTGGATTTGTCTTTTCTGCTGCTGTTGAGTGATTGTTCTGCATACTTCTATTCACCATGCCTGTAGCATGACCTGTGAATTTTTCAGATTCTGCATACTCTGTTTACCTCTGCCATGCCCACATTTTCATCCCTGCGTTTATTCACTTGTTCATTGTACTTGTGTGCACCTGTTGCATATATAATTGATTTTCAAGTTTTATCCTCAAATAAATATAGATCTGGGCAATGTCTGTTCATTCCAAATCTCTATTCTCGGGCTACCTGCTTACACACTCTCTGTCCATTGCAATTGTATAACTGTTTTATGTGCAACTGTCTTTTTAATAGAACACAAACAAATCTCGTCGTTATATAAAAAAAACTTTTTAACAATAAGGGATCATATATATCTGAACTCACAATCTTCATTACATAATACGACCTCAACCATAAAATATATAGCCTTTGGTTTCGCATTAAAAAAAATTCTCATACTCATTAAATGTACATCCACGACTTGTCATTCTCATACAACCATATATCCGCACCCATATAGTCGGGCCCACATATGTTTGGTAAAGTCTGCACTTTTAATACATTCCAAATGACAGCGCCCTTTGAACATATATATATAATGTTTGATAAAATCCGCACATCCTACTTTGATTAGATAAACATTAAAGTATTAACCTCATTATCACGACCACATGTGCTCGCTATTTATTAACTTTATTGAAGATTTCTTACTCATGTGCCAAGTTCCCTTCTAACTTATTCACAATCGAAAAAAAAAATTCAATTGTCTTACCATACTGCTTGGTTAAATGATGCAGGGGCATTAGACACTAGCCAGCAATGTAGGAGGTTTTGTCCACATGTTGTGGCTAGGAGGGTTCAAAATCTTCGAATTGTAACAACTAGGTGTCAATACCTCAGCTGATTGTTTCATTTAGACTAGTTAGATTCCATAGAAGTCGAATAAGTTTGGATTCGATCTATCTGTCTTGTTTCAGTTAATTGAATAATTGTAATTAGGCTTTTGGTTTTCCTAAACGGTCCTCGCAGAGGAACCGAACATAAAAATGTTTATGTATATAAATGTAATCCCTCGGATGTATAAAAAAATAAGGAAGGTGAAAGAAGAGATTTCTGCAATAAAATCTGTGTATCAAACAATTGCTTCCAGTTAAATGAATTTCAGTTCCCGTTGATTATCCAACTGTATTGAATCGTTATTTGTGAAGAAATTGTTTAACTGTGAGGCGATTGAACACTGGTCTGTGTGAAATCGTGAACAGGGTTGTAGCATAATTGCCGCGTTTCTCTGGTTATTGTTCTCTCGTGAATTATCCGAACGAACTCTGTGAATTAAAACCCAAGTGCAGGCGAAGTATGTATAGAAAAGCATGGTCGTTGGACTCTGTTCAATGGTGGAAATCCCGCTAAATAAAGAGATAACTTTGTTTTATTGTTAATTGAAATCCCTAACCGAAGTCAAACCCTGAGTTAAAGAGTCAAAGGATAGCGTAGCCCGACTTAAACCTTGGTCAAGCACTGTTTCAAAACCGCGAGTGGAGTTGTTAAACCACCCTGCCCATGTCAAACCGCTTTTGCGGGTTGAGTGGTATTTCCTGGTTGGGGAGCGGTTCCATTGAATGGTGGACACGTAGCACACGGTGGACCGCGAAAACCGCTTTTCCGAGCGCCATCACACGTTAACGTTCGTACCAGGGGGCGGAACGATATCACCGGACACTGTCAATCTGGGGGGATGTCATCGGACGGTGGTCATTTGATGGAGATGCGCGAAGGATAACAGGGTACGGTGTGCATTTGATTGGCTATTGATATATATATGTGGGGCCCGAAGCGAAAGTTTTATTACAAATTCGTTTGTTTAAAAAGAAAGCGTCGGGTATTAATACGAAGTCTTGAAAGGTTAAACATTTGTTATAAGGTTTGGCGATGAAATAAAAGCTCGGGAGATATTTTAAATTACAAAGTTTGTTGATTATGTTTATTTATCAAATTCCTCGAATTTGATAAATAAAACGCAAAGAAGTTGGGAAGACCACGTGGCGAAGAATTAAGTTAATTATGGGGAAAATGCTGACAGAGTTACAGAAGCAGACCAGCTCTCCTTAGGGGTCTGAATTCAGTTTTTTTTCTGTCATTTGTGGTATCAGAGCCATTGTTTTTTATTTGTTTTGCTGAGAGCTGACATGGCGATCCGAGTTGGTAGAGGTGCTGGCAGAAGGAGACCTGTTGCCAACGCAGAGGTGTTGGGGATGCTGCAGAGGGTCGAGGCCAGAATGGATGCCATGGAGTGAAGATAGCCTAGAGATCCTGAAGACATCAGTGAACCTGAAACAGAAGAAGCGGAAGAAAATTTTGAAATTCCTCCTGACATGAGGCTCCTTAGAACTGTTTTGGGGTCTGCAGTTAAGCCCAGAATTGAAGTGTCGAGTTATGCAGGAGGGCTGAATCCAGAGGAACTGGTGGACTGGATAAATGAAATGAATAAGTGCTTCGATTATGAAGAAATAAGCGAAGATAAAAGGGTCAAGTTTGCAGTGACAAAGTTGAAAGGACATGCTGCACTTTGGTGGGATGGAGTGCAGGCAGAAAGGAGGAGAGTTGGCAAGCAACCTATCAAGAGCTGGACCAGAATGATGGCTAAATTAAAAGGTAAATTCTTGCCTAGTGATTACCAGCTGACATTGTATAGGCGAATGCAAAACCTGAGATAGAGGTTGCTGACAGTAAAGGAATACACAGAGGAATTCTACAGAGTGAGCATAAGAGCTGGGAAATTTCAAGACACACTAGAGAAGACTGCCAGATATGTAAATGGTCTCAGACTGGAGATCCAAGATGAGATAGGTCTTCTGTCTCGTAAGACAGTGGAAGAGGCCTACCAAATGGCCTTGAAATCAGAGGAGAAACTCCTAAGGAAACAATCTGCCAAGAAGAGAGGTACTTTCCGGGGAAAGGGAAGTCAGGGTGGTAGAGGAAAGCCTACTACACCCAGGGATGGAGCTAATAGTAGCTCACCTCAGAATGCATCTACAGAGGATGATGCAAGGGGCAGAAGGGGTTCTTACAGAGGAAAAGGAAGAGGAGGCAGAGACAGAGGCAGAGGTAGAGAGTTGAGGTGTTATAGATGTCAGCAAGTGGGACATAAGCACTATGAGTGTCCAGAGAATGTGGGTGCTGGTCCAAGAAATGCTGTTGTTGCCCAGGCTGGAGAAGAGGCAGAAATTGAAGAAGAAATTCTACCAGATAGGGGAGAGTCCTTGGTGGTAAATAAGGTCCTATTGAAGCAAGCCAAAGAGGTCACTGAGCCTGCACAAAGGAAGACTTTGTTTAGGAGCATATGCAAGGTCCAAGGAAAATGTTTCCAGCTAGTCATTGATAGTGGCAGTACAGACAATCTGGTTTCCACTGAGGTGATAGAAAAGTTGAAGTTGAAGACAAGGGAGCATCCAACTCCCTACAGGGTGTCCTGGCTGCATAAAGGGCACCAGCTGGTTGTAAAAGAACAGTGTGAGATAGAGCTGCAAATGTGAAAATACAAAGATAAGGTCCTGTGTGATGTAATGCCCATGGATGTGCGTCATATACTGCTGGGTAGACCTTGGCAGTTTGACAGAGCAGTAGTGCATGATGGCAAGAAGAACACCTACAAGTTCTTCAAGGATGGGGTACATCATACATTGATACCCATGGAAGAAGGAGAGCCATCCAGTAGAGGGATTGATCCAAAGACCTTGTTGCTGAGCGGGAAGGAATATTTGCAGCAAATAGAAGAAGAAGAGGTAAGCTTTGCTTTAGTTTGCAAACCTAAGGTAGTTCTTACTTCTACAAAGATTTCTGATTTGCCAATAGAAATCCAAGAGATGTTAGACAATTATTGTGACATTATTGTGGATGATTTACCTGATGAGCTGCCACCTGTGAGAAAGATCAGCCATCAGATATATTTTATCCCTGGTTCAAATCTACCAAATAAGGCAGCCTACAGAATGACTCCCAAGGAAAATGAGGAAATCAGGAGACAAGTACAGGAATTGGTGGACAAGGGACTGATTAGAGAAAGTTTGAGTCCATGTGCAGTGCCATCAGTATTGAGCCCAAATAAGGATGGAGGCTGGAGGATGTGTACTGATTCCAGAGCAATTAATAAAATAACAATCAGGTACAGATTCCCTTTGCCCAGAATTGAGGATTTAATGGATTGTTTGAGTGGTGCTAATTATTTTTCAAAGATATATTTAAAAAGTGGATACCATCATATTAGAATAAGAGAGGGTGATGAGTGGAAAACTGCCTTTAAAACAAATGAAGGATTATATGAATGGATGGTAATGCCTTTCGGGTTGTCAAATGCACCTAGTACCTTCATGAGACTTATGAATGAAGTATTGAAGGAATTTATTGGTAAATTTGTGATAGTGTATCTAGATGATATATTAGTTTTCAGCAGAACTAAAGAAGAACATTTAAGGCATCTTAATCATGTCTTGAAGAAGCTGCACCAAGAGAAACTGCGGATAAATTTGAAGAAATGCTCATTCATGAAAGAAGAGTTGGTGTATTTGGGTTTTTTTGTTTTTGCAGAAGAATTGGAGATGGACCCAGAAAAGGTTAAGGCAATTGTGGAGTGGCCTTCACCCAGGAATGTTTTTGAGGTAAGAATTTTCCATGGACTTGCCAGTTTTTACAGGAAGTTTATAAGAAACTTCAGTAAGATTAATGCACCCATCATTGAGACAATAAAAAAGAGAAAACAACCATTTAAGTGGACTGCTAAAGCAGAAAGAAACTTTAAAGTGTTGAAGCAAAAGATAACTGAGAAGCCTATTTTGATTCTGCCTGATTTTACTAAACCATTTCAAGTAAAATGTGATGCCAGTGGAGAGGCCATTGGAGCTGTGTTGAGTCAGGATGATAGGCCTGTAGCCTATTTCAGTTAGAAGCTAAATGACACCCGAAGGAAGTATTCCTCTTATGAGAAGGAGTTCTATGCAATTTTCCAGGCACTGAAAAAGTGGAGACACTATTTGATGTCCAGGGAATTTGTATTGTATTCTGACAATCATGCTTTGTAGTATATTGTACAGCAGCCCAAGTTGAAGCATAAGCATGCCAAATGGGTTGAGTATCTCCAAGGTTTTAATTTTGTTTTGAAACACATAAGTGGCCAAGCAAATAAAGTAGCTGATGCTTTGAGTAGGAGGCACATGCTTGTTCAAGAAACTAATTTTGAAGTTGTAGGGTTTGATTTTCTCAAAGAATTGTATAAAACAGATCCATATTTTAAGGAAGCATTTGAGGCATGTAGTAACCCTGTTTTGACAGATAGAAGCCAGTGGCTGGATTATTTCTTGCAGGAGGACTTGTTATTCAGAAGAAGCCAACTGTGTGTACCAAAATGTTCCATGAGAGAAAATTTGATCAAAGAGAAGCATAGTGGTGGACTTGCTGGACACTTTGGTACTGATAAAACCTATGAGAAGCTAAGTCATTTCTATTACTGGCCCAAGATGAGAGTAGAAGTGGACAAGTTTGTAAAGAATTGCAAAATCTATCAATATGCTAAAGGAAGGAGCCAGAATGTAGGATTGTACACTCCCTTGCCTATTCCAGACAGGCCTTGGGACATGGTGAGTATGGATTTTGTTCTAGGATTGCCCAAGACTCGGAGAGGGAATGATGCAGTCTTTGTTGTGGTGGACAGATTCTCCAAAATGGCACATTTTATTCCATGCTATAAAACTAGTGATGCCACCCATGTTGCTAACTTGTTTTTCAAAGAAGTTGTTAGATTGCATGGGTTGCCCAAGATTATTGTTTCAGACAGAGACACCAGATTTGTGGGTCATTTTTGGAGGAAACTGTGGAAGAAACTTGATACCAAACTAAGTTTTAGCTCAGCTTATCATCCCTAGACTGATAGACAAACTGAGGTGGTGAATAGGAGTCTGGGAAATTTGTTGAGAAGTCTTGCAGCAGAGAATCCCAAGCAGTGGGATCATATTTTTCCCCAGGCAGAATATGCATATAATGACTCACCAAACAGGAGCACAGGACAGAGTCCATTCCATATTGTTTATGGAATGCACCCCAGAGGAATATCAGAGTTAAGAAACTTGGGAAAGGTAGAGCTGAGGAGTGCTGATGGTGAGGAATTTGCTTCAGAGATCCAGGCCATACATGAACAAGTGAAACAGTAACTACAAGGCAGCAGCATCAGATACAAAAGCAGAGTAGACTTGAGCAGGAAAGAAGTTCATTTTGAAGTAGGAGATCTGGTTTTGGCACACTTGAGAAAGGAGAGATTTCCAAAGAAGCAGTATAACAAATTGAAGTTCAAAAATATTGGGCCATGCAAGATACTTAGGAAGTTTTCTGAAAATGCTTACGAGATTGAATTACCTCCTGATGTTGGAATATCTCCCATTTTTAATGTTGCAGATTTGTACAAGTATGAAGATGATGGTGCATAAGAAATATCAACAGACAAGGAACAGATTGAGTGGAAGGAGCAGCTACCTCCAGCACAACCATTGCAACCAGAGAAGATATTGGAAAAAAGAGTGTTCAGGAAGACCAGAGGACAAGAGTACTTTCAGTACTTAATCAAATGGAAGGACAAGCCAGAGGAAGATGCCACTTGGATGACTGAAAGAATGTTGAAGAAGATAGGTGGATCAGTGGAAGAGCTCATGGACATGAGCCCATGAAGAAAATTGCCCTTGGGAGTCTGATGCAGGGGCATTAGACACAAGCCAACAATGTAGGAGGTTTTGTCCACATGTTGTGGCTAGGAGGGTTCAAAATCATCGAATTGTAACAGCTAGGTGTCAATACCTCATCTGACTGTTTCATTTAGACTAGTTAGAGTCCATAGAAGTCGAATAGGTTTGGATTTGATCTATCTGTCTTGTTTCGGTTAATTGAATAATTGTAATTAGGCTTTTGGTTTTCCTAAACGGTCCTCGTAGAGGAACCGAACAGAAATTTTTTTATGTATATAAATGTAATCCCTCGGATGTATAAAAAAAAAGGAAGGTGAAAGAAGAGATTTCTGCAATAAAATCTGTGTATCAAACAATTTCTTCCAGTTAAATGAATTTAAGTTCCCATTGATTATCCAACTATATTGAATCGTTATTTGTGAAGAAATTGTTTAACTGTGAGGCGATTGAACACTGGTCTGTGTGAAATCGTGAACAGGGTTGTAGCATAATTGCCATGTTTCTCTGGTTATTGTTCTCTCGTGAATTATCCGAACGAACTCTGTGAATTAAAACCCAAGTGCAGGCGAAGTATGTATAGAAAAGCATGGTCGTTGGACTCTGTTCAACGGTGGAAATCTCGCTAAATAAAGAGATAAATTTGTTTTATTGTTAATTGAAATCCCTAACCGGAGTCAGACCCTGAGTTAAATATTCAAAGGATAGCATAGCCCGATTTAAACCTTGGTCAAGCACTGTTTCAAAACTGCGAGTGGAGTTGTTAAACCACCCTGCCCATATCGCACCGCTTTTGCGGGTTGAGTGGTATTTCCTGGTTGGGGAGTGATTCCATTGAATGGTGGACACGTAGCACACGGTGGGACCGCGAAAACCGCTTTTCCAAGCGCCATCGCACGTTAACGTTCATAACAGGGGGCGGAGTGATATCGCTGGACACCGTCGATCTGGGGGGATGTCATCGGACGACGGTCGTTTGATGGAGATGTGCGAAGGATAACCGGGTACGGTGTGCATTTGATTGGCTATTGATATATATATGTGGGGCCCGGAGCGAAAGTTTTATTACAAAGTCGTTTGTTTAAAAAGAAAGCGTCGGGTATTAATACGAAGTCTTGAAAGGTTAAACATTTGTTATAAGGTTTGGCGATGAAATAAAAGCTCGGGAGATATTTTAAATTACAAATTTTGTTGATTATGTTTATTTATCAAATTCTTCAAATTTGATAAATAAAACACAAAGAAGTTGGGAAGACCACATGGCGAAGAATTAAGTTAATTACGGGGAAAATGCTGACAGAGTTACAGAAGCAGACCAGCTCTCCTTAGGGGTCTGAATTCAGTTTGTTTCTGTCATTAAATAACTCTCGTCAATTATGAATGCCCAACCTTCTTGTCATATATATATCAAAGCCTAAGTCAATCCTCGACCATGGTTTTAACCCTCGGCATAACATAATGTATCAACGTGCATCAAACATATAATCCGCACATAAACCATTCTTATATGTGCACTCAACTTTAATATATATCAAATATTCCAATAGATATCAAACCCGACGCATATTTTAATACATATACGTTCTCGGGGCCCACCTCCATTAACACGCCTCTCGCATCCAACATCAGACAGTTTATTGCACCGACTCCGATGATCCAATGGATGTCATGCCATATCGCATTTTTTATTGAGCCGAGATTTAACCGCTCAAATGAACGTGATAAAGGTTTTTTTGTAAAACCGCCTTAGGACACGTGTTGGTTAAAGACATAGATCGCGTTCAAAATGAGAAATCCACTTACCATTTTTGGCACCGCGCGATACTGCCGGTATACTTACCTCTATTTTTACTGTTCAAAATTAGGGTTCCGTCCGCCCCATCTTTCATGGTTCCGTCTCCATCTTTTGTTAAATGAATCTTGCCTTCGCTCTTGTTTACAGTTTCATTCACCTTCATTTCTCCATGAAATCATTACTCTGTTTTAATTGTTCCACCGTGCCAACCAAGTTCACTGCACTATCATTCGACTTAATCACTCAACAAGACCAGTTCTCCACTGGTCTCTTATTCCCTAATACATACATTCTATGCAGGCTATTGCCACCAGAACGAAGTTCAATGCTTCTTTAGTATATATGATCAATAAGAGATGAATTGGTTTTGTCGATCTTCACAAGGGAACCACTCAATTCTTACAGTCATGTAAGCAATTTCAAACATTACTAAACAGAAAATATGCTTCAAATTGCAGAATAAGTTCTTCAGAAGCGCTTTCCATCAAACACACAATATAGACTCCATACCAATTTTTACACCCCCCTATTCTTATCCACTCAACTGATAACCAAAGTCTATTCTCCTCAATAACACACGGGCTCAGCCACAGTTTTAATTTCATTTTGATTACACACAGAATCGCTGTAATTCAGGACTCTTGAAAAGGATTGAATCGTCCTTCACACATATAGTGGACACACGCATTCAAAGCACTGTCAATATCCTACTCAAGTGCCTATTAAATCTTAAGACACAGGGTCGACATATTTAACATCTATTCTTCCATTTATTACAGAGCCTCAAGATTAGACACACAGGGTTCCAATTCACAATACCCTACTACAGTATTGCCATTAATCCATCATGGGTTCCAATACACACATTTCCACACATTTCCATACAGAAACCCTCCTGGTCTTGGCCAGATATTCAGGTCAATTGGCCCTTTAATTCATTACCCCGTCTCTCCCTAGCAGCTCTCTCCTTTGCCATCTCATTTTCCTCTGATGTCTCTGCTACCTTTTTGCCTCTCTGCTACTTTGCTTCTTTCTTTGTTTCATCTGCTCCTTTGCTACCTCTCCATATCTCCAATCAATTGACCCTTCTAAAACTGCCTCAACTTCATGTTTCATGATCTCTTTGCCTTGTTTTTGTTTCAAGTGATCCTCCTTTGTCATTTCCTTTGCCATCAATGACAAAATTTCCAACAGTCTCCCCCTTTGGCATTGATGGCAACCCATCCACCAATAATCCAATGATTCCTCCAAGTCTTCCTCTGTCTGGCTTCTTTTAGAAGACCCTATCTTTTGTTACTTTCTTTTCCTCCCCCTTTGACATCAATGGCAAAGGGTTGCACATTTCCTAGTGTGCTTTCTATCTCTTCATTTCCTCTCTCTGAGATGTGTTTAGGCCTTCTTCTTCTGACTTTGTACCCTGCTGCTCCAAACTGGTGTACAAGAGTTGTTGAGCGAATACTTTTGAGGATTATTGAACTTGAGTACACTCTTTAAGTTGATGCAATCCCGAAGCACATATTCCTTTCACTAGTATAAAGCTGAAAGTGAAGATAATGACACTTCATAGAACCCCTTGCACCAGCCTTATCTACTCGATGATGCATCATTGGATCAAAACTAAGGTACTGAGAATGCTTGAAATATACTTCAATCTCTAGTATTATCTTCATCAAAAATCCATATATGTTGAGGAAGATTGTAGATGGAATATTTCTTCTTCTGCAACACACATCTGCAGTGCAACACCTGTACAATTATGATGATGATGCTAATGTACCTTTTATAGTTGTGATTCACTTTTCTTGCCTGTTGTTGGTGATCTGTGCTAGACTGCTGATAGGGATATTACACTTAAATACTGAAAGGTCCTTGTTGCTAAAGTGAACACTGAATCAAACCAGAGCTTACAGTTTATTGTGAGAATAGGCAATATCTTTCAATATTAAGGGCCAAATGACTTTCTTGCTTGTACAATGTATTTTCAAAACAACCCTTGAGGCTAGATATCATCAGTGTATTAGTCAGTCTCACTTATCTATTATGCAATTTCCTTTATGACATAACTAATCCTTCATGCTTTCAATACTTTAACTATTCTATTATGATGATCTTCATCAAAACATATTCAAGATGTTTAGTTGAAATTTCAGCAAACAGACTTCACACGGTGTTATGAATGAATTCAAGAGAGAGGCATGATATATATATATGTGTGTGTGTGTGTGTACTATCTTTAGGAAGGCATGCAATTATATATAGAAAATAGATACTACTTCAATGTTTAATATAATGTTTCAAGTGTAAACAGAGTACTGGTCCTTTAGCTCTGTTATTGACCTTTTCATGCTGAATGTAGATAACTCTAGGACTTTTACCTTGATGCACTTTTTCCATAATCCTTTGATCCTGAGGACCTGTACCATACTGCTGCTGCTCCATGATAACACTTGATATTTTTCTGATAGGCATGCTGCGTGTACCTAAACACCAATTGATATTACTTTGATAAGCCATGCAGAGATTTCACTTTAGTTTGCACATTTACCCATAATTTAAGACATCCTTCATAAATTCCTCTATTGTGCTTCCACTGTTCACATCAACAGCCATCAATATCCTCAATCTAATCTTGGCATCATTTACCATTCTTCTTTCTCTGACATTTTGTTCCAAGGAAAGCCATTGCATGTTCCTTTCTAGGATTGCTCCAGTGTCATTACTGCTTTAAATTCAATTCAATTGTTCTAACATACAAATGTTCAGGAAGACATCTTCAATTTCTTTTCTATGAATCTTCATGGGCTGATTACTCAAAGATTTATTACTCACTTAACTACATTCTTCCAAGGGGACTTTTCAGAGATACTGTTTGTAGATGAAAGATGTAGTGAAAATATGATGGGAACTTTTCTTACTCATCCTTCTTAATGTGATTCATTTGTTAATTCTAGCAGTATGATGCACAAAGTGATCATCACTAAATGTGTTGATGTCTTCTTAGCTTACATGTCCATGGCTGAAGTTTCCTTATATCATCATGGCTGCTTGCAGCCTTCGCTTCTTCCATCATTTTGTCGACTATAGAGTGCTTCAGGTTTTCTTCTTTCTCTATAGTTCTCTGTTAGAATAATTGTCCTTTCACTTCCTGATCTTATGAATGTTATGATTTCATGGAGATATTCTTAGCCTACTTTTGTGGGGACTATTTATGAACTGTTCTCCCCCTGGAATGTTGCTTTATATTTATCACCGTTTGGATATTTGCTTCGTTTTCTAGAGCAGCTCCCCCTGAGATTATGCTGAATTCATTATTTTCTTGAGATAAAAGGCTCCCCCTTTCTCTTTTCCTTCCATACTTTATTCGGGTTCTTCATAATGTCTGCACTTCTTTTAGATTCATAGATTTGTTTTGATTCCATCATCTGTCTAGAGTTCTTTAAAGTATATGGCAGTTTACAGTCCTTTGCTTTGTGACCAAGTTTGAGGCATACATAAAATCTTATTTTGTCAAAGTACATTTGAGCTGATGTGTAATATTTTGTTCCCCATTTTTAATACAATTTACATTCAATGGATTTATGTCCAAAATTATTGCATGCATAACAGTAGCCATGGAAATAATTTGTGTACCTGGTGAAGGATTGTCTTTTCCATTTGCTTGCTTGAGGGATTCTTCTCTTTTGCTGCATCCTTTGATGGTTGGCCTGGGTTTTCTTTGTCTTACAATATGTTGCAGTATGTCCAGGTTTGTGGCAGGAAAAACACATAATACTTTCCATAGGAGGAAAGAACCTTCTTTGACATCTTCCAAATTTTTTCATTTCAATTTTAGGAGTGTGAGAGCCTTTTTCAACTGACTATTTCATCCTCTCATTCTCTATTTTTTCATGTTGCTGCTTGATTCTGTTTGTTTCTTTACAAATCTTGTTCTTGTTGGCTTCTTCTTCTGTGGGAATTTGCTGAGCTGCTTCATTGTCTTTTACAACTTTTACGAAAATGACATTCCTGTTATCTTCAACCTTGGACTTACTGGTTTCACCTTCATATCCTATCCCAACATTTATGAGAGGTGAATTTTGAGCCTTTAGAATTTGGTCCAACTGTACAGAGCTTTTCATTTGAGGAGTATTCATTAATAAATCTCTTTGGGCCTTTTCTAATTTCTTTCTCAGGCTCACTACTTCTTCTTCCAATTTTTCACATTCCAGATTTTTCTCTCTCATTTTTTGCAGCAGAGTGTCTTCTATTTTCCTTGCTTCTTCAATGTGTGTCTTTAGGCCAAAAATTTATTTCTTATCTTCATATTCTCTCTCATCACATATTTGCACCAATGTCTTCAAGTCTTTGTTTTCATTCTTCAATCTTTCTATTTCAGTCAAGGCTGAGTCAAGTTTGGATTTTTCCTCAGCTGCAATTTCTTCATGGTTCTTACTTCCTTCACACTAGCAGATACCTCATTTGATTGAAAATTTTCCTGTTGACATGAATTTTTCTTCTTCTTAAGTCTCTTCTCCTTCTTGACAATGCAGTCCTTAGAGTCTACTCCATGCATGAAATGCAATCTATCCCAGATTTATTTTGCAGAGGTTAAATCCATTATTACCTCAAGATCCTTGTTATGAAGATTGTTGTATATCACAAATTTTTCCTTGGCATTCATCTGTTGTTCTTGCACCGTGGGAGAGTCTGTGCAATAACCATCACATACAAGTTTCCATACCTCAGGTTCATAAGCCAATAATCATGTTTTAACCTTATCTCTCCATTCAGGAAAGTTTGTTGTATTTAACACAGGTACATTTTGATAGTCCATGACTCAACCAGATATCCTTCAAGCTATTAGGCTTGTACCAAAGGAACTTGGCTCTGATACCAATTGTTGAACCCTTAGTTAAACTGAGAGGTGGGGGGGGCGAATCAGTTTAACACATTCATGGACTTTTAAAACTTTTCATTAAACATTATTAACACCTTCATTTCATGATCAACATAATGTGTGTGCAATCCTTATTTGTGAGCAGCAATTAATAAGCAGATTAGGTAATGTACTAGCAGTCTTAATGTGCGAGCAACAAGTATTAGCAGAATAGATATACCATATCAACACATAAACATCATGCACATAGACACCAGATATAAGTGGAAACCCATAAAGGGAGAAAACCACATCTTATTATTGTTGTGATGCAAAGGCAAGCTCCAACTCCCTCTCACCACTGATTTTCTGTAGGCTCCAACCCACAGGAGGCTGCTACCTCAATTCTGCAAGCTACAACTTTCAAGGAAGCTCCAACTTCCTTGCTCTTTCAAAAGAAAACGCTTGTTGATTTACCTTGGATATCAGCTCTGTTCTGTACCATCTTCACTATTGTGCATCAGTCTTCATATCTGTCTTATATCATTTCTGCATCTTCTCAGATTCACTATCAGCTCCCCCTTCTTCTCTACCTCACTGCTTCATTTCTGCATCCTCTAACCTCTTGCAGCTTTCTTATATTCTTCAATCTCTCTTCAATTATTCTGCACACTCGCTTCTTCTTCTCTCTCTTTTTTCATATCTTCTCTACCTCAATTCTTCATTTTATAACCTACTTTTGCATATCAATGTGATATCATATATAGAGTTTATCACATGACTGTTTATATTCCTCAAGGAATTTGAAGTGAATAGCCCTGACTTTTTGCCTTCTGCCTCCTTATTTCTTTTACCAGCTCATTAAAAAAATATAACAATATGAGTTAATTTCAATATTACAGTGGGATTTTGTTTTCCTCCGGAGACTTGCCAATGCATCAGAAACAATATAAAATCAATTACAACATTTACATTCACAATTTCAGTTACACACATTAATTTCACTCAGCTCCTTTTCTGGATTTTGGTTTTGCTGGTTTTGTCTTTTCTGCTGCTGTTGAGTGACTGTTCTACATACTTCTATTCACCATGCCTGTAGCATGACCTGTGACTTTTTCAGGTTCTGAATACTTTTTTTACCTCTGCCATGCCCACATTTTCATCCCTGTGTCTATTCACCTGTTCACTGTACTTGTGTGCACCTGCTGCATATATAACTGCTTTTCAAGTTTTATCATCAAATAAATATAGATCTGGGCAATGTTTATTCATTCCAAATCTATGTTCTCAGGCTACCTGCTTACACACTCTCTATCCATTGCAGTTGTATAACTTTTGTATGTGCAACTGTCTTTTTAATAGAACAAAAACAACTCTCGGCGTTATATAAATTTTTTTTTTTAACAATACGGGATCATATATATCTGAACTCACAATCTTCATTACATAATACGACCTCAACCATCAAAGATATAACCTTTGGTTTCGCATTAAAAAAAATGCTCATACTCATTAAATGTACATCCATGACTTGTCATTCTCATAAAACCATATATCCGCACCCATATAGTCGGGCCCACATATGTTTGGTAAAGTCTGCACTTTTAATACATTCCAAATGTCAGCACCCTTTGAACATATATATATAATGTTTGATAAATTCCGCACCTCCTACTTTGATTAGATAAACATTAAAGTATTAACCTCATTATCACGACCACATGCGCTCAATATTTATTAACTTTATTGAATATTTCTTACTCATGTGCCAAGTTCCCTTCTAACTTATTCACAATCGAAAAACATTTTTCGATTGTCTTACCATGCTGCTTGGTTAAATAACTCTCATCAATTATGAATGCCGGACCTTCTTGTCATATATATATCAAAGCCTAAGTCAATCCTCGACCATGGTTTTAACCCTCGGCATAACATAATGTATCAACGTGCATCAAACATATAATCTGCACATAAACCATTCTTATATGTGCACTCAACTTTAATATATATCAAATATTACAATAGATATCAAACCCGACACATATTTTAATACATATACGTTCCCAAGGCCCACCTCCATTAACACGCCTCTCGCATCCAACAGCGGAAAGTTTATTGCATCGACTCCAATGATCCAACGAATTTCATGCCATATCGCATTTTTTATTGAGCCGAGCTTTAACCGCTCAAACAAATACGATAAAGGTTGTTTTGCAAAATCGCCTTAGGACACGTGTTGGTTAAAGACATAGATCGCGTTCAAAATGAGAAATCCACTTACCATTTTTGACACCGCGCGATACTGTTGGTTTACTTACCTCTGGTTTTACTTTTCACAATTAGGGTTCCGTCTGCCCCATCTTTCATTGTTCCGTCTCCATCTTTCGTTAAATGAATCGCGCCTTCGCTCTTGTTTACAGTTTCATTCACCTTCGTTTCTCCATGAAAGCATAACTCTATTTTAATTGTTCCACCGTGCCAACCAAGTTCAATGCACTATCATTCGACTTAATCACTCAACAGGACCAGTTCTCCACTGGTCTCTTATTCCCCAATACATACATTCTACACAGGCCATTGCCACCAGAACGAAGTTCAATGCTTCTTTAGTATATATGATCAATAAGAGATGAATCGGTTATGTCTATCTTCACAAGGGAACCACTCAATTCTTATAGTCATGTAAGTAGTTTCAAACATTCTAACTAAACAGAAACTATGCTTCAAATTGCAGAATAAGTTCTTCAGAAGCGCTTTCCATCAAACACACAATATAGACTCCATACCGATTTTTACACCCCCCTGTTCTTATCAACTCAACTGATAACCAAAGTCTATTTTCCTCAATGACACACGGGCTCAGCCACAGTTTTAATTTCATTTTTATTACACATAGAATCGCTGTAATTCAGGACTCTCGAAAAGGATCGAATCCTCCTTCACACATATAGTGGACACACACATTCAAAGCACTGTCAGTATCCTACTCAAGTGCCTATTAAAGCATAAGACGCAGGGTTGACATATTTAACATCGATTCTTCCATTTATTGCAGAGCCTCAAGATTAGAAACACAGGGTTCCAGTTCACAATACCCTACTACAGTATTGCCATTAATCCATCATGGGTTCCAATACACACATTTCCACACATTTCCATAAAGAAATTAGGAACAGTTATTCATCAACATATACAAATGAAATCAACTACAAACCCTCCTGGTCTTGGTCAGATATTCAGGTCAATTGGCCCTTCAATTCATTACCCTTTCTCTCCCTAGCAACTCTCTCCTTTGCCATCTCCTTTGCCTCTGTTTCCTCTGATGTCTCTGTTGCCTTTCTACCTCTCTGCTACTTTGCTTCTTTCTTTGTTTCATATGCTCCTTCACTGATGCTCCTCTGCTGCCTCTCTAGATCTCCAATCAACTAACCCTTCTAAAAATGCCTCAACTTCATGTTTCATGCTCTCTTTGCCTTGTTGTTGTTTCAAGTGCTCCTCCTTTGTCATTTTCTTTGCCATCAATGACAACATTTCCAACATGGATTGGGCTAATTTCCAAGAATCTAGCCCAATTCGTTTCACTCAAAATGGATTTCGTATGAGGAACTTAGAGCCTGCTATTCGCCATGCCAAACAGATGATTTTTTTTTAAAGGGGTCAAACAGGGTCAAAGGCCAAAAATTTGGGTTTCCAGCGGCTAATGACATGCTGACACTTGTTAATTTCTGAGTGGCCCAAATTTATGGGCACATGGAATTTTTTTTGATTGGTTTAATTTAAGCCAATGGGAAGAGGACATGTGACAAGCTCAGAGGCTGCAACGTGCCACCGCCCCCCCCGCCTCCCCCCCAAGGCCGAATGTGGTTAAGTCTGAATTTTGAATTTCATTCCCAAAGGAAAGATTAATATGCATTGGATCAAAATTTTGGGAGGAGGTCGGGGTCGAACCCGGGACCTCCCCCACACAACTCACATTTCTTACCACTACGTCCGCACCAAAGAACTTAACCTATATTGCAATAAAATTGTATTTAAGTTGTTACAAAGGTTTTGGCAGGGGTTTAAAGGGCCAGCACTTGGTCCACGAGACCACGCCCCAGAACCAAGTGGAGCACCAACATAAAAGACGGGTTTAACATTTAAATGGGATTAATTATCCCATAATCCCTGATTAGTGCGCTAATCCGATTTTCAAATAAATTTTTATTAATTACGCTTAATGCGCTAAACCTCCAATTAAATGCACACTTCCTTTAATTAACCTCCACTTAACATTAATTAAACTCACATTTAACTTGGCAGCCATTTTGGCGGGCCCGCTATTTTCGGCGCCACTACCAATTTTGGTGGACTTAACTGGAGATGTTCCAAATTTGGAGAAGTTTTCCTAGGGAAAACTGAATTAGCCATAACTTCAGAATATTTCAACCAATTTTGGCTCAGAAGGAGTCATGCCTAAATGATTTTGATTCTCTGAGCATGATGGTGCAAGTTGCAGAGGCATTGGAGCACTTCTGTAAGTGTTTTTTCCACTTTGAATATTAAAGAAGCCTAGGGCTACCAGGAGAGGGGTTCATACCTAGACCATTTGAAGACCATTTTCAGAGCTTGAAGATTCTATTTTGAGGTTTTTGGGTTTTCTGAATCAAATGGAGTAGGTTTCAAAGCCATTGGAGCACCATAGGTGCATGTAATCATATAATTTACCATTAATCCAAAGAGGGCCTAGCCAGTTGAAGCTAGTCCATGGAGATGTAGCCTAGGAGGGGTGAACAACATTATCAACTATTGTGTAATGTGTTTACTGTGTGTTATTTCTCTGCAATTTAATTTTTGTGCATGTTTTTTAACAAGTAATTAACTCATTAATTGCTCATAAAAACTACATAAACTTGACACATAAACCCTCACATAACTGGCTAATTTGAGATGATCCTAAACACATTTTTTTATACCGATGAGGAGCTAGCACATCAAAACTAGTTTTCCCATATCGAGATCAACATGTGGTACATGTTATGCATTTGAACAATGTGTGAATGTTATATAATTATGTATACAGATGTCTATTAAAGGTGATAATTAACTTTTAATATAAGGTTGTAAATGACATGTGCATAAACATATAAGTTATAAAAATTGACCATGTACAATTTGCATGGTGTGAGTGTGGTTTGATGCTTTTAAAGGTTAAATGCATGTATATATTTAAGTTCATGAATATGTAGCAACGAAAGAAAATTTTCATTTAATTAATACATTTTTCATTTGAAAACATTCTTATAATGTTAATATACAATATTGTACATCTAAAAACAATCATAAAATTCTAGGTGTACATAGATGTGTCAAACAATCATAAAATTTTAAAATTGCATTAAAAAATATGTTACATACAACATTTTTCATTAATGTACATAGAAAGGCTACTATGGATGTCAGTTGATAGTAAACTTTCATATAATAAAACTAGAAATTACAAAACATGGTACACGTTTTGCATTTGAATGAATATTATAATTTGCTTTAGATGTCTAAAACAAGATCATAACTTAAAATTTGCATCATTTCAAATATGCTAGATACATACATTTTGCAATAATGACATAAAATTAACTAGCTCATACCAGAGAATATATGAAATCGTTTAAGACCAGAGAATGTACATGTATAAATTACTAGGTGTGTGCATGTGTAAACACAATTTATCAATATAATCAAATCCTAAATACATTTGTATATAACATAAAATATACATGTAAGAATGTAGAACTTAAAAATGCACTAAAAAAAAGCTAACAATTTGTACTTGAGTTCTGTAAGTTCTGAAAGTTGAATCCAAGGAGAAGAAATTGTTGGGCAGTTCAATCAAAAAAAATATAATGGAATGCCATCCTCAATGAACCGTTCATGTTTAGCTTTTGACATTTTCCATTTCTTAACTTTCAATTTTTTCTTTGATTGAACTTCTATTAAATTTATGCGCGCTGCACACACCAAGTCACTATATTGACAACTCATGACATCAGGTTCATAGTCTGTTGGAATCACGATTTCCGTTAGACCAAAACCCGCAATCATTAGTCTCTGCTACAATCGCCAGAGTTAGGATCCACGAGAGGCGGTTAGTCCATGTCGTGAAACACACGGGGAGCGTTGAACCTAATGTCCAACAATCTACCCCCCAACGCAAGCCGAGTGAGTTTCGAACTCGAGACCTTTCGCTCTGATACCACTTGTTGGAATCACGATTGTCGTTAGACCAAAACTTGCAGGCATTAGTCTCTGCTACAATCGCCAGAGTTAGGATCCACGAGAGGCGGTTAGACCATGTCACGAAACACACGGGGAGCGTTGAACCCAATGTCCAACAATCCAGTAGTTCTAGTTTGGTGTGATTATGAGCACTTTTATTTTTTGGCAATTTTTTGCCTCCAATCCAGATTCTGATTACATGTATTTTGTAATTTTAAATTTCAATCTAGATTCATTTTAAATAACAACTAACAAAACAACTTGAGCTTTAAAAACAAAACATTTAAAATCTAATATTGAATCTAAGTTAAAACATTATAACATGTCTTCATGTATGCAAAATATAACAACTAAATGCAAATGTACTTCAATAATTATTACATATTCATGAACTTAAATATCTAAAACCATCTATGATTTTTTTAAATGACACGTGATCATGTGCAAAATTTACCTAAATATCACTTTTAATAGACATTTACACATATTTATATAACATTCACACATGTTCAAATGCATAACATGTACCACATGTGTTTTGTGATTTGCAATTTCAATCTAGATTCATTTTAAATAACAAGTGAAAAAAAACAAATTTTAAAAACAAAACATAATCTAAGATCGTCTAAGTTAACATTATATAACAACATGTGATCACATGCAAAATGTACTAACTATCCAAAATTTAAAATCATTCAATAAAAGTAAATGTAGTTCAACTATCAGAAATGTAAAATATGTCCAAAATTTATACCATTCAATAAAAGTAAATATAACAATGTATCAAGTGTTACAAGTATCAAGTTATATAGAAAAGTAAATATAACACATAAGTTATAAAAATACTATATCAAATAAAATTTTGTGTGCATCAATTAAATAGAGAATTTGGTTGTAATGTATCTTCCAACAACCTCTTTGTGTTATCATCTGAAGAATGGGAAACCTACACAATGTGTAATTTCAAATATATACACATGTATAATAAATTTATGTACATGTATTAAAATTAAAATTTAATGTTTTAAAATTGAATGAGAATGTAGAACTTCCTAAAAAAACAAAATGAAAAAAAAAAATCATGCAATACCTCTTGTAGTTCCCCCTCCATTGTCTCGTGTTAGCCCTAATTGCACACACACACACACTCACACATGTATAAGAAATTTATTTGTATGTATTAAAATTAAAATTTAATGTTTTAAAATTTAATGAGAATGTAGAACTTCAATAAAACAAACTAAATGAAAAAAAAAATCATGCAATACGTCATGTAGTTCCCCCTCCATTCTCTCCTGTTGGCCCTAATTGCATATATATATATATATATATATATAAGAAATTTATATGCATGTATTGAAATTAAAATTTAATGTTATAAAATTGAATGAAAATGTAGAACTTCAATAAAACAAACTAAATGAAAAAAATTAAAATTAAAATTTCATGGAATACCTCATGTAGTTCCTCCTCCATTGTTTCGCGTTGGCCCTGCATCAATGCATCCTCCAGAATCAATTGTACAATATACATGTACAAGTATATATAAATATATATTAATTTTTTTCAAAATGAAAATGCATAAACTAATGCAATAATATTTAAAAAAAAAAAGTTAGAAAACTTCTTCAAATTGTTTGGATGTTCCTATCTCCATCATACATCCCATCGTAAAGTCCTTGGAGAACGGAAATCATCTCCAAAAACCTAAAATTCAAAAAATTTAAAACTGTAAAATACCTCAAGATCTAGATCTCATTTTTTAATGAAACTCTCACTTCTCTTTATAACTTGAAACATAAGTGAAAAAATCAATACTTGTGATGGTGGATTATTTGGCACATCTCATAACAGGGAAGAAGAGGGTTGCTCCATTGCGAAAACATTAGACGGAATCAGAATCTGTTAACATTTAGTTATATACATGTGTACACATAATTATTTCTTTTAAAAATATACAAATCATGATAGTTTGATATAATAATAGAATAACAATTGTACATCAACATCATGAACTCTTAAAAAACACTAACATTTCCCAAAATATCATTTGGATTGATAGAACCTGAACCTTGGATCGTGATATTATCAAATTTCAACATGTGTGTAAACTGCAAATGGTGAACATATGATACATTTATGTAAGAATAAAACATATATATATATATATATATATATATTACAAATTACATTAAAATATTCACTCTAACCATTAACACATACTGATCTCATGCCCTCTTCCTCATGAAGAATTAATTCCTACCAACCGTTGCAACAATTATTTGCATATGTTCTAAGCTCTTCAATACTCATATTGTCTATCTCATCATCTGTATTATACAAAAAATTAGCATGTGCATTATCTCATGCTCTTTTTTTATTCAAACCAATATCAATTCCGCCATGTCTAGTCTGAACATTGTCTATGATGACATCCCTTGCTTCTCGACTAATTTGAGAAGTGGCATCCATATCTGACAGCAAAGTTTCCACGCGAGGAGGTTGGCTTACCAATGGTAGCTCAGGGCGAGGCAACTCAACATCACGCTTAGTGCCCCTACGGTCACATAATCGACCTTTCCCAGGACCAAAAATTCAGAAGGAAGGTCATTATAATTGGGTTTCATTCCCAAAAATAATTTTGCATAAAATAATTTTGCAAAATAAACAGGAACCTCGTCATTCCATGGTATTATTCCATAGGCTACATGGTGTCTATCATACAAATGGTAGGCTATATTAGGGTGCTTGAAATATTGCACCTTTAGCATCTTTTTTTCAGCCCTTGTTTGAAATTAAACATAGATTTTTTCATTTCTTTTGAAACTTTGTTTTTAACATCGTCCTATGTATCGGGACCCGTTATTGTTTCCTTTATTTTCTTCATCACTTCTACAAAAGTATCAGTGGTTGGCGCAAGATTTTTGTAAACATCTACAAGTGTTCTTAGAGAGTGTGTAACTATTTGTAACATTTCTCGACTTTCTGTAGGGAGTTTCAAATACACAAGATCTTTCCTCAATTTTGAATAAAGATGTTCGCACTTTTGTAATGTGCATTTTTGGATGTTTGTTTCCCAAGGTAAAAAATTGGGAATTTCAGAAGGATAAGTCGTGGTTAGTGTACAACCTTCTTCTTGAATTACGCGATCTGGCCTACGTATTTTTTGAGCAACATTTTCACCCTCTGCATCAATATATAAAATTATGTATTTAAATAAAAAATATGTGAACAAATTTGTACAAATTTTATTTTTAACCATAAATTTTTTTTATAAATACTTTAACAAATTAATAATTGAATGATAATAATATTTAGATTGATGGCCACCTCGAGATGGCTGAGCAGCATAATGCCCACTCAGATATGGTTGAGAACCAACATGACCACCCATTGAACACCCATTGATTGGTGATTTCAGAAGGATAAGTCATGGTTGGTGTACAACCTTCTTCTTGAATTACGCGATCTGGCATACGTATTTTTCGAGCAACATTTTCACCCTCTGCATCAATATATAAAATTATGTATTTAAATAAAAAAAGATGTAAACAAATTTGTACAAATTTTATTTTTAACCATAAAAAATTTATATAAATACTTTAATAATAATATTTAGATTGATGGCCACCTCGAGATGGTTGAGCAGCATCATGCCCACCCGGAGATGGTTGAGAAACAACATGACCACCCATTGACCACCCATTGATTGACCACCACCCAATTGTCGAGAACCAACATGAACACCCATCGATTGGCCACCAAGGAAATGTGTACCACCACCCTCACACGATTTTTCACCACCTATTGATTAGCCACTAGGGGAATGTGTACCACCACCACCCTCAAGCGACAAGAGTGAAGCTTCATAAAAAAATATGAATTTCTAATCAATTCAAATATACATACATATGATTGAGTAGATTGTGTGAACCATGGCCAGGATCCATTGATTGAGTAGATACTCTTTTCCTCTAAACTCCTAAGAAATGAAATTTATTAAAAATTAATTTAACTCAATAAATTGATAAAAAATCAATTCCATATGTATACATGTATGTATGGGGATAATATTATATATTCAATAAAAAATCAATTCCATATGTATACATGTATGTATGGGGATAATATTATATATTCAAATGTCATTTAAAAATTTTCACATTTAATATAAATACCATGAACACAATGGAAATCCCCTGATCCATGATACCCCTCTCTCGTAGAGGCATAGAACTCTATTGATGTTCACCTCGAAGAATCACGTGGAAAATGATCATCCTCCGTGATATACATATGGATATATACAGATACATGGATGCACATGATGTTTAAAGCCTTGAATAATCATGTTGAAATTTATCATACATGATGTATATGCATATCTACAAATACATAGATACATGATGTTTAAAAAGTTACCTAGTGCATTTACAATTACTTTTAAAATTACTATTTAAAAAAATTCAAAAGAATTCAAAAAATTGATGTCATTTACACAAATGTTGGAGCACAACTTGAACAAAAATTATGTAAAACACAAAACTTTCAAAGCACAAATTGATGTGTAAAACTCACTTGACTATTTAAACAAAATTTGTTGAAGCCATGCACATTTTGAAAATTAAATACAAAATTTTCTAAAACATGAAGTTCACTAAGTTGTGCTTACATAGTGGGTGCACATTTTGAAAGTTAAATACAAAATTTTATAAAGCATGAAGTTCACCAAGTTGTGCTTACATGGTGGGAGCGCACTTGGTATATAATTGAAAAAAACACACGGTCATTAAAAATGACACATTATAACTAAAAACACACACGTATCAAAGATATATTACAAATTCCATCAATAAATTTTGATGGAGAGTGTCTCAACACTAATTCATCTTTGACAGATGAATCTTGAATTGTCATTGCCCCACACAATAGATCACCAGACATCTTATTAACATTTGCACAATGTCATATACTAAATGATTGAAAATTTCTAACAATATTGTTTTCTTTTCCATGTAGTTTTTTTAGTCTCTCCTTCTTGACTTGGTACACGCCTTTCATTTGGTTGCACACAAGTTCAAAATTGGTGAAAACTACAATTCCATTGGATCCATACTCCTTAACTATTCACAAGCCTTCTATCAATGCAATATAATATGCTTCATTATTTATAGGATGTGTTGTTAGTCGCTATATTGCATAGCACATATGTAATCATTGGTTTCGTTGGATTGGGATAACAATAAACATCTATATATAATGTCCATTTTTCAACCATGTTTATTGGGAGTTTTTATCCCTGAAAAAAAAAATAAAAAAATTCAATAAAATATTTAATGAACATTTATTGTAAATGCCTTAAAGTTTATGGGATAAATGACATGTACATGGTTTCCCAAAACACTAGGACCGTCCCTGCATTTAGGAAAAAATTTATAATAGTTTATTTCCAATGAGAATGAGTAGCAACACATCCTAAACATTATGGTTGGTGAGGTGATAGTGGACCCCTATGAGGTGATAGACACAAACCTGGTATTTTATTGATTATAACCTGCTAGACGTTTTTGACATTATTGAAGCACTCATAAAAACTGGAACACAAGAAGTGGGGGAACCACCAAGATTTTCCAGCTAAGTCTCCTAAGTGTGATGAAGAGCTTGTTGCCCCAGAGCAAGTTAAAAGAGACTAGCATGACACATGTGATTTTGAAATCATCCTTGTTGTTAAAAAGGACAGGGGCTATTGGACTCCTTAACAAAAATCCAATCAACCTCCTTCGGAAAATTGAAGCTCACCAGGTCAAAGAGACAGCGTGGAAGATGATGTCCCAAATCACGATAATAATGTTGTTGCTACACTAATTTTTTATGCCCAGAATTCAATAATAACAACATTTCTAGCATTGTTGAAGAAATTACTACAAATCTGAAAGGAAAATTCCACATCAAACTAGATTCCCAAATGAATTTGAATTTGTGATTTCAACAAAACAGAGTCATATCAGAGGCAAATCATAAATATTGTTTTAATAACTTACCAGTTTATGATAATTTTCATATCTCCCTTCCCAAACTTGAATTGGGTTTTTTAGAGGTCTGATTGCTCAAACAAGCAACGAGGTTGGGCAGAACACATTTTGTACTCAGAGTTTGAGAAAAATAGTATTGATCACCTCTTAAATGCACCATCCACTAAAGACATGTGGTTTTTAACCATTGGCAAGATGATGATGAAAAATTTGAAACCATAAAATGGCAAGATTGTGTGACAATTATGACAATGATAACAAAGAATGTGGTGTTGCGCTTAGGCCATGAAATACAAGAGCTGGGAGTGAGGCATTCCAAAGAAAAAACACAGCCAAAATTAAAGTTTAAATCAATGGAAGATGTTTAAAATAACAAGACAGATGATGCACAAAGCAATGATACATATGCAGCTGGTGGCACTGTTGATGTCAACAATGCCAATGGTGTTGTTGGGAAAAGGAGGTGATGAGTTTCCTGAGGCAGAGAATGGAATTTTACAGTCACCCATTGATACAACTGATGGCAATATACGTTTTTTCCTACAATTCTGACAGGGTGGCAAATCTTCCAAAAAAATGGAGTTGTCACCAAAGAGGAGGGTCCAGAAGTCCTACAGACCTGGAATGTAGAAGAGGAAGGTTGCAAGGAATACAATTATATTTAATATAGTGAAAATTTTACCTTCTGTGAAATGGACATTAACTATGTCAACTTCCAGTGTTTTTCAGATTCCAAAGAAAGTTTTGAAAGGGATGATAAGCAGATGAAAAAGAAAAGTTGTATTATAAGTCAATTGTGTAAATTCAGGTATTCTAAACAGAAGTATGGTTTGGATGATATGATAGGAAAAATGCCATTGGTTGATATCATACAGGAAAAATGGCACTAGTTGATGGTAAAAATTTTAAACAACAATAGGTGAATTATTTATGCAGAGTAATAAATGTTAATTCTCGATTTTAAACATGTAATTTAACAATTTAACAGAGTTCAATTTTAAAGAAAAACAAATTAATAATTTAACAAAAATCAGAACAATTTAACAAAAACAAATATGCATACATATAAATGCAACTTTTGAACAACAGAATAATAGACTTTAATTGTTTTTTTTTTTTCCAATTGCATAGCTAATTCTGATTTTTTTTCAATCAAATATTAAAAGCGGAAGAACAGTGTGCCTTGGCATGGCACTGAATACTTCTCAACTTGGTGACTATGAGGATCCAAAAACATAACAAAGTACCAAAATTTTTTGGTTTGTTAGTGGATTGTGTTGTTTAAGTCGTCATTGGTGGGGTACTTATTCGACTTTGTCAATTCCAAACGCAATCGAACTTATTGGGCGAAGGCCTATCAATTTAGTAGGTAGTTGAATTTTTCAATCCCAAGCACAATCAATCAACCCTATAAAGTGAATGTTATCGATTTAGTGGTTGGTAGAATTTTCAATACAATGTGATATCAATTTTTCAACCAATGAAATGATAGCATTATTCAAATTTTAGAGTAAAACAATCTAGACTCTAAGTTGTTATATAATTATGTAGGGATGGAATTTAGAAAAAAATATTTAACTTTAGGAAAACATATGTCCATTGTCCATTGATAAGAAAGGGGCATTAGCCGATCAGGTAACATTAGATATATTGATGAAAACTGTACAAGTATGAATTTTTCATGCCAATATAGCATGTGAGCTAAAAGGAATTGGGTAAGAATTCCTTGAGTTATGCTTCAATATCTCAATTGATATGTATGTGATGACATCTAAATGCATGTAGGTAAATTGATACCCAGGTTTGGGTATGGTAAAGGAAGGAATCCTAGGACATTTCAAAATTGTGACAAAATATTTTTTAGCATTCATATGATAATATGTCGTGTTGAGTTGGTTAAGAGAAGGAAGAGTTTCCTGAGGGACTGTTCAGTAGTGAAAGGAAGGGCTCTTTAGGGATTGTTGAGCAATGAAGGGAGGGTAAATTCCTTGTGTGTGGTGATTGAAGAAGAAGGTGTCCAGATGTGTTGAAGAGTTGAGTGAATTTTGAATTTGGTCAAGGAGGATGGTATGGCATGGTATATATTGTAATTATTATAGCAGATGTAAGTATATATTCCTGGAGGATGTGTAAAATTTATAGGAAGAGAAGATGATGAAGACAATGATACAGAGATGTACGTCTATATGCCTGGAGGATGTGTAAAATTTATAGGATGTGAATATGATGAAGACAATGATACGGAGTTAGCCATGATACATATATCAAGATAGATTGAGAATGGAATGCAGCATGGGATGGTATTCAATGTCGTGCAACGGTGTAGTGAGTGGGTGTGGTGATTGTGAAAGAAGTATGAATGTGCATGAAGTATACTATGCGGATGTGAAAAGTTGATTGTGTATAAATGAGTATTAGCGCATATGTTTGAATGAATTGTGTGAATGATTTTCTATTACAGTAATGCATATATAGTTAATGAAACTTCATTGAATTTAATATGTTTATAGCTTAAAATAATGGAATGATCGGTATGTCACAATTCTAAGATCATTTCAAAAGCTGCTGGAAATATATGGCAATGAAATTTTATATGCTTGAATACTCGCAGTTGCTTGGTTGAATGAAAATTCTGTCAAGGAGGACAAACTGCCGGTATAAATTGATTGGATATGTAATCCCATAATGAATACTAGTTGCTACTACATACAAGTGCCAAGCATTATGATAATAATCTCATAGTTGTTCAATCTGGTTTCTAAATTATATAGATTTCAGTTTCTTCTTTCAATTTTTTATTTGAACATCTCATGGTGACTTTATGTTTATGATTTGAGGTGAGATGATGGATATGTATAGTATGGAAAGATGATGGCTACTATAAACTAGGAAGCACAGGGAGAATGCTAATATGATGATACTAGAACCCTGTGATATGCCTTGATTTCAATGAGCTATTGAGTGACTAGAGGCTGCTAGCGGGATGACTTGGCAGTAAGACTCTATATGTGCCTACACTTCATGAAAGGGTGAGTAGCATGCCTTCACCTGCTCTTCTTGGATGAAGAAAAATGATTTCAAAGGCGGAAAAAAACACTCTTTTGTAAATGTAGTTTTATATAGATTTTAAAATATTTTAGGAATCTCATAAATATTAAAAAAAGTTAACTATTTACTTAACTTCACTTATAAATAATTTTTTTTAAATATTATATAATTTAGAATAAAATTACATAAATACTAAACAAACTATCCTTGTGTACGACCATAAAGATAATTTTAAATTCCTACCACATTTTTGTTTTGTTATTTTTTGGGAGGCTTGACAACTAAATTTTTTATTTTATGCTTGTATAATGACATATAAGTTGATGAGCTAATAAAAAACAACTACAGGTCGATTCAATTCTATCTGTTCATATCTCTCTTGAAACAATTTTATATCATAGTGGGTAAATGAATCTGGAAAGTTTATTTTACTCAAGTATTTATTCTCAAAAAATAAATCCAATTATTACAACCAGGTCTAATAATCATTTAAAGTAATAAATTATTATACAAAATTTCTCATTCTAAATAATATTTCAATTCGAGAAAAAATTATTCTCAATAAATCAATCCAATTATTACAACCAGATCTAATAATCATTTAGAATAATAAATTATTATACAAAATTTCTCATTCTAAAATAATATTTCAATTCGGGAAAAAATAATTAAATTAAAATGAACAGCAAAATACCTGCTCTTAATACCTAGTTTACTGAAGACCAAGTCACACTGAAAAAGCAGAGAACAAAGATAAAAATTCTAGTTCCAAGTGTCCCATATTTTTGCTATTCTTGGTGAGTGTTTCTTTGAATTTTATGTTATTTCCAGTACTTACAAGAATTCATTCTACAAAAAATTCCCTTATTTCAAGATTAACATCTAATTTGGGTGTGTGTGGGGGCAGGTGAAAAGAAGCGGTAATTTTTGTGTCATGGCTGAAATGGTTGGCCCTGTAGATTTCAGAGCAAGAATAGAATTTTGGGAGTGGGTGGACAAATTTCCTGTGAAGTGGAACATCATAAAATATGTTCCATTCAGACAAATCATCCATATTACTATGGAAATCAATGGAAACCAACCAATTATAGTTAGTTGAGATACTCAACAGGTGAGTTAATGGTTTGTCATTTGTTTATATTGTAGTATCTTGTCCTTTCCATTCCAGCTCTAAAAATGATTACATAGAGGGCTAAAAAGTTACTATCATGAATTTGAATGATTGAATATCATAGACATGATTATGAATGAATACACCCACAGGTTGAAAAGGAGAAGAACCTAGAAATGTTGGATATATTTAAGAATTATGCTTGCACCACCTCATTTCTCGACGAAATTGCATTTCCAAGACAAAACATAGTGCAACTAGTGATAAGAAGGCCAACAATAGAATCACCACCACATACACCTGACCAAGAACAACATGGAAAACATGAAAAATAGCAGCAGCGAGCAGAAGAGGAGGAGGCCACTATGAGTAGCTGCAAGAGCTAGAGTGATGACAACAATGCTCAAGAAGAAGAGAACAACAACAATAAAGAAGAAGAGGAAGAAACTAATCGCAACAATGTGCAAGAATCAGAAGGTGGACAGAGTGAGGAAACTAAGAATACTGTTGGGAGTCAAACCAAATTTATGATCCTTAAAAAATTATAATTAGATGTCCATCACACAAAAATTCAATGATCACATCTCCTCCATGATTGAAAGCATGAATCTGCAAGTAGAATTTAACACTAATCAGCCAATTAGATTCTATTCCCTCATTTATACTTGGAACTATGAATTTTACAGGTAATCATTAATGGCATAGTTATTTCCACCAATTAATTCACTGATTAATCCCACCAATTAATTCACTGATGAAACTAAAGGAAAAATAAAATTGGAGGCAAATCCATATAATATCTATAACAAATATTTCCCTTGCAATAGACTGAAACAACAAAGAAGTATGTACTGTGAAGCAATAAAAGAGCTCTTCCATTGATATTATTTCAAAAATTTTGAGATAATGTTCAACCCAACAATACCAAGAATTGGATAATAATGTTAATATGCATACGTCTCTCCCTATTAGAGATTAGTTGGTTATAAAATGTTTTATTTCAGAATTTTCGAGAAAATGTTCAACCCAACGATGCCAAGAATCGGATAATAATATCCATATGCATGTGGCTCTCCCTATTAGAGATTAGTTGGTTATAGAATGTATTGTTAATATATTCTTTGTTATATTAATTCAAATTTTTTGAATAATTTTTTGTATTGTGCTAGAGGTTATATATATATATATATATATATATATATATATATATATATATATATATATATATATATATATATATATATATTAAGCTGAAAAATAAATAAAAGTAAAAATAAAAATAAATAAATAAATAAAACTTTTATTATAAAAACAAAAGATGGGTTTTGTTGATGAATCCATTTTGTACCTAATCTCTGCTACTCACTAGACATATTTATTTGAAAAAAAACGTAGAATAGAGATGGAGGGCATGGGATGTTATGAAACCAACTCACAAAATAGAAGAAAAGAGAGATCAACGACTTAAAAATCATCCACTTCGAGGGGGAAGCCTCCTTTACATTACATAAATGAACAATTATTGGATGATACAAATGACAAAACCTCCTTTCTATATATAGAAGTCCATGGGGTCACAATATAATCCTAGTCGGCCTAACAATAATAATGTAAGGGCACAACAATAACAATAGTGGCTTTTTATGGGGCACATTAATCACAATATGGGCGCTACAGGGGTACAACAATAACAATAAGGGGGCTACACTAACAACAATAAGGGACTACACTAGTAATATAGGGACCTAAAATTCCCCTCTCCTTCAAAAGAGTGTTGTCCTCAACAGTTGAGTAGTTTTGGATGCTTCTATATAATCCCATGTAGAATATTCAGTGAGTAAGTTATTCCACTTGATAAGATACTCTGAAATTGATCGATTGCATAGCTCTAGAGTTCTTGTTTCCATGGCTAATTCAGGTTCCAATATTATTTTCCCTTATTCACCAAGTTCTGGAAATATTGTTTGAACTGAAAATTTGTCACCTATAACCTTCTTTAAGCATGAAACATGGAAAACTGGGTGCACTCAAGATGAATCAAGAAGATCCAATTTGTATGGCATAGTACCAATCTTTTGCAACACCTTGTAAGGACCATAGTACTTTGGTGATAATTTATTATCCTTCTTAGCTTGCTTGAGGGACATTTTCTTGTATGGTTGTAGTCATAAAAATACACAATCTCCTACATCAAAACTTCTCTCGCTACGATGTTGATCTTCCTATTGTTTCATTCGATTTTGTGTCAAATTTATATTATCCTTTAAGAGTTGGAGAACTTGTTGATGATGCTCGATGTGATCTTCCACTTCTTGAACCTTAGAATTTTCTCTTAAAGATGTTGTGATGGACGTTGGATGATATCCATAAAGTGCCATCAATGGGGTAATTTTTTCTGCAGTATGGAAAGAAGTGTTATACTGCCATTCAGCCAGAGGTAACCACTTGAACCATTGTGTTTGTTTATCAGATACAAAAAACCGAAGATATTCTTCCAAAAATTTGTTCACTATCTCAGTTTTCCCATCGAATTGAGGATGATAAGATGAGATATGAGCTAGTTGAGTACCCAAACAAAACAAAAAATTTCGTCCAAAAATTTCTAGTAAAAATGGGATATCTCTCGCTTACAATAGTCTTTGGGTTTCCATGTAGCTTTTGAATTGTTTCCATAAATGAAGTAGAAATTGTACTTGCTTTAAATGGATGAGATAATGCACAAAAGTGTGCAAACTTGGTAAGTCTATCAACTACCACCATGATGACACTCTTTCCTTCGAAATTAGGCAAACCTGTGATAAAATCCATTGAAACCTCCTCCCAATGTTGACTTGGAATGGATAAAGGTTGTAGAAGACTCGGGGTCTTAATTTTCTCAACTTTGTTTTGCTGGCAAGCCAAACATTTTGAATATCATATTTAAGGCCATCCCAAAAAATTATTTCTTCACACTGTGGTAAGTTTTTAAAACTCTTAGTGTCCTCCTAAGGGAGACGTGTGAAATTCTAAAATAATATTATGTTTTAGTTGGGTATTCTTACAAATATATAAATGATCTTTGTACCATAAGGAATCATTTTTACAACTATATGTATCAGATGTACTATGATCTTGTTGCAACTTTTGAATGAGTGTCCACACTTCTTCATCATTCTTCCATTCATCCCTTGATTTGGTTATCCAATTTGGTTGGATAATAGAAATGGCACAAAGAATGCTTCCACCTCTTCATCCTTTCTTAAGAGTGCATATGCAACAACATTTAGCTTCTCTCTTTTGTAGATGATTTCAAAGTCATAACCCAACATCTTTGTCACCCATTTTTGCTAGTCTTTTGAAGATATTCTTTGTTCCAAAAAGTATTTAAGACTATAATGATCAGTTTTTACCTTGAAGAGTCTTCCCATTAGGTAAGGTCATCATTTCTATAGTGCATGTAGTATTGCCAACATTTCCTTCTCATAAATAGATTTATGTAAATACTTTTCTTTGATTGGACAACTTTCAAAAGCAGTGGGTCTTCCTTCTTTCATCAAAATAGCACCCATTCCATTTCCTGAGGCATCACATTCCACATTAAAGGTTTTTGTGAAGTTTGGAGTAGCTAATACCAGTGCTAGTCATATTGCCTCTTTAAGATGTTGAAAGGCCTTAGTTGCTTCAGGAGTCTATTAAAATTCATCTTTCTTCAATAATGTTTTTAGAGGTGCTACTATTCTCCCATAATTCTTAACAAACTTGCGATAAAACCCTGCTAACCCGAGAAATCATCGCAACTACTTTATGGTCATGGGGACTTTCCATTCCTTAATGGATTTAAATTTGTTAGGGTCTACCTTAACACCCTCCTAAGATACAATATGACCCAGTTATTCCACCTCTTGTACTCCAAAAAAACATTTGGAGGTTTTTGCATATAATTGTTTCTCCTCCAATAGTTTGAGCACCCTGTCAACATGTTGAACATGATCCTTCCAAGACCTGTTGTATATTAGTATATCATCAAAAAATAATAACACAAATTTTCTAAGGAAGGGTTTGAAAATGGAATTCATAACCCATTGAAATGTAGAAGGTGCATTGGTAAGGCCAAAAGGCATAACCAAAAATTCATAATGAACCTCATGAGTTCAAAATGTTGTTTTAAAAATATCTTCAGTCTTCATTCTAATTTGATGATATCCTAAATGAAGATCCAACTTAGTAAAATAGATTACTCCATGTAATTCATCCAATAATTCATCAATCATAGAAATGGGAAACTTATCTTTAATAGTGAGCTTATTGATCTCCCTATAATCTAGACACATGCGCCATGATCCATCCTTCTTATGCACCAATGCTACTAGAGCAGAGAAAGAACTTTGACTAGGTTGAGTTATACCAGCCTCTAACATTTCTGCAATTCTGTAACGCTTGATGTTTGGAGGAACAAATCCTGGAATCAAATGAATAGCATGATCATGATCACGAATATGTGGGAGTCTTTTGGGAGTTTCAAACACCTTGGAATGATTGTCCAATACTTTTTGGATATTTGGAGAAATGGATGATTTTGATGTTGGAACTTCTAGTGAGCATAACTGTGAAATTACATCTCGTTGTTCTTTCTTCAGAAGCTTTGTCTTGACATTAGAGCTTATTATCTTTCCCTACTTCCCTACGATACCCCATAATTCAACTTCCTTTCCTTCCGAAATTTTTTTTTCAAGAAAATCTCTTGAAAATTAAAATCTATTGTCCCCAAAGATTGTAACCATTGTACTCCTAGTACAACATCAACACCTCCCATTGGAATGGAAAGCATTGGACTATTCAATACATATCCCCCCATGGTTAGCTTGATATTATGGCATTTTATAGATCAATTTATAGTTCCTCCATTTGCAACCATCACTTGACACTCAAGTGTTGGGTATAGGAAGAAATTCAATTCCTTGGCTACCTTACAATGAATAACATTATGGGTACTACTTGAATCAATAAACACTATTATTTTTCTCTTCTTGAAAAGTCCTTGTATCCTGAGAGTTTGAGGAGTGGTAATTCCTGCCACTACATTATAGGATATGGTCGAACTCATTTCTTCTTTCTCTAGGGTCAGTTCCTGGTGTATATCCTTTTCTTTTGAAGTTTCTTGTTCATTTTCTTCCTCCTCTTCACAATCTATGGAAAATAATTTCTCCTCAGCACACTTATGACCTTTAGTGTATCTGTTATCACAAATGTAGCAAATCCATTTTTCTCTTTGTATCCTCATGATGTGCTATCATTTCCTCCGTAAAAATTGACCAAGTGATAATTTTTTTACGGGAGCAAAGCCATCGATACCATACAAATGTATTTTTTTCTAAATATAAAGTTTAATGCGTACCTTTTGTGTTTTTTTCACATTATTGAGATAAAAATATTGCTCCATCTGTAGTATCCATTTTATGGGATCCTTGCCATCAAACTTCCTCATGTCGATCTTTGGAATATGTTGGGTCTTCAATCCAACATTAGAGTTTATGAAATCATGATTAACATTTATTTTCTTCTCATCATGAGTTTCCTCTACTATATTTTCACCATTAGGAATCATTTCTTCTACCAACTTTGTCAAACCTTCCTTCAAACCTTCCATGTCTGATTTTAGACCAATCTTCATGTCTTCCATGTTGTCTTTCATTTTTTCATCCATGTCTTCCATGTCATTCTTCAAACCATCCATCTTAGCTTCCACGCCCTTCTTCAAACCATCCATATTATCTTCCACGCCTTTCTTCGAAGCTTCCATTTTATTTTTTGTTGCTCTTTGCGAGAGAGAAAGTTACTGCACTTGCTCTTGTAATTTTGATATATCATGTTGCACTTCTTCCTCTTCATGATTCATAGTAGAGCCTTCTGAGGACTTAATGGGTGTTTAATTCTTTATTGGGGGAATTTTAGAACCCAATATTGATATCTATGCTTCAATATGCCCTTGGAATCACTTCAAACTGATTTTTCAAACAATACTTATGCAATTTGAAAACAAATACACACTTTTTTCTTGCTTTTGAGGAGCTCGATATTGAAACTGATGTATATTTTTAATTTCATATCCTAGAGATTTTATCTTCAGTATTTTAGTAGCCATATGAATCTTCTTTCCAATGCCACAGATCTGGCCTTATTTTGATTCTTCAAGGAAAATTTATGCCCAATATTCCACAATGACCTAATTATGGACTAGTTCAGTAGAGCAAACTTGTACGACGTGCCACATGTCATTGTTTCGTCCTTCAGCTCTGAAATTGATACACAAGAAACTAAATTCTGTGTACTTTACATAATTCCAATTTTATGCTCAGAGAGAGAGAGAGAGAGTTATGCCAATTTTCCCAAGGTCACCTCTTTCAGATGAAATTAGGGAGCCTGAAAAAACATTAACTTCCACAGATCCTATCTCTGAAAATATTACGAATCAAAATCTGAAATTTTTACACGAAGTTCCTTAGGATTTTTTCATCCATATTAGCTATTATTTGATCCTTCAAACCATCCAACTTAGCGTCCATTTCTTCTTTTAAACCATCTATTTCATCTTCTATTGCTCTTCGTAAGATCTAAATTTGTTGCACTTGGTACCGTAATTTTGATATCTCATACTGCAATTCTTCCTCTTCATGCGTCATAGTATAGCTTTTTGAGGGCTTAATGGGTATGGAATTATTTTTTTGAAGCATTATAGAACCCAATACTGATAAAAATTATAAAACATGCCCTTGGAATCAATTCAAACTGCTTTTTCAAACAAACGTTATGCAATTTTAAAAACCAGATACACACCTTTTTCTTGCTTTTGAGGAGCTCGATATTGAAATTGATTTATATATATACTTGCAGATCCTCAATATATGAAATTTAGCCCTGTAGTAGTCCTCTGAAGCTTCTTTCAAATGCCACAGGTATGACTTGATTTGGATTCTTCAAGGCAAAGTTATGTCCAATCTCCCACAATGACCTAATTATGGACTCGTTCAGTAAAGCAAACTTGTACGACTTACCACGTGCCACTGTTTTCTCCTTTGGCTCTAAAATTTATAGACAGGAAACTACATTCCATGTAATTCCAGTCACTTTTTACAGAATTCCAATCTGATACTCAGAGAGAGAGTTATGAATATTTTCCCACGATCACCTCTTTGAGATGAAATTCAAGAGCCTGAAAAAGACCTAACTTCCACAGACCTTATCTCCGACAATATTGCGAACCAAGCTCTGAAATTTTGTGAAGATGTTTCTCAGGATTTCGGCGTCGCGCTCTAAAATTTTTAGCTTCTGAATCTTTGTAGAAACAAAGTTATAGAAAAAATTATGTGATGACCTTTTTAAGTGAAATTCAGGAGCCTGCAAAAATCCCTAACTTCCACAGATCATATCTCCGCAAATATTGTGAACCAAGCTCTGAAATTTTGCAAAGATTTTCCTTAGGATTTCAAATTCGTGTCCTACAAATTTCAGCTTTTGAAACTTTCTAGAAACAAATTCATAGTGAAATTTTCATGATGACCTTTTTAAGTGAAATTCAGGAGCCTAAAAAAACCTCTGACTTCCGCAGATCATATCTCCAAAACTATTACAAACAAAACTATGAAATTTTTCGAAGATGTTCCTCCAGATTTAGGCTTTGCACTCTAAAAATTTCAGCTTCTGAACCTTTGTAGAAAAAAATTTATAGCGAAAATTCCACGATGACCTGTTTGAAGCAACGAAACCCTAGAATCCAAAAGCTCTGATACCAAATGTTGTGAAACCAACTCCAAAAATAGAAGAAAAGAGATATCAACGCCTTAGAAATAAGCCACTTCGATGGGGCAACCTCCAATACATTACATGAATTAACAATTCTTGGATGATACAAATTACAAAACCTCATTTCTATATATAGGAGTCCATGGGGCCACAATGTAATCCTAGTGGGGCCACAATGTAATCCTAGCCGACCTAACAATAATAATGTAAGGGCACAATAATAACAATATGGGGGTTACAGGGGTACAACGATAACAATAAGGGGGTCTACAATAACATAATAAGGGACTACACTATTAATATAGGGACTTAACACGAACTGTTGTTACAGCTGTACCGCTGAATGGATCTTGTCAACTCCTGTTGCTGACTTGTCCTCCAGCTATTACACTACAGCTGTGTTTTATCGTGATAGCTGTAGAAGTTATTAAGTATTTTATTTTTGGATAATAGCCTCTAGGCAGTTTTGATTGTGATCTATAATTTTACAGTCAGACTTTTAAGAAGTGGTTATAACCATATGTATTCTATTTCGATCAGCATGAGAATCATAAGATTCTCATGACTAATATATCCCTTGTTTTTCTGAGATGTAACCACTATATAGTTCTCGGCCCTTAAGGTCGAAAGGTAAGCGGAGAACAACATTACCTTGGCTCTATAATTTTTCCCATATTAATATAGATTATCCTGTTATTGTCGTTACATGCGTTATTCGATTTAGCTTCCATTAAGTTATTTCTCTACCTGCGCTCTGCTAGGGAGGAAGGGTCCTCCTCTTTAGCAGGGATTGTAGTAATTAAGGTAGTTGTGTATATGTGTTTGTATTTTCTTTATGTATCAGTAGATGTGTTGTTGTTGTTGTTTCAGTTGTGAATATATCCGCTTCAATTTCAATATTTTGTATGCTGTTACACATATGAGATTAGATATACCAGCTGGATAAGTGTGGTTTAGCATGCTAGAACAAATTAATTGAAGTGTGATTACAGTCTTGTAGATCATTTTATTTTTGCATGAGTGATACTTCCAGCATTTACTTTAGCAATGATTTCCTTTATTTGGATTTGCTTCTGTTTGGGTGTATCGGCACAGACAGTGTGGCTGTCATTGAAATAAAAGACATCCCTAGATTGATAATTTATGTGTATTGTTTTAGTCATTTAATAGTGATTAATATAGGCCCAACATTTTGGCGTCGTTGCCGGGGATGGCAATGACGATCTAATCAATCAGATATGTTTCTTAGAAGATAGAGTGTACCTAGTCTACAATTGTCAGGCAGTAAGACGAGAGGTAAGAACTTGCACAACGCTCTAACGAACTTGAGCAGGCTCACTAATGTCTTGCTGGGACACTTAGGAGTGTGAATTTTTTAGCATTATTTTCGTGTTTTTTTTTTTTTGTCTCCAACGACACAATTTTTGGGCAGTAAGATGAGAGGTAAGAACCTGCGCAACTCTCTAACGAACTTGAGCGGGCTCACCAATGTCTTGTTGGGACACTTAGGAGTGTGAATTTTTTAGCATTATTTCCATGTTTTTTTTTAGAGTGTCTCCAGCGACACAATTTCCGAGCAGTAATACGAGAGGTAAGAACCTGCGTAGTGCTCTAACAAACTTGAGCGAGCTCACCAATGTCTTGCTGGGACACTTAGAAGTTTGAATTTTTGGGTGTTCCTTTAGGGTGTCTTCAGCTATACAGTCGTTGGGTGGTAAGACGAGAGGTAAGAACCTGTGCATCACTCTAACAAACTTGAGCGGGCTCACTGCTGTAGATACTGAAGCACTTATAGGATGAATTGATACACATAGGGCCCATGTGTGTCGGTAGGATGATATCAACATCTACAAACATCCCCCACTCTACTGACTATAGGAAAGACAGGTCCTAAGAAGGAAAAGAAGAGTGCAGATTTGGGAAGAAGGAAATTCTTTGGAGATCTGATCTCAAGGGTAGAAAAGGAACAGTCCATGTCATACAGAGATAATAGGAAGATAGGACCACAGAAAGCAGCTACCATATCAAAGCCTATGCCATTGGTGTATTCCGTGTCTGGACCTCACCAAAATTCGAACATCATATCCACTCCTGATATCAAGACTCCATACTCAAAACAACAATGGGAAATAATTATCATGATATGAGAATTGAAGGACACAGAGAGACTAGTGGGGAGCATCAGGAACCTGAAGAACAACATTTAATTGATCATAATTTGGACGTTGGTAGTGTTGTTAAATAGTTGGTCCTGGAACAACCTGATATTTTTATTTATTAATCTCCAGCACACTCCAAGGTCAGCTCATCCCATCAGGAAGAATCATCCATGGGGGACGAGAATGTCAAGACAGATAGCTTTGTTACTTTTGAATTCCCAATAGTAGTAACACGGGATGAGGCTCCTATGAAGAATATTCTTTTATCATCCCTACCATCCTTTAAAGGGATGGTTGTTGCAGACCCTGATACCTTTATGTTCGAATTAGATGTGTTGTGTAGAGGTTATGACTACACTTCAGATGCCCAGAAGCTGAAATTATTCCCTACTACTCTGAAAAGAGCAGCATTAAGATGGTTCATGAGACTGGGTGTTGGCACAATTCGAACCTGGAATGACATGAGGGAGGCCATCCTCTTTAAGTATCAAGATTACTATCGAACTAGGGATTTGAAGGACAATATTTTCAAAATTTCACAGAAGGAGGAGGAAATCCTAGAAGACTATATGGAGCGATTTCACTACATTTTACAAAGGTCTAATTTCAGTAACTTAGACCCGGAAATTCTAAATCCAATATTCTTAAGAGGTATAAGAGATGATTGTCTGGAGCATCTAAACCTATTGGGAAAATGAGACATATCGCAAGAACTGCTTGAAGAAATAATGAAGCTTTGCCTGCATAGCTCAAGAGGATCAGTCAAAGGGAAAATTTCAGTTCGGGACCCTTCAGTCCGGATACAGAAGTCCACGAGTGGAGGAGTAACCAGAGCAAATATCGGGAATATATTTGAGGATTTTAAAACCGACCTCCTTAGCACTCTCTCTGGCTAGATCACTACGGTACAAGTTAAGAAATCACAAGCAGAAGCTGAAGTAGCCTTAGAAATACTCTGTCCCCGATGCAAAAGGAAACATTTGGAAAGAGAATGTGGGATGAATAGCATCAGTCTGTGCAATATCTGTGAGTTGGCACATTCTATGAATTAGAGTCTTGAATTTCCCATACTGAAGGTGGTACTTCAAGAATCAAGCGAGGGTGTCCAGTCTTCTTATTTCATTGGATCAAAGAGACCATGGCATCCATGACCTACAGGTATGCCTTCAGATTTTTCCTCTTTTTATCCTTGTAATAATGTTTATAATAGTCAGCAATATCCATGGCAGTATCCTACTCCTTCCTCAACATAATTTCCTTCACCATGGAACTAGTGGTTGTCTCCTCCACCAATGCAATATCCTCCATCACAACCCAATCCTTGGGGTCAAAACTGGAGAAGTAATGGCCAAGGTCTAGTACCCCTCCACTACCAGTACAGCAGTAGCAGTTGCAACTGCCTTCTATTCAAAATCCTACACCTTCTATCCAACCCCAATTACCTGTGAAACCTAGCCCCAATCCAAATAATAAGGCAGCCCAGAGCATGGATGCTCTGGTTACCCTCCAAACTTATCTTATTACTCCTATTGGACTTAACAAGGTTCAGCTTCGATCAGGGAAAGTAATCAGACCTGAGCATGCTCCCATTATTATAGAAGAATGTGAGTCACCTAGAAAGGATATAGGTGATTCTGAGGCAGATGTCACACATGTAACAGCTGATACAACACCCACTCTTACATATGTAGCAGCCAGCTTGGGAGGATCTGATGTTTCTACAACAGCCAATCCGAGTAAGTTTGGTGCATCTGTGATAGCTAACTCAGATGTTAGCATTCAGAATCCTCCATACCCTCAACAATTAACTGAAACTAGGCAGACCTCACAACCTGAATCTGAATTCCTCAAGGAACTGCAAAATTTGTATGTGTGAATCCCGTTGTTACAAGCTCTTAAGGAAGTACCTATCTACGCTAAAAAAGTGAGGGATCTATGCATCAAAAAGCCTGGAAGAAAACCTAAAGACCCTGCTACTATCCATGTCATGGGGAAATTGTCTGATCTCATGATTAATCAGCATTTGTTGACTAAATATAATGACCAAGGGAACCCTACAATGACTGTCCATATGGACAATCAACCTATAACCAATACTTTTATTGATCTAGGGGCGGCCATTAATGTCATGACTAAAGACCTCTTCATCTCCCTAGGACTTCATGGACTTAGACCTACACCCACAGTGTTTGAATTAGCAAATAGGTCCCTTGTCAATTCCGAGGGAATGATAGAAGATGTGGTTATCATTGTGGCTTCTTGGAATTATCGGGCTAATTTTCTCATTTAACAAAGAATGGAAAATTGAGAGTCTGTGTTGACTATAGAGAGCTTAACAAGGCTACTCAAAAGGACCTTTTTCCTTTACCATTCATTGATCAGGTCTTGGATACTCTCTCTGGGAAAAAGTTATTTTCATTCATAGATGGGTTTAGTGGCTATAATCAAATATAGATTTCCTCGGAAGACCAAGACAAGACAACCTTCACTTACCCATGGGGTACTTTTGCATACAAAGCCCTTCCTTTTGGCCTCTGTAATGCACCAGCAACCTTTTAGAGGGCGATATTGGGTATTTTTTCCAATATTTTGAATGATTGCCTTGAAATATTTATGGATGATTTTACACCCAACGGGGATGCCTTTGAGACAGCATTAGTTAACTTGGAAAAAGTGCTGGAACGTTGTGAACAAACTAATGTTACTCTGAGCATGGAGAAATGCCACATGATGATGACCGAGGGAATTTTGCTGGGACATTTCATTTCGGTAGATGGAATCAAGGTAGATCCTGCAAAAATTGAGGTAATATCAAAAATCCCGACTCTTAATACTCCAAAAGAGGTGGGTGAAAATGTGAAGTTGGGTTACACTTTTGTGAGAATCGGGGATGGAAAACATTTTTCCAAAATAGTTTGGCCGAACTTTCTCAAAAGTTCGACAGAACTCGTTCTGTCGTTTAGATTGATGGCGTACTGACGGCGTGGGCAAACAGATTATTGGTCGGAGATGGGAAAACCCGCAACAATAGTTCGGCCGAAGTTTTAGTTTGGCCGAACTTTTAAAATAGTTCGGCCGAACTCATATTTTATAAATATATCACCCGTGAACGGTTCTCATTTTCGCGCATCTTTGTTTGCATATTATGTTTTTCATGGGATTCTGCTCTGATTTTCGTTTCTGTTTGTTTCTATGGCACTGCTTCTGCTCTGTTGCTGATTTGGCACCCGCGAATTGCTGCTCAGGAGTTGCGTCGAGCAAATTTCTAGGTAATCTAAAACCATGAAATTCATTAGTTGAGGTGTGTGCCATTATAGTTAAGAGAGATTACTTTGATTTCTTTGATGGCATGGAAAATTAAGAGAGAATTTACAGACATTTTCAAAGTGAAAAGACACCTTATTTAGAATGGTTGTAAATTTAAATTTAAAATTTTGAAAGTGAAGATATATTTATTATTATTAAATATATATAAGCAACAGTCGTAGCCTTACAATAATACAGAAACAGTCATAGCCATAGATCTTATTGATCGACACATTGACCACCAGACGAAATAGATTGAGTTCCACGGATTAAGAATTGAATCTTCTTTCTCGCTTCTCCATTCCATCCCCTTTTGTTCTTGGTTTTCGGCCTGGTCTCTCGTCTTTTCTAATAGCTTGCTTGAGGGGCATTGTTTATCATTATTCTGGCTTGTGGTTATCGTTGTTGTGGTAGTCGTATTTAATATGTGTTATAAAATTTATTAAGATTAACGCAGTTATTGTTAGGCTATCAATTTTGGTATTTTTGAATTTCTACAGTGAGCCCAAGATCTTGGCATAGATTTATGCCCTTGTAGGCATGGTTTCCAAGGCCTTAAACTCTTGGGGAGCATAAAACTTCCCTTCGAAAATGGCCCCATTAAAATCATTATCTTCAAGCTTCTGCTGCTTCTAAAAATTCTTGTAAGGTGTCAAAGCTACCGAGATTTCTTGACACTAATCATTATCAGCTTTATTTTTATTTTCCTTTCTATCTCTAGCTATCTCTGTAGAAATTTGCTGAATAATGATTAATTATCCACTGAGATTATCCTGATCACATATCAATTCAAATTCATATGCAACACATAATCTCTTCCACTCAGATCATCAACATGCGGAAATAAACAAGCGGTATGCGATCAAACAATCATCAAAACATCACACACATTACACAGTATGTATGGGGAAAGATTATATCTGAAAACCCCCAGCTATTTTGTATATTATAATGGAGAGAACATGTAACAGTACATAGTACAATACTCCTCACAAGTACTCAGTACTGTCTCATAAAGTTACACACAAACTAGCTTGGTTTTGAACAGGTCACTGGTTCAAAACTCATTCACTAATTGCCTGCCTCTATTGCGCAATCAAGGCTGGTCTAATTGGAGATCCAAGGTTCGAATCTCCTTGGCTTGACAGCGCAATCATCATGGGCAATTCCTCCAAGTGTGGTGCAAATCTCATGCACAACTGATGTCACGACTGATAGCTATCTCAACCCTTTCATCTACCTCTTTCACTGGTCTCCACTGAACTGTCCATGCACTGTAGTGAACTGATGTGTTCTTGAGTTGAATAATGAGTTACTAATTAATGAATTAAATAATATTTAATTCACTCCACTCATTACTAGTTGATTAGCTAGTTAAACTAATCTCAACTAGTTCAACTAAGTTAAACCGAACACAACTCCACCAACTGTCCCATCAACTCCACCAAACTTCTGCCACTGAAGTCCTAACTGAAGTCAAACATGCATGAGCTCACCAAACCCCTAGGAATAGCGTAATTCCTCTGTCAGATGCATGAGCCACTTCTGTAGCTCGAACTGAAGTGCTCCAAGAGAGTAAAATGAAGTTTAGAGTCCAAATATTATTAAGGGTAAATAATATTTGACTTCCCTATTTTTAGGATAGGCAGTCTAAAAATAGAATTCGACCTAAATGTCTAAAAATAGAGGTCCATCTATTTTTACCAACATGACCAATACTCCAAGAATAACATACTGCAACCCCTGGACCATGCTCCATATGTCTAAAAATAGACATAGTCTAAAAATAGACTTTGCGCCAGAATTTGCCTGCGGGCCCACTTAGTGAAGGCGACTTCATTTCACTAAGCTCCATAATCTTGCTGCATTTTCAACACTCCCTCTCAGCAAGATATGGATTATCTGCAACCCCTATCCTGCCTCTGTGGAATTCGAACTTGCTCCCGGTGAGCGCCTTCGTCAGGATGTCGGCATCCTGATCCTCCGTGGGAACATATGAAAGCATCATGATTCTCCGCTGAACACAATCTCTGATATGATGGTACCTGATTTCGATGTGTTTGGATCTATCATGAAATATTGGATTAGCCGAGAGTTTAATGCAACTCTGGTTATCACAATAAATCACAGTAGGCTCCAAGTGCGACCCGAACAATCCGACAAGGATCTTCCTCATCCAAATAGCCTCGCATGCAGCCAAGCTTGCTGCCATGTACTCGGCCTCTGCTGAACTGAGTGCCACGGATCTCTGTTTCCTGCTGTACCAGGAAACTGCTGTCGATCCAATGCTGAAAATACCTCCAGATGTGCTCTTCCGGTCCGTTGGGCTCCCTGCCCAATCTGCATCCGTGAAGCCAGAAAGCCTCACCTCATCCTCCTGTCTGTACCACAGACCATATCCCGATGTGCCACTAAGATAACACAATACATGCTTGCCTGCCTTCCAGTAGAGCTTGGTAGGCTTAACCATAGCTTGTGAAAGCTGGTTAACAGCATAGCATATATCGGGTCGTGTATTGACCAGATACATAAGCGACCCCACCAACTGTCGATAGACAGTGGTATCCACTACCTCCGCTGAAGTAGCATCCTCCTTCCTCCAACCACCAGGAAGAGGAGTGTCAACAGGCTTGCAGCCTTGCATGTTGAACCTCTCCAGAATCTCCCGGGCATACTTGCCCTGAGAAACAAACAGTCCTCCACTGCGCCGCCAAATCTCCAATCCCAGGAAATAATGAAGGATGCCCAGGTCCTTCATCTCAAACTCTCGTGCAAGATCCTCCTTGCATGAAAGTATCAACTGCTCGTCGCCAGTCAAAATCAGATCATCTACATACAGTACGATGATCAACAGCTTCCCCCTCCACCACAATCTGGTACAGGTTTGGATCCGCCTCACTCTTGGAGAATCCAAGCCCGGTGAAGTAGCTGTCTATCCGAGTGTACCAAGCACGAGGTGCTTGCTTCAGCCCGTACAGTGCTCTCTTGAGTCGACACACATGCGACTCACTGCCGAAGATCTCAAAACCTTCAGGCTGCTCTATGTACATCTCCTCCTCAATGACTCCGTTGAGGAACGTAGTCTTCACATCCATCTGATGAATGTGCCACCCCATCTGTGCTGAGAGAGCAAGGATCGTCCGTATGGAAGAGTACCTTGCGATAGGTGCAAAGGTCTCCTCATAGTCAATCCCCTCGATCTGTGAAAAGCCACGGGCGACAAATCTCGCCTTGTACTTCTCCACACTCCCGTCAGCCGCCTGCTTCACCTTGTAGATCCATCGCGAACCCACCACTGATTTCCCAACCGGTCTTGGGACAATCTCCCATGCACTGTTCCTGACGATCGAATCATATTCCTCGATCATGGCATCAACCCATGCGGGTTCCTCCACAGCTTCCTCAAAAGAGGATGGCTCTGTCACAACACATTGACTCACAAGAGCCATGTATCCAGTGTACCGATCCGGTGACTATCTCTGTCTGCGCTGTGCTGTAGGTGGTCCTACAACCTTTTCTGCATCCCGAGCCAGTCGCTCAGCTTCTGTAGTGCGCATGCGCCCTCTGATGGTTGGCGCTGCCTGGGTGGTTTCTTCCACCTCCTGAACCTCCTCTTGTGGCTGATCCACATCCGGAAGCTCCTCCTTAGGAACTAACAGCTCCTCATCCGCATGCAAGTGTAGCTCCCTCTCAAGCGAACACTGCATGGCTTTCTCCTCCTGAAATTTTATATCCCGTCGCACAACAGTCTTGCGACTGTCTGGCACATACACCCGATAGTTGTGAGGTGTATCAGTGTACCCCACAAATATTCCAACCTCTGCGGTCGGATCCAGCTTCTTTCTGGCATCCTTCGTCACATGCATGTAGACAGAAGAACCAAAAATTCTCAAATGAGAAATGTCAGGTCTCTTACCAGAATAAGCCTCCTTCGGTGTACTCATGCCAAGAACCTTGTGAGGACAACGGTTCTGCACATACACTGCTGTATTGCATGCCTCAGCCCACAAGTGAAGGGGTAGGCCCTGATCATGCAACATCGTCCGTGCAGCACCCACAATCGTTCTGTTCTTCCGCTCAGCCACCCCGTTCTGCTGTGGGTTATGGGGTGCGATGAGCTCTCTCCGAATCCCTTCTGCGCTGCAAAAGTCTTTGAATTCAGCCGAGATGAATTCACCACCATTGTTGCTCCTAAGAGCCTTCACCTTCTTCCCCGATTCCTTCTTGACCAGTGCTTTAAACTCACAGAACTTAGAGTATGTCTCGCTCTTCTTCTGCATGAAGAAGATCTAGCACTTTCGAGAGAAATCATCAACAAAGATCACGTAGTACTTGTGCTTTGCTGTCGAAGCTACTGAGAAAGGACCACACACATCTTTGTGAACTCTCTCAAGGATCGTCGTGGTGCGACTATCCTTCTCGTGAAAGGTGGCTTTCACATATTTTCCCAAAGTACACCCCTTGCACTGATCTAACTGTGCAAGGGTGCCCTTAGGAAGCCCAGTAGAAATCTGTTGCAGGATCTTCAAAGCTCCATGGTGAAGGTGGCCCAATCTCCTGTGCAACAGTTCGCGCTCATCATCCTGGCTCACCACTTCTCCCGCCTTGCATGCCATTGCTACGCAGCCATCTACTTGCAACTAATAAAGGTTCTTGACTCGAACCCCTATCTTCCTGGTCTCTCCAGTAGTCTTACTGCGCAGGAAGGCTTTTCCTTCGCTGAAGACCACATCATACCCCTTGTCTTCCAACATCGCTACAGAGATCAAGTTCTTCATCAATCCTGGAACATGCAAAACTTCCTTCAATATGAAAGGTTTACCAGACTCCCTCTCAAAGGAAATGGTACCGATACCAGTCGCACTGTATCTACCATCATCGCCCATCTCGATGTGCACTCCAAGATCTTTTTCCTCCAGATCTGAAAACAGATCTCGATCTCCCGTCATGTCGAATGACGCACCACTGTCCAAGAACCAAATTGATCCTGCCACACTTGAAACCAAGCATGCGATCAGCAAAAATTCAAGCTCGAACTGCGAGGCCAAAGCCTCTCCATCTGCAGATCTTCCCGCTTGCTTGTTTTTCTTTTTCTGCGGACAATTTGTGGCATAATGTCCGTGCTGATGACAGTGAAAACACTTCACCTTAGACATGTCTTGCTTCTTTCCCTTAGCACCGGAATGAGAAGTTTTCTTGCTCTTCCCCTTCTTTGCTTTGGTAGCCAAAGCGCAATTTTCTTCATCAGGTACCTTTGATGAAGATCCATCTCTGGTAGTCCTCCTTGTCTCCTCCTGCATGAGATCCGCCCAAAGGCGCTCCCATCCCGGCAACTTCTCCCGACCATTGACACTATCTTGATATGAATGCCAAGCTTTCGGAAGACCAAGGAGAGACAGGTCCACCATATCCTCTTCTTCGACAGTCACCCCCACACTTCCCAGCTCATCTCTGCATTGAGTGAACTTCGTGAGGTATTTGGCTATACTGTCGCCTTTCTCCATCTTGATGTTTCTGAGCTTATCTTTGAGCGCCAGCTTCCTTTGGTCACTCTTACTCTGGAATAGATCTGTCAATGCTTTCCACATTAAATATGGAGAAGCTTTTCCATGCAGGCTGGATACAATATGATCCTTGACGCCCTCCAACAGAATCCTTCAACATTTCGCCATCTTCTTTTGCCAAGCTTCGACTTCAGCAGGATCAGTGGGCTTTTGGGCATCCATATCTACGAACTCCTTCAGTTTATTATCTTCTAATACTGCTTCCATGCGATCCTTCCATGCAACATAATTCGAACTGCCTTCAAGAGAATATTCGAGTCGCAAACCGTTGAAAGACATTTTCAACTCCGGCACCAAGAAAACAAACTGCTGCAAAATTTGAATTCCAACTCAAAGCTCAACCGCTCTTGATCTGTGAGAACAAATTATTTCTAGCACATAGATCGACCGCAGGGGAGTTTACTGGATGTATCACCTTTCAAAGGAAAGGATGGATCCAGAGGCTACCTGGCCCGCATGCAAACTCTGTCTACCGAAATAAGTTTGTAATCATTGTGATGATCAATCTCTGCTTCAATAGCTCTGATACCATGTAGAAATTTGCTGAATAATGATTAATTATCCACCGAGATTATCCTGATCACATATCAATTCGAATTCATATGCAACACATAATCTCTTCCACTCAGATCATCACACATGCGGAAATAAAACAAGCGGTATGCGATCAAAAGATCATCAAAACATCACACACATTACACAGTATGTATGGGGAAAGCTTATAGCTGAAAACCCCTCAGCTATTGTGTATATTATAATGGAGAGAACATGTAACAATACATAGTACAATACTCCTCACAAGTACTCAGTACTATCTCATAAAGTTACACACAAACTAGCTTGGTTTTGAACAGGTCACAGGTTCAAAACTCATCCACTAATTGCCTGCCTCTATTGCGCAATCAAGGCTGGTCTAATGAGAGATCCAAGGTTCGAATCTCCTTGGCTTGACAGCGCAATCCTCATGGGAAATTTCCTCCAAGTGTGGTGCAAATCTCATGCACAACTAATGTCACAACCGATAGCTATCTCAACCCTTTCATCTACCTCTTTCACTGGTCTCCACTGAACTGTCCATGCACTGTAGTGAACTGATGTGTTCTTGAGTTGAATAATGAGTTAATAATTAGTGAATTAAATAATATTTAATTCACTCCACTCATTACTAGTCGATTAGCTAGTTAAACTAATCACAACTAGTTCAACTAAGTTAAACCGAACACAACTCCACCAACTGTCTCATCAACTCCACCAAACTTCTGCCACTGAAGTCCTAACTGAAGTTAACCATGCATGAGCTCACCAAACCCCTAGGAATAGCGTAATTCCTCTGTCAGATGCATGATCCACTTCTGTAGCTCGAACTGAAGTGCTCCAAGAGAGTAAACTGAAGTTTAGAGTCCAAATATTATTAAGGGTAAATAATATTTGACTTTTCTATTTTTAGGATAGGCAGTCTAAAAATAGACTTCGACCTAAATGTCTAAAAATATAGGTCCATCTATTTTTACCAACATTACCAATACTCCAAGAATAACATACTGCAACCCCTGGACCATGCTCCATATGTCTAAAAATAGACATAGTCTAAAAATAGACTTTGCGCCAAAAATAGCCTGCGGGCCCACTTAGTGAAGGCGACTTCATTTCACTAAGCTCCATCATCTTGCTGCATTTTCAACAATCTCTTCACCTATCAATTCTATAGAGTAAAGAATTATAACTCTATTCTTCAAGCTTCTACAACTTCTGAAAATTCTTGTAAGGTTTCAGAGCTGTCGGAATTTCTTGACACTATTCATTATCAGCTTTATTTGTATTTTCCTTTCTATCTCCAACTATATCTGCACCTATCAATTATATAGAGTAAAGAATTATAACTTTATTCTTCAAGCTTCTACTGCTTCTGAAAATTCCTGTAAGGTTTCAGAGCTGCCGAGATTCCTTGACACTATTCATTATCAGCTTTATTTTTATTTTCCTTTCTATCTCCAACTATCTCTGCACCTATCAATTCTATAGAGTAAAGAATTATAACTCTATTCTTCAAGCTTCTGCTGCTTCTAAAAATTCCTGTAAGGTTTCAGAGCTGCCGGTATTTCTTGACACTATTCATTATCAGCTTTATTTTATTTTCCTTTCTATCTCCAGCTATCTCTGCACCTATCAATTCTATAGAGTAAAAAATTATAACTCTATTCTTCAAGTTACATTATGTCACCTGATACTTGGAACCCATTCTTTGCCTTCTATTCTAGGGAATTTTTGTAGATATATACATATTTGTTGGTTCTTTCTTTCTCTTTAGAACATAATTTTTTTTTTATTGTTTCTGGATGTATGTGAAAACTTCATTGTAGGGCATTAGTCTTAGTCATAGAGGGTTCCGTCAAAAAAATAATTGTATGAAAGACCATTTAGAGTCTATTGATGTTTGTTTCTTCATTTCCATTTGTATTAGTTCAATGTATGAAGTTATTCAATATATCAGTACTAGTGGTGTCTCTTTCAATGATATCTGATGGTGAAATTTTTTGTTTCCCTCTTTTTCTTGTTTTTTTATTGCATGTATGAAATTCCCCTGCAATATTACGATTTCTTTGAGCTTTGTTTCATTGTTTTCTTGAATTTATGCACTACCTTATTGACAGTCATATGCATTTATATCTTTATTTTCCTTTTCCAAATGTCTTTTTTTTATTATCTTCATGATCTACTCAAAACATTGTGATAAATATAGTCCTCTTGGAGAGATATGAATAATGTGATGTTAATTCTTCTTCTGCAAATGAAGTTTATCTTTTATAAGACCTACAACCAATTTCTACTTTAATACTTTAACCATTCACCATTTGTACACATTTAAATCTAGCATTCAAATATAGCATAGAATATATAAATTTTCTTTCATAATACAAAGCTAAAGGATTTAGAGGAATAGCAGTGATGGAATGAAATGTAACATTGTAGTTTGATCCCATGTTGGCCTTTATATCATAGAACCGTTTTCATATTTACACAAATATCATAACTGATTAGTTATTAGACTACATATCTTCATATAGAACTTGCAAATAGTATGGTGGAAATGTGGATCTCATGACTCTTCATAATGTACAATGATTCATTCCATATTCATTTTTAGATTCAGGAGGAGCTTTTGAGAAAGTTATGATAATGTCAATAAAGAATGAGCTAGACTGATCTTCAACATCTATTAATTAGATATGAAAATTTATAATACTATTGTGTACATTTGAGAATATTTATTTACATGTTTATATAAATTATATATACATATGCATTTTTTTTTTCATAAATATTTTCATTAAAAATTGAACCTTTAAATGATGAACCTAGTTACTGTTGCTTCTTCATGAAGAAGAGTACTTGATCTTGCAATTTGATGAGGGTCATTTATTATGCTTCTTGACTACTTCGAATTATTGACACAATCATATGCTTCTTTGATGATGGTCCTTTGTTATGCTTCTTGACTACTTCAAATTATTGACACAATCATATGCTTCTTGTTACTCTTTTTAATCATTTCTTATATTCTATTCTCCCCCTTAGATATTGTGTACTCTCCCACATAGACATTGCACTCAATTTCATATTCTCTATAATATTCTAGGCTCTTCTTTTGAAGTCAAATAAGTGACAATAATTTACAAGAACTATCCCTAATTTTTTTCTCACATATATGAAGAGATCCCATTTTCTTTTCTATTCATAGATCAAATGTCATTTAAATACAAGATTTATCATAATGTACAATGATTCATTCCATATTCATTTTTAGATTTAGGAGGAGCTTTTGAGAAAGTTATAATAATTCCAATAAAGAATGAGCTAGACTCATCTTCAACATCTATTAATTAGATATGAAAATTTATAATACTACTGTGTACATTTGAGAATATTTATTTACATGTTTATATAATTTATATATACATATGTACTTTTTTTTTCATAAATATTTTCATTAAAAAATGAACCTTTAAATGATGAACCTAGTTAATGTTGCTTCTTCATGAAGAAGACTACTTGATCTTGCAATTTGATGATGGTCCTTTGTTATGCTTCTTGACTACTTCAAATTATTGACACAATCATATGCTTCTTTGATGATGGTCCTTTGTTATGCTTCTTGACTACTTCAAATTATTGACACAGTCATATGCTTCTTGTTACTCTTTTTAATCCTTCCTTATATTGTATTCTCCCCTTTAGATATTGTGTACTCTCCTACATAGATATTGCACTCAATTTCATATTCTCTATAATATTCTAGGCTCTTCTTTTGAAGTCAAATAAGTGACAATAATTTACAAAAACTATCCCTAATTTTTTTCTCACATATTCAAATGGTTTTCTAACAAGAGGCTTTGTGGGTATGTATTCAATCTTCACTATTTTCTCAAAGACTTGTTGTGTGAGGAAGTGGTACTTTATGATGATGTGTTTAGTGATTGAAGGAAGTAGAATATTTTATTTTTGAAATTATTATTACACTTGTATTGAAACACTTAATAAATATAGGTTCACTGAAATTTACCTTAATATCTTGTAGAACCCATTTCATCCAAAACACTTGTCTGCAAAAAGAAGTAATTACTATGTATTCCACTTCTACTCTAGATAGAGAAAGTAATGACTCTTTCTTGCTTAACCATGAAACCAAAGACTCTTCTAAGTATAATTATACATTGTCCAAGTAATGACACTTTCTTGCTTAAACATGCAACCAAACACTCTTCTAAGTAGAATTATACATTGTCCACTTGTACTTTTCATGTCATCCACACAAGCCTGGTTGAATCTCTCTATGTTGTCAATGTAAATTTCTCACCTTTTGGGTACTATAGTCCATTTTTTGTAGTCTCTTTCAAGTATCTTAATATCTGTTTGTTGGTAATATATGACTCTGTTTAGTTGTTGATTGAAATATTCCAACTAATATAAATTCCAAAATTATATCTAGTCTAAACCTTGTTATGTATATCAAGCTTCCTATCATATATATGTAAAGGTTATGGTCAACATCACCTCATTCATCATCCATCATCTGCACATAACTTGCATCCAATTGATATGGAGATTCTCTTAGGTCATTCATCATCCATCATCTACACACAACTTCCATCCAATTGATATGGAGATTCACTTAGGTTTATAGTATTCCATTTCAAACTTTTCAACATATCTCTTAGGTATTTATATTGAAAAATGGATATGCCTATTGAATTTTGTATAATTTGTGGCTTGTAGCCCTAGGTAAAAGATAAGTTCTCCAATCATTCACATCTTGAATTCAAACTTCATCTCTTCACCAAAATATTTTACTATATTTTACTAGAAGATTTTTATTGATTGTAAACATATAATATAATCCACATACACAGAAGATTCTAGAATATACTGAAACCAAAAGTGATTTGATAAAAACGCATTAACCAATAAACAAACCATTGAAACCAAAAGTGATTTGATAGTTCTATAGCCAGAGTTTGTAAAGGGCCAAGTAGCCTTTGGATCTCATCTTTTATGAAAGGTGACATGTCCAGTAAATGCCCCTACAGTCAATCTCTGGAATAGATCTAAATAGAAGTTTTTCATTTTCATATCCATGGTCTCAAAAAATGAGAGAGAAAAAAACCTTTTATATTCAACATGTAAAACACAAATTAGCCATAAAAGTTTCCCATTGAAACCAAAAGTGATTTGATACAAAACATAGATTTTAACCTAAGAGTAAATGCCCCTACAGTCAATCTTTGGAATAGATCTAAATAGAATTTTTTCATTTTCGTATCCATGGTCTCAAACAATGAGAGAAAAAACCTTTTATATTCAATGTATGTAAAACACAAATTAGTCATATCTCTAGAATAGATCTAAATAGAAGTTTTTCATTTTCATATCGATGGTCTCAAACAATGAGAGAGAGAAAAAAACCTTTTATATTCAACATGTAAAACACAAATTAGCCATAAAATTTTCCCATTGAAACCAAAAGTGATTTGCTACAAAACATAGGTTTTAACCTTATATAGTTTAATTGTTTCAAATAGATTTTTAATAAAATGAAAAATATTCAATGTAAAAAATATAGTATTTAGAAACAAAAAGTAATTTGATACAAAAAATATAGGTTTTAACCAAGTATATAGTTAATTGTTTTGAAAATAGATTCTTAAGAAAATGAAAAATATTCAATGTAAAACACATGCATTCTTATGCATTCTTATACACCCTTATGTCTATGTAAAGTAGTTTGATTGATTCCACAGGTCTTCTACACCCTTTATAGGGTATAGTTGGGATAGGTAGTGTTAACTTCTACAAGTTCTATAGGCAGAGTCTGTAAAGGGCCAAGTAGCCTCTGGATCTCATATTTTATGAAAGGTGACATATCCAGTAAATGCCCCTACAGTCAATCTCTGGAATACATCTAAATAGAAGTTTTTCATTTTCATATCCATGGTCTCAAACAATGAGAGAGAGAAAAAATCTTTTATATTCAACATGTAAAACACAAATTAGCCATACAGGCTTCCCATTGATACCCAAAAGTGATTTGATACAAAACATAGGTTTTAACCTTAGTAAATGCCCCTACAGTCAATCTCCAGAATAGTTTTAAATAGAAGTTTTTCATTTTCATATCCATGGTCAAAAACAATGAGAGAAAAAACCTTTTATATTCAATGTATGTAAAACACAAATTATCCATATCTCTAGAATAGATCTAAATAGAAGTTTTTCATTTTCATATACATGTTCTCAAACAATGAGAGAGAAAAAAACCTTTTATATTCAACATGTAAAACACAAATTAGCCATAAAAGTTTCCCATTGAAACCAAAAGTGATTTGATACAAAACATAGGTTTTAACATTAGAGTAAATGCCCCTACAGTCAATCTCTGGAATAGTTTTAAATAGAAGTTTTTCATTTTCATATCCATGGTCTCAAACAATGAGAGAAAAAAACCTTTTATATTCAATGTATGTAAAACAAAAATTATCCATATCTCTAGAATAGATCTAAATAGAAGTTTTTCATTTTCATATTCATGGTCTCAAACAATGAGAGAGAGAAAAAAACCTTTTGTATTCAACATGTAAAACACAAATTAGCCATAAAAGTTTCCCATTGAAACCGAAAGTGATTTGATACAAAACGTTGGTTTTAACCTAAGAGTAAATGCCCCTACAGTCAATCTCTGGAATAGTTTTAAATAGAAGTTTTTCATTTTCATATCCATGGTCTCAAACAATGAGAGAAAAAATCTTTTATATTCAATGTATGTAAAACACAAATTAGCCATATCTCTAAAATAGATCTGAATAGAAGTTTTTCATTTTCATATCCATGGTCTCAAACAATGAGAGAGAGAAAAAAACCTTTTATATTCAACATGTAAAACACAAATTGGCCATAAAAAAGTTTCCCATTGAAACCAAAAGTGATTCGATACAAAACATAGGTTTTAACCTAAGAGTAAATGCCCCTACAATCAATCTCTGGAATAGTTTTAAATAGAAGTTTTTCATTTTCATATCCATGGTCTCAAACAATGAGAGAAAAAACCTTTTATATTCAATGTATGTAAAACACAAATTAGCCTTATCTCTAGAATAGATCTAAATAGAAGTTTTTCATTTTCATATCCATGGTCTCAAACAATGAGAGAGAGAAAAAAACCTTTTATATTCAACATGTAAAACACAAATTAGCCATAAAAGTTTCCCATTGAAACAAAAAGTGATTTGATACAAAACATAGTTTTTAACCTAAGAGTAAATGCCCCTATAGTCAATCTTTGGAATAGTTTTAAATAGAAGTTTCTCATTTTCATATCCATGGTCTCAAACAATGAAAGAGAAAAAATCTTTTATATTCAACATGTAAAACACAAATTAGCCATATCTCTAGAATAAATCTAAATAGAAGTTTTTCATTTTCATATCCATGGTCTCAAACAATGAGAGAGAGAAAAAACCTTTTATATTCAACATGTAAAACACAAATTAGCCATAAAAGTTTCTCATTAAAACCAAAAGTGATTTGATACAAAACATAGGTTTTAACCTAAGAGTAAATGCCCCTACAGTCAATCTCTAGAATAGATCTAATTAGAAGTTTTTCAATTTCATATCCATGGTATCAAACAATGAGAGAGAAAAAACCTTTTATATTCAACATGTATAGTATTTAGAAACAAAAAGTGATTTGATACAAAACATAGATTTTAACCAAGTATATAGTTTTTCATTTTCATATCCATAGTCTCAAACAATGAGAGAGAGAAAAAACCTTTTATATTTAACATGTAAAACACAAATTAGCCATAAAAGTTTCCCATTGAAACCAAAAGTGATTTGATACAAAACATAGGTTTTAAGCTAAGAGTAAATGCCCCTACAGTCAATCTCTAGAATAGATCTAATTAGAAGTTTTTCATTTTCATATCCATGGTCTCAAACAATGAGAAAGAAAAAACCTTTTATATTCAACATGTATAGTATTTAGAAACAAAAAGAAATTTGATACAAAACATAGGTTTTAACCAAGTATATAGTTTTAAATATTTTGAAAATAGATTCATAACAAAATGAAAAATATTCAATGTAAAACACATGCACATTAACATATAATTGTGACATTTTCCCTTCATAGGGTATAATTGGGATTGGTAGTGTTAACTTCTACAAGTTATATAGGCAGAGTCTGTAAAGGGCCAAGTAGCCTCTGAATCTCAACTTTTATGAACGGTGACATATCTAGTAAATGCCCCTACAGTCAATCTCTGGAATAGATCTAAATAGAAGTTTTTCATTTCTCCCATGCATTTGCAATAAATGTCAATTTAATATATATTTTTATTGAATTTGTTTTTTTTTTTTTAGGGATAAGAAAACCATTAAATATGGTTGAAAAATGAAAATTATGCATAGAAGTTTCTTGCTATCCTAATTCAGGGAAAGCAGTGATTACATATGTGCTTTCTAATATTGCGACTAGCAAAGTCGTCCAAAGGAAAATGAATATACCGAGAAGAACAAAAAACAACGAGTCGTATTATATTGGATTGATAGAAGGCTTGGGAACAACGATGGAGTATGGATCAAATGGAATTGTAGTTTTCACCAATTTTGAACTTGTGTGCAACCAGATGAATGGTGTGTACCAAGTAAAGAAGGAGAGGCTAAAAGAACTGCATGGAATAGCAAAAAATATTGTTAGCCAATTTCAATTTTTTAGTATAAGGAATTGTACAAATGTGAATAAGATGTCTGTTGATCTATTGTGTGGGGCAATGCAAATTCAGGATTCATCTATCAAAGATGAATTAGTAGATGAATTAGAATTATACGAGGCAATGCCAATGCAAGATTCATCTCTCAAAGATGAATTAGTCTTGAGACACTCTTCTTCAAAAAATCAAGATTCATCTCTCAAAGATGAATTAGTTTTGAGATGCTCTTCTTCAAAAATTCAAGATTTATCTCTCAAAGATGAATTAGTGTTGAGACGCTCTCCTTCAAAATTTATTGATCGACATTGTAACATATCTTGGATATGTGTGTGTTGTGTACTTATAAATGTGTCGTTTTTAATGACCATGTGCTTTTTCAATTATATACCAAGTGTGCTCCCACCACACCATGTAAAGCACAACTTGGTGAACTTTACATTTGCAACAAGTGGCGAACAACACATTTTTATGAAATTAAAATGCGGGGACTTCAACAAATTTTTGTTTAAATGGAGTTTGTTTAAATGGAGTTTCATTTCTTTTTTAATGACAATGTGTTTTTTCAATTTTATACCAAGTGTGCTCCCACCATGTAAAATACAATTTGGTGAACTTATCATTTTTATAACTTTTTTTTCTTAAATTGAGTTTCACACATCAAATTTGTGTTTTACATAATTTGTTTACATTAAATTACATTAATTTTCTGAAATTTATTTTGAATGTATTTTAAATTAGTTATTTAAAAAAATAATTGTAAATGTCCACCGTAGATATATATATCATGGAGGATGAACGACGAAGATCAACAGAATCCCATATCTCTACGAGAGGGGGGGATCAGGGATCGAGAGCTGTTCATGGTATTTAAATATAATCTTAAATCTTCATACATGTGTGTACATATGGAATTGATTTTTTATCAACTTTGTGAGTTAAATTAGTTGTTAATAAGTTTCATTTTTTATTTTTTAGGAGCTAATAAGAAGAGAAGAGTCTCTACTCCATCCATGGAGCATGCCCATGGTTCACCCAGTCATGGTATGGTTTGAACACAATTTAATCAATAAATATGTACGTGTATTTATATGTATGCATGTACTTTTCAATCGGTTATAAATTCGTATTTGTTTATGAAGCTTCTCTCTCCTCTCAAGAGGTTGGTGGTGGTTCAAATCCCCTTAGAGAGCCATCAATAAGTGGTAGGTTGCGTGAAGGTGGTGATATTTATTCCCTTGGAGGCCAATCAACAGCTGGTGGTGCTATTTCTCAACAGGGTCATTCTGGTTCTCAACATTTTCAGGGTGGAGAAGATGCTAGCCAACTACGTCAAGGTTGCCATCGATTTCAATATTTTATTCATTCAATTTGTACAAATTTTTTTACATGTGTTTTTTATAATATACAAAATTTTATATATATTGATGCAGAGGCTAAAAATTCTCCAAATGTTGGTCAAAATAGAGGCAGGGCAGAACGCTACATTGAAGAAGAAGGTTGTATACCCACAACAACTTATCCAGCTGAAATTTCTGATATACCATGGGAAAGAAACATGACGCAATGCACCTTAGAAGGGTGTCAACAACTTCATGCAAAATTGCGGAGAGATCTCGTGGCTTTGACTCTACCTGCAAAGAGTCGACAAAGCCTCGAAATAGTTACACATTCATTGGGCGAACTAGTAAATGTGTACAGGAATCTTGTGCTAACGATTGATACATTTGTAGAAGTCATGAGAAAGAGAAAGGAAACAGTAATGGGTCCCGATAAATTGGAGGATGTAAAACAAAGAGTTACAAAAGAAATGGTGAAGTCAATGTTTAATTTCAAGGAAGGGCCAAAAAGAAAGATGTTGAAGGCGCAATATTTCAAGCACTCCAATATAGCTCACTATTTGTATGATAGGCACCTTCTGGCCTATGGAAGACTCCCATGGAATGACGAGGTTCCTATTTATTTTTCAAAATCGTTTTACGCAAAAAAAAATTGAGAAATGAAACCCAATTACAATGAGCTTCCGTCAGAAATTTTTGGTCCTGGGAAAGGTCGATTATGTGATCGTAGGGGCGCTAGGCGAGATGTGGAGTTGCCTCGCCCTGAGCCACCATTGGTGAGTCGACCTTTTCGGGTCGAAAATTTGCGGTCAGAGATGGATGTGACTTCTCAAATAAGTCGAGAAGCAATGGATGCCATCATCAACAATGTTCACAGCGGATTGGGTGGAGTCGATGTTTATCTAAATCGACAAAGAGAATGTGAAAATGCACGTGCCAATTTTGTGTATTGTACAGATGAAAAGATTGACAACATGAGTGTTGACGATCTCAGAATATATGCAAAGAATTGTCGCAATGGTTGGAAAGATCTAATTCTTCATGACGAAGAGAGCACGGGAACGGTATGTGTTAATGACCTTAGGGTTCAATTATTTTAACACATACATGTGTACAATTTGTAATAAATACATGTGTATGTACATGTATACATTTATTTGTATGTACATTAATCTAACAAAAATGTATCATTATATGTTAAAACACCATTTGCAGTTGTCACACATGATGAATGATGAAAATGTTAGTATCACATTCGATGCCTCTGGTTCAAACAATGAAGATGGGTCTCACCATCAAGATATGTTGACAAATGTTAGTGTTTTTTAAGTGATATTTTTAAAATAAATAATTGTGCACACATGTACATGTACATATATAATAATAAAATGTTTTAACAGATTCCGATTCCGTCCGATGTTTTTGGGATGGCGGTACCTTCTTCTTCCTTGGGAGATGTACCTTCTACTTCCTTAGGAGATGTGCCACATCCACAACAAGTATGGACAATTTTTCACTTTTAAAATTTATGTTTAAGTTATATATATATATATATATATATATATATATTCCACCTCAAAAAGTTCCATTAAAAATTGAGATATATATATCTATATCTTGAGTTATTTTAATTTTTTTGAATTTTAGGTTTTTGGAGATTTTCTTTTGGAGCCTCTCTTACGAGATGTCCCAAATTCACTTGCAGAAGTATTAAATTTTTCACTTTTAAATATATATATGTTTTTTTAAAAGTTATAATTTATAAATTGAAGTTTATTTAAGTTTTATTATAAATTGAGATCTTGATCTTGAGTTATTTTATACTTTTAAAATTTTGAATTTTAGGTTTCTATAGAAGATTTCTTTAATCCACAGACTCTAGCGACGGAGATAGGAACATCCACACCATTTCAACCATTTGAACAAGTTGTCTAACTTTTTTTTAATATTATTGAAAATAAGTTTATATATACACATGTGCATTTTCATCTGAAAATTTTTAATATATATATAACTGTACATGTATATTGTACAGTTTACTGTTCGAGATGTTCCCATGGGGGAAGTTGTAGCAGGTGAGCAACAAATGGAGAGGGAATCTCATGAGGTATTGCATGATTTTTTTTTTTTATATTTTGTTTTTTACACGAAGTTCTATATATTCTCACTCGTTTTTAAAACATCAAATTTTAATGTTTGTACGTGCATTGTGTACAAGTTCCCCATGCTTTGCAAGATAGCTCGCGGATTGAGACTCTGCTAGGAAAGACACTACATCCATCTGTATTTGATGGACATGATTTGTAGATTTGATTGATATTTCTAGTCTTAAATTTACTTTTTTATATATTATCTAGATGCACAGTCATATATATAACTTGATACTTGATACTTGTGAGATCTACAATTTTTGGACATATTTTATTGTGTTAATATAATTTTTTTTGTTTTTGAAAGTTAAGTTTTGGATGGTTGAAGTACTTTTGGCATGTGAATGTGAAGTAATGTTGTTATATAATTTGTTTGGTTTTTAAAACTTAAGTTTTGGATAGTTGAACTACTAGTAATGTTGTTATCTATAAATTAATGTTTTGCTTTTGAACTACATTTGGCATGTGAAGTAATGATGTGTTATAATTTGTTTTGTTTTTAAAACTTAAGTTTTGGATGCTTAAAGTACATTTGGCATGTGAAGTAATGTTGTGATCTATAATTTTTTTGTTAAATTAAAGGTTAAGTTTTGGATGGTTTCAATCTACATTTGGCATGTGATATAATGTTAAATGTTTTTATTGGATTGTTGAACTATAATTAGCATGACATGTGAAGTAATGTTGTGATATAATCAAAAAGTTTTTAAAACTCAAGTTTTGGATGGTTTCAATCTACATTTGGCATGTGAGATAATGTCAAATGTTTTTATTGGATAGTTGAACTACAATTGGCATGGCATGTGAAGTAATGTTGTGATATAATCAAAAAGTTTTTAAAACTCAAGTTTTGGATGGTTGAAGTACATTTGGCATGTGAAGTAATGTTGTGATCTATAATTTTTTGTTAAATTGAAGGTTAAGTTTTGGAAAAATATTCAATCTACATTTGGTATGTGATATAATGTTAAATGTTTTTATTGGATAGTTGAACTATAATTGGCATGGCATGTGAAGTAATGTTGTGATATATAATCAAAAAGTTTTTAAAACTCAAGTTTTGGATGGTTTCAATCTACATTTGGCATGTGATATAATGTTAAATGTTTAATGTTTTTATTGGATAGTTGAACTACAATTAGCATGGCATGTGAAGTAATGTTGTGATATAATCAAAAAGTTTTTAAAACTCAAGTTTTGGATGGTTGAAGTACATTAGGCATGTGAAGTAATGTTGTGATATAATCAAAAAGTTTTTAAAACTCAAGTTTTGGATGGTTTCAATCTACATTTGTCATGTGATATAATGTTAAATGTTTAATGTTTTTATTGGATAGTTGAACTACAATTGGCATGACATGTGAAGTAATTTGTTTTGACATAATCAAAAAGTTTTTAAAATTCAAGTTTTGGATGGTTGAAGTACATTTGGCATCTTAAGATTGCTTTTGATCTCTACATATTCTTCTCTTGTTTGAGTGAAAAAATTTCCAATGTGACTAACATAGCTTTTCAATGCAACTAACCATATCAATTGAGCTCTAATTGAAAAAAGAGTAAAGAAAAGTTAACATGCCACAAAACATGTCAACAAAATAACATTCGTGGTTGTCATTTTTGTTGGAATAGCTAAATCATATTTTAAGGATTGTCCATCGAAAAAAAAATTCAATGAAGAGAATCCTTAATATGATTTATTTATTCCAATAAAAATAACAACCAAGGATGTTATTTTGTTGGATTTTTGGTTTTTTTTACTTTTTTTTGAAAAAGAGCTCAATTGATATGGTTAGTTGGATTGAAAAGCTATGTTCTTTTCATTGGAAATTTTTTTCACTCAAACAATAGTACGTAGTATGTAGAGATCAAAAAAAATCTTAAGATTACTTTCAAGTATGATCAAGTGTTCTTGAAACATTTTCCCACATGATGATACCTTCATTGACCTCTAAAAAGTAGTTCATGGGCTATATGTTATGCCTCTTTCCCATATAAATCCCTTTAATTTTGATTGGAAATATAAGAAGTAGATATATGTTTGTTGAATTGGGGTCATTGTCATTAATGCACTCAACTAGGTAGCCTTGTTGATTTATAAATTTGTAAATTGATGACATTCAGTTAATTGCATTCTAGAACATATATATTCAGTACGTGAAACATTTTTCATCAATGCACATGGGAAAACTACTTAACAATTAATTGCATTCTAGAAAAAATATATATATATATATCCAATACATGCACAACATTTTTCATCAATGCACATAGAACATATCCGACCATTGGACAGACAAATTTTGTACTAGATTTTCAATCAGGAATAGAGATGTGGGTCAAATCCCACCAAAAGTCGGAGAAGTGCTCCGAGTCTCTTGTCTGAAAGGAATATTCGTACAAAATTATACTATGGATGATTTATTTACATTGTGGATACTTTTTACCAAAAAATCCCACAAGAAAAACTGGGCATGCATTCAATTCGTGTAAAAATCCAGTACGTGCAACATTTTTCATCTATGTACATAGAAAAACTACTTTCAGTTAATTGCATTCTAGAACATATATAGAGTACGTGAAACATTTTTCATCAATGCACATAGTAAAACTACTTGAACAGTTAATTGCATTCTAGAACATATATATATATATATATGTGTGTGTGTGTGTGTGTGTGTGTGTGTGTGTTCTAGAATGCAATTAACTGTTCAAGTAGTTTTACTATGTGCATTGATGAAAAATGTTTCACGTACTCTATATATGTTCTATATATATATATATATATATATATCCAATACATGCAACATTTTTCATCAATGCATGTATAGAAAAGCTACTTTCAGTTGATACTAGAGTGTGCACGTACCAAAACAATTTGTACATGTGCAAACACTTGCATAGATAACATAACAAGGCAGCTCAATTTTTAATTGAGTACTGGAAGTTCTAGAACATATAATCCAAAGAGAATAAATTGTTGGTCAGTTCAATCAAAAAAATTCCAATGGAATTGCATCTCCAATAATCCGTTCATGATCGGATTTTGACATTTTCCATTTCTTAATTTTCGTTTTTTTCTTTGATTGAACCTCTATAAACTTTATGCGTGCTGCACACACCAAGTGACTATATTGACAACTTATGAAATCAGGTTCATAGTCTTCAAAGTAAACAAAATCCCCACTTTGATTAGTTTGTCTGAAAAAATAACCTTTCAGTATAATAGATCCTCTTTCATATGGAAATCTGTGATCATTATAGTCTTCTAATAATTTCATTTTTCGTTGAGTGCAACGCATCAAATAATACTTCACATTTTCATCGTTGTCACTAGGTGCAATTACAGCAAAAACATCTCCTGCACAATAAAACAAACTTAACAAAATTATACATATTCAAATTTATTTCTAGATCTTTATCATTAGAAAGCAATTCAAATGTTACCTTCTCTAACAAGATCAGAAACTCGATCACAATCGGATGATATTGTAGTCTCCTCTGATTGCATTTCTTCAAACATTGCAACGAACATTTTTCCCTTTGTATTTAGCTCTGTATGTTTCCAATCTTTTACATACATTTTGTTTTCACAAACGTCATTGGATTTTGTGTTGTCTATGCAAACATGACAAAAAAAAGAATATTTTCTTTTATCCAATGCAAACACATTTTTGGACGACTTTGTTTTAATTGAATGCAATTTTCGAGTCCCTTTTATTGTTTCAACGTCATTTCCAATTGATCTATCTACGTCTTCGATCCCAATATGCCAAAAAAACCTTTATATGGAAAATTTAAAGAAGAATGCAAATATGATATCAAAATACAATCAAAGATAATCATTGTGATAAATGTACACTGTTTAAAATTAGATATCCAATAAAAATTAAATTGAATGTACCTTCGCACTTCCCTTGATCGGTTAGTCTCATGGCTTAGAGCAGTGATGCACCATTGAACAATTTCTTTCGCGTCCACAAGTCGGCTTGCAGAGGGGTTCATTTGATATCTTCGAAGTGCTCGTTTTATGCATGGCCCTGCACCGTCATAGTCTCCTTTTCCATGGCCAGTCTCAAAGAAATTCCAACAATGTTTAATGCAGGTTTTCTTATGAAGACAACACAACCAAAAGAATGATCATGCAGATTTGAATTGACCTGCGCATCCGTCTGACCATATCCAATGTTCATTGAATGTTATTCCACGATTTTTCAAGGAATCATAAATTATTCCAAAACAATTTTGTACAAAATATGTATCATGTGTACGATCGTCACTGATATAAAAGTGATATTATTTAATAATATGTCGATTTTCACTGGTGCTTTCTATATGATCGACGTTTTGTTCAGCATGTCTATATATAATATGGACGAGCATGGAGACTTGGTCAGAATGATAGTATTCACTCTGAATTTCTTTTTGTGGAACAAATGTGTAGTTTTCTGCAAAATCAATTACTGACAAAATGGTCCCTAGTGGAAAAACTTCACGGGATTTTTTGAATTTCAAGTCTTGCCATCGAGCTCTATGGGAATGCTTGGTGTATCTGTAAATTTTTGCCTCAAATTTTCTCAAAAAGTCTATCACAAAAATTTCTTCTCGTAATTCAATTATTTTAACACTATTTTCACCTTGAATCGATGTATGGATATATTCATATCTCTTTCATTTCACTTTCATGTTGGACAATGATTGATCATTTATGTCAGTACGATATTTTTCTTGAAATTTAGTCAAATTTCCACAATCATCGCATTTTTTACCACCAACACATTTCTTTTCTTAAATAGTTCATCGTTTTCTCTTTCACATAGAATTTCATATATGAAATCACGGATAGTGGAAGGAGGAGGTGAATCCTTCCAAAATGTTCTACCAAAATCAAGGAATGTGTCATAACATAACTCAAATTCCACATGATAACGGCAACAACAAGTGTCGCGTACGATGATATGTTTTACATACCATGGTTTTTGTTGAACAAAAGCACTGATTGAAACATGAATTTCACGATTCTCTTCTTTGAACTTGTTGAACAACTCTATCTGAGTGGTTTCCAATAAATTTTTTCCATGTTCTTCGTACTGATTTCATGCTATTCTTCTTCGCATCACATGCCTTGCAGTTGGCGAAACACACGAATTTTTCTTCCAATATTCAGATATTATTTTTTTAACATTTTCTCCAAGTCTATCTTTGTATGGTTGCCTACAAATAGCTCTCCAACAAGTGAGTTCATCATTTACATCTATTTGCAACCGAAATTTCTGATGTTTGTGCAAAGTTTTTCGCGAGGTTCCTAATGCTCGTGCCATAGATTTTACCAAGCGATTCTCTTTAGTATTTGATGAAACCACTGCCATATGTATTGCTCTACGTACAACTAAAACATTTTTCTGTCTACATCTTCTAATTGAATTTATAGCACTATTTATATTTTGTATCACATTTATCTTTGGTTGATTTTCAAATTCCCAATAAAGTCGTAGCTTCTTTTAATTTCCTTAATGATAGGAGACCTTTCAACATTTGGGCTTGAACTGTCACCTTTTCCTTTATGAAATACTTATAAAAAATGTGGTTAACACGATATCGTATATAATGGTCAGCTTTTTTATCTCCATGTGTGTGTGTGTCAACATTTTCTAACATCTCATCATCGACATTGATTTCATTTGTACATATTCGAATGAATAGTACATAATAAGTTTACATACTCAATAAATAACTAAATTAATAAATATATGTATAATTTCAATAATACATGCATCAATTAGGGGTAAATGTTCATCTGAGAGAGCACTCTCTTTGGGACGGTTACTCTAGAAAAAAATGGCGATTAGGGTTTCTTCGTTCTCTCCATTAGTAGCCGCCTTCTCCTTTGGCGCTTCAGCGCCGACAAGGCTTGAGACACTGATCGCTTTCTCCCTTGCGGCGGCCGATCCCGCCCCAACACTTCAGGTTCTGCAAGGCACCCGCTCTGTAGCGTTGGCCCAGTTCGATGGCCGACATCTTCTCCGGCTTCTTGGTGACCTCAACCGATACTCTAACGCCCTCCTCGACCGCAGCCCTCACTCTTTGCTCGAGACAGAGAACTTGGTTGCGCCCCTAGAGATGTCCTCGCTCGATTCACCCCTTAAAGGCAATGCGGCAAGGGTTTATCTGTGGAAAATGATCATTCGGCCCCTCTACAGCTTTGCAGTCCTTTCCTATGCAGTGGAACTGTGTCGGAGAGGTTGTTTCCATCTGCAGATGCATTTTCTTCCACTTCAGCTTCCAGATAGTCAAGCAATCGAAGATCTAAACGATTCTGGCACCGTGTTGGTCCGGAAGACATTTAAAAATTTCTCTGCCTCCTTTCAGATTCAAATCACACAGCTTTCTGGCAAGACCATCCTGCTTTGGGTCAGCCCTTCAGATCTGGTGCAGAACCTCAAGGTAAACCTGGAACGCCGATCCGGGATTCCCTCAGCCCTTCAAAGACTTCTATTTCAAGGTAAACAGCTCGATGACCACCTTCCACTCTATTCTTACGGCATAAAAAGCAATAGCTCTTTAGTGTTTTCCCTTCGTCTGAGAGGTGGAGCTGCAGGTCAATCTTCTTCTGCTCCTCCCTTCTCCTACAAAGCTGCTGTCCACTCTGAGAATCCCAAACCCCCTGAGGCCCCCAAACCCCAGCCTTTTTTGGTGGACAAAATGGAGGAGGTTCCCTCCGTCGAGATCTCCCACCCTGGTCTCGCAGATGATCTTCAAAAATTTGCTGAAAGGGCCATCATATGCAGATTCAATGGGCTTTGGCTGCGCTCTAAATACCTCTATGACTGGATCCATGCAAACTGGACTCACCATTGCAAGGTCAGCTTCTGCTCAAAAGGATATTTTATAGTTTTGTTCGATAATCCCAAGCACTATGAACAGGCCTTAGAAGAAGGTCCTTGGTTTATGGGAACTGTTGGGCTCTTCTTAACTCCATGGTTCCCCGATTTTGATCCAGCAACTGCAGTCATCACCAGAACTCCTGTCTGGATCCGGCTTCCAAACGTACCAGCTCACATGTGGCATATTGCAGTCTACAGAGGCATTGGCAACACCTTGGGCCGCTTTTTAATGGGATATCATTGATCATTGGCGGGAACATCAAGGCCTTTACACATATGCCAGAATATGTGTGGAATTAGATCTAAGCAAGGGACTGCCAGACCAAATCAATCTCATGATCAATGACTTTGTTTGGACTCAGAACCTGGATTACGAGAATACTACCTTCCGATGCCGTCACTGTCACCTAACAGGGCACCTACAGAATTCTTGCCCATCTCTCCCTGCAAAAACGAAAAAGGATAACATTGCAAGAACCAAGCCCAAGCGTTGGACCCCTTGTTCTCCGCCACCAGCAGTGAGCTCGGATTCCTCAAGCTCCGAAGATGAGGGGAGCAACGCAGAACCATACCAGGCGCCTCAGACGATGGATCAGCCCACTGCCACTCCTGCGCATTCCTCTGTCATTGCGACCACCCAGAAACGCGTCCATGAGACCTCCTCTTCTGATTCAGATAAGGAGATCCCCCGGTTGGAGAACTCTAGTCTTCAAGTTGTTCTAGCTCATACTCCCCAGGACGGCTGGACAAAAGTCAATAAAAAGAAAGGGAAAAAACTACGTGCTGAGACCTCTGCCCATGTGGGGTAGAAGTCGGCCTTTTTGCTTTCAAGTCATTTGCTGTAGCTCCGTGCATGATTCATACCTTCTCCAGGACCGAGGTTGATAGTTTCATCATTTCCGATCGGCCGGTTTCTTGTCTCTCTTGATTGTACTACATTTTGCTCAATAGAAATAGTTTAATTTTACTTAGAAAAAAAAAAAAAAAAATACGTGCATGTGTTCAACATATGTGTGTGTGTGTGTGTGTGTGTGTGTACATACCTTGTGATTCAATTTCTTCACTTGAATTTCTTTCAACATTTTCACCATCTTCAATCATTGGTTCAATATCTCTTTCACTTTCTCTTTCAAAATTTTGTATCTCATCATCAATGTTTTGAGGAATATCTCTCTCTATTTACATTGTAAAATATTTTTCAAATTAGTTCATCAAATAAAAATTAAGCTTCACATTTTACACTAGGAAAATTTTAAATATATCAAAATCATAATATTTACATTTACATACTTGCTTCAACTTCTAGTTGAGGTTGATTTTCCCCTTCAATATTTGAGAGTGCTTCTATATTTCTTTTGCGAGCTTGTCTCATCTCTTCTCTACGTTCCTCGGGGTCTCTTTTTCGATCATATTTTCTCTTACAATTCCTTCGATTTCCCATGATAATAGAGTATGAAGTTCAAAAAACTTCCTTCAAAAATTTAGACAAAAACTCGATTAAAAAAAACATCACAAAAGATTTAATTTAAAAAAAACTCATTTTCGAAATTTTGCAAAAAATACATACTCCAATCCAAAACACTTACTTTAAAAAATTCAAGAAAAAAATGTCTTATAAAAATGAAACGAAGCTCAAAATATTTTCTTCCAAGTCCTACAAAAAAATTTCATTTAAAAAGTTACACAAAAACTCATTTTAAAAAATCATTATAAAATATTTACTTCAACCCAAAATAGGTACTCTAAAAAAATGTCACTTCAAAAAATGCCTCCAAAAAATGTCTATTGAAAATTAATTCCAAATTCATAACATCACTTTAAAAAATACTTCAAAAAATATCATTTTAAAAAATACTTCCAAAAAATGTCCTTTCGAAATTAAGCCCAAATCCATACTTTAAAAAAAAATGAAGCCCAAAAAACATCCAAAAAACTGTATCACATACCTCCAAGAAATGTCCTTTAAATGTACCTCCAAGAAAAGTCTTCAAAAATGTTCTTTGAATGTACCTCCAAGAAAATTATTTAAACCAAAAACAACTCTTTGCAAAATTAGACCAAATGTACGAAAATAATGTGCCTCAAATAAATGTCCTTTGAATGTACCTCCAAGAAAAGTCCTTAAACCCAAAACAATTCTTTGCAAAATCAGATCAAGACTTTTGTAAAACCTGCACGTATTTTTTTGGGACATGCAAGATACTATAGGAGATTTATAGATAACTTTTCAAAGATTGCATCCCCTCTTTTTTAATTACTCATGAAAGATGCGGAATTTGTGTGGACAGGGAAGTGTGAGTAGGCCTTCCTAAAGTTAAAAAAATGTGTAACAGCAGCACCTATTTTACGAGGACTAATCTGGGAATTGTCATTTCATATTTCTACAGATGCATCTGACATAGTTGTGGGTGTTGTTTTGGGGCAGCTGGAGGAGAAGAAACCTTATGCCATTTATTACATCAGTAAGAACTTAACTCCAGAAAAACTCAACTACGTTGTTACTGAGAAGGAATTCCTAGCAGTAGTGCATGCTATCAACAAATTTTGGCACTACATCACTGGGTATCAAGTATTTGTACACACTGACCATGCTGCAATTCGATTTTTGATGAACAAACCTGCTACTAATGGTAGAGTTACACGATGGTTATTGTTGTTACAATAATTTGATATTACTATTCTAGATAAACCCGGAAAAGATAATGTAGTTGCTGATTTTCTTTCTAGATTAACTATAAGTGATGATTGCACTGCCACTGAGGATTCTTTTCCAGATGAATATCTTTTTTCCATATCTACTCACTCACCATGGTATGCAGATATATCCAATTACCTTGCTGCGAGAAAATTCCCACACCAATTGTCTTCCAAGGAAAGGAGGAAGATTATACAATAGAGTGCTAACTACTCCTAGATAGAAGGTAATCTCTATCACACCGGGCCAGATTTTCAGATTAGGCGATGTGTTAGAGAAGATAAGGTGTTTGAGATCTTGAAGGCTTGTCATGAGGAACCTTGTGGAGGGAACTCCGCTAACAAAAGGACAGGACATAAAGTACTCTCAACAGGGTCCTATTGGCCAACTATATTCTAGGATGCCAAGAAGTTTGTGAAAGGATGTGATAGCTGCCAAAGGATGGGCCAGCCTCTGAAATCAGATGAGATGTCGTTACAGCCTCAGATAGTGATAGAACCATTTGAGAAATGGGCCCTAGATTTTTTGGGGCCAATTAATCCTTCATTGCAGCTAAAATCATACATATTGGTCTGCACCGATTATGTCACAAAGTGGGTTGAAGCAAAGGCACTAATTAGAGCAATAGAGTAGACTGTTTCCGAATTCCTGTTTGAAGATACTTTTGTTCGCTTCAGGATACCCATAGAGATAGTGATAGATGGGGGGCCTCAGTTCACATCTCATTTGATCAAGAAGCTTGTTGAAAAGTATGGAATTCATCACAGAATCACTTCACCGTATCACCCACAAGAAAATGGTCAAGTGGAAAGCACCAATAAAGTCATTGAGGGAATCTTAACAAAGACAGTAGCTAGCCACCAAAGAAACTGGGCCGAGAAAATTCCAGAGGCATTGTGGGCTTACAGGATAACATGGAGGAATACTACAACCTTCTCACCATATGAACTGGTGTATGGTAAGAATCCTCTATTCTCCATAGAGTTTGAAATAAAGACATTAAGAATAGCATTGTAGGTCGATTTGGACTTAAGTACAACACAAACACAAAGATTGAACCAATTCAATGAGTTGGAAGAGAAACGACTGGTTTCTATTCAACAGACAGAGATCATTCAGCAGCAAAGAGCTAGATGGCATGATGGGTTTATTAAGAAGAAAAAATTCCAGAAAGAATATTGGGCTCTTTTGTATGATTCAAGGTTCAAGGATTTCAAAGGCAAGCTCTGCACCAAATGGCTAGGTCCTTATGAAGTGGATACGATCTTTGACAATGGGACTGTACAATTGGTCCCCATCGACAGTGCTAAGACACCGTTACTGGTTAATGGGAATCGTCTAATGTTATATCATCAACCCGCTTCGAAGGAATCATTTGTTAAAATTTTCGTGGACTCCGATCTTCATGTTACAACAGCAAGGGAACATTCTCATGCACAGCCTGAAATTTGAAACTCTAATAAGTGCAGTAGTTGAAAACCACCCTTATGGCAGTTGTTACACCTGTTTTTTTTAATTTAAAAAAAAAAACATAAAAGTAACGAATCAAAAAGAAAATAAAACAAAAGTAATAAATATAACTGTGAAAACCTCTTTCTGGGCCACAGTCAGACAGTTTGTTACAGCTGAAAACCACTCTTGTGGCAGCTGTTACACCCATATTTTTCTTCTCGAAACATCATCTTTCCTTCTTGATCTATTTTATAAGATGATGGTATTCATTTGATTTTATTTCTGTACCAATTTCTCCTAATTATTATGTTTTTTTTAGAATAATCTAAAGGTTGTCTTGGTTGTTACACATGTAACAGCTGATAGCCATGAACATTATTTCTCATGTTTCATCCCATAACAGCAATAATTGTGCCAGCCAAATGCAACAACACAAGCGCTACAAGCGGTACGCCGCCAATTTTAAATATTCCTCCATGTCGCCTCAGGTATGTCATTCAAAAGGTAAACGTCATCATTTATGATTTGGTGATATTGGAAAAATTAATGATATTCCCGTGATGGTCATGGGTAGTCATCACCATTAAGGCGGGGGAGGGGATATATGTTGAAATAATTGAAAAAATTTGTAGTCATAAACCTCTATCAAATCCACATGCACCTAATTAATAGCACAAATGCTAATGCTAACTAAATCCGGATGGAAAGAGCGTGTCTACTTAGAACCCATTACTTTCCATAATGGGACATTTATGAAGAGTGGTGTGAGGTACGATTCGGTAATCCGTAAAACCTATCACCTCCCATCAACCTTCTCTACTGAAGCCTTGTATCCTCATTGCAAACTCGTCAATTGGGATAAGCAAAGACACCGAGAAGAAGTGAGCAGTGCAGTGACATTACAGTGGGTTGAGCAGTAAGTAGCGGATTCAGAAACAACAGCAAGATGGGTGGAGTAGAGGTAAGGCACAAGCCAGATTCTATGGACGCCTTGCAGAACTATCCAGAAGCCTACCTTATATTCAGAGATGCTGGATGGATTGAGTATTTCCAGAAGCTAGAAGGCTTGGACGAGGCGATGGCAATCGAATTCGCTTAGAATTTGAATAACAATCAGACCTGACTTAGGGGCCTGCAAGTTGAGGCGAATAAAGAGGTAATTTCCTGAGTAACTACATTTCCAGTAGAGGAACGGAGGTGGTTTAACAAAAAAAACAATGACCCCTTCTTGAAAGAATACTTCCTAGAAGGAGAAGAAAAACTGGAGAAGAAATGTAGAGGAATTGACAGGTTGTCACTCCCTGAGCCATGGGCAGATGTCGCCTTGGGTTTAATCAAATACATCAATTGTGAGGGAAGATCTACGATAGTGTTTAACTATCACTTCCCTCTACTTAATCACCTTTGGCGCCACCAAAAGATTAATCTTCCATTCTACTTATTAGGGAACATTAAGCATATGACGGCAGCAATAAAGACAACAGCACACCCGGAAGCATGTGTGACCAATCATGGACTCATCAAATTTATCGTGATGGATTCCCTAGGCCAGGAAGGAAGGAAATGGGAAGAATTCAAGCAAAAGAGGTCGAGGGCAAGCCGGGGGAAAAAAACCACAAATTCAGGAGGAAGTCAGGCAGAAGTGGAAACCCAGACTCGACCTGCCAAAATCAGAATTGGGAAAGAACCCACTGATGAACCAATTGGGGATAGATGGCCAAAACAAAGGGTGAAAGTTAGCATACCCACAGAACCTTTGCCTACAGTTGGAAATCAGACAGAAGCAGAAGTATCAGAAGAAGAAAGGCAACCCTCCTCATCAGGTAAGGACGAAACTCATGTATTTTTTTTAAAACTTGAAAATTTGAGAAAGGAAAATGAAGAATTGAAGCAAAGATTATCTGAGGGGAAGGAAATCTTGGTGTCTATATGCATGACATGTTTTCAAGAACTAATAGCGGCAGGATATAAGGTATGTGGGGAAAACATCATCCCAATGGAAATAGAAACAGAACGACAAGAGGTTGTTACACAAGAACCTGCTAAGGATACTGTTGTTACACAAGAACCAACAGTTAAAGCAAAGCCCCCTACAATAATTGACCTAGAGGCCGATACACAATAACCTGTGGAGGCCACTGCTATTGTGGAAGAAACAACAATGGACACAGAGGCTACACTAGGTGGAAATGAAGGAGATGATACACAAGAACCCACCGAGGAAGTTTTTGTTACACAAGAACCAACAGTAGAGGTGGAACAAGCCCATTCAGCAGAGGCAGTTACACCCATTATTGATGTTGATATTGAATGCAGAAGAATTTCGGGTCCCATCTCGGGATGGATTTATGAGAAAATTTTGTTAATCTCAAAATTACAGAAGTGGAAACAAGAAGAAATTTCCCTTCGGGAGAGGACGATTTCGCTGAAAGAACATCGGAGGGAGATAGAAGCCCTACATGAAAGATGGATGAAAGAAGAGTTGAAGAAAGGATGGGATAATTATAAGAAGAAGGAAGCCTTGAAGAAGCAAGAGGAACAGCTGCTGCTGTTACAACAACAAGTTCGGGATCTTACCATATATAAGAAAAAAATTCATGATCTCGCCCTCAATTTTTTGGGGTGCAGGCAGCCTTCCCCATCTTATCCTATTTTTTGATGGGAACGTTACTTCCTGTGCCAGATGAAATTTGTTATGGAGGACATACCCTATTTATGTTCTTCCACTCGCACATTTTTAGATGTTTTTTGTGCCTCTGATTTTGATGAACAAAACATGTTGTTTGAGTTATTCTTACACAATATCATTTGCGAGCATGTGAGTATGAAAATGGTTGTGACGGTATTCTCCTATATGGGGGATTTGCAGTTACGAGATTTTGTGACCTTCATGAAGAATCAAATTGAGTGGCATTTGGCCATTAAATCTATGGACGCTAATGAGGAGAAGATGGCATTATGGGTCCGGGAAGAACCAGGACGGGTCGTTGAGTTAAGGGGAGAATTTAGGAGAATTTTGAGTACTCTTGGGATAAAGGAACCGACTGCCACTTATAGAAGAATTATTGTGAACTTCTGCCTCAATCAGTTCTCAATGATGAAGAGTCAAGCCTTGACTGGGTGCTTGAAATGCACGGAAGCCAGAGTGCTGATCTTCTGAAGGGGGACCCATTTGCATTCCAGAATTTCGTGGTGGTTGTTACACATGTACCAGCGTATGCACACATAGTGCAACCCCTTCGTGCTTTGTGGCTCAGATTGAGATTCAGTTTTCCTTTGATTTGGCTACCAATTGAGGATTATCAGAGTAATTATGAATTGAGAAAGTATGAATCAAAGTCCTGGGTATAGCAGCTGATGGCCAATCAAGGATACAAATCTGCAGACGAAGATAGAACTAGAGCTTATGATCTCACCAACCTACACCAGAGATATTCCCATGAGAGATGAGATTTTTCATGAGGACATGCAAGTGTTTCAGTTGGGGGGAGATGTTGGGTGCCAGTTTTTCACACTTTTCCTACATTTTTTCCCTATTTTTCCTCATGAATATAACCAATGGGACTATCTTTGCCTCTTTTTCCTACCTTTCTATCTTAAATTTTGTTGTTTCACCTTATTATCATTACTCTTCCATTTCATCAATTATTATGATATATCGTGCCTTTTTTATGAGTAATTGAGGATGAATGTTTGGGGGAGATCTATGGTCTTTGTGTTTTCTTTCCAGATGTCATTTGTAGCACAAAATATCCTGAGCACGAGGCATAGAGAAGCAGTTAAGGGTGTGCTAATACAGTGAGCTTTTTACACCATGATGTTGTTACACTTTGTTGTTACAGACCCATTGGCGAACTGTTGTTACAAATGTACCACTGACTGGATCTTGTCAACTCTTGTTGTTGACCTGTCCTCTAGTTGTTACGCTAACGTGATAGTTGTAGAAGTTATTAATTATTTTATTTTTGGATAACAGCCTTTAGGCGATTTTGATTGTAATCTATAATTTTCTAGTCAGACTTTTATTAAGAAGAGGTTATAACCATATGTATCCTATTTCGATCAGCATGAGAATCATAATATTCTCATGACTGATCTATCCCTTGTTTTTCTGAGATGTAACCACTATATAGTTCTTGGCCCTTAAGGTCGAAAGGTAAGCCGAAAACATCATTACCTTGGCTTTCTCTGCTGACCTTGGCTCTGTAATTTTTCCCATATTAATACAGATTATCTTGTTATTGTTATTACATGCATTATTCGATTTAGTTTTCGTTAAGTTATTTCTCTACCTGCACCCTGCAAGGGAGGAAGGGCCCTCCTCTTTAGCAGGGATTACAGTAATTAAGGTAGTTGTGTATATGTGTTTGTATTTTGTTTATGTATCAGTAGAGGTGATGTTTTTTTTGTTTCAACTGTGAATATATCCGCTTCAATTTAAATTTTTTGTATGTTGTTACACATATGAGATTAGAGATACCAGCTGGATAATTGTGGTTTGGCACACTAGAACAGATTAATTGAAGTGTGATTACAGTCTTGTAGATCATTTTATTTATGCATGAGTGATTTACTTCCAGCATTTACTTCAGCAATGATTTCCTTTATTTGGATTTGCTTCTGGTTGGGTGTATCGGCACAAACAGTGCAGATGTCATTGAAATAAAAGACGTCCCTATATTGATAATTTATGTGTATTGTTTTAGTCATTTAATAGTGACTAATACAACCCCAACACTATATATAGGATTCCATGGGGTCACAATATAATCATAGTTGACCTAACAATAATAATGTAAGGGCACAACAATAACAATAGTGGTTTTTTATGGGGCACAATAATAACAATATGGGGGCTATAGGGGTACAAAATTAACAATAAGGGGGCTACACTAACAACAATAAGGGACTACACTAGTAATATAGTGACCTAACATAGGATGGTGGTGGCGTTGGATGACGTTACTGATGTTATTTAATGTAATTTCAATTTCAATTTCAGCTCCAGCTTTAGCTGTGGATCAGGGGCAATCTGATTCGTTTATTTACATTCTGTGCGATGTGAAAAAATACAGCAATGGCAGTGAATACGAGAGGAATCTAAAGAGGCTATTGCAATCCCTAGTGGATGGTGTTGCCCCAATGGCGAATTGGCAACACATACATATGGCGGAATCTAGGGGCTTATGCAATGTCAGCCCGATGTCTCTTACCATGACTTCCAAATTTGTTTCGCTGCAGTGCCACAGAAGGCTTTTCAAGGCTGCCCCAATGCCATAAGAGCTTGTGTTCAGTTCGAATTCTGCTTCATTCGCTATGAAAATTACAGTTTCGCCTCTACTCTCGATACCAATGTTGTGTATGCTCTTGATACTGCGAAGAGTAACAATAATATTCATGCTTTCAATCACACTCTCGTGAATCTCATGGAAACTCTCGCACGGAAAGCTCCCTTACACGTTAATAGATTCGCGAGATCATAAGAAAGAAGAATATTGTGGGATATAGCACAAGTAATAAGACACAGGAAGAAGAGGCTGACAACCATAAGCAAGAAGAAGAGACTGATCACAACAACGCTAAAGAAGTTTATTGTTGAGAGAATCACAACCACATACTCCTGACCAAGAACAGCATGGTAAACATGAACAATAGCAGCATAATTGTCATTTTAATTCTATAGGTATTACAAGATAGACCAACATGATGTCATTTTAATTCTATAGGTAATATTAAGCTATGTTTTTTCAAATTATATACACTTAACTTATATATTAATTATAAACATATATTATGAAATAAGTGTTTGATTACTCATTATAAACTTATCCAATTTACCAACTATTTAATTTATATGGTTTTAATAATTACATAGCAAGAATAATAATCCATTCTATTATTATTAATAGTTGTATACATAGGATCCTCCTCAAGTGAGCTGGATCTAAGGTACTATTGAATATATCAATACGTACAACCAAATTAAGAAATCTTTTTATTGTTCAAGAAAACTAAGTTGAATTTTCTGCGCAATAAAATCAATGTCCCATTATGGAGAAAGGGGCTAAACAAAATTTAAGGCTCATCTCGTTTGTCTATGCATAAAAGGAGCTTAACTATCAACTTCTTATGTATCAAATAAAATTCATTTCAATCGAAGTTTAACATTTTTGGGGAATCATATCCAAAATTATCAAATCTCTATAACTAATGATGCATATAACATCACTTATGTTTTTGTGCCCACCATGTGAGCAAGCAGACTATGAAGAACTAGCAAAAACTAGACATAGCATATTTATGCTCATATCCTTTGGCATGTTTGGAGTAACTATGCATTTGTTGGAATAGATGTAATTTCCCTGGCCTTTTTGTACTTATAGTTTTTGGCCAAATATATATAGAAACATAGATTCATAGTTTCAATTACCGCCAAAAGCCAATAAAAATGTTTTATTTTAGATCTATTTAAATTGTTTCCAAGCCATCCTGGATTCCTTCCTCGTTTAGTCACTCCCTCAAGTATAATGACCATAAAACTGTAGACTCCCATAATACTGATATTGAAGGTCATATTGAAATTTTTCATGCCATTAGGCACTTGGTCATAAAAATATTCCTGTAAAGCTACAACAGTAAACAACTCTACTACTTTGATCAGAAAAAATTGAGGAATTAAACAGAAAATTCTAAGGGGGATTGGGGTTGTAGGTTGGTCGACTAAGCCATGGGTTTTTGCAACATGGATCCTAAAGTTTTCTGTCAAATCTACAGTCACAATGGTCAGTATAAGAAAAATGAAGTCGACTCCATTCCTTTGAAGAACCGTCATTCCTCTTCCATTTCCTGTTATTCTTCTATCCAATGGTACAATACAAGGATTAAATATAACCACTGAAACAAATGCATAAAGTGGTTGGACTGCCTAAGAGAAGATACTGGTACTTGAAAGTGGGGACCTAGCTTTCTATCCATGGTGTTGCCTTTCTTTAGGAAGAGCGATATGCTCAGTGAGAATGTCATTCCAAAGAATAAGCAAGAGATCCAGATGGGCGCTATCCTCAAGATAAGCTTGAGACATGAAGAAGATATTGACAACCATAAGCATGAATAAGACACTGATCACAGCAACGCTAAAGAAGTTGATTGTGGAGAGAATCACCACCACATACTCCTGACCTAGAACAGCATGGAAAACATGAACAACAACAACATAATTGTAATATTTATGACACATTTAATGGCTTGGAAATTCAAAAATTGAGAGTAGAGTTCACCACAGTGGAGGTCTTTTGCGAAAGTATACTGAAGCAACTGGAAAAAATATCCATACAGAATATGAGCATCTCGCCTTCACAATATCTAATTTACAAATGCTTCCGAAGAATACCTGGAATGGACGCAGGTTGGATGAGACAAGGATGAGCACGGATGTAGAGCGGACAAGACGAGGATGAACACACTAAACGAGCACGTTGAGGCCACAAGGAGCACGCCAAGGACACCCTGTAAACACTGCAAAAAATAAAAACAAAATTAGCACAAAATTAACCATAGAAAAAGCAAAAAAACAATGTAAAATGACATAAATGAGAAAAACCCACCAACGATCATACGTCTCCAATGTTCACGAAACTATAAAATGACAGAAATCTTCCTGTGGTTTGAGGGCCACTATATTTTTAAGAAAAAACTCCGACCGAACTTTTTTAAAGGTTCGCTCGAACTTTTAACGTCGGTTTTTCTGCATCCGACCAAAAATCCGGTTACCGTTGTCGTTAATGTAAACGGCAGAATAAGTTTGATTAACGGCAGAAAAATTTCAGCCGAAGTAATTTCAAAATTTCGGCCGAACTTATGAAAATTTCGGTCGAACTTATGGGAGAGTGAAATTTGCAGGCGTGTTTCTCATGAAAGTGTAACCCACCTTCATACAGTCACCCACCTTAATGAAAGAGTCATTATAACAAGAGTAATTTTTTTTAAATGCTAAAAATATGTTGCCTTTAAAATCTTAGCCTAAGACAACTTGACACATTGCAACAAAAATTTAAAAATTCAACCATCAAATTGACACACATTGTAGGCACACTCAACCCATTCTAATGAAAACTTAAATATCAACCATGAAATTGACACATTGTGAGGGCGGACTCGATCCTTTATAATGAAAACTTTAAAATCAACAATCAAATTGACACATAAAGATATCGGGTTGCTAGTCGAGGATTGACTTGGACCCTGTAGGAAAAAATAAAATAACACAAAATAATAAATAAATATACAAAAATGAAAAATATAAAAGAAAACAAAAAATAAAACATTGAAATAAAAAATTAAAAGAAAAAACACAAAAAAAAGTTTAAAAAATAATAATAAGTACATAAAAATATATATTAAAACATAAAAAAAAAAACATGACCAAAAAAAACATTGAGAAAAATAAAAAGAAAAAGAAAAACACAAAAAATTTAAAAAAATAATAACAAGTAGATAATAATGTATATTAGAGCATAAAAAGTTTAAAAACATGGCAAAAAAAAACAAATGTAATAAAAAATACAAAAAATAAATCAAACATAAAAGTGGGCTTAGTCTAAAAAACCCACAGAATAACCCAGAAATTCCAATAAGATTAAGAAAAATTCAAGCAAAGATTATTGAAAATTTCGGTTGAAGTCGTTAAACTTCAGTATTTTGGGTGTCCTAAGGGTTTTTGATGGTGTTGAATCCATTTCCACCATCAAAAATGCAATTCAAACACTCCGACTATCTGATTTTTTGAAGAAAAAAATTTACCGGATTCCAGCCAAAAAAAGTGTACAACACCTAAAAAGTGTAAAAAAACAAAACGAAATTAAATTAAAGATATTAATAATAATAATAACAAAACAAAAAAATTAAAAAACTATAAACTAAATAAATAAAAATGAGAAGATTAACTGGAAAAAAAAAAAAAAAAAAAATTTAGATAATTAAAAATATATATATTAAGAAACAAACAAAAATTTAAAAAATAAAATAAAATTTAAAATTAATTTAAAAACATAAAAATTAAAAAACATTATAATAAAAATTAAAAACATAATTAAAAAGAAAAAAAAAACATAATCAAAAAAATAAAATTCAAAACATTTAAAAAAAAAACATAATTAAAAATAAACTAAAATAAAAACATTTATAAAAATTAAAAAATGTTAAAATTCAGCCCCGCTTGCCTAGCCTAGCGGCCATAGTAGCTGGCGTGCAGCTTCCAGGCCACCCAACCTAGTGGCCGCGCGACGACTTGGCTGGGCGGTTGTGGCAACTTGCGACGAGCTGCCACAGTCGCCCAGCCCAAGGCCGTTAGGCTGGGCAGTCGTGGCAGCTCGCATGCAACTTCCACGGTCGTCCATCACAACGCCCTAGCGGCCCTAGGCTTGGCAGCTTGATTACGAGAAACAACCTGCCAAGCCCAGGGCGGTTGGGTCGCTAGGTTTGGAGGACCAATTCCGAGAATCGACTTGCCAAGCCCAGGGTCGTTGAGCTGTGCGGGAAAGGATTGAATTTTTAAATTTTTTTTTTTTAATTATGTTTTTTTTAATATTTTTTATTTTTCAAATTTTTTTTAATGCTTTTAATTTAATTTTAAAGTTTTATTTTTTATTTTTTTTGTTTATATATATATATATATATATATATATATATATATATATATATATATATATATATATAATTGTATTTATATTTTTGTTTGTAGGTTAATCTTCTAATTTTTTTTCCTTTAAATTATGTTTGTTTCGAAATATTTTTTTTATTTTTATTTATTTTTTTATAATTTTTTGTTTTTATAATTTTTTTATCTTTTACAAGTTTTTTTTTTTTTTTGCAAAAAAAAATAAAATTTTCATCCTAAGACATGTTTGAAAAACCCTTAAAAAACTAACATCCTAGGATGAAAAATAAGAAGAGAAATAAGACAACTTGAATAATTGTTAAATAATCAACATTTAAAAAAAAATTGTGCATATTTAGAACATAAGAATATTTAAAGTGCCAAAAATGTGTTAAAAAAAATGTTGATGTTTTTCAAAATCTGCATGAAAATCACCAACATTTAAAAAAAATATCCACATTATTAGAAAATTTAAAGTGTCAAAAATAAGCCCTCTAAAAAAAGGGGTTGATGTTGCATCAAACTTTTCAAAACCAATATGAAAATCACTAAAATTTTAAAAAAAATGTTCATACTTGATACATAAGAAAATTTAAATTGTCAAAAATATGCTCCCAAAAAACAAGTGTATTTCAAATTAACACTTTTCAAAATCTGATGATTTTTTGCTACCTCAAAAAAATGGGTACTCGGTACAATTCCTGTTTCAAAGTTTACATTGTTCATTTCGGAAGGTCGGCATATTGTAAGTTTATTTTAATTTACTCTCTGAAATCACACCTCCGACAATCTGCCGTGGCATTGTCACATGGCTTCCCGCTTGTGTACTTGGTGAATTTTAATGGTTTTAATGGTCTCAAAAACATAAATTTTTTTATTTAATTCACTTCTATATCATAAGATTTGTTCAAAAAATGGATTTAGGGTTGCAAAGTGTATTGTATATGCAAATTGAGTTATGGTTAAGTAACTGTTTCCGCTAATCTATTGTGTCTTCATTACAAGAAAGCTCTGATTCCCATAATTACGAAGAAATGACAAAGGGAGGAAAAACTAAGAAAAAGACTTCATCACATCAATCCTCTGGTCCTTTCATAAAAGATATTGATGAGAATATCCGGGGATCAAGACTATTCTCTAACACATTTTGCACAAAAGATGCAAGACACTCCTCCTACGAAACAATTTACAACTATTTTGAAGATGAAAAGCCCAGAATTACTTAGAGGACAACAAGTGTTGATGATAGTGTCCCTTATATTGATATGGTTCGATGGGTTGTGGAAAATTTGTGTATTTCCAATAGGGAAATTTTTACTAGCAAGGGCACACCCATTGGTTCCTTTAGTAGCAAGGATTTACAGAGCATGTACCATCTACCCGATCCACAATAAAAATATAATAAGGAGTATATTGAGGCTTTCATAAAGGAACATGGATACTCGTCGGAGAAAATTAGGCAATGGAGAAAAGATTCAAATAAACATAAAGCAGAAGAAAGTGGTAAGTATTTCGTTGAAACTCTTGTTGGTCCTTATTCCCAAGTTGTTGTTATGATGTGTAGGTTGCATGTGCAACCTAATGTGACAAAATTTCTCGATGACTGGGTACCTATGATAGATGGAGCCTCAGAGGGATTTATATTTGATTGGGCTACTATGCTTTCCAATAACCTAATTTCCCATATTCTAGCCTTTAGGAATGGGTGCAACATTTCTGAAAACAAAATCCCTCATTTTTATATGTTTTCCTATGTTATGGATACTTTGTGTTTCACAATGGGTTTTTCTTATATGGGCTGGAAATGGGCTCTTAAAGTTCCAAAGCCCATTCATGTTTATCATGATATCTTATGGGATTCGAAGTATCATCAACATTTTTATCAAATCTGTCACGGAATTATATTGTTGATTTATCAAGTTATTTTCTGTTCAAAAGCACCTTAGATGTCCTTGGAGGCTCAAGATGATCTTAAGCAAGTTGAAAACTGGTTTGGTGAGGAATCATTTACATATATCAAGGTTTTTGGAAGTTTGGCTAATCCTCATGCATTTCAATTATACATTCCCGATAAACTCCTGAGCAGAGAGGTAGCATATCAAACTGTTGGACAAGGAATTTCTAAAGTTTTGAAAGACTAAAATAAGAGAATGTGGCCTACCTTTCCAGTTAAGTTTGGTATATTCTCTTTGGTTAATTAAAAACATGAAGAGATATAAAATCAGGTTATTCAATCCCTTAGCCTTCCTACTATAACTAATAGACAGTACGACCCCAATTTCAGGGTTAATAAATTCACAACTTCACAAAATATCAGATAGTTTCTTCATAAGCCTGACAAATTGGATTATTTATTTGAGCAGTCTTCCCCTTATTCCCTAGTGTTCAAAAGAGAAAAGAAACAATTGACCCCTAAGTAAAATACCCCATTTGCACAATACAGAGCCTCCAGGGTATCCAATCTCCCTATGGATTCATTGCAAGTACAAATGAGAAAATTGCAAGTGATATTGTTCAGATTATTGGTTCTTCTCAGTCAACTGATCCTCCTCGGCCTAAAGGAGCAGTGCCTTCATCTTCTTCTCATCCAGAAGATTTAGTGACTGATCCCATATTAGATGAGATTTGGAAATAGTTTAGCCAAACTCTAAATTCCAAAAATGATGGACCTCAAACTACTAAATTTTCACAGCAAATAAATGTTTAGGACACCCCAAAGAATCTTGAACAAAGCTCAAAAGTAAAGAAGATTGCTAAAAAAGATGTTGGTGAAAAGGATGTTGAGGTTATTCCAGCATTTCCTTCCTCTGAAATCATTTTAAACATTGAGGAGATACCTCCATTAGATATTTTCTACAGTCCTCAACATAAGGTTGTAGTGAAAAGAGGGAGGAAAAAGAGAAAATTTGATCAGTCGCAGGAATTAGTATCTGGAAATGTCTCCTCCTTTGAGGTTTTATGGAAAGGATTTATAGCAAAGCCCACAGAGGAATTGGGCATGCTCACTCAGTTCACTGATGCTTATGCCTCAACCACAATTGATAAAGCTGCAGAAGTGCACTAATTTCTAAAAGAGAGAAGAAAAAATTTCCTTATTGGAACAAAACCTTGAAGCTAAAAAGCAGAAGGTTACAGAACATTGGCAATCACAGGTAACAGAGCTTCAACAAAATTTTGATTCCCTCTATGTCGAATATGATACAAATGTACATGTCGTAGATGAACAGATTCAAGAAATGGAAATAAGGATTGAATGAGTGCATATCAATCCTGAGTTAACAGAGTTCAACAGGGAGGTCAAAGGGTTAAATTCTCTTCTCGTACAACAACAAACAATCTTTTGCCATAAATTAGCAATAATTCAAGACCAGTGCAATATTGTTGATGACTTATAGGACATGAAGAATTATTTTGAAGAGATGGATGAAAATATCTCATGTTTCTTAACTTGGCAAGATAGTGAAGAGGGTAGATCTGTTAATCTACCCAAAATTGAAGAAGTTCATAAATTATTGTATTTAGATAATGGGAAATCTGGATGAAACAGGCTTAAGTAGTTATTTACGAGGCTCGATTTCTTTCTAACAATATAATTGAATCAATCAATGAAAATCATCTTTATTCAAACCTTATCCCAAGTTGTCTCGAAGGTTCCCTACCTAACATCTGATTGTTGACAAAGATGTGGCAAAAACAGTCAAGAAAAATCACCGAAATGATCGAGTAATTGGCCAAAATTACGCTTGGGAATCATTGGAATTTCTTATTCAAGCCACATAGTCAATGGTTTTTGCTTTGATTCCTTTCAAATGTCTCCACACAGATGTTGCCAGCTTTGAAAAACTCCATCTTCACTATTCAAATGTGGATTAGGCCAAAGTGTCCTCCCGAGCTCAGCAATTTCATTGATATATTCAATTTACAACGGTAGAATGTTGGACAGTCTTCCTCCTAAGCATAAAAAGAAGTTGTAACTATTTCCAAATTTTTCCCCTTATTTTTATTTATGTTCATGAATTATTGAAGAGTTGTTATATCTTTCTATCTTTAAATCTTATTTTAAAACTATAAATTCCCTCACTGAGATAGAGACGGGTTTCTAAATTTTTGTTGCAAGGATGCTTAAGTTGCACTATTGTAATTAAGTTTTTCTTAATATCAAATTCAAACCACTTGCTTTTCTATGATGAGCATATATGTGGTGTATCGAGTATTACTATCCTTTTTGTTTTTATTTTCTTAGAATATAATGGTATTATGTTTTTTTTTCACATTGCATGTGTTAATTAATCTTTTATTATCACTACTAGTATGCTTGATTGGAATTCTAATTGTATTTGTGAACAACGAGGTCTCAATATATATGATGTTTTAACAAATTAAATTAATCAACTATTTAATTAAATTATTTTTCTTTTATTGAGTTAATCTCATAGTTGCATGAGGATCTATATTGTCATCTCAATTGTGATATCTTTGTAACACATATGTTATCAACTTACCTAGTTTTAGTAATAGTTTATATTAGCTCTTATTCTTAATTCAGTTCTTAGTTATAATAGTTAGGTACATCAATTATATACCATATAGATTTATTTCAAAGGAAACTGGTCCCAAAATACCAGTCGGAGCCATCATTCCAAATGGAAAAGGATCTGATTTAAGGTCTTGATCAGGTGGTCTCCCCCTGAAGTCATTCAGGAACATCAACAGACATATACCATGAAATTTTCTCATATCAATCTTAAGAATTAAGTAGTTCGTTGATGCCAAGTTGAACACCTTATGAAGTGGATATTGAAGTGATGAATAATCATAATTTTGGGACTCAATCTTCATGTTCTCTGCATTTGTTAAAATATTTTCCATATGTGATTACGATTCAACAATTTTGGTAACCCTAATTTCATGATTTCCTTGCATCCCAATATCACATTTAGGAAACCTCTCATCTAGGGAATGTAAGAGCATGGTTGCCATGAATTTTGTAATTGTTCCATCTTTTGTTTCATTTATTCCATATTTTGATCCATTTTGTGCTCCATATCTTTTGTTACATTTATGTGTTTATCAAATCAGCATTAATCCTTGACCTATCACTCAAATTCATCAAATTGGTTCTCCAATTTCGGATAGCTGGTTGTGTATCTCTTAACCTTTTCTATTAGTCATAATAGACCTCTCTAAAGGTTTAATTGGTATATAATTTTTTACACCACCCTTTGACATGAAGGATAATGATAATATTTGTCTACAATTCTTCTTTATTTCAACTTTACACAATTTTTGAATCACCCGAAATATATCTTCTAATCAAATTTATGTCAATTCTAAGTTGCATACCTTTAAAGCCTTGATTTGGAGGCTATTATGCGGCTTAACTTTTCACTTTATATAAATAATAAATTTCTACAATTCTATTTTTTAAATTTCATCTTGTGGTATCTTGATATGTCTTCTTTAAAGTACCATAGGTTTGACTAAATTTCAATATGTCAATAAAAAATTAGGTAACTTTTCCAAAACTTGTAATTCTTTTCATTTTCAAGAAAGGGAACTTGTACAATTGTCGCATGTTCAATTATGCATATCTACTTCTAAAATTTTAAGAGAAAACTATCGCACATACTCTTCATAAAAACCAGTGCCACATAGTTTGGAGCTATACAAAATCAGATATGACTTTTCTACCTAGATCGTTGGTTTGAGATTATTTTTAGGGCTAGTAAAACACTCTTCTACATCCTATAACTTGAAAAATTAATGAATTATAATATGAAAATTTTACATATTAAGTATTCATTATGTCACCTAAACAATCCAAAAACAATTATATCTAAAGCTTCCTACAAAAAACTTGTAGTAATACTAGTTAAAAGCCCTATATTTCCAAAAGCATAATGAATCAAAGGCTTAAATTTTTACCACTAGAATGTTAGTATGTCCTTAATGTGCCAAAAAACTCACTGTTTGAAACCTCTCAAAAAGCATGTTATAGCAAAAGTACTTGAATTTAACCCACTCCTCCCACATTTATCCGCTTTCACCAGCTTGTCTGGGGTAAACATGAGCTGAGGGTCACTGTGATAACACTCAAGATCCTATATGACCTTAAGGAAATGGAGTCGACAACTTAAGACCTTACTGATTTCCCTCATGTGCTACAGGACCTCCACGAGCAGCCCAACCCCTCCATGTGTCCAACCCCTGAGATAACTCTTTTTTTCACTGACCTAGAGCCTGACCTGCTCCTTTTCCAAGGCATGCAAGTGACTATAGCTCTCCAGTAGCTCCCATAATCCTGCCTGCCAGCGACTATGGACTTTTCCAGTTAGTTCTATACTAGCAACCTCGAATTCTGAGCCACTTTTTCAAGGCTAGGACTCAAGCCTCTGCCAAGAACTCAGTGAAACTTTTAGAAATGATGAATGACATAGAAACGAGGCTTATAAAACAAAATTTGAACCAGGACTTGACCCGACCTCTCCCAACCAGGACTAACATTTCGTCAAACACTTGGTAAACATGAAACCTACATGTCATAAACGCATATCTAAACATAAGGATCTGGAAACTTATCTGAGGTTTACCAAGAAGGATCAATGCATTATCATAATTTCTATCATAACACCAATTAGGTCATACATTCATGAATTGGGCATTTATTAATGAAAATGTGATAAGATCCATACTTAGGTATGTCAAATAACCATGCTTATAACCAACATATAACCAAATAAATAACAATGATAGAAAAAATATTAAAGCCACATAATAAAAATTACATTTACTCATCAAAAGAAAGAGAAACTTAAGTCTTATTAATCATATGCAAAATCCAACCAGATCCAAGACTTCCACATACCACCCAACCATAGATTGGGCTGAACCAAATCTTTATTTTATCTAAACACTCATGTCCCATATTCCAAGCATGAATTTGGGATCTCATGGGATAAGCCAATCCATAAACAACCAAGGGAATCCATAGGTTAAACCACCTCTACCCTCACCATATCATGGTATCACCTAAATCGGTGCCAAGATAACAAAACCAAACCGACCTTGGATTCCTTAGAATTCCTTCATCATCCCTTGAGGAATTTTCTTGTCTCCACTCACCTGTTGAGGGATTCCCGGATAAAACCATCTCCACCGTTAACCCTTGGGATTTTCCTGAGACCACCTCACCTATATCCAAAACCTTCTGGCAATCCAAAGCTCAACCGAGAAAGAAGCCCATCACACCATGGTTATTCGGAAATGAAAAGGCAAGGCTAAAATCCATTGTCAAAACCTAGAAAAATCCATATCAATGATAGAAAAAGAACCAAATACCAACATGCACATACCATGCATGTCAAAATCAGCTAGGAAATCATACATGCAACCTGTTACTTGTAAGTATTTATGTTGAGGTTGCTTGATCCAAATTTTCCTTGCTTGATTCATGTCTTCCTTTGTTTTCCTTTTCCTTCCTTTACTTTCCTTTTCCTTCATTTGCTTCCTTGTTTTTCCTTCTCCTCTTGGTTCTCTTCTCCTCTTTGAAACCAATTCCAAAACTGAACTGACAAAAGGCTACCAACAGATGCTCCGATGAATTTTTACTATTAATGTCTCTAATTTATTCATTTTACTTAATTATCCTTCAATTTCCTCCTCACATGCAACTTGTGACCTTTTACCTTCATTTTCTCCTAATTTCTTTTATTTTCATAAAACAAATGCCAAAAATGCATTTTTTCATTTTCAAAGCCTTTGTCATTGCCTTTTCCAATTTCCCCTTAGCCATAAACACATCAAGTGATGCCCACTAGGATATTTTTCCCAACATTCAGCTTGGCATAAGTGTCCCATGACCTTGGTCTTATTTTGTCGTTATTAAATTTATTACATGAAATTTGAACTCGGGGTTGTTATAGACCCCTCCCCATTAAGGGAACACCCTCCTCGATTTTTTATGACACCTACAACCAACAAAACCATTGAAAGAAAAACATAATGCCCATGGATATTTATAACCCAATTCATTGCAGTATTTACAATAACAACCTACTCAAAATCAAAACCATCATGACAAATATGACAATATGACAACCATGTCTCTTATTGGAGCTTTATAACACATCTCATTGCAGTATTTACAATAGCAACCATACATTAATATGTACAAATACAAAAACTCATTTGCCTCCACCGACAAACAATGAATGATACATATCCCGCATCTGATCATCCATCTCCCATGTAGCTTCGTTGGGCTCAAAGTGCTTCCACTGCACTTTAACCTGCTCAATTGCTCGGTTCCAAAGCATGAGTTGTTTCCGTTGTTATATGCACTGAGGTTACAGTCAAATTTCTCCTTTTGGTTCCAATTGCATTACATACCAATCAATAACATGATCAACATCCTTTACATGTCTTTTAAGCAATGAAACATGGAAAACATCATGGACTTTCATTGTTAGAGGAAGTGCAAGCTTTTAGGCCACTAGTCCAATCCTCTCAAGGATATCAAAAGGCCCACAATACCGTGGTGCCAACTTGGCACATGATCCAATCCTCAAGGAGCTCCTCTTGGGCTTGATGCAGAAATACACATGCTCCCCAACCAAAAATTCTTTAAATTCCATGTGTTGATCTACGTAACTATTATGTTTTTCCTACGTTCCCTTTAGATTCATCTTGATAACCTAGATTTATTTTTCCATGTCTACCGACATGTCTGGTCCTATCAGTACCTTATTCATGGGATCTCCAGCTGATGGTAGTGTTAAAACTTCCCACATACAGTGCCTCAAATGGACTCATCCTCAGTGACTCTTGATAACCAATGTTGTAAGCAAACTCCACCAATAGAAGATACTCCTCCCACCTCCATTGTTGATGCATGACATACATCCTAGGCATATCCTCCATAATCTTGTTGACCCTCTCTGTATGTCCAACTGTATATGGACGATAAGTATTTTTGAAAGCCAACTTAGTCCCCAAACCTACAAACAACTCCTTCCAAAACTTGGATGTGACCTTAACATCCTTCTCTGACACAATATTCTTCGAAACACCATACAATCTCATGATCTACCTGATGAATACTTGTGTTACATCACTAGTGAATAAGTAGTCTTGATGAAGGAGCGTTAGGCTCAGAAAGTTCTTTGTATTTTGATAGACAAAGGGGTCTTGTGTTTCAAAGAAGAATGGTTTCTTATGTATTAAATTGATGTAATTTTAAATATCTTGAGTGAATTAAGTGAGACATTTAGAATAGGAATTTATTAATTATTTGTGAACCATTTTGTAAATGTTCCCAAATGTTGGAGAACATGAGAGAATTAGCCTAGTTGAGAGCTCATAGGGATTGAGAGATTTAGGAATTAATTGTAAATCCTAAATTAGAATTGATTTCATGATTTGTGGATTTGAAAGGATCTTTAGGGATAAAGGATAGATTTTAGGACTTGGAGGATTCTTAGGAATTTGTTGAGTAAGTTATGGATCTAAACCAAAATTGGTTGTAGAATTCATTTGTATAAATGATAAGCCTCAAGGCATTACAAGGAGATAAAAGGGATTTAGGTTTAGACAGAAAAGGGTTGTTGTTGTAGGCCTACGGGAAAATTAGAAGAAAGGCCACTGAATAGAATATCAGGCCAGAGAGAAGAAATATTTGTAATTATTTGAATATGTGTATATAGAGGAATTCGATTCTGAAATGGATTTGGCATAGTATATATGTGAGCAGGGGAAATTGGCAAATCAAAAGAAATTTTGTCAATTTGTATCTGAGCTACAGGATTTAAGAATTTATGAGACTGTGTGTTCTTAAAATATCGAACATTCAATTTATAATTTTGGGTGGATCATGGCATCGACCATAGAATGGATCGATGCCACTAAAAAGAACTTGGCCCTTCAAATTGATGTCAATTTCTCATTGCGTAGAAGCGAAAAGAACACAAAATGAGGTCAGAAGATGTATAACATAAAATGTCGAACTTCTGTCATAGTATATATAAGTGTATTTTATGTTTAACTTGTGTGACTATGTAGAATTGTGTACACATTTTAGTAGAAGTCACAGTTGCAAATGAAATTGTCAAGAGCTAAAGAGGAGTCAGTATGGAGTGACAATCAAAATATGTAGATCTAAATGCAAATGAAGAGAGATGAATTTGGAGTCTGCGTGGAATGGTAAATGGATTGTGTAAACCTGAATGTGAATGCCGAAGGTAGAAACTATAATCAATGACGCAGAGGAATGGAGAAGTGGTTTTGTAAACCATCAAGTGGGTTTCGCACTGTTTTAGAGTGGTAAGTGGTAAATCCTTGAGCGAAGGTGATAGTGCTTAGAGGATGATACGTAGCATTGACTTGAAAGTCAAAACCACCCATTTCCCACAAATCGAAAACGTTAAATGTCATGCGTTTTAATTTGTGATTGTCGTTGGATAAAGGGAGGCAATGTAAATCGATGCAGTGGTATGTTAACAAATGTTGTGGGCCCAATATATGTATATATATGTTAATACTTTTGGGTTTTAATAAAAGTCAAATTCCTAAATAAGAATTTTATAAAGTGGATATGGATTATGGTTTATAACCATAAAATTAAAAAGGAGAACCGCTTCCAAATGAGAGATTACCACTATTCGGGTTTATATGCATGTGGTTCTAAAAAAAAAAAAAAATTAGATGCTTATTGTGGGTAAGATCAGCTTATGGCTGCGTCATTGTGGTATCAGAGCATAAATAAATTCTGCACAAAGTATGATTAATTAATGATTTATTTTGTGTGGAATAGAATTAAACTTCATTAGAAAGTTGTAAAAGAGATTGAAAAAGAAGTTACAGGATCATATTTTAAATCTGAATTAAAAAGCAAATGTGCTTTGAAGATTACCAGAATTATGTTTTGAAAGGTGTGTATACAGGTACAATGGTGATGAGAGCAACGAGGTCATATTTGAATCTGATAGAGAGCATGCACTTAGAAATAAAGTGTAGCATAATATTGGAAGAATTTGCAGAAGCAAGGAAATAGAGAAAAATCCATTCAAAATGCAAATGAGTAGTGAAACAAGATCACACTGAGATTTTGAAGGTGAGGTATTATGTATTATTTTAATCTAGGTTGAAGATTATATTTGCAGAAATCAGGTTGCAAACAGTTGAAGAAAATCTCAGCAAAAGAAGATCACAGTCTTAAGAACAGTGATGAAGGAAGCTGGTAATAGTTTCTGAGTGAAATAAAAGTGTGGAACAGAACCTTGAATAATTCCAACAGAGGTTGGATAAAAAGGACAGTTGTGTTCTTAAAAGGTGAAGATGAGTTGAAGCCTCGAAGGAGCATAGGAAAGCTCAAGGAGGTTCCAGAGATAGAGAACCATACTTGCCAAAAATCCAAGTCCGGAGGAAAACTTGGTGAGGTAAGTGACAGCAAGAAGAACTTGCTGTTGCAGAGGCTTAAACAGCTCATAGTGAGAGAGTGATTGATAAAATCATAAGATATGGAAAGAAGAAGATGACTACTGATAGTCATAGCAGGGTTCTAAGAAAGACCACATCAGATTAAAGAGTGGAAAGTTGGTATAAGATTACAGCAGGGAGAATGTAGGAAGAACTTTTGAAAGTTCTTAGAAATTGTAGCAGGACCTTATTCCAGCTAAGGCTTGGAATAAACAAGGATAGTGGTGTCTTTAAATGAAGTGAGTGCAGCAACCAGAGAAAAAAGCAAGATTTCTCAGTACAAGCTCTGAGAAGGAGAAGACTTGAAAAACAGGCAAAGGAGAAGCTTAACGAGAAGATTAACTCAGTAAGGGTTGATTAGTTGCAAGAGCAGACGCTCACGCAGAAGTGAAGATTACTATGGGAAGTCATGTGCAAGGTTTAGAAGAAAGCTACAAGATGAAGATGAAGAGTGTTAAAACAATCCGCAAGAATCGGATGAGTCAAGAGGAGCCAGACAAAGAGATTGCTAAGATAAGAGAACAATTTAATAAACTAAAGATGATGATAGAAGAATACCAAAGACAAGGTTGGGTCTTGAGGAAAAAGAGAGTGAAGTGGTCTAAATTACAGAGAAAGTTACAACGGAAACAAGTGAAGCAGTTGATAGAAAAACTCAGAGAAGCAGAGTCAAAAATGGAAGTTTCCATTTGTAGACTAGAACAGGGTGAAATTATGGGTGGAGATGAAGATTGGAGATCTGTGAAAGATCTTATGAATTATTGTGAGAATTCAATACAGCAAGAAGTTTACCTTGCTGAAAAGAGAATTATTGATGATTTCCTGAACTGTTGGGCAAGTTCAGATCAGTCGGATGATGTAAAGCCTTGTATTTTTTAATCTAATAATTTTGATGTGATTACAGGTTTTGCAGAGGATGAGAAATATTTTGAAGTTTTCAAAAGTATGGAAGAGTATTTTTCAGAAGATAAATACTCTGAATCAGAGTGTAATGATGAAGAATGTCTCTTGAATGAGAAAAGAAGTGATGCATTTGTAATTGAAGTTGTTACAACACAAGAACAATTTCTTGTGAAAGAAGAATATGAGATTCAGTTTGAACAGATGATATGTGAAGAAACAGTTAAGACTGTTGAGTCTTGTAATTTGCAAACTGACAATTTGTGTATAAATGCAGGAATTTTAAGTGATGATGAAGTACTTAAGGAATGTCAAAGAGAAATTGCATTACTAGAGTATTTTTTGGAAAACTTAGAGTATGATAGTGAGATTGCAGAGGAAGGAGTTCACTACGGTGGACAATAACAGGAAGACATCATTAAAACAGATGGTGTGGAAGAGAGACTTGCTGACAGTCTCGAGAGTCCTTTAGAGAATTCTTTGGGAAGGTTGAATCAACATACTGATGCGTTGATAAAAGAGGAAAAATTAGAGCAGCATACTGAAATGTTGCCAAAAGAAAAAGAGACATTGAGGCCTTATGGTTTTTATTTTAATAATTGTTTTGTGAGCGCTATTTTGTTGCAAATGCTAGAGAAAATTTGGCACATATGAGCAGCCAAGTAAAGGAGGAAGAAATTTATGTGGAAGTACTTAATCCATGGAACAAAGAGATTAGATTGCTGGAAAATATGTTGGAGAATCAGGATTCAATACAGGAAGAGAAAGAGCTTGAAGAAGTGCAGAATGTGAAGATGCAAGAGTCGGAGGAAAACAACAACAAACTAAAGCAAAGAGAAGGAGATAGAAAAAAATGGCAAACTATGTATCAGTCCAAGGAATTTCTTAAGAAAGAAGACAAAGAACTTGTCATAAGTGACAATCGGGAAGAAATTATTAATTGCAATAAACAAGAGGGTAAGGATGAAAGGGCGGCAGTAAGAATAAAATTTCAGCAATCAAGAGGTGAAAGTAATCAGCAGTCAAAATATATATTATACAAAGAAATTGAATTGATAAGAAGGCTAATGGTGAAAGTGTCTCAAAAGAAGACAGCAGCAGGAAAGAAAATAAGCAGCAGCAAGAGGAAGACAAGAACAGACTGTGAAAGTATAGTTAGTGGGAAGATGCAGAATAAAGTATGGAAGCCTGGAAAACTGCAACTGAATAATGATGAAGACAATGCAGCTTATGGACAGTAGCGAAACAGAGTATGGGATCTAGGAAGACAAATATTAAAAGCACATGATCAGGAGATCATGATTATTTTAACCTTGGGAGTCTGATGCAGGAGCATTAGGCTCAGAAAGTTCTTTGTATTTTGATAGACAAAGGGGTCTTGTGTTTCAAAGAATAATGGTTTCTTATGTATTAAATTGATGTAATTTTAAATAGCTTGAGTGAATTAAATGAGACATTTAGAATAGGAATTTATTAATTATTTGTGAGCCATTTTGTAAATGTTCCCGAATGTTGGAGAACATGAGAGAATTAGGCTAGTTGAGAGCTCATAGGGATTGAGAGATTTAGGAATTAATTGTAAATCCTAAATTAGAATTGATTTCATGATTTTGTGGATTTGAAAGGATCTTTAAGGATAAAGGATAGATTTTAGGACTTGGAGGATTCTTAGGAATTTATTGAGTAAGTTGTGGATCTAAACCAAAATTGGTTGTAGAATCCATTTGTATAAATGATAAGCCTCAAGGCATTAAAAAGAGATAGAGGGATTCAGGTTTTAGACAGAAAAGGGTTGTTGTTGTAGGCCTATGGGAAAATTAGAAGAAAGGCCACTGATTAGAATATCAGGCCAGAGAGAAGAAATCTTTGTAATTATTTGAATATATGTATATGGAGAAATTCGATTCTGAAATGGATTTGGCACAGTATATATGTGTGCGGGGGCAATTGGCAGATCAAAGGAAATTCCGTCAATTTGTATCTAAGCTACAGTATTTAAGAATTTATAATATTGTGTGTTATTAAAAGATCGAACATTCAATTTATAATTATGGGTGGATCGTGGCATCGACCACAGAATGGATCGATGCCACTAAAAAGAACTTGGCCCTTCAAATTGATGTCAATTTCTCACTGCATAGAAGTGAAAAGAACACAAAATGAGGTTAGAAGATGTATAACATAAAATGTCGAACTTTTGTCATAGTATATATAAGTGTATTTTATGTTTAACCTTCGTGACTGTGTAGAATTTTGTACACGTTTTAGTAGAAGTCACAGTTGCAAATGAAATTGCCGAGAGCTGAAGAGGAGTCACTATGGAGTGAAAATCAAAATATGTAGATCTGAATGCAAATGCAGAGAGATGAATTTGGAGTCAGCGTGGAATGGTAAGCAGATTGTGTAAACTTGAATGTGAATGCCGAAGGCAGAAACTATAATCGATGACGCAGAGCAATGGAGAAGTGGTTTTGTAAACCAGCAAGTGGGTTTCGCATGGTTTTAGAGTGGTAAGTGGTAAATCCTTAAGTGAAGGCGATAGTTCTTAGAGGATGACACGTAGCATTAACTTGAAAGTCAAAACCACCCATTTCGCACAAATTGAAAACGTTAAATGTCATGCGTTTTAATTTGCGATTGTCATTGGATAAGGGGAGGCAATGTAAATCAATAGCAGAGGTATGTTAAAAAATGTTGTGGGCCCAATATATGTATATATATGTTAATAATTTTGGGTTTTAATAAAAGTCGAATTCCTAAATAAGAATTTTATAAAGTGGATATGGATTATGGTTTATAACCATAAAATTAAAAAGGAGAACCGCTTCCAAATGAGAGATTACCACTATTCGAGTTTATATCCATGTGGTTCTAAAAAAATTAAAATTTAGATGCTTATTGTGGGTAAGAGCAGCTTATGGTTGCGTCAAGTCTTCACTAGAATGAAGTGAGTTACCTTGCTTAGTCTATCAACCACAACCATGATATAATCATGTTACATTGATGTCCTCAGAAGACCTGTAATGAAGTCCATGGAAATGACCTCCCATTTCCATTTTGAAATCGGAATAGGCTGAAGAAACCCACCTGGATGCTTACGCTTTTCTTTCACCTACTGACAATCCAAACATCTAGCCACAAACTCTATCACTTCCTTCTTCAGATATTTCCAATAGTATAACTTCTTCAATGTTGCCAATGTCTTATGATATCATGGGTGACATGAATATTCCTTAACATGAAACTCCCTCAAGATAAGCTACTTGAGCTCACTGTCATCTGCCACATAGATCTTGTCCCTGAATCTCACCAAGCCATTTGTTGTGAGACGATAGTCCACATCCTGATCACATGTACCCTGTTGTAACCTCCCCAAAAGCTCCATGTACCTGTCATCTTGTTGTCCTACCTATAAGATCTAATCCTTTAAATCTGTCCCATATGAGCTCACAGTTGAAACATAGTTCAATTTCACTTTCTTGTTGAGATCATCTGCTACCTTGTTATCCTTTCCCTTAATGTATCTAATCTCGAAGTCAAATTTAGTAAGGGTATCCAACCTTCAAGCTTGCCTGGCATTCAGATTCAGTTGGTCAAACAGATATCCCAACCCACTTTGATCACTCATCGATACAAACCTCCTTCCAAGAAAATAATACCTCGACATCTTCAAGGTGTGAATAATAGCTTCCAACTCAAGATCATGAGTCACATAACTCTACTCATGCTCATTCAGTTTTCTAGACTCATAGCATACCACCTATCCCTCCTACATAAGGACTCCACCAATACCTCTCTTACAAGAATCTGTACACACTACGAACTATTTATGGCATATCCGCAATCTTTAACACTAGAGCATTTGTCAACAACTACTTCAACTATTTAAAACTAGTTGCACATTCCTCTGTCCACTCAAACTTCTTACATTAGAGGAAATTTCAGCTAAAATTGCCCATGAAATTTTCATGTAATTTCCATGTCATAATATGTAAACCAAACAAAATGTTTTTAATTTAAAAAGAGGTACATGTAAATATTTTGGAGGGAAAAGAAGAAAAACTACTTCTTTTAATTGTATTTTTGGCTTATCTCCTTATAGGTTTACTCAAATTTTAAATTTAGACACTCGTTAGATGCGGAATTAAATTCCACATCCAACAAGTACCCATTATGCATACTTTTAAGAAGACCCACATTGGTAAAAAATGTAGATACATTAAAAACACATGTTTTAACACGTCTTTTAATGTATCTACATTTTTTATCAATGTGGGTCCTCTCAAAATTATGCATAATGGGTACTCGTTGGATGTGAAATTTAAATCCGCATCTAATGAGTGTCTAAACTTGAAATTTGAGTAAACATTTAAGGAGATAAGTCGAAAATACAATTAAAAATAATAATTTTTTTTGTTTTCCCTCCAAAATTCATAACTCTTATTTTATTATTTTAACTATTATTTTATTATTTTTCCTTAGGAGGCAAATTTTACGCTGAAATTTTCTCTAATGCCTTTTCTCTGCAATGATGTAATAGGATAGAAAATGTGTGAGAGGTTCTTGATGAACCTATTGTAGTAACCTGCTAGTCCCATGAATGATCTGACTTCATCCACATTTCTAGGAGCTTCCTATTCCATGATAGTCTTTATCTTTTTTGGGTCCACTGTTATGCATTCCTTGGAAGCAACATGTCCCAAGTAATGTACCTTTGTCTGAAAGAAACTGCACTTGCTAAGCTTGGCATACAACTGATTCTCTCTTAGAAATATCAACACTGTTGTTAAATGTTCAACATGTTCTTCCTCATTCTTAGAATATATCGGGATGTCATCAATGATTACAATAACAAACTTGTCCAAATAAGGATGTGACACACTATTCATCAATCACATAAACGTAGTTGGGACATTATTCAAACCAAAAGGAACTACAACAAAATCATAATTCCCATACCTGGTCCTGTAAATATCCTCTTCCCTGATGCGTACCCGATGGTATCTTGATCTCAAATCAATCTTTGATAACATTTTTTCTCCCTTCAACTGATCAAACAAGTCACCAATCCTCGACAATGGGTACATGTTCTTGATCGTCACCTCGTTCATTTTTCTGTAATCAATGCACAACCTTAGAGTACCATCATTCTTCTTCACGAAAAATATTGGTGCACCCCAAGGTGATACACTTGGCCTAATGTATCCCTTATCAAGCATTTCCTTCAGCTACAACTTCAAATCTACTAACTCTAGAGTGTTCATCGTATAATTTTCCTTTGATGATGTTGTTGCCCCTGGTACCAACTCAATAGAAAATTCTACTTCCCTTTGAGGAGGAAAACATGGAATCTCTGCAGAAAATACGTCTTGAAACTATTGCAAGACTGGATACCTCTTGAAGATTTTTGCATCATCAACATCCTTACACTTTTCACTGGAAATATGAATTGTAAACATTACACACCTGTTCCTACAACTGCGCTTAGCTTGCATAGTTGTGACCATCCTCACTGATGCAGGCTTCTTCTTTCCTTGCAAGGTTCTATTTTCCCCATTATCATCCAGAAACTCAATAGCCTTGTCATAGCAATCTACTTTGGCCCTTTGAAGATACATTCAATCTATACCCAAAATCATACTATATGGTCCCAATGACAATATATTTATATGTGTTGTTTTAGGCATACCATTCAACTCAAATGCACAAGCTCTTCCCCAATGATGAACTCTCTTGTTAGTACATGTAGCCAACTCCACCAACCCAGACTTTGCATGCACTTCTTTTCTCAAGCCATGCTTATCCACCAAGTCAGTATTACCATAACTATAATTAGATCTAGGATCAATCAAAATAGAAACAACTCGACCACAGAGCTTATCTTCCATATCAATAATGGATGTCTGATTATATGTCTGCTTGTTGTCCACAGCTACATAAATTCGAGGAATGTTATGAACAACATCCACAACTGTATGCACCTCCTAAGCACTATAGATCTAAGGCCTACCTCCCTGGAACAATGGAAAATCCTTCTTGCGATGACATTTCCCACATATCCAGCACTGCAACGATATTCTACCATCACCTCTAGTTAGTTGGTCTCTAGGTTGTTATCCCTATCCCTTCTTAACTACATTTAACTTCTTGTAAGGAACCACATTTTCTTTATCACCTACATCTTGAGGTTTTCCTCGCTTCGGTGACCACTTCCCTTTAACTTTCTCATTTCCTTTCAAATCACACCTAGCCTCAGCTCTGTGCTTTGACTACTCATAACAATGCTTCAACTTCTGGATGGCCTCTTCCAATCATCTAGGCTCATCAAACTCAATCCGGTCTCCATATGATGCTAAAAATCCATTGATGAATCTCTGAATTCTAGCCTTATCTTCCTTGAGATAAGGCACATACAACAACAACTCCATGAATCTGCTAGTATACTCATCATCTGTCATAGAACCCATCTGCAGCTCATAAAACTCCTTAGCTTTGTCATCATAATACCTCTCTTATAAGTACTTCTTCTTGAAGAGTCTCTCGAAATTATCCCAAATCGTTTCTTGTTCCTGAATGCCATTGACATTCTTTACATCTTCCCACTAGATATTTGTTTTCCCTTTCAGAATTAAGATAGCTATCTTGGCTTTCATGTTCTTTGAGTAGTTATGCAATCTGAATAATTTCTTCATTCCAAGCAAGAGGAATCTTATGACTTCTTCATCTCTCCATCAAATGTAGGAGGCTTCACTTTCTTGAACTCCTCAAGCAAATACTCCCTCCTATAAGGATGATGATTGTGATGACTGTAATGATATCTCCTGGATGAGGAACTAGAATGATGCCAATCCATACCAGTCCTCTTGTCGAGTGTATCCAATGATTTTCCACCTCTAACTGTGTCCCCTCTATCCAACATGTATCTGGAGCAAGATCTGCTACCATAGGCTCCATTAATTTTCTCTTCTTGCTCTTCACTGATCCTCAATTGTTTGTGTTTCTGCAACTCTGACAAGCTTTGAAGAATCGTTGCATTAACCTCTACCTACTTCTCTTGAGCCACAACCAACCTATATTTTCTGCTTTTCAACTTCTAATATCTTCCCTCAAGCTCCTGAATGTATATGTTCTACCAGGAGAATAATTTTCTCCTTGCTTCCCAACTGATCTGTAGGGAGAGACAAGAATTGTAGTCAACAATTTTTCTCGTCATTTTTTATTCTCTTCTTCCTATAGTACCATGTCCGATAAACCAAATAGATAACAAAATCAAATCCATACCTCATTGATGTTCAAGGGAGGCTTATCTCATTTGCAAGATCAATCCAAATTAGCATGTACATATATAATCATAATCATATCCATATAATAACATAACAACATCATGCATGACCATACCAACTGTATACCATGGTTCCATGCATGAAAACCATAACCTTGACTCATCATACTTTACCCAAAGAAAGCGAAAACCACTCGGATACCACCCTGTAACCCACTCCTCCCACATTTACCCACTTTCACTGGCTAGCCTGGGGTAAACATGAGGTGGGGGTCACTACGATAACACTCAACCTCCTATATGACCTTAAGGAAATGGAGTCGACAACTTAAGACCTTACTAACTTCCCTCAGGTGCTACAGGACCTCCAGCAGTGACCCAATCGCTCCAGGTGTCCAAACCCTGAGATAACTCTCTTTTTCACTGACCTAGAGCCTCAGCGGATCCCTTTCCAAAACATGCAAGTGAATATAGCCCTCCAATCGCTCACATAGACCTAATTGTCATCGAATGTGGACTTTTCCAGTAAGATATATGCTAATGACCCTGAATTTTGATCCACTTTTTCAGGGCTAGGACTCGGGCATCTGCCCAAAACTCAGTGAAACTTCCAAATATGATGAATGACATAGAAAAAAGGCTTATAAACCAAAATGTGTTCCCGTACTTGACCTGACCTCTCCCAACCAAGACTTACATTCCATCAAACACTTGGTAAACATGCAACCTACAGGTCTTGAATGGATATCTAAACAAAAGGATTTGGAAACTTATCTGAGGTTTAACAAGAAGGATTAGTGCCTTCTTACAATAGTTTTCATAACACTACTTAGGTCATACATTCATGAACTAGACATTCATTAATGAAAATATGATAAGAGCCATATTTAGATCTGTCAAATAACCATGCTTATAACCAACATATAACCATATAAATAACAACGATATAACATCCATTAAATCCACATAATAACAAGTACATTAACTCATCAAAAGCAAGAGAAAGTTAGTTATTATTAACCATATGCAAAATCCAACCAGGTTTGGGACTTCCACATACCACCCAACCATAGATTGGGTTGAACCAAATATTTCTTTCAGCGAATCACCCTCTTCCGATATTCCAAACATGAATGTGGGATCTCATGGGATAAACCAATCGATCAACAACCAAGGGAATCTAGAGGTTAAACAACCTCCACTCTCACCATACCATGATCTCACCTAAACTGGTGTTGAGGTCACAAAACCAAACCAAGCTTGGATGCCTCATAATTCCTACACCATCCCTTGAGGAATTTTCTTGTCTCCACCCACTTGTTGAGGGATTCTTCTAAAAACCATCTCCAACCCCAACCCTTGGGATTTTCCTAACACCACCTCACCCAAATCCAAAAACTTTTGACAATCCAAAGCTCAACCGAGAAAGAATCCCATCACACCATGGCTATATGGAAATCACAAGGCAAATCTAAAATCCACTATCAAAACTTGGAAAAATCCATGTCAATGAGAGCAAATGAACTAAATGTTGGGAAAAATACTGAGAGGGGGGGTGAATCAGTATTTGGGACTTAATCAAATCTTTTTACTTTTTCATGCTCTAAAACCCATACGCTACTTTACTTTATCAGACTCGCGTATATACGCGGATACCCTTCACAAAACTCGCGTATATGCAGAGATCTTAATATGCAATTAATTCTTCACTTCTATCATTCCATCATTCATTCATTAGATGTTCAATAAACAGTAAAATTGTGCAGTAATAATAGAATAAACCATCACACATGAACACCAGGATTTTAGGTGGAAACCCAAGTTGGGAGAAAACCACCGCTGCCGTTGTTCAGCCTTCAATATTTTATTAAAAAAAAAACATCTTACAACTTATGTGCTGGCGCAGACTCCTACCAGCACGCAGGCACCCACCTGCGCTCGTTTACCAGCCTCTCCTGGAAGGGAGCTACGACCCCCTGCTCTCGTTTACCAGCCTCTCCTGGAAGGGAGCTACGACCCCCTGATCTCATTTACCAGCCTCACCTGGAAGGGAGCTACAACCCCCTGACTGAAGGCTACAACCCTCAGCACCACCATGGACCATGTTTCATCAATTTTCACACTGGATCCAAAGCTTCCTTTAGAACACAACTTGCAGGCCACGTTTCATCATATTTTCAGACTGGACCCACTCCATACATTTGATCTCAATCATACATCATCAACAGATAGCAGTAACACAGCAGAACAGATCAGACATTTGATACTTCATACTTCAACAAACCCTAATCTTCATACGCGCTTTCCTTTCACTGATCCTGCGTATATACGTGCCTTCGACCATACAAACCCGCGTATACTTCTGTACATATTACAGAGCTAATTTTACTGCCCATACGCGCTTTCTCTTCAGCAAACCCACGTATATACGCGCTTACTCTGCGGCGAACTAGCGTATAGTTCTTCAAACATTTAGGTCATTGCAATTCTTCAGAACAGATACATCACTCAGATTTTACCCTTTACTTCAGACAGATGTTCGCCTCATCTCAGATCTAATCATTCCATAAACAGATCTAGCAAATACAAATACATTTCAGATCTAGATCCCCTTCATCATTTTCTTCTTTGGTGCATCATGCATTCGGATCTATCATTCAACTGTAACCCTTTCCATTCAGATATTCTTCAGAGAGAAGTACTCATTCAAGCTCAGACATCTTGCACACCTTTGCATAATGAATTTCTTCTCCTTATATAGGTTTACCCTTTATCAATACCATGAGCCAAAACCACATTACTTTCGACGGTATTCCTGGATGGGGTCACATAGACGAATCATTACTCAATACAATGGGTCAATACCATGGTGGTTACCCCTGGTTTTACATATTTAGAGCGCTTTTTCCCATATGCGACTTGGCATGTTATTTCCCGCGTGCATACGCTACTTTGTCTAGACAAATCTGCGTATGCCTTGAGACATACTCTTTTTATCATATTCTGGCACATACTGACATTCCTTCCATCATTACCTTCTGTACTCATTGTAGATACATCAGATATATATCATTTAACAAGTTCATCAAGACATATTCCATCAAGGACAACTTCATCAAGTAGGTTGCCATCATCTTCATCAAGTGGGTTGCCATCAAGGACAACACTCAGCATCATATTGCCAACAATCTCCCCCTTTGGACTTGATGGCAACCACGGTGGTGTTTGATCACCACAACAGATAGATACATTAAGAATACAATGACACCATGTCACTCTTGACACCATTCTTTCTCTTTATTCAAACACCATGTCACTCTCCCCCTTTGACATCAAGGGCAAAGGGCGGACCAAAACCAACACAAGGTTTTTCTCCTCTTGTAGAAGGAAGCGCTCTGCAGATCTGATGTATACTGAAGTGACCATGCTCCCCCTGAGTTCATGCTGAATCTTCAAACATATTTTTCAATGAAGTACATGACTCTATGACCTTCCTATCACCAATGACTCATACTTACATCAAAGATCCATCCAAGTGGATTTACATATGACACTCAAATACCCAACCAAGTGGGTTTACACATCTCAACTCAACTACCCAACCAAGTGGGTTTACAAATTTGACTAGTCCTTACATTACAATTTTACATCATGGGTCTCAACAAGACCTTTTTATCAAATTACAAGTATGACTTTTTATGACCAATACCAGAAAGACCTCAAGAGAGAGATCATATTTCAGAATCATCATAATGTCAACAATGCATTATACTCAGTTAGGCTAGTGCTCCCCCTGAACATGTGCATCCAAACATCTTTTCATATGACCAAGGCTCCTCCTTAGCTTGTGCAACCTGAACACTTTCAACAGCAAGTCATCAGCAACATTCTCTGCATGATCTGTCCTGCTCTCCGAATCAAAACACTTCCATCATATCCAAAAGATATTCTTCATCAAATAAGCAATCCGGGCTCATCCATAATCTTCAACATAAGAAACCATGTATCATTTCATTAGCATGAGTATAACCAGAATAATGCTAACAGTACAATCATTAGCAGTCAGACTGATGCTCCCCCTGAACCTCTGCTCCTGATATTCATCTGTCATTCCAATTCTCTTATCATCAATGCATACGCGACTTTGTCTGCTGGAACTCGCGGGTATACGCGGCTTTAGTTCACTGAACCCGCGTATGGAAAGTGAATTATAGAAAATTCCACATTCCTCTATCTCCCCCTGAATTTGTCCTTCCTGTACCTGTCTTCTTCATGTCAGATGCTCTGTCAGCAATAATCATAACCAGATTTGCCAAATCAACCATGAGAATCATCATACATCGCTCCCCCTGTGACGATACATTACTAAGCTCCATAATGTATCTCACATCACTTCTGTAGTCATTAAGAGAAGTAAGCTTCAGAAGCTGATGACTGCAGTAGGGTCAATATTCCCTACGTTTCTGACCGGTCCTCCTTCTTTTTCCAAATTTGCTTGAACTTTCTAATTGTGTGCTGAAAATTGTCCACTTTCTCAGATCTGTTCAACCTGCAATCTTTTTCTACATGTCCATACTTGTTACAAGAATAACATCTCATGTGTCCAGAGAAATAAGCATAAGAATCATAATGAGTATTTCTAATCTTCCTTCTTTTACAATCAGCTGCTTTATGTCCATACTTGTTGCATGAAAAACAATATCCCTTAAAGAACCCAGAGTACCTTTCTGTATAGAATCTGTTTGTTTGTGACTGAAACAATCTGCTTTTGCAATTTGCTGCAACATGCCCATAATTATGACATTTAAAGCATTCAACATTTTTGAATGATTTCCTTTGAGAATTCATGATTGTAGGTTGACCTTTAGTTTCTTTCAACACTTCAGGTTTTGCTTTGACATCCTTTGAATCTTTAGCACTTCCTTGTGAACTAGATTCTCCTTTAACCGTTTCATGAAAACCCAGACCAAGTTTAATAGAAGGGGACCTTTGACTGCTAAGAATATTGTCCAGAATCTTAGTATTATCTTTAAACCTTAAGAGTTTGTCCTTTTCTTCTAATTTTCCTTTGAGAATATTTACCTCAACCTCCAAGCTTTGGCATTGCTTCTTCATACTTTCTTCAACCCTTTTCCCTTCTTCAACTTGATCATTCAGATTTAGAATCTCTTCTTTCAACCCATTGTCTGGTTCTTCAAAAGTTTGTAAGAGTTCTTCATTCTTCTTATTCGATGCTTCGAGATCTGCTTTCTGAGAGATGACTTCTGCTTCAAGTTCTTCAGTCTTCTTATTTGATTTTTCTAGATCTGCTTTTAGAGAGATGTTTTCTGCTTCACGTCCTGCATTCTTCTTGTTTGATTTTTCCAAATCTGCTTTCAGAGAGATGTTTTCATCTTCAAGTCTTTTATTCTTCTTATTTGATTCTTCCAGATCCTTTTTGAGGGAGATGATTTCTGCTTCAAGTCCTTTACTTTGATTGGTTACATTATCGTGCAACCTTTTCAGTCTAGAGATCATATCTTTGTAGATAGATTCTCTTTCATTAAATAATCTTTGTTGATCTTCAAATTGGATCTTGAGAACTGTTTCTTCATCCACAGTATTGCTTTCATTGTCTTCATCTTTGCATGCATAAGACAATAAATCCCAAGGACAACAATCACTACCTGATTCATCTTCTTCATTTTCTGCTGCACAAGTTTTCTGAGATATCTTCTTGCTTTGAGTAGCCTTCTTCTTTTGTTTCTTTCCCATTGTGACGGATCTCCTTCAAGCGATCAAGCTTCTGCAGAAGGACCTGCTCTGATACCAATTGTTGGGAAAAATACTAAGAGGGGGGGTGAATCAGTATTTGGGACTTAATCAAATCTTTTTACTTTTTCATGCTCTAAAACCCATACGCTACTTTACTTTATCAGACTCACGTATATACGCGGATACCCTTCACAAAACTCGCGTATATGCAGAGATCTTAATATGCAATTAATTCTTCACTTCTATCATTCCATCATTCATTCATTAGATGTTCAATAAACAGTAAACTTGTGCAGTAAGAATAGAATAAAACATCACACATAAGCATCACACATGAACACCAGGATTTTAGGTGGAAACCCAAGTTGCCTCCAAACCACCGTCGCGTTTGTTTGACCATTCAATATTTTATTATAAAGAAAAAACATCTTACAACTTATGTACTGGGCGCGTACTCCTACCAAAGACGTTGTGCACCCACTGCGCCGTTGCCACAAATTTCTCCCGAAGCTGCAGCTAGCGACCCCCGCTTCGCTACGCCTCTCTCCCGGAAGGGAGCTACGACCCCCACCCTCGTTTACCAAATTTCACCGGAAGGGAGCTACAACCCCGATCAAGGCTACAACCCTCAAGACCACCATGGACCACGTTTCATCAATTTTCACACCGAATCCAATGCCTTCACAGAAATCACAACTTGCGTGCCACTTTTCATCATATTTTCGTATCGTCGACTCCACACATTTAAGCTCAATCATACATCAAACTGATACATTGACAGATAGCAGTAAACCAACAGAACAGATCAGACATTTGATACTTCATACTTCAGCAAACCCTAATCTTCATACGCGCTTTCCTTTCACTGATCCTGCGATATACGCGCCTTCGATCATACAAACCCGCGTATACTTTTGTACAAATTACAGAGCTAATTTTACTGCCCATACGCGCTTTCTCTTCAGAAAACCCGCGTATATACGCGCTTACTCTGCGGTGAACTAGCGTATAGTTCTTCAGACATTTAGGTCATTGCAATTCTTCAAAACAGATACATCACTCAGATTTTACCCTTTACTTCAGACAGATGTTCGCCTCATCTCAGATCTAATCATTCCATAAACAGATATAGCAAATACAAATACATTTCAGATCTAGATCCCCTTCATCATTTTCTTCTTTGGTGCATCATGCATTCAGATCTATCATTCAACTGTAACCCTTTCCATTCAGATATTCTTCAGAGAGAAGTACTCATTCAAGCTCAGACATCTTGCACACCTTTGCATAATGAATTTCTTCTCCTTATATAGGTTTACCCTTTATCAATACCATGAGCCAAAACCACATTACTTTCGACGGTATTCCTGGACGGGGTCACATAGACGAATCATTACTCAATACAATGGGTCAATACCATGGTGGTTACCCATGGTTTTACATATTTAGAGTGCTTTTTCCCATACGCGACTAGGCACGTTATTTCCCGCGTACATACGCTACTTTGTCTAAACAAATCCGCGTATGCCTTGAGACATACTCTTTTTATCATATTCTGGCACAGACTGACATTCATTTCATCATTACCTTCTGTACTCATTGTAGATACATCAGATATACATCATTTAACAAGTTCATCAAGACATATTCCATCAAGGACAACTTCATCAAGTAGGTTGCCATCATCTTCATCAAGTGGGTTGCCATCAAGGACAACACTCAGTATCATATTGCCAACACTAAATACCAACATGCACATAACATGCATGTAAAAACGAGCTAGGAAATCATACATGCAACCTGTTACCTACAAGTATTCTGGTTGAAGCCGCTTGATCCAATTTTTCCTTGTTTTCCTTTACTTTCCTTGCCCTTCCTTTGCTTTCTTTGTTCTTCCTTTATTTGCTTGTTTTTCCTTCTCTTGGTGCTCTTCTGCTTTTTAAAACCAATTCCAAAATTGAATTGACAAAAGGCTACCAACTGACGCTTTGATTTATTTTAATTGTTGATGCCTCTAATTTCTTCATTTTCCTTTAATTTCCTCCTCACATGCAATCTGTTACCTACAAGTATTCTCGTTGAAGCTGCTTGATTCAAATTTTCCTTGTTTTCCTTTGCTTTCCTTGCCCTTTCTTTGCTTTCTTTGTCCTTCCTTTATTTGCTTGTTTTTCCTTCTCTTGGTGCTCTTCTGCTTTTTAAAACCAATTCCAAAATTGAACTGACAAAAGGCTACCAACTGATGCTTTGATTTATTTTAATTGTTGATGCCTCTAGTTCTTCATTTTCTTTAATTTTCCTTCAATTTCCTCCTCACATGCAACCTGTGACCTTTTACTTCCAATTTCTCCTAATTTCCTTTATTTTCATCAAGTAAATTCCAAAAATATATTTGTGCCTTTTCAAAGCCTTTGCCATTGTCTTTGTATATTTTCTCTTAGTCATGCACACATCAAGTGATGCCCACTAGGATATTTTTCCCAATTTTCAGCTTGGAATAAGTGCCCCGTGACCTTGGTCTTATTTTGTCTTTATTAAATTTATTACATCAACTTTTAACCCAAGGTTGTTACATTGAAAGACTCTTTGAAGGGGCAAAATCCTAGGATCATATGATTGAAAACTAAATGTTAAGCAACAATCACTCAGAGCATAAAAATACAAAGATAAGTAACTATGTCTTAACAATTAGATAAAAGAATGAATGATAATGCTCTTCGACTGGGAAATCCCTTTTTAAAATGCAATACATGTACAAGTTAGGATCTTTTTAAAAGCAAGTTTTCATTGTATATATAAGAGACAAATGATAAAATTACAATTATGAGATCTAGCCATCCAATAAGGGTAACACTAGTATGATAATAAAAATGGTCATAGTCTATCTATTATACACTTTGGAGAATTTTCCGACGTATTTTCCGGTCTAATTTGCCCAGAATCTGACATAAATTTGTTGGAATCAGAAGTTTGAGTTGTTTACTCTCCACAATCTGGGCGTCCTAGGGGTTTTCAAGGGTGCTAAATCCATATACACAATAAAACCCGATTTTAAATAACAAAGATCAAAATTTATCCAAAATAAATTTCGTCAAATTCCAGCGAAAATCTCCAAAATTCATAATGTTTAGACAACACCATAAAAATGTAAAAGTCAATAACTAAGAACTAAGCAACCTAAGTGGATTGAGGTGGTATTAAGTTGTGGTCAACCCTCATCTAACAACAATATGGTTTGTAAAAATTATAACATTTTGAGAACATGTGTGGACCAAATGAAAATGTAGCTACACATTATGCACATGCACACATGGATGTTGACATTATACTCACTTGTACATTCAAACACATAATAATAAGGGATTGTTAAAATATTAAAATGTAGCTACACATTATGCACATGCACACATGGATGTTTTCATTATACTCACATGTACATTCAAACATATAATAATAAGGGATTCTTGAAATATTATCTCTTGCAGTTCTATATATTATTGATTGGCTTGGGTTAACCTTGTTTTATTAGTGTCAACATTTCTCAATCTTTTTTAGCTAGCATTATAGTTGTAAACATTAAGAAATCTTAGTGTTTGTGGGATGGATATGTATTTTTTCTCATCCTCCCCCTTTGTAGAATATGTTGTGGGTGCATGTGTGAATGCATTATAGTTGTAAACATTAAGAAATCTTAGTGTTTGTGGGATGGATATGTATTTTTTCTCATCCTCCCCCTTTGTAGAATATGTTGTGGGTGCATGTGTGAATGAGAAATAGTAAGTAATTTACATGTTAATAAATAACAACTTGGAATATCAAATTTTACAACATCATAATATCTTATCATCTCTTTGTGTTTATAATCTTCAACATCTAATTTTAATATTTATGCTAACTTTACCATTCTTTTGAGACAACCATGGAATTCTAAGCTAAAGATGTTTTTAGTTTAAATACAAACCACAATTAATAAGAGTTTCAATTCACTTTCCCATCCCTCCTATTGTGTTTGACTTTTTGACAGATTGATTTTACATGCTATTAAAGTATAATCTTCAACGTCTAATTTTAATATTTATGCTAACTTTACCATTCTTTTGAGATAACCATGGAATTCTAAGCTAAAGATGTTTTTAGTGTAAATACAAACCACAATTAATAACAGTTTCAATTCACTTTCCCATCCCTCCTATTGTGTTTGACTTTTTGAGAGATTGAATTTACATGCTATTAAATTGTATGGAAATCACTAAGGCTTTATTACTTGACTTTGTTATAAAAATTTTAATTATTTGGTGTATTGCTTTCAACAATAATAAAAATAAATGAAAGGTAAAGAGTCATGAATTTGTACGCATAGCTTTGTGCTAAATAAAAAAATAGTGGTAAATACTATTATTGTTAATATAATCTACCTTTTTTTAAAGCTATATAAGGATATTTATACTACAAAAAAACTGATATTACATTGATAACTTTTGTTTGGAACAAACTCGTGGGATCCGCTAAACAAGTAGATTGAACAACCATTGTTGCCCTGATCCCAGTTTTAGCAAAAAAAAGACGACAAAAAATACTTACTAGCTTTCAAACTAGGTAGTCCATTAGTAATTACATACACGAGTTCTTGATGGGCACTCAAACAAAACAATGTTCTCATATAGCATCATAAAACATATGGACGACCATAGACACAGTAGAGATAGACATAGCAATAACAATAAAGATAAACCAAGTGTCATAAAATACTATTAGTCTAATATAATGACTGGAGAAAGAGCGTTCAAGTTTCCTTGGGCTGAATCCTCTACTGGTGCATTGATAACAGCTGGTGTGTGGGGTTGTGAGTCTGAGTCCATGCTGGAATTGACCACATTACGTTCCAGTCATGTTAGTTTGGTGACTATATCTTCCAGGTTATATCTGATATCTCAAAGGATCTATTTGATCTCTTGTCCTGCAAATAACTGGTAGTGGTCAACTTGCTTGTCCCTGATGACCATGTGAAGCAGTGTTTCTAGTTGACAATGCAGAGCCACTGTGTGAGGAAAATGAAGTCTTCTTTTGCGTAATTTTCCAGGATCTGCAGTCCACTTCAACGTGTTGCCATTGATTTTAGTGATAGGAAAATATGTCATGTCACCAAATTCCTTTGCTTCCAAGTGAATGATCTCATTCCTCACTTTTGGAGGGACAGAGTCAAAGTGGTAAGCCATTGATTGACAGCGAATTAGACGTCGGAGTCTAGAAGTGGAACCTCTTGCAACGCCACCCTGGCGACTAGCTTCACGCAACCGAGGAGCCATGAAAACACTTATGATAACCAGACCTAGACGAATTAGGGTGAAACAGACGGTATGACCAAACACAAATGGTGTGACCCGGAGTCGAACCTAGAAACTATAATGAGATGAGAATTCAAGGAAGTAGAAACTGGAAAGTGAGTGAAGGCAATACGTTAAGAAAGGCGTTGTCAACCATGAACAGAGTGAATGCCCCTAGACACCTACTGTGATATACCTCCTCTTAACATTAGCTTTGTGTGTGGGAAAGGCGTATGGAGATTGTGCTTAAGGACCTTGGGAAGACTAGTCCTATAGTTCGATCAGAACCAAATTGAAAAAGTGCTTGAGTACCAAACACCACATACTAGAACCGGACAACTAAATGAGACACCTGCAGAGTCAGCGATTTGGGGGGGGGCTGGTGGGCAGAAGGTAATACAGTGACCAACTCAAATGAAGGGCATGTCGTTGTGTTATGTAAAAAAAGAATGAAAACATGGCCACCTGCAAAACCTAAATAGAGTACCAAACCCAAACAATATACAGTAAACAATGACTTGACTACAGTTGTTGAAGCCGAAGGGATTTAAATAAAACAACTGCCCTTCACCAAATTCGCTAAACACCGACGTTATTGAGTCGTAATAGAGTATAGGTAAGAGAAGGTTTCCAGAGCTGGAAACGTCATGGAAAATCTGCCACCCTGGGGTGGGCTCCCTATCTTTATAGAGAAAGCCTATGACCTAAGGATGAAATGAACCGAAAAGCTCATAAGCGATCGATAGCCAAAAAAGGACAAGTGTGCTTGTTGGAACACTTGGAACACATGTTAACACCCTCATTAAACACTAGATTCAAGCACAATGCATCCATGACCAGCTTCAAGACAGAAGTTGCAAACCAAGAGAATGTCGGACGAAGATCCCTCGCTCACCACTCGTCTGCATTTAAAGTGATTTGACAAAAACTCTTGTGGGTGAGCTTGTAGATGGTATAACCGACACAAGTGGGTAGAGTTTGGACAGGTGGTGACATGGGCTCGGATCCCCAAAGGCACCTTCCTCTTTGCCATTGTTTTCTTTTGCATGCCAATCATGTTGACTTACGCCAATGGAGACGGTAAATGCACCCCTATATATATATATATATATTCTACCTTAAGACAATCATTGTCTAAGTTAAGGTTTATTGTTTTATATTTGTTTTCCATAAGTTTAAGCAATTGAAGCAGAACCAAACAGTAATTGAGTTTTACAAATGTAATTTATTTTGGCTAGCGATTCTTGATTTGAAAAACTTTCAATGCTTAAGAAATTTTTTTTTTTAACCAACATTACAGAAATCCATCTCAAAGATGGATTCGAGGCCAAGATAATGCAATGATCAAAAACTTGTCACGAGCTTCTAATGGGTAGGCTCTCCCTCGTGCAAGCCAATTCTTCTAAACTCAAATCTTTGAGATGCTCCAGACCTTTACCAAATGCAATTTTGCAATGTAACTCTCAAAGTCAAATAAATAAAAATTTACCATTTTCAACTGTCATAAAAAGCCTTGCGTATTTGTTGCTTTCAACTGCATTACCTTTTGAAGTGTGGCAGGAACCTAATGTTATGAAAACATAGAATGAGCCTTGTGTTATTTGTTGCTTTCATGCAACGTTTTTCACTCCCTTGTTATAAAACAATTTTCATTGGCTTTACATTTTTGAAAGGTTTCTTCTCATTGGCCTCTCTTAGGTGTCAAACATGACGTTTCATTGGCCTCTCTTAGGTGTCAAACATGATGTTGTACCGTTGTTTGAATCAGACTAGCATTTCAGGGCAACAAGAAAGAGTTTTCCATGGTTAGTACAGTGAGATTTGTGGGACCAACCATGCCTCTACACGTGAAACTTCTTAGTGAGATATATTTTTATTTGTATTTTGCTAAGGGAAATCATTAACTAGAACATACAATCATCCACGCCACTAGGGATCGCACCGCACAGCTGCCACTACAACCCTTTGGCTCAATATAATAGCCTACAAACCATATCAAGCAAATTAAGCAGAATTTGAATCGAAATGGACAGCACTCACATCATAGTCCCAACCACTCACGCTGCCCCTGATCGGCAAACCTGCATTTTCTGTTACTTGAAACTTCTGCACACATTTTAATATGTAAATTTAAAGTTATATTCAACAAGTTGTCAACGAACATATGGATCCTTTCTTGTAATAAAAAATTGTAACACAATAATCTTATTCTCAATTTCCCAAATCGCTTAGACCAACTTTGAAAAGTCATCATTAAGATCCAAGTTCAAAATTTCAAATACCAAAGAGGACGTGTTCAGTAGTCAAATAGGCAAATATTACTACAAAACAGCCAAAGAAGCATTGGCTTTAATCATAGCCAGCGACAAAGCCTAGAATGTTCCTTGCAAAGGAATCTAAGTGACTACCACTGTTTTCAAAGCACTCTATCATAAGATCAAATGCATATATAGATTCTAGAAAAAGCACATTCAAATCATTCACACAATGCCTGGGGAAAGATATGCAAGTTGGTACAACAATTCATATAGATTCAAAAAGGTCATTTTCCATTAACAAGTATTCAGAAATAACTTTTCGAGGGTCCTGTTTGATATACCAGAGCAGACTAATATTGTGATAAAATATAAAGAACTGATGCAAATGAATGTCTATTTCCAGATTTCAATTGTCCAACTTTTTTAAGGCCAGGCCATCAAAAAGTTCAAATCCCATCCAATTGTTTGTGCTCAATAGATACTCCTACACGTGCTTATATCCAATACTCAATTGAACAGAGCTCATTCCTGTAGATAATGTACAGCATAACCATAAATTGAATTTTGCCCAAAGATTCCAAATATACAAGATCTTAAAAATGTAGATTTATATCTAAATGATGTGATAGGTGCTAACAATAATCTTTCTATTCTATTCTGAGGTTTATATCAGAAATCAGACAAATCAGAGACAAAAATTGAGTCAGTCAGTTCAATAGCACCAAATAGAGTATCCTCACAATTCCTCTGCATCCATGTTAACACCCCTAATATATGACAGCTTACTGTACAAAATATGACAGTAGTGCTGTCAATACTCAACAATACAATATGAAGCAATAGTGCTGTTGTTATTCCACAAGAACTGAATGGCTGCAATCTAATCTAGGACATAGATTGCCAACTACAAAAATTAATTTTACAGCTGCGCTTGGGTAATGATCGGGAATATTTCTACTCATTCGAAGGCCTCGATCCAGACTGAAACCAGATTTGGACTTCAAAGAATAGTCAGTAAAGTGCCTTTCTCTCCGTCCAAGACAAGATGGAAGCTGAATGCAAGCTCTACAGAAGGCACCTAAGCACCACTTCAGAGCTTCGAACCATAGAAATATCTTCAACTCCATCATGGGCTCTATAAATGGTAGACTTTCATAACCATCTGTACATTCTCTATGTGTGAAAATTTTGAAAATTAAATGAATCTGACAAACATAAGCACCATTCCTGTCTGAATCTTTGCAAGAGGATATGCATTGATTGATGAAAATAATCACACATTTTCCTAGAAACTTCCAGTGTAGACATCTAAAGATGGAGGTGCCAGGGGAGGCACTGCCATAACTGTGTGAATTGATGTTTCTAGGAGCTTTCTAGTTGCTGCATGAGTTTCACCTTCTCCAACTTTTTCCATTAACTTTGCTTGGTGTTTATCCCCATCCTTATTTTCGACAGCCTGTGCTACAGATGAATTGGTTCTGCTCGAATCAGACATAGATGACAAGAACTGCTCTTTAGACATTGATTTCTCAAGAAGAGCATGCCCAGATGCCAAAACATTGCTGAAAACACCAGCCTCCTTCAAACCTTGAACTATGACCTGGAAAACACTCTCTCACACACACACACACATTCCATATTAATACTAGGAAGTATTCATTTGCCAATAAGACACAGATTTTAACTCACAATTGGTCAATAGAGCCCCTTCTTGTCAGCTTTGAATTCAAGACATTTTCAGTTCACACTAGACATTTACTAAAATAGAAGAAATCCTGCTCGTTCAAGAATAAATTTTTGATTGAATCTCACCATTGGAGCATATATCCGTGTCAATAGACCCTTTCTAATGAGCTTCAAATTCAAGTCCTTGTCAGTCCAAACTATGCGATCACGGTACCTATAAAAGAGACGAACACTTCATTAATGTGCATTTACGAATTCAGATTTAGTGCAGGGAAATACAAACACAAACTAAAACTATCAAAATTCCTCAAATTAAGAATTTTCAATAGCACAAAAACCAATCATGCCTATCGAGAACATAATAAAATTTCCAGACAACATGAAATGTTTTGGACTGCATGAGGGTTTCAAAAATGCTACGCCAAAATGTAAAATTTATTTTTCAGTGAAATGCCACTGTAGTGATAGCTTGTAATGACAAAAATCACATAGATCACAACCACAAGCCAGATAGGACCCACAAAGCATGAAACTGAAACATAGCCCTGTGAACTCCAATATGCAAAGGAAAGGGTGGTGGGGATTGCCATGTGCCCTGCAAACCTTGAATAACATTGGAGCGGTAATTTAAAGCTCACTTTGAACGAATGGAGCAAAATATGAAAGATATTCAGATATTGGTGACACAACTCTCTGATGTGCTAAAGACACAGGATAACAGGAGGACAGAGGAAGACGAGCCAGAATGCTCTTGTTTTCATCAGCACAAGGTAAAAGATGAAAAACATTGTTAACTCTTTTAAAGTTGAAGCAAAGCTGTACATACCTCCATATGATGGCACTGTAAATATTAAAAGGTTAGACAATTGGCTGAGACAGCTGAAGGTTTATTTTGGCTGTAATTGTTTAGATTTACTTCACCAAACTCAAAATAAGTAGGCACATCTTTATCATGGTGGAAGGCATATTGCTAGTGATTGTAGAAAGGAAGAGCAGCACTTGTAACAAACTGGGAACAGTTTAAAAGTCTGCTGAAGAAATAGTGGGATATGAAAGATCCCAGCAGTTTCAATCACAGCATCTTCACCAGAAATTGGATCAGAATATACAAGAATACACTAAGTAGCTCAGGCAGCAGGCCATTTAGATGAGCAATGCAGAAAATTCATCCAGTCTGTTAGCAAAATACATTGGAAGCCTGCATGATTATTTATAGGACGAGTTAGCATTGTTTGAGGTGAGCACCATTGACAAAGACAACATTACAACTTAAAGCCCTCTATCTGGAGACAAGGATAAAGAAGATTAATATCAGCAAGAGTTCAAAGGTTTACTGAATCAATGAGCCAAAGAAGCAGCCATAACAAAACGAAGTATCACTGGATATGTCTGAGCTAGAAGAAATTGAAGAAAGGTTTGCGGCCAGTTCAAAGCTTACCTGTGTTTCTCAAAGAACAGAGAAGACTAACTGTGACAGGTCAGAATCCTGGTGAGACAGCTTCTTTCAGATCAAATTCCAAGTATGTATGATGGTGAATTTTCTTTCTGATTCAGGAAATAAAGCAAATTTCATATCTTAGTCCTTAGTTCAAATGTCAGGAATGCCAACCTTTGCACATCTGAGGCCATATCCTTTAGAATGGCTACAAAGTGATGTTGAACTTCAGGGCCAGCATAAAGCATATATTCAAATTTGTACTGTCAGCCAGTTAGGTTGACAAAGTGGAGTGCAATGTGGTTCCTTTGGACGTATGCAAGATTGTTTCTGAGAGCCATTACTTATATGACAAAGATGCCATATGTTTAAGGAGGGAAAAGAAATACAGGCTAATAAAGGATGGGAAAGAATCCTTTGTCAAGGCTAGTCAAGGCAAGGACAAGATCTCTCTGGTAGCAGCAAATCAGACCAAGAGATTGATCAATTCCACTAAAACATTAGCATTGTTGGTTGTGAACAAAAGGCTGAGAACAATGGAGCACAGCAGTGGTTTCCAAGCCTTCTACCATACTGCCTCTAAAATTTTGAGGGACTGAAATCCTCCCAAAGAGGTAAGGTTTGACCAAAATTTGAATCAGAAATATGGATGAAGGTAAAAATTTGCCTAATGATAATTTTGTCAAGCACTAGGGATGCTTGCTGAGTAAATAGGTGGCTTGCCAAGCAAGGGAAGAAGTTTCTCACAGAAAGAGAGAATTGTCAAGCAAGAGGGTCCAAGATATTTGTAAGGCACATTAACTATGCTAAGTAATGTGTAGGTGGTTAGGACGCAGATGCCTAGCACATGAGCAAACAAGCCATCAAGAATGTGATTTACCATCAAGTGGATAAACAAACAAAGGGTCTATTAACAAGGTGAGTGTCCATGTCATGTTTGTCGACAAGGCTCCCACCAACAGAGCATCTCTTGAAAAGACATGCATCAATCCCTGAAGTTTTGATAACAATAGTGTCAAAAAGCATGTCACTGACAACAGAAGCACCAATGAGCATGTCACTTATGATATAACTGTTGAAAAGCATGTTATCAACAAAAAAGGTTTCAGCAAGCATGTCCTTCTACAGGGGACCCCACTCTAGTCAAACCCTGATCATGGCCATGCAAGACCAAGCAATACTTTGAAAATACTTGGCTCCTACATGGCCATGCAAGACCAACAAATACTTGGCTCCTACAAGGGCTCCATCTCACCCTTTATACATGTGAGAAGAAGCTGGAACGACAAGAAGCCAAATCAATTCAATTTGAATAGTCATCAAGCTGGAGTAACAAATTCCTGAAAGTGATAGCTATGCAGAAAGTAGTTGCAACAAAGTAACAATGAGAACTTGCAGCATGAGGAAGAGAAGAGAGCCCAAGACTAGTAGGATTTTGCACATAACATTTGGGAATATAATTCACTCTACAAAGACCAAAACGCAAACGAAAAGGCATGAAATGGTAGGAATTACAATGTGCCGTGCAAACCTTGAATAAAATCAAGTTTGTGTGTACCATGTATAATTTTTGTGTGTATACTTGAAATGCCTAGCTATTTGATGGATGTGGCCCATCAAAAGAAAATAATTAAAACCACACAACAAAACCACAATAACTTCATTATTTTCTTTTGACATGAATCTGTAGTGAAGATGCATTAAGAGGTTTTGACCTGCCCATTAAAATTTGGATCACAGGAATCCAAAAAACAATGAACTATAATCTAATGAGTACATTGTTTGCCATGGGTCACCACTGATAAATCAAAGTAGATTGAATTTTTGAGTATGCCTTCAAGATCAACTGCTGCTGTACTCCACTCTTGAAGGGTTTCCTTGAAGGTCAAAAACTTGCCTCATCCACCTTTGGTGACCTAAGATGCTTCAAATCCATCCAAATGAAGTCATCTTGTACGCTTTACAAGATTTAACAATATATTTTGCTGGATCACACTAGATAGAAGAAGTGAAGGATTTACAAGGTTTTTCTTTGCATCATGACAACATTGAGAAGGGTGCTAAGTAGAAAATATATCGAAATTATGTCTTTTCTCCCTGTGACGAACAGTGTCTGATTCCATTATCAAACCTCTCGAATAATGTTATTCCTTTAACTTTTAATATTAAAATTTAAGTTAACAAAAGTAGAGTTAATCAAATTTACGCAATTGTGTTTGAAATTTCCCCTCCAAGTCATGTCTAACTTGTTCAAGTCAACAAAGTCAAAGAATCTGATAACATTGCTTTGAACCTTATTATCAACAAGATGGGAAAAATAGACTAAATCAAGAGGAATTATAATGAACCATGGGAGTTCCAAAAGTTACTTATGAACCAACATATATGTCCCAAGTATATCAAAAGTTGGGCTTAGAGATCAGCATAGACTAGAGGGAGCTTCCAACTATGCCATCTGGAAGGCCATAATGTCCTTCATGTTAAATGAACATGGACTTAAGACTTTTGCAAAGAGCTTGGTGGCAATACCGACTGATGCAGATCAGTTCAAAGAGTACAAGAAAGATATGCCCGAGGCAAAGCAGATGAGCGTAGACGGAGTCCGAGACCATATAGTCTAACATATATCTAGCAAGAATATTGCCAAGGAGATGTTGGATGCTCTCACTCAACTATATCAGAATCCTTCCGAGCGTCAAAAGACTTTCCTAGACGAGAAGCTGAGAAACATCGGGATGCACAAGGATGAAGGTATTGATCCCTTTCTTACCAGAATTCAAGAAATCCAGGATCAACTTGCAGCCATGGGAGAGTAAGTCAAACTACAGAGCTTGTGTGTTTGGCCTTGAACAGTGTCTCTGAGGAATGGGAAATCTTTGTCCAAGGCAATTCGGGACAAGATACATTACCAAGGTGGGACCGGATGTGGTTAGACTTGCAGCAGGAGGAGATGAGGCGAGCACCTGTGCAGACCTCCATCAGCGGAAGCAATAGTTAGGTTTTGAAAGGTGAGAAGGAGGAAGAGAATGTGGCCCTTGCAACGGTCCCAGTCAGGGACAATGTTCACAGGGCGAGAAAAAAAATGACTTATCTAAGGTCAAGTGCTTCAGGTGTGGCAAGTTTGGCAACTACAATACTCAGTGTCCTCAAAGGAAGAAGGACAAGCAAAAGAAGGAGAGCAGGAGCAGGCGATAGCATCCACAAAGATAAAACAAATTGTCCTCCAGGTTGGTAAAGACCTCACCATATTTGCAGCTATAACTCTAGGAGTGAGGTGGGGCAATATGGAGCTATAGTCCCAAAGTTGCGCAGAAGGTTGGGCAGGATACATTGAGGTGTCTTCCTCATGGATCATTACCTTGCTATGGGGGTTCACAATATTCAGTAGCAGGATAGATCAGTGTCAAACGATGCATTCAGATTTCGGAGTGATAGTTGCAAACTAGTTGCATTCAAGTGCTGAGGAGCGCAGAGCAGTGTTGACAGTAGAGTAGGAGACTCAGTAGAAAAGTCAGCAGCAACGTAGAGCCTTTGGTGGATAGAAAGATGCTCAGGAGACAGACGCAACACAGAGACAGTTGATTCAGTATTTCGGTTGCTTCTCAGTTGCAGTAGTTGAAGTAGCAACAACAACAGTGAGAAGGAATTGCAGTGCAGATGTAGAGTTGGCAGCAGTATAGCAGTATCAGCGACAGCACAAATGCAGCATCAGAGTTGCGCAGTGGTTGGTGGGGGGTGGCAGGCAGTCACAGTGGCCAAACAACAGAAAAACGTATGGAGAGAGATGCAGAGACAGGATCTTGTAGAAGTACAACACTAGAACACCTTCCTCGCTAAGAGGGAGTGTTAGTTTTTGTGGCATAGGATGGTGTACTAGTCTCGACGGTTGTCAGAGACGCTAAGAAACACTAGGACTCCATAACCCAGAAAATGTTTCAAGAAAATGCACCTAGAGATGCCTTAATTAAGTTAATTAATCAGTAATTTAATTTTTCCTTAGTCTAAATTAGGGAAAATGATTAATTAACTATAACTAATTTAACGAAGGTGAGATTTCTCTAAAAACTCACACGGATCGACTAGGAAATAATCTCACCCATTGATTAAGTTTTAATCTTGAACGTTGGAGTCCCACAGTGAGATTATGAGAAGTAGTCGATAGGTAGATGGAGGAACACACTTGATATCGATTTCCTTGGGCAGTTCAATTTTTCCTGAGAGCAACAACATTTTGTTGGAAGAGTTTGACCCAGAGAGGGGATGCATAGACAGAGAGGGGCAGAAGCAGTGAGTCCGAAGGAAGTTTTCCAATTCCAGAGAGTCAGAAAGAGGACGCCGAGATTTTCTCTAGGAAGAAATGCAGGGACTACAGTGTACACAATTGCTTTAGAAAAGCAGTTTGATTTCGCTGAAGAGGAAGACGTTTTTTGTTCCAAAGGCCGGGAAGACTTTCCAGAGGGTTGGAGAAGCATTTTCCTTGTTAACAGCAGGTAGGATGACTAGATTGGCAGTTGTTTTAGGTAGTGCATGTGGCAGGAAATGCTAGGGTGACACAGAGCCTACGCATACCACTTGGACGACTAGCTTTTCAGAGGTCAGACAGTGTCTGGATTGCTCGGAGTGAGGATAAAATCCCTCAGTAAATTTTTTCCAATATTTCTCTTGGATAGATTCGCTAGTTTGGCGCTATTTATTGTACTCAGAATTTTCTCACTGCTACTTAATAATAAAAACCCTCAGCGGATGCACTGGTTTTCCCACATTAGGTTTTTCTAGGGACTTTAGTCAAAAAATAACGATGTTATATCTTTTTTTGTGCCAGTTTTTTCATAGTTTCCAGTTTATCTTCCGCAGTGTTTTTTATTTGTGAAGGTTGCAGTGATTAATTCGTTGTTGTCATAGCAATAAACTACTAAATTAATTTAACAGTTAGAAGAATTAATTCCATTTGTTGTAATAAAATTTCAAAAGTGAAATTTTCAAATGGTATCAAAGCAAATTTGATCAAACAGGGAAGCTCACAAGCGGAAGAAAAATATTCGATGTTCAAAGGGAGCAGCAGGACGAATTTTTTGGCGTTGCCCAGTGCTTAGCGAGGTAGTGTGAATTGTTGGGCAATTCGATTTTTCATTGCAGGGTTGCAAAAAAAATCGGCTTTCCAGATTGAGTGATTCAATAGGCAGAGGGAGCACTAGTAGCTCAGATTTTTGCTGAGCAAATTCCTTGTTTGGGTCGTAGTATTAAAAATTGGTTCAGTCGAACCGAAAATCAGTCAAACCAGTCAATTAGCTCCCTCAGATATCAAACCAGCCCAACAAATCCGATTGGTTGGTTGGTCAAGACTGATTGGGTACCAAATGGTTTGGCTAGTTTTATAATTGACCTGTTGATTTTTGTAAAAAACAGGCCAGTTAGGAAGCCACATGATTGGGCATGTTGATGGGACTCCCATGTGGTTTCTGGAGGTGTTTTTTAACAAACCATAGAAGGTTCCCTGATAAATCTAGCCCCCTAAGTTTATAAAAGGATGCCTAACCTCCTATTTGCCTCACACATTTGATTTCTAGTGTTTGTGTGCATATGAGAGCTTGGATGTTGATTTTTGTAGCATTCAGAAGTGTTCCAAGTCTCAAACTTTGCAGGGAGGCCTGGACAGCAGCATTCCAAAGAACACAGAAATAGTTTGTGGAATTTCCACTCGATTCAAGACTTACTAAAATAATTAATTATTTTAATGAAGACCCTAAGTCTAAACTTAGGGAAATGAAATAATTAAAGGTTGTTAATAATGAGTGTGAATTTTCTATAAAACATGGATCAAGTCAAGTTTTAATCTTAGCCATTGATTAATCTTTTAATCTGGGTCGTTGGTTCTCCATCAGGAAGATTATAAAAGAAGGCTTGAGGGTCACTTGGAAAATAAGTTGAGCATACACTCGGTACCTGAAGGAGATCCATTCTGATGTAGAATTCGATCTCAGTGGGAGAGTTGCAGGGCGAGAAGTTGCAGAAGCAGAAGGATGTTAGGGGTGATCGAGATCAAGGTCGGAGGGCAGCAGTGGATCACTGGAGGCAGCTTGAGGCTGCAGCGCAGAGACCCGACGCAGTCTCCACACAAACTCATGCAGTCCAGCGCTGGGACTACATAGTGAATCACGCAGAGAGACGCAAGGGCATGCAAGGGTTGTTCTGTGTGTCAGAGAATTGTCCAAGTAAGCCGGAAATTCAGTCTCAGGTGGTTCAGAATTTATCTACCATATATTTTCCATGTAAAGATATCATTTGCTTAAGAATTAATAAAATCCTCATCTGCTGCACCGGTTTTCCCACATTGGGTTTTTCCAGGGACAATCGTCCGAAAATAACTGTGTACATGTGATTGCTTCTTGTGCTTATGTTCTCTATTGTTTATTTCTCTGCATATATAATTGTTAATGTTGCAATAGTATTTATTTCGATATTTGCCGAAAGATTTCTGAATAATAACTTATTGAAATAATAAGTAGGAGAAATAAATCTATTGTTGCAACTGTTTGTAAATTTTCACATGTTATCAAAGCCAGAGATGAATAACAGAGAGGGGGCATCTATCAGTGAACGAAGATCTACTGTTGCAGTAACAGCGCAGAAGGGTTCATGCAGTTCTCCAGGAGGGGGAAGAAGCACGATAGAAAAAATGGATCACGATGTATCTGTATTAGCATCCAAACTAGAGGAAGATTTTGCTTATGTATCGAGCACTGCGTCTTCAGATGTCTGGTATATTGACAGCACAGCCTCTGCTCACATGACGGGAATATGGGACTGTTTTTCTGACTACCAAGAAGAGCGGATGAATTTCAAAATAACCATGGGTAATAAAGCAAAGTGCACTCCCACTGGGAGAGGTACCGTAGTTTTTCAGACCGAGGCAGGAAACAGAATCCGAATCACTAATGTACTACATGTGCCGGCTTTCGGGATGAATCTACTCTCAATGTTACAGCTTCAAAATCGAGGATATGACGTCTACTTTATTGGCAATAGAGTCTACGTCAAGCACCCCAGTTGGAAGAAGAAGGCACAAATCGGGGTAAGAAGCAACAAATTGTACACGCTACAGCTTGATTCTCCATTGGCACTAGTTAGCAGCGCAGATGAAACGGACATGAATGAGCTATGGCACAAAAGAATGGGGCACTTGCATCATGGGGCATTGAGAACTCTCCAAAAGACTATCACAGGTGTTCCAGGACTGAGCACCAAACAAGATGATGTATTGGGGAAATATGTCGAGGCAGCATATCAGAGAAGCAACAATAGGGCCAAGGGTGTGTTGGATCTAATACACTCAGATATCTGTGGGTTGATGTCCACTAGAGCTCTTAGCAGTGCCGAATATTTCGTCACCTTCATTGATGACCATTCCAGGAAAACCTGGATCTACTTCTTGAAGACCAAGGATGAAGTCTTCAATCGATTTAAAGAGTTTAAGGCTCTGGTAGAAAATCTGACAGGGAAGCGGATTAAGGTATTACGATCAGATAATGGTGGTGAATACATGGATAAAGAATTCACCAGATTCTATGCAAGGGAAGGCATTAAAATAAAATGGTCAGCACCATACAATCCGGAACAGAATGGTGTAGCAGAAAGGAAGAACCGAACTATTGTTGAAGCAACCAGAGCTATGTTGTATGACCAAGACATGCCCAAATTTCTATGGGCTGAAGCGTGTAATACAGCTATCTACATTCAGAACAGAACTCCTCACACTTCACTGGGAAAGATCATGCCAGAAAGTGTCTTCACTGGCAGCAAGCCTGAAGTGAGTCACTTTAGGATCTTCAGCAGTACAGCTAACTTTCATGTGCCCTGTGAGAAGAGGAAGAAGTTGGAGATGATTGTGGAAAAGGGGTATCTGGTAGGATACAGCGAGAATGCAAAGGCTTATCGCATCTACATTCCTGAGAGCAGGAAAGTGGTGGTGCGAAGGGATGTGAAGTTTATGGAGGAGAAAGCCTTCAAAAGATCACGAGAGCTGCCTACTGCTACGCAGTCAGAGGAAGAGCCTAGTCCAACCCCAACAACCAGCAACAGAAAATTCAGTTGCCTCTCCAAGGCATAGTGATCCAAAATAAAGACTTCAAAAGATCACGAGAGTTGCCTTCTGCTACGTAGTCAGAGGAAGAGCCTCTAGTCCAACCCCAACAACCAGCAGCAGAAAATTCAGTTGCCTCTCCAAGGCATAGTGATCCAAAGGATGTGTCTCCTGAGGATTTGCAAGAAGGAGAGCTAGTAAATCCACCCACCACCAGTGGAAGAACGAGCAGGGAACTTCGACAGATTCTGACAGGGAAGATGCAGATGCATTTGTCGGAATCCCCCGAAATGAGAAGAGACAGCGTAAGCAGCCTGAAAGGTATCAAGCCTTAGTTGCTCAAATCGGAGAACCTTCCAGTTTTCGAGAAGCAGCTCAACACCAAGTGTGGGTTGATGCAATGGTGGAAGAGTACAGTTCCATCATGACAAATGATTGTCTGGGAAGTAATACCCAGACCTCAGGAGAGATCAGTTGTAGGATCCAGGTGGATCTACAAGATCAAGTATGCTGCAAACGGTAGCATCGAGAAATTTAAAAGCCAGGTTTGTGGCTAAAGAGTATGCTCAGAAGGAAGGAATAGACTATGAAGAAACCTTCACCCCAGTAGCCAAATACACATCTATCAAGTCCGTGATATCCCTTGTTGCGTAGATGGGATGGGAAATTCACCAGATGGACATCAAGACGGAATTCTTGAACAATGTGATAGAAGAAGAAGTGTATATAGAAAACCGGAGGGCTTTGAGACACATGATCAGGAAACTCATGTGTGCAGATTGAAGAAATCATTATATGGATTGAATCAAGCTCCAAGAGCATGGTATGGACGGATTGACAGCTACCTGCAGAAGATGGGGTTTTTCAAGAGTGATGCAAATCCCAATCTCTACTACCTAAGAGTAGGGAGTGAGCCTTTGATATTGGTGTTGTATGTGGATGATCTGTTCCTAACAGGATCATCAAGGCTCATCACAGATTGCAAGAAGAATTTGACATGAAGGATCTAGGACGGATGCACTATTTTCTGGGGTTGGAAGTTTGGCAGTAGAATGGGGAGATGTTTCTTGGTCAAGGAAGATACACTATAGAGATTCGGAAGAGATTTCAAATGGAGGATTGTAGGCCCATGACCACTCCAATGATCACCAACTAGAGGAAAATCGACACGTCCGAAGATTATGAAGTTGATCCTACGTTGTACAATCAGCTCATAGCATCATTGATGTATCTGGTAAATACAAGGCCAGACATTTTTTATGCTGTTAATTATTGGACATTGGATAAACCAACGCTCCCTGTGTGTTTCGTGACATGGCTTTGTTGAACACAGTGATCTGATTGTGTATCAGCAACTGGCCACTCTCTGTGGGGATCATGCGATCAATGGAGTCAATCAATCCATCTCTAACCTCCCCAGTCAAAGCTCTTGCTTCCTGAGCTTTATAATGATACCTTGGGTTCAGAAAATACCCAGCTGCATGTATAGGGCGATGGAGTTGATTGTTCCATCTTTGATCAATGATTGCCCAAATGGGCCCATACTTACCCACTCTGTCCTTGTATGCTGCCCTTATTTGCTCCTTTGCTTGATCCATAGCCTCATAAATGAAGCCCATAGCCAATCTTTCCCCATCCACCAACCACAACACCTTAATCAGTGGCTCAGCGACCTTCACAATCTCTGCTACCTTTTTCCAAAATATTTTTTCATTAACTTTCTTTTCACATCTTTGCCATCCTATTTGCGAGTCCACTGACATTCATTCCATTCATCACTGGAAAACAACTTTGCAGTTCATTCAGTTCAGTGTTAGGAAAACAATAGTTGCAATATCAAAAATATGTTGTTGCTGAAATCTGGTGATATGTTTAATAATTTCTTGCCCTGGTGTTTTCCTCATCAATTACGATATCAAAGTGATATATTATACTAGATGCTGGCATGCAGCATGCTCTGCTGGGTGATCAGTCTGCAATATCCACGACTGCAGTCCCATGCAATGTCACGGCACATGGATGCAGATGGTGGGTTTCCTCTATTTCAATTTCTCCAGCAGAACATAGTTAGAAGCATTATCTGTGATGATTTAAACAACATTTGCCACCCCTACCTCTTCAACAACCTCATCCAAAAGCTGAAACAACAAGTGTGCATCTTTCACCCTATCAGATGCATCAACTGATCTCAAAAACATGGTTCCTTGTGGGCAAAAGACAAGAAAGTTTATGATGGTATAATTCCTCTGATCAGTCCATCCATCTGACATGATGGTACATCCTGTATGTGCCCATGACTTTTTGAATTCTTTCAAGTATTCATCAATGGACACAATCTCTTTTTGCAAAAGAGACCCTCTTAACTCATGCATAGGAGGGCCTTTGAAGCCCTTTCCAGCAGCATGTATGGCATCAAACATAGGTTCATAATATGGTGAACGAGAAGCATTGAAGAGAATATCAGCGTCATACCACCATCTAGCGATGTAATCACAAGCAGTTTCTCTCAATTCTTTTTTCCAATGCTGATCTAAAGTGGGTTGCACTTGACCTCTACTTGTGGGACTAGGACCATGTGCACTATCAGAGGGAGAAGAGGGTGTGAAAAAACTTTTGATAGTACTGTTATTTCTCATTGCAGCCTTACCCTTTTCTTGAATAGAGTCAAAAGAGGGAGGAACATAGCGAAAGGGGATAGATGAAGAACCCTCATAATCAAAATTTGGGTTGGCAGCCATCATGTGTTGTATATTTCTCTTCCTCCCAATTTCAGCCTCTATTTCTTTTTGCCTAGTTTTGTCTTCTTCAAACTTTTGAAATCGATCTCTCAACTCCTTCCTAATTTCCCCAATGTCTTCTATTGGTGCTTCACATGGAGTAATTTGGCCTCTAAGACCAACCAACTGTACTTTCAGTCTATGAATGACCCCTCCACCCCCCTTAATTTTTCTCTTACAAAATTTGCAATGCATTTGATCATCAACCATTTTAGCATATGCCCAAGCAACGTCTTTCATTCTAGGGGCCATTTTGGACTAAGATTTTGACTTGGAAAGGAAAGGTTTAAATCTGAAAATGAAAAAAAAAATAAAATTTACTCATTCTATGTTCATTTCTTTCACAAAAAACTATGTTTTCCATTTTAAGATTTGCAAAAGAAAAAAAAAAAAAACAAGCAGAGGCAGATTTTAGAAGGGAAAAAAAATAACTCTAAGCTCTAGCCTCCTCAATGTTGCTCCAACAACCAACTCCTCAATGCTACTCCAAAGCTTGCCAAATAAGCTCCTCACTACTGCTCCAAATCTTGCCCAAAAGACTCCTCACTGCTGCTCCAAAAACCAACTCCACAACTCTTCACAAATTCCTCACAAATGCTCACTCAAATGTAATGAGATAGATGTGAGGAAATGAGAGAGGTTGGGTAGCTTTAATAGGATAGGGAGCAATTAGAAGGTTGCATAACACCCTAACAGCAAAGAAAAATCCATTTTGGAGTTTGATTTGGAGGCTGGGTGGGGTCCGCGGCCGGCTTGGACTGGTTCGGTCGATTTAGCTCGGGCTCGGCCGAGCCAACCGGTTTGTGACTGAACCGACCAAGTCGGTGACTGACTCAGCCGGTTTGGTCACAAACCGGCCTCCGGACTAGTTTTTCTACAGAGTTGGTTTGGCCAGGGGTTTGGCTCAGTTGGCTTAGCCGATTCGGAGCCAGTCCGACCAATTTTTAAAACTATGATCAGAATCCTTCTGAGCAGCGAAAGATGCTCCTGAAGAAGAAGTTGGGATTCCAGAAACATCAAGATGTACAAGGGTGATGGCACTGATTCTTTTCTCACCAAAATTTAGGAAATCCGTGATCAAATTGCAGTCGTGGGAGACGTGCCTAAAACTACAGAACTTGTGTGTTTGGCCTTGAATAAAGTCTCCAAGGAATGGGAAGCCTTCATCCAAGACATTTTGGGATGAGATACATTACCAAGGTGGGACCGGATGTGGCAAGCCTACAACAAGAGGAGATGAGGCGAGCACTTGTAAAGACCTCCATCAGCGAAAACAACAGTAAGGGTTCGAAAGGCGAGAAGGAGGAAGAGAATGTGGCCCTTACATCAAAGCGTCCCAGTCAGGAACAAGATTCACAAGGGGGAGAAAAAAAAAGGGACCTATCTAAGGTCAAGTGATTCAGGTGTGGCGAGTTTGGCCACTACAGTACTCATTGTCCTCAAAGGAAGAAGGACAAGTAGGAGAAGCAGGACCAAGCAGCAACATCCACAAAGATAGATAAATTGTCCTCCAGGTTGGAGGAAGACTTTGCCACCTTTGCAGCTATACCTCCAGGAGAGAGGTGGGGTGACATGGAGCTATTGCCCTAGAGTTGTGTAGAAGTTTGGGCAGGATCCATTAAGGTGTCTTCCTCATGGATCATTTCCTTGCTATGAGGGCCCACAATATTCAGTGGCAAGATGGATCAGTTGCAGATGATGCAGTCAAATTCTGAAGTGAGTTGCAAACTAGTTGCATTTAAGTGTTGCGGAGCGCAGAGCAGTGCTGACAACGGAGCAGGAGACTCAATAGCAAAGACAGCATCAGCACAAATTCTGTGGTGGACACACCGATACTTAGGAGACAGATGCAGCACAGAGGCACAATTGGTTCAGTGTTTTATATGCTTCTTAGTTGTAGTAGTTGTAGTAGCAGCAACAACAATGAGAGGGATTTGCAATGCAGATGTAGAGTTGGCAGCAATATAGCAATGTCAGCAACAACACAGAAGCAACATCAGAGTTGCACAATGGCTGGTGGGTAGTGGCAGGTAGTCATAGTGGCCAGACATCAGTAGTGTGTATGGAGGGTGATGTCGAGACAGTGTGTTGTAGCAATACAACACTACAACACCTTCCTCACTAAGAGGGAGTGTTAGTTTTTGTAGCATCAGATGGTGTCCTAGTCTCGACATTTGTCAGAGAGGCTAAGAAACACTAAGACTCCATAACCTAAAAACGGTTTCAGAAAAATCCACCTAGGGATGCCTTAATTAAGTTAATTAATCAATAATTAAATTTTTCCTTAGTCTAACTTAGGGAAAATGATTAATTAACTGTAATTAATTGAGGAAGGTGATATTTCTTTAGAAACTCACACAAATCGACTAGGAAATAATCTCAACCATTGATTAAGCTTTAATCTTGGTCGTTGGAGTTCCACAGTAAGATTATAAGAAGAAGTCGATGGGTAGATGGAGGAACACACTTGAGATCGCTTTCCTTGGGCAGTTCGATTTTTCCGTTGACGAGTAGCATTATGTCGAAGAGTTTGAGCTTGAGATGGTGTCCTAGTCTCAACAGTTGTCAGAGAGGCCAAGAAACACTAGGACTCCATAACCTAAAAAAGGTTTCAAAAAAATCCACCTAGGGATGCCTTAATTAAGTTAATTAATTAGTTATTAAATTTTTCCTTAGTCTAACTTAGGGAAAATGATTAATTAACTGTAATTAATTGAGAAAGGTGAGATTTCTCTAGAAACTCACACGGATCGACTAGGAAATAATCTCAACCATTGATTTTATTCTTGGTCGTTGGAATCCCACAGTGAGATTATAAGAAGAAGTCGGTGGGTAGATGGAGGAACACACTTGAGATTGATTTCCTTGGGCAATTCAATTTTTCCAGAGAGCAGCAGCATTATGTCGAAGAATTTGAGCTAGAGAGGGGCAGAAGTAGTATGTCCGAAGGAAGTTTTCCAGTTCCGGAGAGTAAGAACGAGGAGGCTGAGATTTTCTCCAGAAAACAGCACAAGGATTGTGCAGTTGCTTCAGAAGAGCAATTCAATTTGGCTGAAGAGGAATATGTTTTCATTTCCAAAGGTCGAAAAGATTTTCCAAAGGACCGAGGAAGCATTTTCCCAGTCAACAGCAGTGAGGACCACTAGATTGGAAGTTGTTTCAAGTAGTGCATATGGCAGGCAATGCTAGGGTTTACTCAAAGCCCGTGCATACCACTTGGACGACTAGCTTTTCAGAGGTCAAACAGTGTCGGGATTGCTCAGAGTGGGTGAAATCCCTAATAAATTTTTGCCAGTATTTCTCTTGGATAGATTCGCCAGTTTGGCAATATTTAATGTACTCTAAATTTTCTCATTGCTACCTAATAATAAAAACCCTGAACTGCTACACCAGTTTTCCCACATTGGGTTTTCCCAAGGACTTTATTCCAAAAAAAAACGGTGTTATATTTTTGTGTGTGCGTGCAAGTATTTTTTCAATTTCCAATTTATCTTCCACGGTATTTTCTATTTGTGAAGATTGCAGTGTGATTAATTCGTTGTTGCCATACCAATAAAGTGCAAAATTCATTTAACAGTTAGAAGAATTAATTCTAGTTGTTGCAATAAAATTTCAGTAGTGAAATTTTCAAATGGTATCAAAGAAAATGCGATCAGACAGGGAAGCTCAGAAGCGGAAGAAGAAAATTCGTTGTTCAGAGGGAGCAACAGGACGATTTTTATGGGGTTGCGCAGTGCCTAGCTAGGCAATGCGAATTGTTGGACAGTTGAATTTTTCAATGCAGGGTTGCAAAAAAAATCGGCTTGTCAAATTGAGTGATTCCAGCAGTCAGAGGAAGCACCAGTAGCTCAAATTTTCACTAAGCATATTCTTTTTAAGGGCCCTACTTTTAAAATTGGTCGATCAGTGATTTGTAGTCAGCTAGTGGCCTAATAGCTTGAGCTGTAGCATTGCTTTTGGACTCGAAGGCCATTTAGAGCCTCATTGTAGCATTGTTTTGCGACACTACAGGCCATTTAGAGCCTCATTTTTATGTATTTTGTCAATGATATCATCGATATGTATCGCACTCAAAGCCATTTTAATATATGCATCCTTACATGGTATATAGATGAGAAGACTTTCCATATTTTGTCTCTAATGGTTTGGAACCATGGTTTGTAATCTTAAAAAAAAAATCATTAAAATTAATTATTTTGTCTTTTTTCCAATTCCAGTTTATTAAATCCGGTTCGATCCGGTTTCATCTAGCTTCGATTTAAATCACAGTTAGATAGGTGGTCGATTCGAAACACAGTTCGGGTTCGAATCACGATTAGATAGGTAGCTGGTTCAATACCCAGTTTCGATTTTTCAAACTTCGGTATGGGCGCAAAAAGGGTTTTCCAGCAGTTGCTAGAGCAAAATCAGCACCAGGTGGAAGAGAGTGCACACGCAGAGGGAATTTATCTTAGAGGGTTTCTATTTCAGAAATCCAAATTTCCAGTTGCAAACAGTAGTAGCTGCAAGCAGATTTCCCAACTCCAGAAGGGAGTGCGAATAGCAAATTCAACAGGAGAGCAGGTGAAAGAAGGAGATTTCCATTCCAGTTTCAAAGATGGACATAGTTGGCATTAAGGATCAGAGGGTATGTTTGAGGGAGATTCCAACTATGTCATCTAGAAGGCCAGAGTGTCCTTCCTATTAGATAAACATGGCCTGAAGACCTTTGTAGAGAGCGTGGTGGAAATAAAAAACGATGCATATTAGCTGAAAGATTATAGGAAAGAGATGACCAAGGCGAAGCGGATGATCCTAGATGGAGTCTGGGACCATCTAGTCTAACATATATCTGGCAAGAATACTGCCAAGGAGATGTGGGATGCTCTCGCTCAGCTATATCAGAAGCCTTCCGAGCAACGAAAGATGTTCCTGAAGGAGAAGTAGAGAAACATCATGATGTACAAGGGTGAAGGCATTGATCCCTTTCTCACTAGAATTCAAGAAATTCGGGATCAGCTTGCAACTATGGGAGAGGCACCTCAAACTACAGAGCTTTTATGTTTGGCCCTAAACAGTATCTTCGAGGAAGAGGAAATCTTCGTCCAAGGCATTTTGGGACAAGATACATTACCAAGGTGGGAGCGGATGTGGTCAAACCTACAGCAAGAGGAGATGAGGTGAACACTTGTGAAGACCTCCATCAGTGAAAGCATCAGTAAGTGTTCGAAATTGAGGAGAATGTTATGAATATAATTCATATAATAATAATAAATAACAATTAATTAACTAATGGTTAGTTACTTAGTAATCAAGAGGCATGTCTTAGAGACATGACCATTCATGAAAGGGCACCTGCCTAGGGTATATAAGCAGCCCCTCATTCATATTTGTAATCATCTTATATCAATTCAATATACAGTTACATGTCTTACAATGGACATTTACATCTTTGAAGTATTTTAAAGATTTCCGCTTCGTATACGACTTTTGGTCGTTACTGAGGAAGGTAATGTGGCCCTTGCACCAGTGAAGAACAAGGCTCAAAAGGGGAGGAAAAAAAAGTACCTATCTACGGTCAAGTGCTTCAGGTGTGGTGAGTTCGGCCACTACAATACCGAGTTTCCTCAAAAGAAGAAGGAGAAGCTGGAGAAGCAAGACCAAGCGACATCATTCGCAAAAACAGACAAATTGTCCTCCAGGTTGGAGTAGGACTTCGCCATGTTTGCAGCGATACCTCCAAGAGCGAGGTGGGGCGATATGGAGCTATAGTCCCAAAGTTGCGCAGAAGGTTGGGTAGGATCCATTGAGGTGTCTTCCTCATGGATCATTACCTTCCTATGGGGGGCCCCAATATTCAGTAGCAAGATGGATCAGTGTCAGATGATGCAGTCAGATTCTGCAGTGACAGTTGCAAAATAGTTGCATTCATGTGCAAAATAGTGCAAAGCAATGTTGACAACAGAGCAGGAGACTCAGTAGTAGAGTCAGCACCAGTGCAAATTCTATGGTGGACAGACATATGCTCTGGAGACAAATGAAGCATAGAGACAGTTGATTCAGTATTTCGAATGCTTCTCAGTTGCAGTAGCAGCAACAAAAGTGAGAGGGGGTTGTAGTGCAGATGCAGAGTTGGCAGCAGTATAGTAGTGTCAACAGCAGCACAAATACAGCATCAGAGTTGCACAGTGGTTTGTGGGCAGTGGCAGGCAATCACAGTGGCCAGATATCAGCAGCATGTATGGAGGGTGACGCAGGGACAGGGTGTTGTAGTAGTACGATACAAGAACACCTTCCTCGCTAAGAGGGAGTGGTAGTTTTTGTATCAGATGGTGTTCTAGTCTCGAAAATTTTCAGAGAGGCTAAGAAACACCAGGACTCCATAACCCATAAAATGTTTCCGGAAAATCCACCTAGAGATGCTTTAAGTTAATTAATCAGAGTAATTAAATTTTTCTTTAGTCTAACTTAGGGAAAATGATTAATTAACAGTAATTAATTGAGGAAGGTGAGATTTCTCTAGAAACTCACACGGATCGACAAGAAAATAATCTCACCCATTGATTAAGTTTTAATCTTGGTCATTGCATTCCCATAGTGTGATTATAAGATGTCGATGGGTAGATGGAGGAACACACTTGAAAGCGATTTCCTTGGGCAGTTCAATTTTTCCAGAGAGGAACGGCATTCTGCTGGAAGAGTTCGAGCCAAAGAGGAGGACGCGGAGAAAGAGGGGCAGAAGCAGGGAGTCTGGAGGAAGTTTTCCAATTCCAGAGAGTCTAAATGAGGAGGCCAAGATTTTCTTCGAGAAGCAACGCCGAGATTACACTGTTTCTTCATAAGAGCAGTTCGATTTGGCCAAAGAGGAAGAAGTTTTCAGTTCAAGAGGCCGGGAATATTTTCCAGAGGGTCAGAAAAGCATTTTCCCAGTCAGCAGCAAGCAGGATGGCTAGATTGGCAGTTGTTTCAGGCAGTGCGTGTCGCAGACAATGCTAGAGTGATGCAGAGCCTGCACAGACCACTTGGACGGCTAGCTCTTCAAAGGTCAGAGAACGTCGAGATTGCTCGGAGTGACGGTAAAATCCCTTAGTAAATTTTTTCCAGTATTTCTCTTGGATAGATACGCTAGTTTGGCGACATTTATTGTACTCTAAATTTTCTTATGGTTGCTTAATAATAAAAACCCTCAATTGTTGCATCGATTTTCCCACATTGGGTTTCTCCAGGGACTTTAGTCCAAAAATAACTGTGTTATATTTTTGTGTGTGTGTGCCAGTATTTTCTCAATTTCCAGTTGATCTTCTGAAGTATTTTTTATTTGTGAAAATTGCAATGTGATTAATTCGTTGTTTCCGTAGCAATAAACTACTAAATTAATTTAACAATTAGAAGAATTAATTCTAGTTGTTGCAATAAAATTTCAATGGTGAAATTTTCACACAGTAGATGCCCCGGACCGTGAATCAATCAGAACCAGACAAAAACCAGTAAAAAAATGGGACCAAAAAAATCGATCAACCAAAAACACATAAAATATTGAAAATTAAAAGAAAAACATATATATTCATGTGCATCGATATGAATCCAAACCATTTATACACATACGCAAAAGTTCTCGCTTATATAGCATGTAAGGGTGCACATAACCAAAACAGCACCAAGTGCAATCCATCTCTAAACCAAAAATACATCAGCAAACAAGTTCCACGTGACCTATAGCATTCAAAAAAACACTTATGCTACAACAAATACCTACATATCATCAAAATCATTGCCTATATTGGGGTCTTCGTCATCAAAATCACCCTCTAAGCATTAAAATAAGATAGAAAAAGCTAAGCATGTCAAGTCAAGATTATTTGAGCGATGGGTACTTTTTTTAGTAGGCTCGTGATATAGGAACTTGATAGTCAATGCCATTAATATCAAGGTACATAGAGGACTTGGTGATCTGGATTAATACTAGTTCCATACCCCTCGTACATGACAAATTCCAATGTAGCGTTGCAATCCCCCAATCCTGAAATCCTGGAAAACTGTTAAGTCTAATGGATTTTGAGTAAGATCTAAAATTCTACTTTCTCAATATGAAATCCAATAAGATCAGAACCACTCTCAAACATCCTGGGTCATTTCATGGTAATGTTAAAAATTTAAGTAAACTGTAAAAGTGACATTCTCGTCACTTTTACTTTAATTATTTAACATTACCATGAATTGCATAACATTAGTAGGGCAATATGGTCAAATACTAGGCTTCCCCTCTTAGAAATCACTGCACTTTTGAAAAAAAAAAAAAAAAAAAAAAAATTGCATTCAAAGGGTCCTTGGCAGCAATGTACAAAACCAGCGCGGTCAATGAAAAAAGGTTGGTTCGATACCGAACCGGCCGATTTCATACAAGAACCAGTCGGTTTCATACAAGAACCATCTAGTTCAGTACCGAACTAGCCAAAAACGGTTCATGTCACCAGTCCGAACCGATTTTGGCCTCAAACCAGTCAGACCCGTCAATTCAAACCGTTTCGGTCTGGTCCTGATAACATTGGTTATGATCTATCTCGAAGGAAGCTAATCGGATCCAACATTGAGTTGACCAAGAGGGGGGGTCACAAGGACGTGCATCAATGTATATGCATATACTCAACTATGATAATAAGACCATCCTCGAGTTGCATGAAGTGCTTGAAACAAATACTAGGCTTCCCCTCTCAGAAATTACTCTTTTTTGAAGAAAAAAAATTGCATTCAAAGGTTCCTTCGCAGCAATGTACAAAACCAGCTAGTTCAATGAAAAAAGGTTGGTTCGATATCGAACCAGTGGATTTCGTACAAGAACCAGTCAATTTCATTCAAGAACCATCTAGTTCGGTACCGAACTGTCCAAAAATGGTTCATGTCACTAGTCCGAACCAGTTTTGGCCTCAAACCAGTTGGACCCGTCGATTCAAACCGTTTCGGTCTGCTCCTGATAACATTGGTGATGATCTATCTCGAAGAAAGCTAATCGGATCCAACATTGAGTTGACCAAGAGGGGGGTCACAAGGACATGCATCAATGTCTATGCATATACTCAACTCTGATAATAAGACCATCCTCGAGTTGCATGAAGGGAATGAAACAAAATGCCATCTTAGGGCTAAGGCCTCAATGAGGCTAAGGTGCAAACATCTATGTGACCTGGAAGATAGATGTACTAGGGGTAGATATCATCCCTAAATCCCTAATTCAACTCTTGTTTAGGGAGTAGTGAGTGTGATCATACTCTAGAAGGAATCAAACAAAACATATACGAAAAGTGTCAATCTCACCTTGCACAATCCCTCACTTTGACATCAGCAAAAGCCAACTTTTGGGTGAGGGCATCCTTGATAATCTAAAACCTAAAAATTCCTCAAGCAAAACTACTAAAGGCCTTAGTCTGCAAAGTAATTACTAAAATCTACAAATAAAACTCATAAACCTCTATTTAACACTCAATACTAGCAAGTAAAACATCAAATTTATCAATCAATGTTATGAATCTGCCCTAAAATGATATAAACCTACTATGAGCCAGTTGAAATCTACTAGAATTAGAAAACATTGCAGGTCTGTACTAAATCATTCGAAAGTAGTGAATGTCCTTTTCACCTACACCTATCCATGTCACTTTTTAAAATTAGAAAGCTTGCAAATAGTCTATTCCTGATCACCATCAAAATTGAAACCACAGCATTCGCTAAAAAAGGTATCCATAAATGTGAATGTTTACCTCATCACAACACTAATACAATCCTCTATCTCTCCAAAAACCTAACCAAGGAAAATAATAAAAATTGTAGTTCACACCAATGAGATCCAACAAGCATGTCCTCCAAGTCAAGATGTCTTCACTTCAACAAGTACAACATGTACTTTCATCTCAAGACCCTAAACTCCAACTCTCCAAAGGTTGAAACCCTAACCACACTCTTCACGTTGCTCCAACACGCTCAAGAAACCCCAATGATTCCAAGAGAGAGAGAGAGAGATCAAGTACATAAGAAGATCCAAGAGAGAGACAAGAAGTGGTGCACTCCTTTTATTCACATCTCTACACAATAATGAACAAGAATGTATGAATATAGAAAGACCAATCATCTCTAATGCCCTCTTCACAAGAGTGAATCGTGGTATCTCATAATACCAAGTTCCCAACAAAATTTCCCTCTTTCTCTTTCATAACCTCTAGGGTTTCCTCATGAACCCCGGAATCTCACTGTAAGAAGATGCTCATGCGCAATCTATCACAAACGATCCAAGGGTTAATCATACACTATGTACCCCAAATCTCTCGAAGCGCCCCTAAACATGGTGTAAACACTTTCAAGTCAAACCTCAAAAGCTAACACTGAGGGGTTCTCTAACAGTTTAACAATTGATTCATCCACCTTTCACAAATTAAGAAGCTTCAAGTCTATCTAGTTGAAGTTGTCCTCTAGGTTTTATAGGGTTTAACAGTTTTGTCTAGTTTGATCATACTAGATGGACGAAATTAAAGGTTTATAGGAGTCTACTTTGCATATATGAAAATGATGAGAAGGTTGTCAAGCTAAAAGTATATCCAAATTTTACATCCTCAACATGAGGTCTAATATGTTTGATTCCACTACCAACCCCCTGAAATAAGATTATTCCTTTAATCTTTTAATGTTAAAATTTAAGTAAACAAAAATAAAGATAATTAAAACCATCAACTTTAAGATTGACATTCAAATTTCTCCCTACAAGTCATGTCTAACTTGATCGACTACCATATTTTTTTGCTAACACAACCGAGTTAGATGTTGACTCAGCCAAGTCAAAGAAGGTCATATGCAAACATAGCCTTTCGCCAAGTCTAACATCCAAGTGAGAGACAAATAATATTGCATTGAACCTTCTTCCCAACAAGCTGGGAAAAATTGACTAGATCAAGAGAATTTAGAATGAGAAAAGGATAAAAATATTCATTGTGAAACAGCATATATGTCACGTGTTTATCAATAACCTACAAAATTGGAACTCATGAAGTTACCTAAATAAAATTTCAAATTTCATAATTTCATTTACATTTAAAATTTTATTTTGTATTTTTGTATTTTGTAGTTTTAAATTTTGAATGTATTTGAAATCCTAGAAGTTTTGGAGACTTGTTTCACCTCCCAAACAATCTCCTTAAAGAAGCTTATGGAGGTGAAAATGGAAAGAGAAAACATAGCCATTGACATTTGGTCTATGGAAGAAATCCCATATTAATATAATCCAAAGAGTTGGAAGGTTCGTTCTTGATGATGACCAATTGAATCAAATGGATTACAATTTTATAGTTTCTAAGACAATTTTACACAAGATTTGTGTTTACAACACAAATACACCTAGCATGGGGGAGGTGTATGACAAGATACATACAATGCTAGAAAAGAAAAGGGGCATGGAAGTAAGATATGATTAGACAAGATATATCTATTAATGTCCAACAAGTGACTACAAAGTTGGTTCTCACAATGGGGGGAGTGTGATAGCAACTTTTATAACGACTCTATTAAAAGTAGAGAAAGAGCTAACTAATTAGTCAATTAAAAAACAAGAAGTAATGTTGATACAAAACCAAAATGAAAACCATGTAGAGCATATAATGTCAATGTCAAGGCATGTTGGGGGCAGAAAATTAAAAGACAAAGAATGGCTCTCAATCCAAGTCATCAACCACTATGATAAGCCAATGCATTGCTAGATGATGTCATCTAAAGAATATCCCAATCCAGGGTTGCGGGGAGCGGCTCCCCCCCCCTTCGAATTACTCCCGAGGGGCGCTCCGAGCAGGAGTTACCTGAGAGCACGCTCTTGAAATTCACTCCCGTCACACTCCCGCAAAAAAAATCACTCCCTATTTTTTTTCACAAAGTTGTTCCAAATGCAAAAAAAAATCAAAGAAACAAGATTGTTTTAGTAGGGCAGCCTAATATTCAAGCTTATGGCCCTAGTATTGATATGCAATTCATGGTAATGTTAAATTCTTAAAGTAAAAGTGACATTCTCCTTTACCTTTCATTTACATCATTTTAATTAAATTTTTAACATTACCATGAAATGACACTGGATGTTTGAAAGTGGTTCCAACCTCACTCGATTTCATATGGAGAAAGTAGAATTTTAGATCTCACTCAAAATCCAATAGACTTACCAATTTTTCAGGATTCCAAGATTGGGGGGATTGCAATGTTTCCATTGGATTTTGTCATGTACTATGGTATGGGACTCATATTTAATCAAGAGCACCAAGCCCTCTATGTACCTTCATGTTAGTGACACTAGTTGTCGAACTCCTCTATCATGACCCTACTAAAAATGTGCCCATCACTCAAACAAAATCTTGACTTGACATGCTACATTTTTTCTATCTTATGTTAATTGCTTAAAGGGTGATATTAATGACAAAGATCCCAAGATAGATAATGATTTTATTGATATGTAGCTATTTGTTGTAGCATGATTATTTTGGATGCTAGAGGCCATCTAGAGCCCTATTTGTTGATGTATTTTTAGTTCAGAGATGGATTACACTCAATGTTATTTTGGTTATGTGCACCCTTACATGCTATATAAATGAGAACTTGACAATTGTAAACGTGGTTGATGAAGATTATAACTTCTAAATGATTGATGTTATCTGGTGTAATCCATGTTTTTATGCTTTTTATATCTAATTCATTACTCTACATGCCTTTGTTGACATATATGCATTAAAATATATAAAAATATATACTATATAAAATTTCTCTCTCAATTCTCTCCCAAACCAGAAGATTTTGAAAATGCTGCGCCCTGCTCTCGCTTCCAAGTAACCTTGTCCCATGCTAAGTGGGGCCCACTTGTGAAATATTGGGGAACCCCTAGATCAATGAGGTCCATCACTCCTAACAACCAAGGTTAAAGGTAGGAATATTTGGAATGAAAACTAGTTGCTAAGCAGATTTGGAGGATATAGCTTTTTGCACAACGAATCTACCTTTGGGACCACCTAGTGCTAGTTTGTCTTATGGTCTAGTGGGATTTGGAACTAGAGGTCCAAATAATTCTCAAGGAGGTCACTTGGCCCATCCAATAAAGAAAGTTGAGAAGTATAAGGTCTCCTTGATCCAATGTATGAAGTGATCTAACATGTGCTTGTTGTTTGCCAACACCAGTGGATATGACAATAAGAAATAATGAAGTAATCCTGCACATGTATCTCAAAAACATACATTACCAAGGTTCTTCTTTTTCTAGCACACATATCAAGGTCTTCATACCTTCTTCATGGAGATGTCATAGCTAACCTTTCTAATCAATATCAGATGTTGATTCTTTATCTTATCTTACAGATGCATCTTCCCATGAACTCTTCTTTCATTTTCTTCACATATTGCTTTCCCTGGGATCTTCTTTAACATAGAAACCATGATTGTCAACTACCTCATATTCTCCATGAGGTCATCTCATATTGATTCCATCTTGTCAATATGTATAAGAGTTCAAGGCATATTGCCTACATGCCTTCATGCATCTTCATAATGGAAGAGATTCTTCTTCTTGAGTCATGCTCATGAGATAGAGCATTTAACCATTCTTTGTGCAACTATATGATGACATGACTTTTATTTATCAAATATATACATACCTCTTCCTCATTTTGGTCATCTAGTCTTCCTTCTGGGAGCTTCCTTTCTTGAAGATGAAAGTACTTCAACCATTTTGACATGTTGCACATCTTTGCCATCATACCTTACCAGTGGATCCCACACAAGGTGGAATGTACACTTGCTTTCTCCATAGTAAGGGTGAGCCTTTTCATAAAGAAGTGGAGGATCTCGATGATCCTCACTCTGCAAATGTTTTTTCCTGATGTATGATGAACTTTCTTTATCTTCTATATTGTTATATGACTATAACCATATAGATTGTTACTTCGGTTGTCCTTTTATGCTTTCAATGAAGAGGCCATGAGTTACCTCCTTTCTATCATGATGACTGCTTCAACCATATAGACTTCCACTTTGACTGACCTTCCATGCCATTATGATGATGTCATCTCTATCTCACGTATAATACATCTTATCATTCTTGTGATGCATTTCATCATGATTACTATCTTCTTACAAACAAAATGGAGGAGGTTATTTCAGTCATAATAAAGGTCTTTCACTTCCTCCTTTGACTTCTTCTTTTCAAGTTCTTCCACTTCTTCGGTGATATGGGCTTCATTTCCATGTGTTTTTGTTCTTGTTGTCCTTCTTGAGTTTAGGACAATTTCTTTTGAAAATGCTCATATTCATTACATTCATAACATTGGATCTTTGACATGTTACGCTTCTTCTTTTTCCAAGGATCAAACTTTCCAAACTTCCCTTTCCTCCTAGCCATGGCAGCATATGCTTGAACTTGTACATTTGATCCAACATCGCTTTTGCCTTCAACCTAGTTTCTTCAATCTTACATAATGACCAAAGTTCATTGAATGCATTAGCTTTCTTCTTTCCATAGATACTTGATAGAAAGTTGCCCCATTCATCAAGTAGTGCATTATGCACAATGGTGGTCATTTCTTTATTAGACATTATTTCTCCTAATTCTTGTAGTTGATCTCTTATTTGAGATACACTCATAAGGTATGAGGCTATTCCTTCATCCTTAGAAACCTTCATTTTGTATAATTCGATTCTCAATTATATAACTTCTCCTATAGTGCTTATGGAGAACAATTCTACCAACTTTTCATAGATATATTTCAATTTCTCCAACTTTTATACATAAGGGATGAGGGAATCCTTGATTGATTCTGTGAGGATTCTTTGAGCCCTTATTTCCCCTTACATATACTTCGATAGTGCTTGAGCTTTCCCTTGAGATGATTTGGAGATAGAACCCTTAACATATTCAATAACTAAACTCTCTATGACGATCAAATCTATCCTCTTTTTCCATGCAAGGAAATTTGATGACCCAACCAGTTTTTTGCTCTCCTTGCAGAATGAAGTCATGTTGATAGTAGATTCAGAAATAAATATAAAGATACTTACGTGTCAAGTGAAGATGCTCCTTGATCATGATATCTTTTACTTTATGCCTCCTTGATGATGAAGGTGTGTTACACGTCATTTTGTCACCATGACATTTGACAGTTAAAATGGATCTCTCGCCATCCATACATATGTTTCAATGCACTCCTTGCAAGTCAAAAATTTATATTCCTTGACTAAATCATGAATTTTGGGTAAAATGCCCTTTTAACATGTTTAGCATGACTTGCGCACTTTTCCTAGTCGGTTTATGCGCATATAAACCCGAACTAGAAGCCTTGTTGCGCGAATATATCCCAACTAGAAGCTTCTTGGTCATATCTATTTGAGCCAAACCCCTATGAACATGGAGCTAATTCCCTTGCATCAAGGAACCCTAATCCCACTACTAATGGATCTCATCCCTCTTTTGTGGATCTAAAAACTCCTCCATTTATCCTATAAATTGAGTAGAGGCTAGAGGGTTAGAAAAGTTCACAAAAGGTAGTCTTATGCTGGTAATTTTGGATTGGGAAGCTTATCATCCAAGGAGAAGGATTTGAGCCATTTGGGAAGAACCTTCATGACATCAAAGCAAGGTTGTAAGGATCTTCTTTTATCTCTAAATTAATACATTTGAATAATTTTTCTCATTGTGTTATCTTATTGGAATTATGAATGGTTTATGCTCTTTATGTATTCATTAAGGTAATTTATTTTTCTAATCTCCTTGATCATTAGATTAAGCTTGTTTTACATCATTATATTGCATATGCCTTTGATCCCTTATATGTTTGTGATTGCAGGTCTCATCAAAGAGATGATAAAATGTTACAATGAGGCCCTGCTTATATACCTATGCAGGTGGCCTTTCATGGATAGGCATGTCTTTTAGACATGCCCTTTCACTAACTTAATGACTACTTACATAATCCTTATTTGACTATTAATAATTATATTTATTATATTCGTTATGAATTATATTCATAACATTGCCCCTTCCTTCAAAAGCTTTGTCCTCAAAGCTATATGTTGGAAATTGTCTTCATCTTGCGGTTTATCATTTCGACATATGTAACTTGGCATCTCTCATCTTAACCCGACAACTTTCTTCACTTTTGTTTACGTTTTTTTTTTTTAATTAATTAGTTAATTAATATTAAATTAATAATTTTTTCTAATATACAACTATATTATGTTATAGTTTGTATTTTAATTGTATGTTTAACTATGTCATGAGCTTAATTGGACTCACAAGATTCATGACCCAAATTAAAAAAAAAGGCATGTCGTTTCTGGTTGACACCCAAGTGATATCCAATGTATAGTCAAACGAATAATCAAACCATCCTTAAAATCGAAATGGTATGAATCTGGAGGTTACACCGTTTCTGGTTTTTTTTTTTTTTTTTGGTTGACCGCACAACGAAGCCTGCACCGCACGTCCAAACCTGCGCCTACATACCTGACCGATTGTCAGGACTTGACGTCACGATCCTTGGACTATATTTACACAGATGGAGTACAGCGGATGGTGTGGGAGGCTGACAGGGTTTGATGTTTTCCAGATCCCTTCCGAGAACTGACAGGTCTTTGATGTCATCCATGACTCCATCAACTTTGCAGCAATGCTCATTCGACAGGCGGTGGGTGGGTGGAATTATATTCACCTTTGTATCATTGGGTGCTTTCTGTGTCAGGCAATGTATACAACAGCGCGTCCACCACAGCGTTTACGTAATTTTTGGATGTTGCAGTGAACAATACAATTTCGTACAATCTCGTGGCGCCCAACTGCTGCAACAATCAGCTGACCCCTGGCCTCTTCAACACATAAAATGAAGGTCTCTCACGTCCATTGAAGGTGATGGAATAATGATAGCCAGCGGGCATGGGCTCCCTAGACGCATGCACCAACGTTCCGTCGAGATCTAACACCAATGTTTTCTTACTTGGATTTGTTCCTTCCAGCGAAGGTAAAATGCCCCGCCATTCCTTCTTGCCATTGTCATTCTCTCCCTCTGACTCCACTTGGAAGCTGAGTTTACGACCATGTCGTTCACAGTGAAGGTGTAAGATGTCATTTGAGCGGTTGGCAACTATCCATTTATAGACTCGTGTAAATTCATTGACACTGGCGATTAATTTTCCATCGAATGCATAGACTATATACACATCCCTTCGTTTCCTTTTGGTAAACCAGCTTTAACATGTGTATGTCATCACCCACTTTGAAGACGAGCATTCTTCCTTTCGAGTTGTCTTCCTGCTCTGGTTGGGCATACCCTGTCCCTACACAGTAGTAGACATTGTGATCGCTTCCAAACGAACAGCTCAGCAATGAACACCCGTATTCATTGTATTCCAGCTGATATGACGATACCACCTCAAAGTTTGTATCTTTCACCACCCTCACAAAGCGTGTCTCTAGTTCGCCCCACTGCTCGGTCACGCGAGAGTTTATGGTGCAAACAACAAAGGTGCCACTTTTCTTTTGGTGACATATATGCCAAACGTGTTCTCCCAGATGTACAGTTCTTATGCTCATCTGCTCGAAGTTTTCATTAATATTCCCAATGCCCAACGTCTTGTCTTTCCTGGAATATACAATGCCATTTGGGCTTGCAAGGGTGTTGAAAATGGAAATGTGGGTGACTTGAAAGAGTGATAGATATTTAGAACGTAGCAGTCCCTCCTCACTGTAAATAATTGTAGGCAGATCTGATGCTGCAATTATACACGCCTCATTCTTGAGCTAAAAAGGAGAAAGAATAGCAGGCTTTGTTCCCACCTAACATACATTGGTTTCATAGCTTAGTTCTGCAGAATTTTTGTTGAACTGGAAGGCAATTATCTCCACGTTTCCCAATGCGGCTACTAAGTACAGTATCGCTTGCATTTCACAAAAAATAAGAGATCGTGTCATATATTCCTCTGAAAGCTTCTTCTCCACAACTATGTTTGGATTGGGATAATCCAGAGGCAAAAAACCAATCATATTGTCAGTCCATGTTCCAACCGCTGCAAAATGAGCATCCCCAGTTACAACAAGACAAGATATTTCATGAACAAATTCACGGAAGAGGCTGCCACTCAGTTTGTCGTCATAGATTTCAACGCTATACAGCGAAACTCTGCCTTTGCTGCCAGCAGCCAATAGGACCTTACTGCCAATGGCAGTTGCTATAGTTATGTATCTTCCAACGCATGGAACCCATTCACTAATCGCCCTTTTTGACGATGCATTTATTAATATCAATGAGCCCTCTATCACCTGAATAAATTGGTCATAATCAACATTTTGGCAATGTATTATTTCGACAAGACAATTAAATCCTTCAATTTCTATTTGTTCCACCTCATTATCTGAATTGATCTCGAATATACGAGTCCCATTAACAAAGCTCAAAATGATATATTTATCGTAGTTGCTTGCAGATGAAGCTTTTAGGGACCAAATTCCTGTAATTCCTTTTATTTGTATCGATACCTGCTCATTCACATGAATGCCATGCCGAAGAATGTGAAGAGATCCATCCTTGGATGCCCCAGAACAAATCACAATATGCTTATGATCTTCGCGTACATCAGGATCAATCATGCACATGTCTAGAATTGGACCAATATTAACATATGTATGTAAGATTTCAATCATAAGATCCGATTGTAGATTTTTCACGTTGTTCAATTTTATGACCTGTGAATCTCCTTCCTCAGATCCAACATAGATAATATCCTCGTATATATAATTAATTGTTTTGGCAATAGAGTTTCGACCCAGTCCCTCTAGTTTAATGTCAACTCCTTCTTTATTAAATTTAATGTTTTGTGCATTACTCTCATGGAGCAACAAATAACAACAAATACCAGCAGATAAGAACAGATGGCCATACTTGGGGAAGAATCAGATCACGGAAACCCCCTTTGTATGCCCACTCGATGTATGCACCCACCTCTTCGGAATATAACAATGATCATTGCTTGCCTTGGCATCCTTGGGAGGATCAATCCTTCTGGTTATTTCAACACTAGTTTTTATGCACAATGATTCCAGATGCTTGTCCATTATGTTCAGTTATTGTGCACTGTTTTATCTCCTCATCATAATTGTTCTGGTTTTCTTCCTCCTCATAATCATCATCAATTTCAGCTACTTCAACAGATTCCTGGCTAGTAGGCTCATCTTTGTTTTTAAGATCACCTTCATCATAATTTAAAATTTTCATAACTTGATCTTTTGCAGCATGTAGTGATTCTTCATGATTATCTTCTGAATTCTCTGAATCAGCTGAATTGTTCTGTTGATTATGTCCAATATTCAGGAATATTGGTTTTTGCGTCACATTTATCTTCTCCCAAATGGCGTTTATCTTCTGCATTGCTTTGTTATGATTGTCTGTGGACTTGCTATAGTTTTGCCAAATTTGTCTTTCTATCCGATCTGTTGTGTCTTGAAGTTTTTTGATGTTGTCAAAATTTCCTGTAACCTTATCCTCAAGATTGATTAATCTTTTAATGAATTTATCGAAATTATTATTGATCTTATTCTCAAGATCGATCAACTTTTTGTTGAAATCGTCCATCGTCATTGATGAAGACATCGAGCGACAACGATTTCGAGGCACCGCATGTAACAGCTGAAAGGCAGCCAGCAGTGTCGTAGGTGCTTCCTTCCAGGCGAGAAGATCGCTGCTCTGATACCAAATGGAGCAACAATGCTATAGGCTTGTTGACTTAATTGTAAAATACACAAGAGGTATTCGTAATAATAATATATTATATATAAAATGTATAAGAGATGATAAAATGTTACAATGAGGCCATGCTTATATACCTATGCACGTGGCCTTTCATGGATGGGCATGTCTTTTAGGCATGCCCTTTCACTAACTTAATGACTACTTACATAATCCTTATTTGACTATTAATAAGTATATTTATTATATTCGTTATGAATTATATTCATAACAGCTTCTTCTTTCAGTTGATTATTGTTGTGTTTTCTATCATCAAACAACTACCAAACAATGAAGAACAATGAGACAAGAGGACACAAGATATAGGTTATAATCTAGGGCCAAAACCCCTCCTTATGAGAGGAAACCCCACAAGAATTCTTCTCTTCTTATAGAATTTCAAATGACGAATTCCAAGACCTAAGACCCTTGTCAAAGACCCTGTTATGAATAAAATATTCATAAAAAATATAATAATTAAATAATATTAAAATAATATTATTAATAATAAATTAAATATTTAAATTAATTAATGATTATTAATTATGAAGCGCAAGGGTAAAAAGTTGTGACAATTTACATTCGTGGTCAATCAATGCCTATATAGGCACACCACCATGAAGGATTGTAATCACCATTCAGTTTTTTATTTAATAATACAATTACTTACTTACACATACAAGCACAAATCTACACACAATTACATTTCTTGAGAGTTGGTTTTCTCGCTCTAGTGGTATTAGAGCCATTTTGACTCTCTAGACAATTCTCGTTACACAGGTCACTGTTCCGCTTGCATCTCTCGTCTTGATGTCTCTCCTCCTTCACCATCCATCCTCCTTACTCCCCGACTCCCCTGTCGTTGTCGTCTATGTTGTTCCCGTCGACTGTTTCGTTCACAAATCCTCATATGCCATGTGCTTTGAACGTCATTGTCGGACCGTTATTCCCCTAACATTCTTTCTGCTTAGCGTTTCACTCCTGCGTTGTGCTCCAACCTTTCACGACACCCCATCTGATCATCACGTCGTCCCATTTGAACCTCACGTCGACACGCCATTGTATTTAGTCCAAGTTGAAGTACCATTCGTAATCAAAAGTGCCGATGTCTAATTTTTCCGACCAATTTGTCATGTCCTTCTAACCATCGCTTTTTCCTGACTTCGTTGTCCACCACTACCATTTTTTAATCAAACCCGCCAATAAGTGAACGAGATAAAATCATGACCGCATCCAACAATTTGGAAGCAGAGGCATATGATTGGTTCCTATGGTGGTCTGGCAAATGTGATGCTCATTCCTTTCTTTGGAAGAATTTTGTGGATGTTTTGCTAAAAAGTTTCTTTGACGAAGAAGAAGATGATGTCTATGAAAAATTTGTTCATCTCAAGGAAAAAGGGTTTGTAAGCGAATACACCCACGAATGGGAAGTATTGGCTACAAGACAAAGAGGATTTATTGATGAACAACTACTTAAAATGTATAGATGTGGACTTAAAGATTATATTCGTGCATAATTGAAACTGTACATACCACAAACTATACTAGGGTAAAAAAGAGTCAAACAAATGTAGGTATTGTGGAGACAAATGAATGTCAGAACACAGATGCCTTATATGCTTATGAAGTTGAGAGAGAGTCAGACACTTCAAGTAATATGTCAAAGAAAAGGATAAAAAAGAAAAAAATTGTCGCAAGTGTGCAGAAAATTAGACGCCAAGACATAAATGTGAAGACACGTCCTTACGCTACTATAAAATAGTGGAGGGTAGGCAAGTTGAAGTACAACAACCTGAAGAAGAAATCGTTATCTTATAGAATGAAGATTCAGATCCTAATCAACCATCATTAGCTGCAATCTCATGTGTCCAACAAAATTAGGATGAAGGAAGCAATTTTTCAAAAGACCTAAAACAATAAGCAACTACAAAATGCATTCCACCACACCTTCGAATGCAGAGAAACCAGTCTCCAAATAGAAAGAACATTAAGCTTACAACACCAACAAAAAACATGACAAGAAGGTTACGACCTAATACCCTCAAGCTTAGGGGGACCATAAAAAGCAGAAATGTCAATATACTTGTAGATTCTAGCAGTACTCATAATTGTATAAACATTGATCTTGCTAAACAACTTGATCTTTTTGTATGCCCAATCAAGGACCTAACCAAGACTGTCGCCATTGGGCAAAAGTTCAAAAAGATAGGAGAATGTCATAAGGTTTCAATCCAAATACAAGAAGTAGAGATACAAACAGATTTAATTTCCCTACCACTCAAAGAAATGGATATAGTGCTAGGTGTAGAATGTTTAATACAATTAGGAAGTTATACTACAAACCTAGAAGAACAGTTCATGGAGTTTAACTGGCAAGGACGACATTATAAATTATGTGGTGTTAACACTTCCAGCTTCAAAGGAAGTGCAAATACACATGAGGGCTTCACCAACTCACAAGGCACAAACAAAGTCAAAGTAAAAGATGTCATTCCATAGCAATGTGTTCAACCAGAGAAAACCCTTCTTGTTATGCTTTGAGGACAAAGCATCTCTAAAGGGGGTGGCAATGTTGTGAATAAAATATTGATAAAAATATATTAATTAAATAACATTAATAATAAATTAAATATTTAAATTAATTAGTGATTATTAATTATGAAGGGCAAGGGTCAAAAGTTGTGACCATTCACCTTCGTGGCCACTCAATGCCTATACAGGCACACCGCCACGAAGGGTTGTAATCACCATTTAGATTTGTATTTAATAATACAATTACTTACTTACACATACAAACACAAATCTACACACAATTACATTTCTTCCGAGTTGGTTTTCTCGCTTCAGACCCCTCCAAGACCAAGTCAAAACTTCTTCTTGAAGAACTCACTTCTCACAAAGTCAACCCAAGTCAAATTTGCCTTGTGACAATTGCAACTTCTCCTTGATCAAGATTTCAGACCTGCAACTTACGACTGCAATTTCGACCTGCAATTTTCGGCTACTACAAAAACCCTAGCTCACACGTCTGGGTGGAACGTGGTAAATTATGTCTTCTTTCTCCCTTGCTTGGGGATCATCTTCCTTAGCAATTCGGTTTGCAAAATTCTCTTTTAGATACCTAATTTCGACCTTCCAATGTGACTATAAATTTCGGTCTAGATGCACTAGGATGGTGCCCTAGATCTCGCACATGTGAAGGTATATAGCCCAAAAAAGATCCAATTTCTCTTCTCCTAGTTTCTTCTCCTCTATCTCACTCTTCTTCCTTGCCTTGATCGAACTTCTTCAGAGTTGATTTGATGTCCTTCAAGTGAGGTCGACGTCTCTTATATATAGACTTCTCTTCTAGGTCGAACAGCTGCTTGGAGGCCGACTTGTCCACTCATGAATGCCAACTTGTTCTATGGATGATGACAAGGTATTGGAGGGTCTATATGACACTTTTGACTGTACATAAATTTTCATTGACTTGATACAATCAAGCCCAAAAGGGTCTTCCATACATGAAAATGACTCAATTGACTTGTTGACTCAATGACAAGTCCTAGAAGTACTCAATGGGTGCTTGAACTAAATATAACTTTACCTTGAGGATGAATCCCATGCATCAAGAATGACAATAAAAAAATTATTTTCTCTTCGATATCAAATACATAAAATCATGATTACATATGTCATTACGAATACCAAACCTGGTTACATATTTCAACAGAGGGGGCTACAGCTACGCCCTAAAATTCATGAATGGTATTTTTGTTTTTTTATGTCTAATGGTGTTTTTGTCTACATATTGTATCCAAGTAATAATATATCCAAACTTTTCTAAAAATTTGTATTATTTGAATCAAGGTTGCGGGGAAGCTTCAAACCCCCTTCATTCCCGTTTCCGAAACGCACTCTGTGCGGGAGCATTTTGGAAACACTCGGAAACGCGCTCCCGAAAACGCTTCCTGAGGGGAGCATTTTCGGGAGCGCGTTTCCGAACCTATTAAAACGCTCCCTGCCTATTCGGGAGCGTTTCAGGAAGCGCTCGGGAGTGAACGCTCCCTGAGCGCTTCCGACAATTAAAAAATGCTTCGGGAGCGTTTTTTAAACGCCGGAAGCGATCAGGGAGCGTTCGCTCCCGAACGCTTCCCGCCGCGCGCAAATTTTTTTAAGTGAAAAATCGATTTGTTTATAATGGGGGGGTTTCATTTTGGATTTTATTGTTTGTTGAGTGTTGAGAGAGAGAGCAAGAAGAGACAAGGAGCGCAAGGAAGGAGAGCAAGAAGAGACAAGGAGAGCAAGGAGCAAGGCTGACAGGAGGATTGCAAGAAAGAGGTAGGCCTTCTAATCCAATTTTGTATTTTCTAGGATGAATTTGTAGATTGTTAAATTGTTTAAAAATAAAAACTTGAATTTTTCTTGAATGTTGCATTTTATTGGATTTAAAACTTAAAAAATGAATTGTTTTTTTCCTATGTTGCATTTCCTATTCCCATTTGGCATTTTTCCATTTGTTTTGCAAGCTAGAAACTTGAAACTTGTTTCCATCATGGCTATATGGCTAGGGATTTTCCTCATGTTGGTTCCTTTCTTTGTGATAATGTTGTTAGAGAGTGCTAGAAGAAAGAGGCAAATCAGAGAAGAGGAGAATGAAGAGGAGGGTTATGGTGGATCTGAAGAAAATCCTGAAGAGGAGGATTATGCTGAGGAGGAAGTGGGGAGTGGAGAACCTGAGGACACAGATTCCCCAACTAAACGAGACCAAACTCAAACACCTTTGTAGAAATATGTTCAAAAAAATGGAAGGAGGGAAAGGTGGTGGAACCACTAAATTTATTTGCCCCCATTGCAATAAACAATACCATGGTTCATACACCCGTGCGAGAAGGCACCTTTGTGGGATAATGCCAGGGGGTGGAACTAAAAATATTGGAATCAAAGTTTGTCCTTTTGTGCCAGCACCACAGAGAGAGATATATAGGAAGGAAGAGGGGGTTGCCCTATAGAGATCATCTAAAAGATCTAGGGGTTTCGTTGATTCAGGCCCAACACATCATGGACAAACAAGTTTAACTTCCACCCATGCCAGTGGTTTTGGAAGCAGTGGCACTGGTTTAAGGCGTAGAACCATATCCGATTTCCTGGACGTAGGGTGTAGGAATGATGTGGATTCAAAAGTTTACCGGTTTCTATATGCATGTGGGGTGCCATTCAATGTTCTTCGCTCACCTTATTGGCATGAAATGGTTTCTGCCATTAATGATGCCCCCAAAGGATACAAAAGCCCTGGGTATGACAAGGCCAGAACCGTGGGTCTTGATCATGAAAGAGCTAAAATAAACAATTCTTTGGCTAGAATGACAAGTTCGTGGAATGAGCATGCGTTGTCCATTGTCTCTGATGGATGGACCAATGTAAAAGGAAAACCATTGATAAATGTTTTGGCTGTGTCGGTTAATCTTCCTTGCAGCATATGATTATTCAGATAAATTCAAAACCGGCATTAACATTGCAGAACCATTACTTGATATAATTGAAAAGACTGGGCCATACAATGTCATACAGGTCATCACTGATAATGCTGCTAACTGTAAGGCAGTAGGAGCAATTATTGAGGATAAATACCCCAACATTTTTTGGTCTGGGTGTTTGGTTCACACAATGAACCTTTTGACGCATGATATCATCAAAAACAAACAACCTCAATTCAAATGGCTTGGTGATTTGTACAAGAGAGGTAAAAAAATGATAAAATTTATTACAAATCATAGCAATACCCATGGGCTTTTCCGTACTCACTCCAAATTGGAGTTGTTGAAGATAGCAAAAACTAGATTTGCTAGCTATTACCTGTTAATTTTTGTAGATGTTCTATGCTAAGAGCAGTTTTACTTTTCTCACAGCAATCATACAAATAGTTAAGCAAAATGCAGATAGAACATATAAGTAGATCTTACAGAAGACAAATCAGAAACAGGAAAATGTGTGTGGTCGTTACGGCGGTCAACAGGATGCTTCAACCAGCAAAGTCTCCTTGGTCAGCCAGCCCAGCATGTGTCACAACAGACCTCCAATCAGCAAATGAGTCAACCCAAGTCAACTCCACAAAAGTCAACGCTGTCCTGAAAAAGTCAACGCAAGGCAGCAAGCTAAAAGTCAACGCAGCAGCAAAACGGTCAACCCTTTGACCTCGATTTTTGTGCCAGGTAGTACGGCCTTCAAAAATCGAACCTTCCACAAGTTTTCAGCTTGATTGGACCATGCGTTGACCAAAGTCAACACTGGTCAAACTTTTTTGCGAAACCCTAGCAGCAGAAAATCGTACTTCAGCTCAGCCGTACGGTCTGTCCTCTTTCTCCTTCCCACGTGTGGCTGAAATTCGTCCTCCAGGTAGCTCGTACTATTTCAGATGAGAGAGGAAGATGTGAGTTGTGTTGTGATGAAATTCTCTCCAACTTTTCTTGTATTTATATCCATCAATGAGGGTGTGTGACACATCTGTTGGGCATGTGAGCCTACATTACAAAACTGGCCGACCTTGCACATATAATTTATTAAGAATAATAAATTCAAAATATAAGTTCTGCTTATCGGATTAAGACATATTTTATATGGATTTTACACCTCTCAGAAAGAGGAATCCAACAAAAATATTAGCCTCTTAATCTGAGCATCATAACATGGAGTTTGGACCTAGTTGTCCAAATTTAACACTCCCTCTCAACTAGGGAGAACTCCATCCATCGGTGCAATCAAACATCGTGCGTCATCCCGCCGTAACTTGCTTTGCTGGCCTCTTTATTTCAGAACAGAAGTGGGTCAGTCACAAAGACATCATCCCCCGACTGACATAATCAGTCCGGAGGTTCCAAACCTCTATCAAACTCATGAAGAGTATCCAACCAACCCAAAGTTGGTTCATCTGACCCGAAGTCAGGCAGAGGTCCCAGACCTCACAAAACTTGATCCCAGATCAAGTGGCCCAGATCAAGTGGTTGGACCGTGCCATCCTAGATAGAGAGTACGACAATCTTTGATGCGTCCATCAGTCTTTGCTAATAGTCTCTAGCTTTTCCCACCTCATTGGCCAAATGAGAGGTACTTCCCATGAGCCCTGAACTCAATGGGTAGGATGCATACGGGGCACAGATAAATGAGAGGCGAACCAGCTCAATAATCACAAGGGTGGGGCAGAAGCATTATGAGTGCTTATAGCTCCGAGAAGCTATCCCCAAAGCCCCCCAGAGCTCCCAGAGGTCATCGTCCAACAGGACCCACATCATAGGGTCTTTCCACGACACCAAGATTCTCACGGAAGGTTAGGAACTTGACCTTCCCCAGGGGCTTAGTGAGAATATCCGCGACCTGCTCATCAGTTCCTATATGGTCGAGCCTTACGGCGCCTCGCTGTACCATATCCCGGATAAAGTGGTACCTGATATCAATATGCTTGGATCGGTCGTGGAACACAGGATTCTCAGTCATACGAATCCCACTGTGATTATCACAGAGTATCACAGTGGTATCTAGCACATGTCCAAACAGCTCACTAAAGAGCTTCCGCAACCAAACTGCTTCACAACAGGCCATACTAGCAGCAATGTATTCGGCCTCCGCGGTGCTCAAAGCCACCGACTTCTGCTTTCTGCTCATCCATGAGATCGAAGCAGAACCAAGATTGAAGCAGCATCCCGATGTGCTCTTACGATCCACCACACTGCCAGCCCAATCGGCATCAGTATATCCACGGAGTGTCACACTCCCGGCAGTGTATCTCAGCCCATGGTTTATCGTGCCCCGAAGATATCTCAAAAGATTCTTGGCACCAACCCGGTGAAAATGATGAGGCTCAACCATCTGTTGACTCAAAGTGTTCACTGCAAAACATATATCTGGTCGGGTGTTCACTAAGAACATCAAAGCTCCTATGAGTTGACGATACTCAGTAGGATTTGCCAAGATAGGCCCAGCAGCGCTGCCACTCAACTTCTTAAAGTTGAGTTCCATTGGTGTCGACACGGACTTACAGTCCACCATCCCAAATCTTTCCCGAAGCTTCACAATATATTTTCCTTGAGAAAGGAAAATCTCTCCAGGTCTCTGCCAGACCTCTAGGCCTAGGAAATAGTGCATCAGTCCTAGGTCCTTCATCTCGAACTCAGCAGCGAGCTCCCTCTTACATTGATGAATGAGAGGGTCATCACCTGTCAGGAAGAGGTCGTCTACGTACAGCGCTAGAATGAGAGGCTTCCCCTGCACAACCTTGAAGTAAAGGTTCGGATCAGCATTACTTCGAGTGAAGCCCAGCTTCATCAAGTAACTATCCATCCTCTCGTACCAAGCTATGGGTGCTTGCTTTAACCCATAGAGGGCTTTCTTCAACCTGCAGACATGAGTGTCTCGATCCTGAACTTCAAATCCCAGAGGTTGTTCCACATACACCTCTTCCTTTATTGCACCATGCAGAAAAGCGGTCTTGACATCCATCTGATGAATACTCCATCCTTGCGTAGCAGCAAGGGCTATGATTGATCGAATGGTGGTATATCGTGCCACAGGTGCAAATATATCATCATAGTCAATTCCTTCCTTTTGAGAGAAGCCACGGGCAACAAACCTTGCCTTGAACTTTTCAGCACTCCCATCAGATCCATGTTTGATCTTGTAGAGCCATTTCGCGGTGACAACAGATTTGTCCATCGGTCTCGGGACCACATCCCAGACATCATTCTTCATTATGGACTCATATTCTTCGTGCGTAGCATCCTTCCAAACTTGATGCTTTACGGCTTCCTCAAAAGATCCAGGTTCAGATTGTACAATAGTACTCATGGCAGCTAGATACCCTTGGTATCTACACGGCTTCTTGCTTTCCCGGAATGTCCCTCTAGGGGCAGCATGACCCTCAGCATCTTCGAGGGTGTCCCTGAGCCATGATGGTCTCTTTCCCAGTGAAGGGGGTGGATCAATAGGGTCCATTGGCCCTTCAATATCAGGCATAGTCTCATCCTGGGGTTCTTCCAGATTTCCAGGTCTTTCTTCATGATTTTCTTCAGATCTAGGAAGATCTACTACTTTCTTCGGGGAAGCATCTTCGTCAAAAGTGACATCATGGCTTATCTCTACTTCCCTTTGACCAGGTACATAGACTCTATATGCCTTAGAAGTCTCACTGTAGCCCACAAACATTCCTTTCTTCCCAGTAGCATCCAGCTTACTTCTCTTTTCTTTCGGCACATGAAAATAGACGGGACATCCAAAAATTCTAAAATGTGAGACATTAGGTTTCTTACCAGAGAAAACCTCTTCGGGAGTTTTGGAGTCCAAAGCGGAATGAGGGCATCGGTTTTTAATGTACACAGCAGTATTTGCAGCTTCTCCCCACGGAAACTTTGGTAGACCCTGGTCACATAGCATGGCACGGGCAGCTTCCACAATAGTCCTATTCTTGCGTTCAGCAACACCATTCTGCTCAGGAGTATATGCAGTGGTAGTCTCCCTCTTAATGCCAGCTTCTCTGCAAAAGTCTTTGAACTCATTTAACTCATATTCAGTGCCATTGTCAGTCCTCAAAATCTTGATCTTCTTTCCGGTCATGTTTTCCACCAAGGCTTTGAAGGTACGGAACCACATGAAAGCCTCATCCTTCTTTTTCAAGAAGTATATCCAGGTTTTGCGAGAGAAGTCATCAGTGAATGTCATATAGTAAGAACATCCCCCCAGGGATGTTACGGGTAACATACCAGAAAGATCAGAATGGACTAGTTGCAATATATCAGATGTCTTTGTGACACTTGAGGGGAAAGGTCCCCTTGTATGTTTTCCTTCAGCACAGCCCTTACATACACCTTCATGATTATTTCCAAAATCAAGCATCCCTGTCACCACCTTCCTTGCTTCGGGAAGGGCCTTGTAATGAAGGTGTCCAAATCTTCGGTGCCATAGTTCGGTTTGTCGGATAGTATCACAAGTCATGGCTCCCAACGGACTCCCTCCAACCTGGTAGAGTGTACCAACTCTAAAACCAATTGAGATAGCTTCCTTGAAGCTCTTCTTCCACATGAGCACCTTTCCATCAGGGAAAGTTACATTGAATCCTTTGTCTTCCATGGCGGATACAGACACAAGGTTCTTCTTCAATTTAGGTACATAGAGTACATCTTGCAAACGAAGGACTTGTCCTTGAGACAAGTGGAGGGTCACAGTCCCTGTCCCTTTCACAGGATAAGAGGCATTATCCCCAAGGATAATTTCGAGATTAGTATCGCTTTCAACCATGTCAGAAAGTGCTTCCTTGAATCCGGTGATGTGTCTTGAGGCACCACTATCGATTAGCCAAACATCCATAGTGTCGGGCGGAGATGCAGCTGAGAGAGCAGATACTAGAATATACTCATTTCTTTTATCAACAACATTAGACTCCTCATACCTGGTATTTCTGGACCTTTTAGAAGGTTGATTGTTTCCTCCAAAGTGAGCCTTCCTCTTTCCTTTGCATTTGTCATTTCTTCGATTCCCATTCCTTCGGTTGTTGTTATCATCACTATCGGGAGAATCCTTCTTGAAGGGGCATTCTCTAGCATAGTGACCAGGCCTATGGCAGGTGAAACATTTTCCCTTCTTCTCTTGAGTCTTTGTCCTTCCTTTGTCCTTAGAACCACCAGAGTTCTTCTTTCGGGAATGAGCACCATAGGCAACATTTCTTTCATTATCGAATTCCTTCATCCTTGTTTCTTCTTGCATACATCTGGACAGAAGCTCATCAAAGTTAGGAATGGTGTTATTGTTGAGAATGGTAGTTGTGAATACTTGCCATTCATATGGAAGTCCTCCAAGTGTGGTGAGAACCATCTCACGATCAGCTATTGTCTCCCCAATAGCTAGCAGATTGTTCCTGGTTTCGGTCAACTTCAGAAAGAAAGTTTGAACAGACTCATCTCGGCCCTTCTTCATATTCTTCAATTTGTTCTTGAGGAATAGCACTTGGTTCACATTGTTTACTTGGAACATAAGTATCAATTTGTCATACATCTCCTTGGATGTGCCTAGTTCAGATATGTAGGCAACCAGACTCTTATTTATGGATTCCCTGATCAGCAGCTTTGCTCTGATTTCTCCCTTCTTATACTTGTTTCTAACAGCTGCAAAGGCATTTGATGGAGGTTCTTGAATCTTCCCCGTCACATGATCCAAGAGATCATGATCTTCCAATTTGAGATCTAATATCATCTTCCAGGCATGGAAGTCATTACTTCCGGTCAGCTTGTCATTCTCTTTGAATTCAAGACTAGTGGAACCCATTTCTTCCGGTGATGATTGCTAAAGATAGAGTTTGTCTTCACCTCAGCTCCGATACCATGTTAATTTTTGTAGATGTTCTATGCTAAGAGCAGTTTTACTTTTGTCACAGCAATCATACAAATAGTTAAGCAAAATGCAGATAGAACATATAAGTAGATCTTACAGAAGACAAATCAGAAACAGGAAAATGTGTGTGTTCGTTACGACGGTCAACAGGATGCTTCAACCAGCAAAGTCTCCTTGGTCAGCCAGCCCAGCATGTGTCACAACAGACCTCCAATCAGCAAATGAGTCAACCCAAGTCAACTCCACAAAAGTCAACGTTGTCCTGAAAAAGTCAACGCAGGGCAGCAAGCTAAAAGTCAACGCAGCAGCAAAACGGTCAACCCTTTGACCTCGATTTCTGTGCCAAGTAGTACGGCCTTCATAAATCGAACTTCCCACAAGTTTTCAGCTTGATTGGACCATGCGTTGACCAAAGTCAACGCTGGTCAAAATTTCTGCGAAACCCTAGCTGCAGAAAAGTCGTACTTCAACTCAGCCGTACGGTCTGTCCTCTTTCTCCTTCACACGTGTGGCTGAAACTCGTCCTCCAGGTAGCTCGTACTATTTCAGATGAGAGAGGAAAATGTGAGTTGTGTTGTGATGAAATGCTCTCCAACTTTTCCTGTATTTATATCCATCATTGGGGCGTGTGACACATCTGCTGGGGGCGTGCAACCTTAAGGCCGACCTGCACATATAATTTATTAAGAATAATAAATTCAAAATAAATGTTCTGCTTATCGGATTAAGACATATTATATATGGATTTAAAACCTCTCCGAAAGAGGATTCCAACAAAAATATTAGCCTCTTAATCTGAGCATCATAACATGGAGTTTGGACCTAGTTGTCCAAATTTAACATTACCTCACCTTCAGGCGCCTTTTGAAGGTAAGAGAGTCATTGGCTGCAATGGTATCAAGCCCACACTGGCAGCTATTAAAGGACAGGGCAGCAACAATAGTTGATAGGCAAGGTTTCGAACATGTGGAGGAGATCGCCCTTGACCATTTGTTTTGGGCACGTGTGAGGGAAATTTTGAGTTTTACCAAGCCCATTTATAACATGATTCGGTTTGCAGATACTGATAAACCAATCATTGGAGAGGTTTATGAGCAGATGGACAGCATGTTGGGGCAAATAAAAGATATTGTTAAGGATAATGATCCCAACTTGTATGCTATGATTCATGACTGTGTGTGTGCACGGTGGAATAAACTCAATGTTCCACTACATGCTTTAGCATATATCCTTACGCCAAAATATTACTCTCCATCTTGGTTGGGCCAACCTGCACCTGGAGGTGGGGTTAGGGTGAAACCTCACACAGATCCAGAGGTACAAGAGGGGTACATGAAGGCATTGGACAAGTTGGTACCCGACAGGGAAGAGTGTGCTAGATTGCGCCTTGAATTAGGCAAATACTTCGGTTGCACTGCTAACTTTGGTTCTTTCCATGCAATGGAAGACAGGGACAGATTTGATGCTCTCACATGGTGGGAAGCATATGGCGGCATGGGACTTTTGCCAAAGTTGGCTAAAAAAGTTCTCTCACGGGTTGTGAACACTTCTTCTGCAGAGAGGTGTTGGAGCACCTACAGCTTCATACACAATGTGAGAAGAAACAGGCTGAATGAAAACCGAGCTGAAAGCTTGGTTTATGTGCATTACAACTTGAGGTTGTTGAGCCATTACTGTGATTGGGCAAATGAGGATCAATCATACAGAGTCTGGGACAACAACCCAGAGGATGATAATTTGGAGGACGGCACGTTACATCTAGAAGAATTGGAAGCAGAACTTTATAGGGATGATGATGAAGCATCAGCAGCACCGCCACACACGGGGCCAATCCCACCATCTACTGGTAGCAGTGCGGGTGCCAGTGCCAGTGCCACTCCTCGATATCACACTATTGTTCCTTTGCAGATCCAGCCTCCACCTTCTAGTCGTGGTCGTGGTACTCCTGAGAGTACTAGAAGACCAACATTTCCTCGTGGCTCACAAAAATTAGACATTTCTCGTGGGCGTGGCAAGGGGTCAGCCAGATAAAATAGATTTGTTGTTTACTAGTCTTTTCTATTTGTTGTTGACAGTTGAACAGTTGAAACTTGACTCTTTCTGATTTCATATATTTAATGACAATTTAAGTTTGAAGTTTGAATTTGAAAGGTGAAACTTTGAAGTTGGCATTTATAAGTTTACTGTTTACAAGTCATTATGAATTATGAATATGATGCTTAATGAAAGTTATATGGTGATCAATGAATCAATGATGATAAATGTTATATAATATCAATGATGATAAATGTTATATATTGAATTTTGAAATCAATGAATCAATGATGATAAATGTTATATATCAATGATGATAAATGTATATTGAATTTTTGAAATCAATGAATCAATGATGATAAATGTTAGATATTGAAATTTGAAATCAATGATGATAAATGTATATTGAATTTTGAAATCAATGAATCAATGATGATAAATGTTAGATATTGAAATTTGAAATCAATGATGATAAATGTATATTGAATTTTGAAATCAATGAATCAATGATGATAAATGTTAGATATTGAAATTTGAAATCAATGTTGATAAATGTTATATATCAATGATGATAAATGTATATTGAATTTTGAAATCAATGAATCAATGATGATAAATGTTAGATATTGAAATTTGAAATCAATGATGATAAATGTTATATATCAATGATGATAAATGTTATATATTGAATTTTGAAAGCTTGAAACCTTCAGATTGATGATTTGCGAGACTCAAGAGTCAATATGTTGTATGCTTCCAACTCGTGGGCATGGTTGATGAAGATTATAAGTTCTAGATGATTGATGTTATGTCACAATTTACATCAACCTTCTAGATGAGTTCATTTATATCACAAATTGCATTAGTTTTTTGTATAACATCCTTTGTGTCACAAATTGCATCAACCTTAGCTATAGATAATGCATCAAGCATGTTATCAATTTGATCTTGCTTTTTTCTTAATTTCATTTGAAGTGACTCAATAAATCAATTCTTCATATCTATTTCACTTTGAAGATCATTGATTGATTGCAATGTATCAAACATGTGATCAATTATGTTTTTTTTATGATGTAAGTTATTCTCAAGTGCTTTAATTTGATTTTTCAAGTCATGGTTGTACTCTTGCAAATCCTTGATTTCCTTCGAGGCATCTTGTAAATTTTCCTGGTTTACCCAAATTTCCCACGCTTGCTTGTATTCACTTGCTTGATTATATGTATATGTGACACGCTTGATTTTATGTCACCTTAGGATGTTGGGTACTATCAATCACGCACCCTAAGGTGTGATGACAATGTTTTTACTTCTGACCTCATTATTCAATTTCAAGTAGGTCAGAATTGATATTTTACATGAAAAATACATTTGCCTTGAAATGTTTTACAACTTTACCCTTTGTAATGCTTAAAATTAATGGTTTATCCTTCAATTTTTACAATTCTATGAGCAATTTAATGCTTCAAAAGACTAAAGGAACAAACAAATCGCTCTCCCATTACCTTTTAATTCTCAATTGTGCAATCCACCATCATCTTTTTCTTTTATAATCCATCATCATCCTTTATGACAAAAAAGAAATCTATACCTACAAAACCCCGAGAGTGTGTATCATGGGTCACATGGTAAAGGCTACAAAGATACACACTCTGTTATTGTGCCTTCCTCTCGGGGTAGACCAAATCTACAAAGAATTAGCCTTTGTCAGATTCAAAAAATATTATCCAGATAGAAATTACTATTTAGATATCATGGAGTCCTACAAACTAGAAGACATGAATGAAGATAGGATAACTCAATCTTAAAGCCACAAAAGAAGAACAACTGGGGAAACAATGGCAAGCATGATCAAAATTCACCTTTGATTGGGTGGGCAATACTCTTACCTTAAGATTTGGAGGTTAAGTGTATCGGCCTTAAGATATTATTCCATGCATGCTTTGCTACCATTACACTATTGTTTCAAAGGTGTAATTTTCGTATCTTAGACGTCTGTTTCTTGGATTCAAAAGAATTTCTATATTTTCTGTAAAGAATAATATGATATAAACAAATCATTGATAATAAATATAACAAATGTTTTCAAAAGAAGGAATGGAGAAATCAAGATTAACTATTAATTTGTTTCATTTAAAAAGGGTACTGAGATCAGAATCGCCAATTACATGTTGATTATAAAGACTGATTTTTACAGTTTGCTGATTGTTATTCAAACACTGGCCTTTCGTGTTTTTTCTCTCATTTCCAGGTTTATATTGTTCATACTTTTATCCAGTTCTTCAGGTACACAATCTTTGCAAATTCAACTAAGATTGACTATTAATACGTTTTCAGCACATGTCAAAATGGATTGTATTTGCATCAATAAGGATTCACAAAGGAAAGGGATTAATTTATATCAGGAAAAACAAAGAATTTTCTATGATTGTCAACTGGCAAGGCTCAGGGCTTAGATGTGACTCCATACTTATTTAACTATCCATGTTCTCATCATGGTTTGGGTGGTTCACACAGGTTACTGATACAAAGTAGTACATGGCAAGCAAGATCGCTTGCCAAGATTTCAGTGGCACCATATATTTCTTCTCTTGGAAGTCAGAGAGACGTTCAAATTTGCTTGATTTAGAATACAAGACATGAATAACTCAACATCAGGCCTCGCGGCTCTTAAATAAAAACATCAAAAACCAGTTAAAACCTAAGTCACATGTTTCGGGTTTGAGTTCGGGTTAGGCAATGATTTGGTTCAGTTCAAGTTTGAATTATTTGATGAGGTTCGCCATTGGGTTCATCCATATATATATATATATATATATATATATATATATATTAAAATGAAATATAGGATAAAATAGTAAGAAATCAACGTCAATAAAAAAAAAATACTATGAATTTGGTCAATGGCCATGAGGTTCTATGAGGTTCGAAAAAAATTCTTAGGTTCGCCGAATTTCGAACCTCAAGGTTGAAGTTTGCCAAACCTTGTGACATAGGTTAAAACATGACACTTTTATCAACATAGCCAGCACACATCAATGCAATAAGCAATGCAGATTACTACTGCTCAATGCATAAGCAGTGCAGATTAGCTAACTACTAATCAATGTAATAAGCAGGGCATATCACCTACATTTCCAAGCTTGAGTGTATCTCAAAATAAGTAATGAGGAACTACATATATCACATAAGTACACAAGATAAACCCAGATATGCAGCAGCTATTAATGATATTTAACTCACCAGTGGTGCATCTCCTCCTCTGTTGCAGTAGAAGCAATTATGAATGCCTGTAATCAATTCAAAATCAGCAGATATGATATAAAATTATAATACACTTTAATCTAAGATAACAATACAAATATTGATAAAAGGCGCTCATTTAAAGACACCCTTTAATTATAATCTCACTTTTCCTATGGGAACCTGTGCTTTCAATTAGTGCACAATTGTTAATTGGGACAGACAATAGAACTGCATTCCTAGCAGAGTAATTCAGGATCTCATATAGCATTTACAAGAACATCCATACATTAGTGTAGTCTACAGATTATAGACTCTCATCAGATAAATTATTACATTGCATTTAAAATAATTGATGCAGAACGCAAATGACTGGTCAGTCCAATCCAGGATTTACAATTGCATAACTGCCCGTGGCACAAATTGCAATCAATAAACAAATAACCTGGACAACTATTATGAACCTGCCGCTAAACAAATGATAGACTATATAGAAGAACAGATATAGAGGACAACCGGGGGAGAGTAATAAATTCATGTCATAAACAACAAATGTGCACATTTAAAGATAAGGATGAGGAAATGATTAGGACAGGTTTCCGTGAAGAACAGTAAAAGATGTATCAAGACGAAACAAAACTCCAATGAACGAGACCAGTAGTGATATTGCCTCTCCATAAATGATTGGCATAAAAAATAAGGACTGAGAGCATACCCATACTTTACCAACAAGAAATAAAAACCAGTAGTGTTTAGCCTAGAATAAGAAACTCACAAAAAATTGCCAAAATATTGGACTTCGCAAGCAAAAAGCATTACAAAAAACTAGATACACAGAAACCAAGAACATGAGAGAACTGCCTCTTCGATGATAAAATGGTGAGAGCATGTCCTTTCATACTAAAAAAGGACATAATCCCTAAGTGCATAAACCCTAGAAGCATTATCCCTAAAACATCTTAATGTACTTTTAAGTCTTTAATATGACAGTAAAGCTTGAATTAGACTAGGTCAAAGAGTGAATTTATTAATATGCCTAAGTCCATAGTCTAAACTTCCATTATGAATTAAATAAATCTAGCATCCTACCTTAATGGTCATTCTAGAAACTACAGCAAGTCTGTCTCTAAATTCTACATGTTTAGCCAAACCAAGATACTTTGCGATATTATTTGCAGCCTGGGCTTGAATAGGGTAATACTTAGCTCAACTTCTCCATCTTGTACAAACTATTGAAGGAAATGACAACAATGTTCCACCAACTCTAGTGCGGGGAGACGTGGGCGCGGGCAGACGCACAAGAGGGACGTGTGGGAGTACCCTCAAATTTTAGGGAAATTTCGGAGGTGCAATGGGACGTCATATATATATATATATATATATATTTCAAGTTCATATTCAAAATTCAAATACATGTCAGAAATGATAAATGATTGTCTCATAACAATCTTGAGTCTCATCACTCATGGACGACCACGGTTCATTTTCAAAATTCAAATACATGTCATAAATGATAAATGATTGTCTCATAACAATCTTGAGTCTCATCACTCATAAACAACCACGCCTACAATGGAAAGAAAAGATATAGAGAAATATGCCAAAGATGAGAGGGGAACAAGTAATATCTGCAGTTAAACCAAGATGGAAAGAAAATATATAGTTGAGTATGCCAAAGATGAGAGGGTTATTGCTTTGCTATAGTACCTGGAAATCATGGAGGAAGAAGAGAATGTGTATACATACTCATATGGTTTGATTTTATCCAAAAACAAGTACCCTATATCTTATTTTAGTTCAAAAAGGTCTTAGTGGAATGTTGTTCCTTGATTATTGTTTATCACGCTAGCTTCTATAAGATACATTACAACATAATGAGTAATTCCTTTTGAAAGGATTTAAAAGTAGATGTAAAAATGTTAGTAGCTTCATCGAAAATTTATTAGATTGAATAAAACAGAGACTAAAAAATCCTATATTGTTTCAGCTCTTGCCAGTTCTCAAAAAAGTCAAGAATCCATTAACATGGAATTCATCATAGGTTTTCCTCAAACGGGAGGGTAAAACACTTTATCATGGCCGAATTATTGACTAAATTTATCAACACTTATGGAAGTGAATATCTTAACTTGTTGGTACCACCTTAACATTTCAGTGTTAGTTATCAACTCTCAAATTAATAGACAAATGAAGATTGTTCACAAATGTCTGGAGGGTTACCTGAGAAACCATGTTGCAGACTGACAAGCTTCATAAGCAAAAATGGCTGCATTACGCAGCCCTCTCCAGGGCAGCAAGAGGCTAGCAGGGCTAACGCAGGCATCTTCAGGGGCAGCGCTGGGGTTTCTAGAGGCAGAAAGTGGTTGAGTCCTATAAATCCTGTTTAAGAGAGTGGATCAGTCAAGTTTTTAGTCTCCAGAATAGCAGGTTAGCTACAGATCTATTTTTCTCTGTCAGGTTAACTAGTAAGGTGCCCATATTTGTTGTATTCAGGAACTACTTAATAATATAGACCCTCCAGCAGCCAGAAGACCGGTTTTCTCGCATTGGGTTTTTCCGGGGACAATTGTCCAGAAAATCTTGTGTGTCACTTTGTTTGTGTGCATGTATCTTTTGCTTAGATCTGAATCGGTGAAAGTCTGTTATGTGTTTACTTCGATGTTAATCTAAATATTCAGCATAAAGTAATATTCAGAAATTTTCACGTGGTATCAGAGCGATAGTAGATTTAGCAAGATCACCAGATGAAGACTGAAGAATCCTTACTGCAGAAAGCCGGACTAGAAGGGACAGTGCAGAAGTAGAGGGATCAGAGCCACGTAGAGGCTAGAGTGATGCAGTCCTACGCAGGCCCATGTACTTACTGCACAGAGAGCGTTGGGACTGTCTGCTCATGCAGAGGCCAGCAAGGGTGATGCAGAACTGAAGCCGTTGTTGATTCAAAGTGTCGGAAGCAGTGTTGCAGAGCTTCAAAAGTTGTTGGTGGAGTTAAATTTCTGAAGCTACAGAATTTAGCCTAAGCACTAGGTGACAAAGAGCGGAAAGAGATCAGCTTCTCAGAGGGTTTCTAGCCAAGGAAATCTGCAGATCGATTAGAGGATCGAGGAGAGCTGATTCGTTTTTTATTTGGCGGACTTCCAAGAGAGGAAGTCAGTTGTTGGAGGGAGCAGAGGGTGCATGTTTCGCCAAGGACCCTAGATCCAAATCTCTAGCATAGAGAGGAGGAGTTCCGACAAATTTGCTGAGCAGATAGCACCTCACAGACTACGTGATCAGGATAGGTTCGACGGTCTATCCAACTTTGCAATCTGGAAGGCCAGAATCCTGGTAGTCATGGAGGCATACGGTCTAAGGGACCATGCAGAAAAAGTCCTGGCCACGCCAACCGATGATGCTCTCCTAGCGAAGCATGAGGAAGCTGCAGCACATGCCAAACGCTTCATAATGAATGGGGTTAAGGATCATATAGTTCCACACATAGCCGACAAGAAAATGGCTCAGGATATGTGGAAAGCCTTAACTGCCCTATATGAGGGAAGATCTGTCCAAAAGAGAATGCTTTTGGAGAACCAAATGCGGTTATTCATGATGGCCAAGGGAGAAGAAATCAAGCCCTTCCTTTTCAGATTACAGGCGATCAGATATCAGTTGTTTGCCATGGGAGCAACGATGGAGGATGATGTGATGGTGAGGACTGTAGTCAATGCAATCACAGAGGACTGGAAAACTTTTATCCAAAGTATCTTGGGCAGAGCAGACCTTCCCAACTAGGACAGTATGTGGGCGATCCTTCGTCAAGAAGCACTCTGTCGATTCACCAAGAGGCAATAAAGCACAAGATCAAGTGAGGTGAAAAAGGAAGAGGAAGAAGAAGCAGCCTTGGCATCAAAGAGGCGGCAAGGGAAGAAGAAGCATGATCTATCCAAGATCAAGTGTTTCCAGTTCGACGAACTAGGACATTTCTCCAGCGATTGTTCTCAGAAGAAGAAGGACAAGGAAGCTTCTACTTCCAAGGCTGTTGTGGCGGACGATGGTTTTGAAGATGACGTAGCCATGAGCGCTCATGAACCATGAAAGTGGGGTGACATAGATCTGTAGAGAAGCTACAGAACAGTGGTGGGATCCTTGAGCAGCTCATCTCTTGGATCACATCTGAGCTACGAGAGCCTTAAGACAGTAGCGGGACAAGGTGGAGCAGTTGGTGCAGAGAATCACGGATGGAGCAGAGGCGAAGCTGATAGCTGAAGGAGCAGCGCAGTGCAAATGCAGCAGCAGCGTAGAAGTAGCAGCGCAGTGCAGATGCAGCAGCAGCGTAGAGGCTGATGTGACTTCAACAGCGCAAAGCAAAGGTGCAACAACGCAGAGGCTTCAGGAGGACAGCACCACAAAGCAACAGCGTAGGGGATTTCAGCGCAGGGGTTGATGTGACTTCAGCAGCGCAAAGGGAGTCTGCTTACACAGTGCAGATTTGTAGTTGTGCATCATCCTCCAGATGACGGCACAAAGCAGTAGCCTATGGAGCTTCAGTAATGAGGATGCAGCCCAACTGACTTGTCTGTCAAAGATTGGGCAGGAGTTTTCAGTCGTTTCTCTCAACAACTGAAGTTGCAATGCAGTAGATGGCAGAACGATGCAACAGATAGAGGGAGTTGCAGTACAAATGTGGCAGTGACGGTGGCAACGTCATGGGCAGCAGTACAGAATAGCAGCAACAGCGCAGTGATGAAGGGCAGCAGGTCCAGCATCAGCGCAGAGACCCACACCAGAGATCAGTGCAGAGCTTTGGGGTGAAGCAACGTTGTACTAGAGCACATTCCTCGCTAAGAGGGAATGTTAAGTTTTCTTGAGTGTGGGGGTAGCATCGAATGTGCTCTAGCTCCCAAAATTTGTGGAGGGACTAGAGTACATGAGATCTCCAAAACCCAGAAAGGGATTTGAGAAATTCTATCCAGTTTGGGAGATAATTAATTAATTAAGATTTTTAATTAAGGACCCTAAGTCTAACTTACGAAAATTAAAATTAAAGGTAATTAATTAAAACATGTGATGGAAATGACTCAAGTCACACGGATCAAGCTTTCTTTTAATCTGAGCCATTGATTCAAGGTTAGATCATGGTCGTTGGTTTCCCAACGAGAAAGTATAAAGGAAAGGCTTGGGGTCAGTTGGAGAACACACACACGGAGGCAAAGCACTGAGACTAACTAGAATTCTAGGGCGGGTTTGCTAAGAATTTCCATAAGTGTTTCAGCTGCAGCAAGGGGTAGTAATGGCTAAGTGGATGATCTGATCCTAGTGCCAAGAATCAACAAGAGGCAGAGAGGCAGCAACCAGGAGTAACGCAGAGAAGCAAGGGCAGTAGTAGTAGGGGCAGCAGCAACAACTGCGCAGCGTTGAGCCAGCAGGAGGCCCCCAAGGTTATGCAAAGGCCATCCAGGGCAGCGTAGGGGCTGCGTCACCTAGTCTGGGGTTACGCAGCCCTCTCTAGGCCAGCACGGCGGCACGCAGAGGCTAGCAAGGCTGACGCAGGCAGCTTCGGGGGCAGCGCTGGGGTTTATAAAGGCAGAAAGTGGTTGAGTCCTGTAAATCCCATTTGAGGGTGTGGATCAGTCAAGTTTTCAGTCTCCAGAAAAGCAGGTTAGTTGCAGACCTCTGTCGGGTTAACCAATAAGGTGCCTAGATTTGTTGTATTCAAGAACTACTTAATAATATAAACCCTCCAGCAGCGAGAAGACCGATTTTCCCGCATTGGGTTTTTCCGGGGACAGTTGTCCAAAAAATCTTGTGTCGCTTTCTCTATGTGCATGTATCTTTTGCTTAGATCTCAATCGGTGAAAGTTTGTTATGTGTTTACTTCGATGTTAATCTGAATATTCGACATTAATAACTTGATTAAGTAGGAGCAGTATAACCAGATCTAACAGTAGGGTTTCTGCATAAAGTAATATTAAGAAATTTTCACAATATGATGGCATGGATACCATGGTTGAGAAAAATATGGAAATCATTTCACAAGAGTCTCCACATATTTTATTTAGTTAAGAAAATCATTGTTGATAAGTGCAACAATTTCAACACTCCATTGCACAATTTAACACATGACCTGAACCTGAGATTTTATGATGAAGAGCTTATTGCTCAAAGCAATGGGAAGAGGAAGGTGCCCTATAAGGATAGAGGGGTGGCTAATAGGGTGAAAAAATCCCTTATGAAAATGTTTCCAACTCATCTACACATGGAGGTGAAGGAAGAATTTTCCAGTTTTGCTACAGGAATAGATGATTATTCAGATATATCAACTTTGGAGGAGAGAAGCACCATGAATCTAGTTAGGTGGTGGATTTTTCATGGAAAAAATGTACATTTGCAAAACTAAGCCATTCATGTTCTTTCACAAGTGGCAAGCTCTTCATCAGCGGAAAGGAATTTAAGCATCTATGGCTTTATTCATTCTATGAAGAGCGATAGGTTGGGCTCACAGAAGGCAAAGGATTTGGTTTATGTGCACTCCAACCTTCGCCTTACATCTCGTAGGAGTCCATAATATAGCAGTGGTCCTTCTAAAGAATGGGATGTGGATCCAAAAGCTCCTAATTTGGATCTCTCTCTTGTTGCCCTAAATATTGATGACCAGGAGCCTAGAAGTGGAATTGGCCAGTCATCTTCTTCAGCTCCAACATCCACTGTTGAGCATGCTCCTATTTTTGACAAGGATTGATGAGGAGGATGAAGATTGAAGACTTTTAGTTTTTAGTTAGTACTTGCAACCTCATAGTCTTTATTGTACTTGCATCCTCATATATATAATAAAGGCTGATTTTGGATATATATTTAGAATAAACCTCATTTATCAAGGCTATTTTTGGATATTGTTGCTTTCATTATGTGATCATTCATGAGTAGTATGTTTCGTCATCATGTGAAATGTATAATTGATAGAGTTATAGTTTATGCATTGACATTGGAAAATTTAATAATAATGCAATAATGTATCATGTATGCTTTATGATTGCACATAACATTTCTTAATGTCCTAACATACATATATATATATATATATATATATATATATATCGCGTTTCCCCGTTTCCAAAATTTGGGAGGGTCATGTTTCATACCCGTATCCGTTTCCATGTATCGTGCAACTTAGAGAAAGGTCTAATTCAGACTTTTTACCAGGTAAACCTGTGCAGTTGATGAAAGTCATTTTCCCCCATCAACAGAACCCCAGACCAATCACATCATACACATTATAAAGCAATTTTGACAGAAAAATAAATTATTGTACCTTCTATTGTTACTCTGTATTGATGCTCCTTGGAAGAAATTATTTTAATGTGCAGATTTCAAACGCATAGTTTGGTCCAAACAATATGATCAACTACATATGCACTATGTGTTAATATGTAAACCACCTGGTAGTAGCCATGTGGGACCTTGGAAAGAACATAAGATGCTAATTAGGCACACCACATGTAAATGTCATTGAAAGAAACTAAATTGTTCTCATAATGTTCATTGCACACTTTAAAGTATTATTTTGTGGATTCTGCAAAATATGGATAAATTAAAGAACTGAATTTTCAAACCTAAATGGCATTGTAATGACTATTAATATACTAGTAAAGAAATGACATGTTTTCATAAGACTGTACTGAACTGATATTTGGTGCCTATTACAAACTCTAAACTCCGTCATCTATTAAATTAAATTCACCCCTTCAATTTTGGCTTTTCTATACTGTAAGAAATTTTTGTAAAGCAGGGAATCTGTCGTACAGGAACATAATGCTATGGCAGAAGAGAAAATTGGAATAGCCTTGTTCTAAAAAGTTAGCAATCTACAACGTGTAGAAAAGGATTACTAGAAGATAATTCCATACCAGAGGAATTATGTGGGATCACCAATCACGGGCATGGATTGACTGAAGGGTCTAACAAGGCTCATTACCTCTCAGCTCCTGACAGAGATGTGCATATGGAGCTATGCAAGAAAATACCACATACCGATCTATTTAAGATAAATTTAGATGAAAAATGTTCTACATGGAAAGACTGGTATTGGCATGATGAAAATCGTTTCTTCTGGTACAACATTAAAAGACTGTATGAAAAGATTTGGGAGAACACGCAAATATCAGGGAGGATCCAACCAAGATAAATGGGGAATTCAAGATAGTGGAATATAACACTTCAAACTAAGAATATTCAGATGGATGATCATCGATAATTAATTTAGTCTGGCATTTAAGGCCAGGGTGCACTCGCTTGGGGTGTCCACTGTCCAATGAGCTGTGTTGTTTGTCCAAAAAAGGAGACAGTGAAGCATACATTTTAGAACTGCATATCTGCCACTAGATATCAGCCAAAAACTCTCTTGGATGTGAACCCACTCCAGTAGAAAGACAGTGCTAAGAGACACATGGTAGATAGAACAAAAGGCAGAGAGACCTAGAAAACCATCCTTCTTGTAGGGCATTTCTTTATGTGGAAAAGGACTTGTAGAAAAACCTTCAATGAGGGTTCTTTCCCACTGCATTTGGGACTGATGAAGTTTAAACAAGATTTAGCGCAGACAATATAGAGCTTTCTAAGAAAGAATCAAAACAGACTAGTCACTGTAGGGAGCTAGGACTGAGCCGACTGACATGTTGGCCCGGCTTGCCTGTGTTGGATAGGAGACCAAATAAAAAGTAATACAAGATATTATCCTGTTATTCTGCAATGCAATATAAAAGACACTAATATAGAAAAAAGGAATCTACATCTTGGATTAGTACAAAAGCATCTAAAAGTAGATATTATATGAAGTCAAATAGAAATCATTACTAAACTCTATAACACATTAATTTTCACACACCTAAGAGAACCTTGAAACTGGAAGGCAGAGTAGTAAAGAGATAGATGGAAAGAACGAACAAAGAAAGGTGGTATAGCTAACATGAACATTTTTCATTTTAGGACTTTTCTTATTTTTTATTTTTTCCTATTCTGCCACTTCAATGTAGTACTCACAGAACGGTCAAATTCCAGCATGAAGCATCTCTTGACATCCTCCTTTGTAGGCTTGCAACCACAACGGTCTCTCCTTGAAGTCAAATCACTGAACTTTGAGTAAGTGTAGTGCAATACTGCAGCTTCTTCCAATTTGATCTCACTGCAAAGCAGAACATTATTTACAAAGTGATCTTGTAATGGTATTACAGCTTTCAAATAAGAGGTAATGAATGGCTACAACTTGCAACATATCTGCTATCCACTCCATAAAACCATGTTAGAAGCGACTATCAGACTCAAGTGCAGTTGAACCTTCATTTTTCAGTTTCTAACTTAATATTCATCCCATATAGTGTGAGTGGAAAGCCCAAGGCCAAGGCTTTCGCTGGCCAGGGGATAAGGACAGAACTCCACCTAAGGACAAGGGACTGTAATTTTAAATTTACAAGTGACAGATGTGACCAAAGGGCTGATTAAGTATGCACATCAAAATGGATTGGAAGTAACAAGTAGGAAATAGTTACCACAGACTCACAGGATCATTGAATACTGGAACAAGTTAATTACCATGTGAAATTGTAGAATACGATTTTTTAGAAATCACAACTCAGTTTTTTACTAGTAAATGTAGGTTAAGAAAGAGCCTGGAGAAAAGTAATGAAAATGGTCATAGAGAAGACAAGCAAAATGGCATTGCATACCATGAACTCACTTATCTACAGAGACTCGGATGGTTAAGGCAAAGGTTGGGATTAAAATAGTTTCATATATTAAATCCATTCTAAAAATGCTACTTGAGGGAGAAAACTCTAAGGGTTGTTAAGGACAAACTAACTCATTTCTTCAGAATACAAGGTCTGTACACCCCAAAACAATGGTTTCCAAAGCATAGAAAGCTTCCTATAGGCTATAAGCCAGTTACTGTACTTCACCGATCCAAGAATTACCCTCTCTATCACCCTAAACATTACAGTTCTGCATTAATATAGACCCACTTGAAGTTTTACCTGAAAAAACTTAAAATGTACTGCTTGAACGCCTCACACATTATAACAAAGCTGAGAAAGACATCTTTATAAGTTTTGCAAAAATTAAATGCATGAAAAAACACCAAAATAAAAGTGATGCAGTAAACACTAATCTATCTAAACAAGAAAGATGTTGGTTTCTAGCATACTTTGGTGATTTCATGTAATTATGCCAACGATGTGCACCATTTGGGCGAAGGTGATCTTGAACTCGTGCAGCAGCTTTTCCATTACCGTACGTTAAAAAGTAATTTGGATTCCCTCGAGTTGCCTCCTTATATAACCCAAAATATGTCTCCTTTGTAACATGATCATAATTCTTCTTAAACATTGATACCTACATCATGAGCCAAAAAAAAAATTATGCAGATGAAATCAACTATAATAAAAAAACAAACTCCTGCAAATTGAAGACACTACTCATAGCTTCATTAATACCATGAATCTAAACAAGACTAAAAGTGAAAAGTAAAACAGAGAAATTGAAAAAGTAAGGTAAATGAACCTGCAATAAAGTTTTTATTGGTTTTAACAAGGTGTCATCCAAAATACAGGACCCAAACAGACATGTCATGGATTGCAACCTATCATTTAGATGAGTTGTCAAGACATTATGCATTCCCCAAGCTCAATACTCTAGGGCAAGAAGATTAGCAATCAAAAAATGAAACGGTATATGTTCAGCACCTACCTACATGCAACAGTTAATGAGCAGGCAGAAATAAGTAGAGAATCACTAATTATTTCTTCACTTAATAGAATCGGTTCTATTGTTGGCAATTCTTCACAAAGTATTTTAGATTGTTAAATGAAATACTCATTCTGGATTTTTGATCCCCACGTTCACCTTCTGCTTTAATTGGCATTCTTTCACTATTTTCTTCCTTGTGCACAGTGCACACCGTCCTTCATACAGTATGACATTCACTCATGTTTAGTACCTAATCAGGTGGGAGCTTTAATCAAACTCATCTTGCAGGTCCCTTAACCTAAAGTACAGTAATGCTTCTTACTTTCAAACTAAATATGCACCATATTATACAAGATCAAGTCTCACCCTCTGCTTCTGCACAATCCTAGTCCTCTGAAGCCAGGCCATGTTTTTTTCCCTTGGTACACATTATAAGTCATCTGCTCATAGTTCTGTTACTTCTATAAAGATGCCCTGAACCACAGTTGGAAGAATTGACCAAAAAGAATGTGATAATTCTTGTAATGCAGCCTCTTACAAAAACCATCTTTCCAACACCTGCTAAACAAAGATATATAGATTTCAAGATTTATTGCTTGCTCACCAAGAGTATGCTGAACGGATCTGCTACTTGTCGGAAATGTAACTAATTTTGGTCTTCATAATTGTTGTTGTACTCATTTCAATATGTATCTTATGTAACAAACAAAAGAAGAAAAGAAAAAAGTTATTATTTTAAAGCATGGGTTTCATGCTCCTTATTGATTGTCTTCTAGGTAATAGCATGTTCTTCATGCCTCTAGAGTTTGTTAGGTCATAGAATATATTGTCATGAGTCAAGAGTGTCAACATCATGCTTATAAGACCCCTCCGGGCAATATATATATATATATTGTAAAAGAATTTATTTTGAGTCTAGAAAGTCTTGGAAACCTTCGGAGTACAAGTCGACCCTTGCAGCTTCAAGTCAGCCTAAAGGAGGGAATTCGACCCCTTGGAAAGGCTATATAAAGGAGCAGATTCGACCTCATTTTCTACTTACACAAAAGTTCGATCTATAGCTAGGAAGCAAGAAAACAAGAAGAGTGAAGGTCTAGAAGAAGAAAAGAAGGAAGTAAACTTGTTTTTCGCCTCTATCTCTCTCACACATGTGAAGAATTAGGGTTTCTGCAACTTCCAGGAAGGCCAAAACTGCAAGTTCGAGTTACAGTAGGACAAGTTGCAGTATCAAGTTGTTGGAAGAGGAAATACTTTGTTTTTGACATCGTTGACCTTGGGTAGATCTGTCTTCCTCGAAGAAGGATACCATGAAGAAATTGAATTAGGGTTTTTGTAGCAGCTACAAGGCCGAAATTGCAGGAAAAATTTGCAGGGTTGCTATTGTTGTCGAAGTTGCAAATTGATGCAGGATTGAGTTGTGGTGATCTGATTCTATTGGGAGGGCTGACTTGTTACATGGAGGAGGACTTGGTCTAGGGTTTGGGTCTTTGTTGTCACATTTGAGGCAGATTCTATAAGAATAGAAGAGTTTTTGTGGGTTTTCCCCTTGGAGGGGTTTTGCCCTGGCTTGGAGCCTAATATCTGTGTCCATTGTCTTTATTGTTTTGATCTTGATATTTGTTTGATGAAAGGATCTAATAACGAAACACAAGATAAATAAGATTCACAAGCAAGTATTAAGGAACAAGGAAAATTTGAATTAGTTGCCACATTGCATTTTCCAACATGGTATCAGAGCTAAGGTGTACAACAAGGCAGTTACAAGAATCATCTTGTGGAAACGGGAAGGGTTTCCCATGGGGAATCACGGGGAATCACTTGCACAAGACTACCTCAAGCCCTCATCAAAGGAAAGCTTGAAGAGAAATATAACAAGAAGGTTGTTGATCTCTCTTGGAAGGAGGTTTATGCAAAGGATAATTGAAAGACATATATCATCACTCTTGGAAGTAGTTGTTGAAGGTATCCTAGAAGACATCTTTTTAGGACATCATTGAAGTCTCTTTGAAGATCTTGAAAGCCTCATGATAGTTGGAGACATCATCAGAAAAGGGAATACTCTTGGTTGACAAGTAAGCATCATATTTTTATTCTATGTACGAATCTACAGGTCTTATGGGTTCTATCTGCAAGGAAAGCAATAAGCTCATTGGCTCAGCAAATTTCCAAGCATGGAAGAAAAGGATTGACCTGGCACTTATAGAACATGAAGTAATGGAATATGTTCTTGGGGAAATCACTAAACCTAGCAAAGACAAGACTCAAGAGCTAGCAAAATACAAGAAAGAGGAAATAAGGGCACAAAGGATCATTGTAGAATCCATTAAGAATCATCTTGTTCCATTTCTTGCTAACTTGAAGACTTCAAAGGCTATGTGTGACAAGCTAGTGAATTCGTACTCTATAAGTACATCAGGATAGAAGATGTCTTTTAGGAATAAGCTATATAAAATGAAGAAGTCGAAGGATGAGGACATGGCCTCCTTTCTTATGAAGATTTCTCAAATAAGAGAACAGTTGCAGGGGCTTGAGGAGACAATTTCTGATTCTTAAATGTGTAGGAATTTACAGGGTAAGTTCCGTAGATCAAAAACCAAAGGTCGTCGCTCACAAACAAATCACAAATCAGTACACCAGTGTTATCACGTGCTTAAAACCCTCGAAGAGGGAAACAGTCCACGGCCTGAGCCAATGCGGCCACTTCAGGCAATTTATTAATATAAAAAGAAAAGTTACATATGTTTATCTCATTAACGGTTACCGGACAAATGACCCTCCATGCTCTTTAAATAGAGATCATGGACCAATCGGGTGTTAAGCCACGGATCAAGTGTCGTTAATACCGAGGAGAGAGTGAATCATCGGATCACTACAAATCGTGACCGTCGGATTGTAAGTTACAAATGTACATAGTAAAGAAACACACTTTACCTAACTCTACACTAGACTAAGTTATTCTTAACTATTTCCTATGTGTCGGAATATCCTAACATCCCCCCTTAAGAACAACTTGGGATAGGATTGAAGGATTTACAAAGGTGACACAAAAGGAGCCTATTTCCTATGTGTCAAAATATCCTAACATCCCCCTTTAAGAACAAATTGGGATAGGATTGAAGGATTTACAAAGGTGACACAATAGGAGAAGGAAGGAGGCATTAGAGCCTATCCCCCCTTAATGATAACTTTCCTGAACTCCAAGCATGGATCGAAGTTTGGTAAACTTCGCTTCTGTGAGAGCCTTTGTAAAGATATCAGCTACCTGATCATTGGTTGGACAATACTGCACTTCAAGAACACAATCATGAATGAGCTTTCTGATGAAGTGTATGTGGAGCTCAAAGTGTTTCATATGCTGATGCTGAAATGGATCTTTACATAGCTAAATGGCACTCTGATTATCACACCAAAGTGTAGTTGGATGCTGCTGATGAAGACCAAATTCAGACAGGTCCGACGAAGCCACATGGCTTCCTTGCTGGCTTCAACTGCACCACGATACTCTGCTTCTGCTGAAGAAAGAGAGATGGCACTTTGTTTCTTACAAGACCATGTAATAGGTCCTGAACCAAGAGTGAATACATATCCTACAGTAGACTTTCGATCATCAGGGTCACCAGCCCAATTAGAATCAGTGAAACCAATCAACAATGGAGATGCTCCTGCCCTGTAATGAATCCCGAACTGAACTATACCTCGAATATATCAAAGTATTCTTTTAGCAGCTTTCCAGTGACTTTCATGAGGTTGGTGCATAAACCGAGCGACAAGACCAACGGCAAAGGAAAGGTCAGGACGAGTATGGGTTAGATACAGAAGTTTACCAACAAGTTGACAGTATAAGGTAGCATCAACTTTAGGGGTAGTACAAGTGATTGAAAGCTTGACTCCAGACTGAAAGGGAGAAGGGGTTGGCTTACAGTCTTCCATGTGAAAGTGGTGTAGAAGATCACAGGCATACTTGGACTGAGAGAGGGTAATACCTTCTTTGGATTGCAGGACTTGAAGACCAAGGATATAATGTAAGTGTACTAACTCTGTCATTTCAAACTTCTTTTTGAGGCTAGACTTCACATGGTTTATATGGTTGGGATCACTACCAGTATGGATAAGATCATCAACATAAAGAACAAGGATGGTGAAGGTCTTACCCACTTTTTTGGTGTAGACAGTGTTGTCCGAATGACACCTAGAAAAGCCATTATCTAATAGAAATCTATCCATTTTGGCATACCAAGCCCAAGGAGCTTGTTTGAGACCATAGAGAGACTTGCTAAGGCGACAAACAAGGCTGGAGTCGTTTTGGATAAAGCTAGGGGGTTGTTCCATGTAGATTTCTTCATGCAAATCTCCATGTAAGAAGGCGGATTTAACATCCATCTGATGGACTTCCCATTTAAAGGAGGCTGCAAGGGAAAGAACAAGGCGGATAGAATTCATTTTGGCAACAAGGGAGAAGGTTTCAGTATATTCAATGCCTTCAACTTGTGAAAATCCTTTAGCGACAAGACGAGCTTTATGTCTATCCACTTTTCCATCTGGTCCAAACTTGGTTTTGTAAACCCATCTGTATCTGACAAGTTTTCTTCCTTTTGGAAGAGGAACAAGATCCCAACTATCATTTGCCAATAAGGAACGATATTCTTCATTCATAGCTTCATCCCAATCTGGATGACCAGAGGCTTCTTCAAAGGTTTCTGGATTAGGATTTTCTGGAACTTGAGCCAATAAGGAAGAGGCGCTTTCAAACTGAGAACGTGTACGTCGTCGATCGGCAGGGTCACCTGCAAGAGAACATGTTGCATCTCGAGTAGAGCGGACCCATCTTGAAAGTTGTGGAGTAAAAGGAGTAATTTCAAGAGGTGGAGGAGGATTGTCATCCTCGTTGTCATCATCTGAACTATAAGGAATGCTATTAAAAATAGAAGAGAGAGAGAGAGGTGGCACATATGCCGAATCAGGCTCGTAGGCCAAAGGTGGCACACCTGCCGAACTAGGCTCGCAGGCTGATATTTTTTCATCAAATTTTACATCTCTTCTAATGATTAAATTTTTGGATTTTGGTTCAAGAAGTCTATATCCTTTGACATCTTCAGAATATCCAACAAAAATGCATTTTTCACTCTTAGGTTCTAAAGCTTTATGTTTCGCATCTGGAATATGGGCCCAAGCATCACTTCCAAAAACACAAAAGTGACTTACATCTGGTTTGATTGAGCTCCAAGCTTCTTCTGGAGTTATATTCTTTAAAACCTTAGTAGGAGTGTGGTTTACTATGTAATTTTCGCAGTTAATTGCTTCTGCCCAAAAATTGAGACTAAGTCCTTTAGATTGAAGCATACAATTAGCCATTTCTTTTAAGGTGCGATTCTTCCTTTCAACTACACCATTTTGTTGTGGAGTATATGGAACGGTATGTCGGAATTGAATGCCATGATCAGTGCGGAAGTGATAAATTTGTTGTTAACATATTCTCCTCCATTGTCTGATCTTAACTTAAGAATTGAATAACTAGATTGTTTCTCAACAAAGGCCTTAAAGGCCAAGAACATGTTAAAAACTTCACTCTTGAGTTTTAAGAAGTATACCCAAGTGCGTCTGGAAAAATCATCAATGAAAGTTAAGAAGTACTTGCAACCAGAGAAAGAAACAATAGGAAGTGGACCACATAAATCACTGTGCACAAGCTGCAAAGGGGCTGAAGTGTGCCAAGAGGTCGTTTGTCAAAACTATCCCGATGATGTTTTCCAAGTATACATCCGAAAGGATACCATCTCGGCAAGATACCATAGGAAGACCCGTCACCATATTTTCCTTACATAGAGTTTGAAGAGAGCGATAGTTTAAGTGACCAAATCGCTTATGCCAAAGTTTGCTCACTTCATCATTATGAGCAACAAAAACAAAGGGAAGACATGATGACCCAAAGTTGTCAAACTTATACAACCTTGTGGAATCATCAGTGATGCCAGTAGCTAAAATATGTCTACGATCTTTGAGGTCCTTGATTACAACATCATGAGGTGAGAATTCTACTATTTTCCCTTCACCTGAATGAGTTATCTGATAAACAGAGAGAAGGTTGCATGACAAGGTAGGAACACATAGTACATCATTAAACTGACCATTATCTAGATGAATGGTTCCAGATCCTACAACACTAAGAGACCTATCATCACCAACATAAATATATTTGGTGTTACAATCATTTAAAGAAGAAAACATGGCTGTTTTTTGGCCATGTGGTAAGAAGCTCCAGAATCAATGAGCCACTCATGAGAATGAGAAGAAGAAGATACATTTAATGCATAAACAGATCTTGATGCTTGACAACCACAAGAAGAAAGTGTCACTCCTGAAGATGAAAGTGAAGAGTGCTCCAAATTGATGTTGTGCTTCTTCATTGCTGCTTCTAAGGCTTCCATCTTCTTAAAACATTTGGACTCTATATGGCCATCACGATTACAAAAGTTACAATGTCTATCTGTCTTCTTCCATTTGTTTTTATTTGCCTTATCATTTTGGTAAGTTCCTTTTTCAGTTTGCAGCTGAAATTGCTTAGGACCCTTATTTGGTTTCGGACCATACTTTTTAGGATACTGCTTCTTGGGATTCTTTTGATATGATTGTTGTTGGGCTACTAAGGCTTTCTTAGAAGCATTTCCAGAAGTGATAAGACCAAGGTGTAAGAGTTTTTCCTGTTCTCTTATCAAAGAATCACAAAAGGCATCAAAAGAGGGGTTCTTGTAGGTGGTTCCTGACGAAATAATGGCTTCTCTAGTGGAATGGAAGGTGGAAACAAATACAGAGTATGCAGGGCCAAGCTTAGCAAGAATGCAATAAATGAGGCTACCATCTTCCTTTTTGACCTTGCAACCTTCTAAAAGAAGTCTAAGGGTCTTGAATTTGGACAAAAAATCTTCAATAGAGGAGAAATTATTGGGGTCCAAAGTAAGCAACTCATTTTCAAGTTGGTGGGCTTTGATTTGATTTTGAATACCAAAGACAGTATTGAGCTTTTCCAGGGCTTCATGAGGGGTGTCAATGTCAAGGATATGAAATTGAAGATCTTGAGCAATGGACATTCCTATCAACTCTCATGCTTTTTCCCATTTAGCAACTTTATCATCATCGAAAGGTTTAGTTTCTTGTCCTATGGCTATTCTATAAAGCCCTTTACTTCTAAGTATATCTACCATGTGAGGTAGCCATTGGAAATAATTGGTGTTGTTAAGAATAATCGGGCATGCACTTTCCATTTTTTTTTTAAATGAAGTTGAAACTAACTACTCCAACGGAAAGATCTCGAAAAATTAGGTTGATTCCAAAAAAACGGCTCGAAAAACAGCTTCCGGATGAAGAAGTTATGCCTTTTTGAAAAAATTGAGTTGTAGATGCCGAATAGTTACGGAAACGGTATGAAATTTGATGATGAAGTTCGACTTTAAAAAAAAAACCTGCCCCTTTAACAAAAAACTTTTTACATAAGAAGCTTGAGAAAGAGACTTGAACCCAAGACCTCTATTCAGATAAACTAACTTCTCACCAAGTGAGATAGTAAAAGGATTATGTAATTGTTTGAAAGGAGAAAGGGACTTTTATTTCTTTTTTTAGTCTTCGGTGTGCGTGCCTTGTCCTACAACTATCTATTAGATTTTCGATTAACCTTACCGACAACTATCTATTTTTTCACTATTTCTGATTTCCCGAGATCGCACAAAGATGTGGGGAAATAGCATACGTAGCAAAAAAAATCCCTTCATGTTGTTTCTGATTTGCCGAGATCGCACACAGTGCAAAGCAAAGAGCATAAACAAAGAAGAGGGTATAGATCCAGCAAATAAATAAAACCTAAAACCGAAATAAACAGAGAGAACCAAAATAAGCAGAACTATTAACAAATATATCTGCAAAACAGATACTTTATACCTCCAGATCTAAACTGACATAACTTGGGCAACTGGAAACCTTTTCGCATGAAACGAAAGGCGTTCCTCACTATAACAGACGCTCCGGACACAACAGAGCAGTTCTCCAAGCTCGAAAATGTTCAGAAATAGTAGATCTAGAAAACGGCAGTCGCAAGTAGTCAAACCAACTTCGGATTTTGATCAACAACAGATGCGGCCTTCAAAATAGCTCTGATATCATGTAGGAATTTACAGGGTAAGTTCTGTAGATCAAAAACCAAAGGTCACCGCTCACAAACAGATCACAAATCAGTACACCAGTATTATCGCATGGTTAAAACCCTCGAAGAGGGAAACAGTCCACATCCTCAGCCAATGCGGCCACTTCAAGCAATTTATTAATATAAAAAGAAAAGTTACACATGTTTCTCTCATAAATGGCTACCGGACAAATGACCCTCCATGCTCTTTAAATATAGATCATGGACCAATCGAGTGTTAAGCCACGGATCAAGTGTCGTAAATACCGAGAGAGTGAACCATCGGATCACTACAAATCGTGACCGTCGGATTATAAGTTACAAATGTACATGGTAAAGAAACACATGGTATTGTAGGAATTTACAGGGTAAGTTATGTAGATCAAAAACCAAAGGTCACCGCTCACAAACAGATCACAAATCAATACACCAGTATTATCACGTGGTTAAAACCCTCGAAGAAGGAAGCAGTCCACGGCCTAAGCCAACGCGGCCACTTTAGGCAATTTATTAATATAAAAAGAAAAGTTACATATGTTTCTCTCATAAACGGTTACCAGACAAATGACCCTCCATGCTCTTTAAATAGAGATCATGGACCAATTGGGTGTTAAGCCACGAAACAAGTGTCGTTAATACCGAGGAGAGAGTGAACCATCAGATCACTACAACTCATGACCGTCGGATTATAAGTTACAAATGTACATAGTAAATAAACACACTTTACCTAACTCTACACTAGACTAAGTTATTCTTAACTATTTCCTATGCGTCGGAATATCCTAACAAAATGACCATATGTGTACGAAATGCTTTGCCACCATAATGGAGCATTTTTGCAACAAGCATCTACTCTAAGAAAGACTGAACTCTTTTTGATGAGTTGTGGACTCAATGAATCCTGGAAGAGACTAGGATCAAGGCAAAGGATGATATCGAATCAAATGAGCAGTCTCAAGCCTTCATTGCAAGGACCAAGAAGTTAAAGAAGGAAAAGTTTGGGAAGTCCAAGAAGAAGCAAGACATGTCCAAGATTCAATACTTTAGATGCAATGAATTTGGAAACTTTAAGAGAGGTTATCCAAACAAGCATAACAACAAAAGAAAGGAAAGAAGTGAAGCTCACACAGTCGAGGAGATAAGAGAACCTGAGAAGATGTCAAAGAACATTACTATTAAAGAAGGCATCCTCCCCGTCAGGTTCTTTATGAATTGGTCTTTCCTTTAGAATAGCAAGCATTGTTGTTTTCTTTAAAAGAATTATGGTTTTTTAAATGCATAGCATCATAGATTAAAGCAGGTGATAGTAGCATATTTAGAAGTCTACTTGATTGAGTTACATTGTAGGAATCATCTAGTCTTTCAAGAATGAGAAGCTTGGGACCATGTTGCATAATGTTCATCCATACATTGTCTAACATTATGTTAGAGATAGTAATTTTGCTAAGGTGGATCATCATGATCCTATGAGAACCATCATTATAAAAGGTTCTTGGAAGAAGCATTATGACAAGGTTAGTATACATATACTCTTGAAGGACGAAGGCATGAAGTTGGTCATGTTGCAAATTCATTTTAGGGCACATAGCTAGATGATTGAACAAAAGCATAGCATTGCATATTTAAAGTAACTCTTGGGTAAGATTCATGCATTAAGAATCCTGTAAAAGAAGTTGGTCATGAAATATGCTTAGTATGGTTATATGATGCTTAAAAGAATAACTTAACTTACTCTAGAATGAATAAAGGATCAAGACTTTCTTGCTAGATTAGATAATAGTGATCAACATCTAGTTTAGTCTCTAGAAGAAAATTTTAACTTGGTAACCAAGTTCGATCCTTGGGAACTCTGATGCATGAAGGAAGGTTTGTGTGAAGATGGACCATGAAGAAGTTTATGCCTTGATGAGAAAGCCACCACGATGAGGTACGTCTAATATTTTTGTTATTGGTTATCTTGTTAACATATTGTCTTGCTACCTCAGAGGGTATTGCAGGAAAATATGATAAAAGTTGAGGCAAGCTCAACATATGATTTTAGCAATCATGAAGTCAAAGATGTTTTCATCTTGGAATTAAAAGATAGCAGTGTGAGAAGATAACATGAAGGTCAAGTTAGTACAATAACAAGGAGATCACTTTCATGAGGAAGCTATGATCAACTTGAAGATTGGAAAGGCTCAATATAATGCATATATTGTTGATGACGAGATGAAAGTGATGTGCAAGATTGATGACGTGGATCTTGTCACAAAATTGAAGAAAGAAGATGGCCATGATACCACAGAAGGAAGCAAGCTTGATATATTGAAATGCGAAGGAAAGAGGAAGCCATGTAGCTGTAAAAAAACAGGTAGTTGATACTTTTATGGAGACAAGCTATAAGGCTTCTAGTGTTGACTTCCCAAATAGAAAGAAGTTTGAAATCTCATCTAGATTTGAGAGGGAGTAAAGGAGTCTCCTTGAATAGAGCAAGGATTTATTCCTTAGTCAAGAAGGAATAGGGATATCCTCTCCGGTTGAGAGGGAGTGAAGTTGGACATCACATGTGCATTCTCTTACTCATGTGTCAAGCACTTGACCAAGACTAACAACCATAAGTCTAAGTGAAGGCCTGGGAGAGAGAATGGTGGAGGATTGGATAAGCATTTGTAGTTTCCTTGAGGATAAAGCATCCAAGAAAGGAAAGGCACTGACACTCTTTAAGGGTGGTACAGGCATCCAAGATAAGAGTGGTCGAAGAGGACCGATATTCTTTGAGGATTAGAAGTTAAAAATCCAAGATAAGAATAGTCATAAAAGGACATACCTTGTGAACATTCGGATGGAGTATGTGCCTTGTAGAGGTAGTATAGTATCACACGTAAAGCCTCCCAACATAATCCTCTTAAATGAAGTTGAACTTTTCTAGTTAGGCCTCAAAGACAATGTTGGTCATAATGTTGATCCTTATAGTTGGCTTATCAATCTGACTCTTCTTATGAGAACTCTTCAGTGTGAGAATGATGTTGTATTGGTTGTACAATTATGAATACCTCTCTAATTAAGAGGGAGTGTCGAAAATGTAACTAGTTCCGGTCTTCATAATTGTTGTTGTACTCATTTCAATATGTATTTTATGTAACAAACAAAAGAAGAAAAGAAAAAGTTATTATTTTAAAGCATGGGTTTCATGCTCCTTATTGATGGTCTTCTACGTAAAAGCATGTTCTTCCTGCTTCTAGGGTTTGTTAGGTCATAGGGTATATTGTCATGGCTCAACAATGTCAACATCATGTTTATAAGACTCTTCAAGGAAATATATATATATTACATGCTTCTAGGGTTTGTTAGGTCATAGGGTATATTGTCATGGCTCAACAGTGTCAACATCATGTTTATAAGACTCTTCAAGGAAATATATATATATATATTGTAAAAGAATTTATCTTGAGTCTAGAAAGTCCTGGAAACCTCCAAACTACAAGTCGGCCCCAGCAACTTCACGTCAGACTAAAGGAGGGAGTTTGACTCCCTTCAAAAGGCTATATAAAGGAGCAGACTTGACGTCATTTGGTACTTACTCACAAACAAGTTCGAACTCAAGAAAGGAAGTTCGATCTATATCTAGGAAGCAAGAAGACAAGAAGGGTGAAGGTCTAGAAGAAGAAAAGAAGGAAGAAAACTTGTCTTTGGGCTGGAAGAGGAAATACTTTGTTTTTTACTCCGTTGACCTTGGGAATATATGTCTTGTTCAAAGAAGGATATCTTCAAGAAACTGAATTAGGGTGTTTGTAGCAGCTACAGGGTCGAAGTTGCAAGGTCAAAGTTGTGGTCGAAGTTGTAGATTAATGCAGGATTGAGTTGTGGTGATTTGATTCTATTGGAAGGGTAGACTTGGTACTTGATGGAGGACTTGGTCTAGGGTTTGGGTCTTTGTTGTCTCATTTGAAGCAGATTATATAAGAAGAGAAAAAAAAATCTAAGTTTTCCCCTTGGAGGGGTTTTGCCCTGGCTTGGAGCCTAATATTTGTGTCCATTGTCTTTACTGTTTTGATCTTGATATTTGTTTGATAAAAGGATCTAACAAAGAAATACAAGAAGATAAATAATATTTACAAGCAAGTATTAAGGAATAAGGAAAATTTGAATTAGTAGTTGCCACATTGCATTTTCCAACACTATTACGATTTGATAGACATGAAGTTGTTCCCAGCTTAGGGACATGTTGCACACTTTTTGTCAAAGTTCAAGGAAGTAGATATGCCAAAGATTTTTCAAATGATCAGATCATCTTTCAGCAGTTATATGTGTCATTGTAAATCCATTCAGCAAGTTTTGTAATGTAAATGATGCTAGTAAGACCATGAATATATGTAACAACCAAGGTAAGCCTATTATTTTAGCGAGAGTGTTATCTTAGGAGGTTTTTCGTCTCACTGATTCATTTGTGTTTCTAAACACATATGGTCGGCAGAGTTTTTCCCTCCAACCTCACCCCAAAGCTAGGGTAGAATTATTAGTCAAAGTCTTAGGTGAGTCCTAGTGTTCTAGTCGAGCCTTATGTAAGAGTGGTTTGGGAATAATTTAAGCTAATTGGCCAAATTATTTTATTACAAATCACTTGGTCTACTAGATCATGTTGTGTCGCAAATTGGGTATGTATTTTGAGAGTCTAAGCCGAACGGATATTCCCCTTTCAGGGTTGAATTGTAAATCTTATGTATAAAAAAATTTAATGCATGGTCCATCATACTTAGACACCATGGTTAAAATATTAGAGGGTGGAAAAAACATTAAATCAATTAATTTTTCTAGCAAAAATAAAATTAAATCCTAAGCCAAAAAATTAATTAATTAGAGTCAAATTAAAAAGTCTTGGAGAAATTAAATTCGTGGAAAAATTCGTGGGTATCAAAAGAATTAATTTTTTGAGATCCTCCACAAGGGAATATTGGATATTTCAAAAAAAATTGCACCCTTGGACCTTGGTGGTTAAGTCAAAGCCATTTTTTTTGGAAATTAGCTCGAAAAATTAATTTTGAGTTAATAAATAAGGGATCAAAAGAAAATTTTGAAAATTCCTCAAAAATAAAAATTCAACAGCTAATATTAAAAGATGATCAAGTATTTTTCGATGGCCAAGATTATTTTGACAAGGATCAAGCCAACTAGCCATTATTTTTCCACTTGGAGGATTATCTATATATATAGAGTCATTTGTGTGTAAAATCCACCTGATTTTTGGCTAAGAAATTGCTGCAAAAAAATTGATCTTGATATTTGTTTGATGAAAGGACCTAACAAAAACACAAGAAGATAAATAAAATTCACAAGCAAGTATTAAGGAATAAGGAAAATCTGAATTAGCACTTTCCATATTGCATTTTCCAACACTATTATGATTTGATAGACTTGAAGTTGTTCCCAGCTTGGGGACATGTTGCACACTTTTTGTCAAAGTTCAAGGAAGCAGATATGCAAACATTTTTCAAGTGTGCAACATGTCCCTAAGCTGCAGATATGCCCAACATTTTTCAAGTGATCAGATCATCTTTCAGCAATAATCATGGATATATGGAGAAGAATTGATGTAACGCTACAATCCCGCTCAGAACGTTTACTTGAATCATAATAAAGACTTTGGGGTGCAGTTCATGTTGTTCAGTGTTCATTGATTTGAGGTATGTGTTGGGTACGAGATTTCCTATATTGTGCTTATTAATTTTAATATTTGTTTTTCATTAGATGGGGATAAGATCATTCTATTGATAAATTATGGGTTTATCTTGGGTGATCTAATTCGCCATATGTCTAACAAGCTTGCTTGAGAAAATATATAGTGTTTGCAGGTTCCCTAGTCCTTGGGCTCCAAGTTCATAAACTGTGGGCATGAACCGACCTTGTTTGGACTTTGGATATTTATATGGTTTATCTAACTCACTAAGGTTGTAGTGTGCATTTATTTTCCAAACTATTATTAGCCATTTATCAAAGAAAAACTTCATAAAAATTTATTTTTCAAAATTTCTCTTAAGAGCATTGTATATCTGTAAATTTTGTAAATAGATTTGTAAATATATTTTGAAAATTATTTTTTTTCTAATTGGGGTTTTAAAATTTTTGTATGTATTGAGGTTTTGGGTATTTTTATCTCCATTTTTGCAGGTAAGATCAAGAGAAAGCTGGAAAAGAGCTAGATCTAGGCCCTTGAGAGTAAGATCTAGTCTCTAAAATTTTTGCAGGGCCGACCATTGAAGAAATTTAACAAAATTGTAGATCTTAAACAAATATTTTTTTTTGAAGCGAGGGTTTCAAGTTTCGACCCTCACAAGCCCGGATCCAGCCTCCCCAAGGCCAGCGTCTCCCTCTCTAACCACTGTGTCAACTTAAGAAGGCCCTACGTCATTCTTTTCATCCCTTTTCGGGTTGGTTGTACACTCTAGGGGCCTCAGCCTTCCCTCTAAGGCCCTGTGCCAAGGGTTTTAGGCCTCTTACGGCCTGGCTGTGTGCCTAGGAAGGCTTGGCTCCCCTTCTTTTCCCTAGACGGCAACCCTAGAGGGCTTGTCGTGAGTTCCTAAGGCCCTTAGGGCCTAGCCATGGCCCTTTTAGGCTTTTTCTTGCCCTTTCTCCCTTCTTTTGCCTTTCGACTTCCCTTTTGAGCCCTCTTCTCCTCTCTTCAGCCTCAGCGTTGACCCCTTTGGCCTCTAACCCTAGCCGCTAGCCCTTAGAGTGCCTTCTCCCTCCAGCATCAAGCCTTCTTGGCCTTTTTTTGCCTCCTTTGCCTCTTCCTTGGCCTCCTAAGCCTTCTCTTTCCCAATAATAGCCCTATTGGGCCTAGCGTTGGCCTCTTTGCTCTCTAATCCCTCATTTTATCTCTGTTCTCTTACAGCTGTAATAACATCTTCATAACAGTGATATAAGTGCCCTAAAAACACATCTAATTGGTTAAAAACACGTCAAAAATTGCATAATAAAATTTCCTAAATTTTTGGCCACTTGGGCCTTGAATAGCTAGCCTAGATCTATTTTGTACCTTGTTGGAATATCTCTGCATAACTGAATAATCGGATCTGACATTTTCTGAATAGCACATCTAAAAGGGCTATAAAATCAATATTTCAGTTTGGCAAGCTTATTCTAATTTATGGGCATAATTTGGCATTTGTGTAGCACTAATAGCTAACTGTTGGCTTATTTTTCTTACTGCTACAATAAATATTTCAGATCTGATATAACAGTAAGTGACTCATAAGAAGGATACTTGTATTTTTACTTGGCAAGTTGTTAGGCATCTCATTGATCATATCTTATTACTATATGCTTCTTGTTTCTTGGTTCTACATTGATTTACTTACTGTTGCCCTAAATGTTTCACAAGGAGATAAGTTAAATCAGATTTTTGGATCTATGCTGAAATGTGCTAACATATTTGTTGTTGTGAGTTGATCTATCAAACTCTCTAAACATGAAAAGGCATTGAGTTTCACCTTTGTCGGACTCATTAAAATTCAAAGTTTTAGATCCAATAAACACTCACTAAAGCACTTTAATCACAAATTATCTTGGTGTTACATATGTTTGGGCATATTGGTATCTTGTGAATCTTACTGAGGCTCTCTCGATAACTGACATTGAGTAATAATATCGTTAATAATTTGTTTGTGGAATCATCATTAGCATCTATCTTGTTGAAATATCTTGTAAGATCTGTAATTATCTCAAGTAGTGGTTATTGGCATCTCATTGGCTAATCGTTGAATAGAGGATCTCTTGTTTATTGTTGGCACTTGTCTCATTGAGCACTTGGTCTTGTTTAAGAGTGTCTTTCAATAAATTGTGAAGTACTCTCGTTATAGGATAATCAACCTCAAGTACTTGAATCATATAAACAATATTAACTTAAGACTCACTCAATACATCTTGCATTTCATTCTAAGTATAGGTGCATTAATAACTTACCTCCAAACTTAAGCTCGGTTAATAGACTCTTAGGACAACCCTTTTTCATTTAGCTTGAGGGATTCAGCCCTTTCTAGTGGTTAAAACAATGACCTTGCAGTCGTCAGAGCCACAGTCTCTACAGCGTCGGAGGCATTGGGTGATTGGAACACAAGGGAAGGTGTCTTTAATCAAGCCTCTGCTTGCTTCCCGTTGGCTTCCATCCTACAACCTACTCTTAAGACTGGTCTCAAAATAGTCAAGGGGAAGGTTTCATTTAGACTAGGCATATAACTTAAAAGCAACCAAGATCCTTGCATTTTGCCTAGATCATAGGAATTGCATTTCATATAGGTTGGTTAATCATCAAAGCAGTAGTTGTCCATCCGGTTACTTGGCTTTAATTCGCAACAAGCAAGAACTTTTGACTCCATAAGGCACTGGTCTCAATTCTAAATCTAATTGAATCCTTAATCTTGTTAAATTTTACCAAGTAGCTAAGCCACTCAACTATGTCTCCCACACAAGTTGGTTCCCAACTTGTTTTCTATCACCTCATTTCCATAGGGACTACCCCCCATAGACTGTTGTTGGGAGACAACTAGACTCGAGTGGACGAAGATAAGAGAGACAGCCCCCACCCTGAGTCGTCGTCACGATGCATGTACAACCTAAGCGACAACAAGACCGACCTGCCAATGACCCAGAAAGGGAACCAAATAATATATGGAGCTTTCCAGTGTTTGGCATAAACAACTACCCTTTCTTGCATTATGGTATAAACTAAGAAAGCACGACAATTTTTTGAATGTCATTAATCATTTTACAACTCACCAAAGAAAATGAAAATGGAACTACAATTATGATTCATCATATTTCTAAAATAAGAAGGCATGACATGTTTTTTATATCATTAATCACTTTACAACTCACCAAAGAAAATACAAATGGAACTACAGTTATGATTTATCAGAGAAATCTTTTTTAGGTGTCCTTCCACAGAAAGCAAAGTTGCATAGATAAGATAATTTTGTTAATGTCCAAGGGATGGCCAAAATAGAGGTTCATGGGAATCAGAAGAACAAACCAGTGCAAATACAAGGTGAAAATGCAAAAGCAACTCCTAGCATTAATCGACAAAACAACAAAACAGTTAAAGATCTAAACAATAGTAACCAGCTATAATACAAATACAATGTCCATGTCATACATAATGTGTTGACAAGGAAACCAAAACAACTACCAATTTCCAGCTAAATAAGGGGAATTGAGCAGTCACAAGGCACATCAGACCCTAGAGCTAGAAGCAAAGTGAGATGAGGAAGAAGAAGATGATGCCCCAAAAAAATCATCAATCATGAATGAGCCAATATATTGTCTAATAATCTCCACTGGAGAGAAACCTAGACTTAGTCGACAAAAATGTGCAATCTTGGTGGAAGTTGATTGTCCACTAAAACACTCCTAACAGCTCTAGGAGATCAAGAAAGTGGAGGGTTACGTAGTTGAACTATGTTAAGAGCAAGGCCTCCTAGAGAACCTGGTGGGAGGAGGCTTGTTGGTTGCAGGTTGAGAAGAAGTACGAAGTCTCATTAATTTGGAAGTTAATGTCTCCTAGAGCTCTACATGTTGCTTACAATCATCTACAGTTGATGTTTGTAACTCACACAAGCAATTCTACACAGGCCTAAGTCTCTAGGCATGTAGAAGTCGCCCAATGAACCCTTGAACCTAAGAAATTACTTTAATAAATAAAGTACTTTCTTTTATAAGGAAAAATCGATTTTAATATAATATAATGCAAAAAGGTTATTTTGCATTCGTGAATTATATGAATCTCAACCATCGATCTCAAGTGAGGCAAGATCTAACAGTAGTTGTCAATCCCATTGGAGATTAGGGTTGTGGATATGGTTATAACTCAAGCTTATAAAAAGAAGGGCTAGGCCAAGGGAGAAGACAACAACACACAGGGGCACAAGCCAGTGATAGATGTATCTAAATGGTGGGTGGAAAAGGACTTCTACTCAAGTGTGTTGAGTTTGAGGAAGGTACAAAGGGCGCAACAAGGACATCTAAATCAACCAAGTCTAGGGATTGAACAATTGGATAAAATCTAGATTGTTATATGTATTTTCCTCAAATTGGGCCATTTTCCCAATAAAGGAGCCCAAGTAGGTTTTGATTAATGAAATGAAGAGTTGTTTATTGGGAAGAAATTTGTGCGTGTGTGTGCATATGTGAGATCGGTTTATTTACTGTGCTTCTGCTAAATATTAATTTTTTGTTTAATGTTAAAAAACCGGTTATGATTTTAATCGGTAGATATATCATAAACCTGGTAGATCTTAAAGACTGGATCTTTACCATTATGAGATGTGGTGGAACCTAAGTCACCTGATACGGGGATACGAAGTATCGGACACGGGTACGGTGACCCCGGAACAAGATACTTCTGGGATACGTTACGTTATATATTATTTTATTAAAAATATATATATATTTTAAAATATATATATATATATATATTAATATATTTAAAATTAGATATTTTTTGCACAAATTCATACAAAATTCATTGATTCAAACATAGATATTAGATATTCATGAGTCATACATCATCATTGATACTATAATACAAATTACAATGATACATTGATACACCATACATGATACAATCGTCAAATTTACTCAGAAAGACAAGATTGAAGATAGTAAGATACTGTAGTTTTTTCATTAAGTCATCAGAATCAAAATGTGTTACATAACAACACCGCCAATGGCAAATAGAAATAGAAAATACAAAATCAACTACAATCTACAAGACTACAAGCCTGAAGCCTCAATGAGTCAGAGTCATCAATCCTCATAATCAGCATCACTGTCAAAATCCTGATCATCATGCTCACCACTGCTCTCCTCTGCCTCTGATGCATCCTCCTTCTCTATCATCTTTGCATCTGCTGGTGTGGAGGATGACCCCTCTAATCCATCATCAAATCTGACAGGCTCTAGCACTGGCGCATTGAGATCCAAGTTGGCCAATGCCAACTCAACACTGCTGTCCAGACCCATATCATCAGGAAAGACATCCTACATCTTTGTCTTTCCCTTCAACCACTCCTCCCTCTGCCTGTAGATGAGACGAAGGTTGGTGTGCACATACACCATTGTCTCTGCCCTGGACTGCTCAAGCCTGCTCTTCTTCACACTATACAAATTCCCATATGTGCTCCAATTCCTCTCGCAACAAGAGGATGAAGTCACCTGAGAGAGGAGCCTCATGGCTAACCGTTGTAGAGGAGGGCTTGCTGCCCCATGAGTTGCCCACCAAGAATGGGGCTTCTTAGCCCCCCTGTCTCGAATCAAATCATAGCCTCCAAATCGCCCCCTGGCAGTGGAAAAATCTGCAAAGGCATCCTCCACCTCATCAAGGGATGCCCTATCCTAAAAAATCCTCCTCAATGCATCTTTCCTCCCCTGTGAGATTTCAGCATCCATGTGAGGAGGGAATCTGCGCGAAGGTCCACCATTAAGCCACTCATGGCTGTAGTATTTTGGGTTCAAGGAGTGAGCCAAACAATGTAAAGGTGTGCAATTCTTGTCCCATCTGCTGACAAGAATATCCTGTATGACGGTGAAGAAGGCCTCAGGTGATGTCTCATACTCTGGGCACTCACTCTGTAAAATAATGGTCCTCACAAACTCAATCATGGAATCCCATCCCTCATAAACCTCTCCTAGGATGGGTTGGTCTGTATTTGCAAATCTGAGCAAGGAAATGATAGGCTCCATGATCTGAATAATTAGATCTACCTTCTCCCACCATATATCATCCAACACTATGTCCTTCACCTTCTTTGAGGCTTGCTTGATCCATCTTTCTCCAAAAGACCAAAACTCTGAAATAACCATACACCCAAGAGCGGTCTTGACCTCCCTCAACCTCTTCAACATGATGAATGAAGAGGCAAACCGTGTATCTGCAATCTTCAACAATGATAGATTGTTGTACTCCTTGTAGATAGTGAGGGCATTTGTATGGTTTGTTACAAAGTTGCGGATATGTCGTGCATCCTCAATAGTGGCTCCAATCCAAAGCACATCAGAAGCAATAGATTTCAATGCCAAGTTCAATGAATGGACAATGCAAGGTGTCCAAAATACTTGTGGATATTTTGCTTCCACAATCATGCCAGCAGCCTTGCAAACAGGTGCATTATTTGTAATGATTTGCACACAACAATCCACACCTACACTTTCAATAACTTTGAGAAATAACTCACCCATATATTGTGCATCCTTGTACTCTCCAAATGCATCCACTGCTTTCAAGAAAACTGCACCATTCGTGGATGACACCATGAAGTTAATGAGTGGGTGGCGTGCTGGATCTGTCCATCCATCAGAAACAATGCTAACCCCAGATGTTGGCCATGCCGATTTAATAGGCTCAAGCATTTTGTCCACCTCTTTCTTTGCCTTTGTCAACAATGTGGTTCTGAGCTTCTCTGACCCAGGAGGCACATACCCTGATGGAGCCCCATGACAAAGAGCTCGACACATCTCAATAAATAGAGGTGAACGTGCAACATTAAAGTATATGAAGTTCTGATAGAAAAAAAAATGCAATGGTGAGGTCAAGCTCTTCCCTTTTCTCTTTTTGGAAAATCTTGTCCATTGGACCAACTGCAGTTGCCTTTCTCTTTGCTAATTCTCCCCTGCTAGAAGTCTCAAAAGGGAACTTGTTGTTGCTTTTCCTCAAGAATGGAAGGGGGTCATCAGTCTTGGATTTTTTTGATTTTGCTGCCACATTTGCCTCACCAATACTCGCCTCTTTCTGCAATTTCTTCTTATCTGGCAATTCAATTGCTGTACAACATTTAACGCCACAACCTGGAATACCCAACAAATGAGCTTTCACACGGAAATATGTGCCATTGAAATGGCCATTGCAAAAATTGCATTTCCATGTACACTTTCCTCCTCCCTTTTTTGTTGCCCCTTCCTCTCTTGTTGCATATTTCCACAATGGGTATTTGGGGTCAACAATTTGTTTTCCCTGCACATTTGAAGCTACTGTTGCAGCCCCACTTCCAATGGATGGAATACTTGCAGACCGTGATGAAAGAGGGACAGGAGGGGCATCTCCAATGGAGACATTCTTCCCCTTTCTTTGCCCCTGTCTTGCTGCCTTTGATTGAGCCATAAATACTGTAAAAAATAAACAAAAACAACTAAATATATAAAACATATGCACATGCAAACACTAACAACAAACTAAATGCAAAATATAGAGGGACAATGCACTTACCGGATGCCCAAATCTCTTCGAAAGAACACACTTGCTCCTTGCTCACACTAGTTCTCACTTCACAAATGAAACACAAATGAAATAGGTGAGAAAATAAGAAAGAAAAGCCACACTTTATAAAAAAAAATCGCGCGATTTTGGTTGCCGCGGGCCCGACCGTACACGGCAGGAGTGGCCACGGCGTGTCCTACGGGGTACGGTCGGGACACGGCATGTCCCTTTTCGGACACGCCGTGTCCTTCGAATTGGGGCTGAATCCGACACCTAGAGGTGTCCGACACGGGGATACGGGGATACGAGGGCATTTTAGGAGTATCCGGTTACTTAGTGGAACACATTTTGTAATTGGTGGTTGTAATTGGTTAGTTGGAGTAATTATCCTTCCTTGAAGTTTGTTATCTTCGTTTCTATTTTGTTGAATGCATTAGATTTGTCTTCCATTCACAATTTTATGCTATCATAAGGACATGTCTTCATATCTATGTCCTGGTGTCCAATTCTTCCCACACTTGAGACAATTGTTTTTCTTCTTTGTCCCTCTCTCTGATTCATGGCTAGATGTGTTTGAGTCCTTTTCTACTTCGTAAGTATATAATTTCTTATTGTTACATCTATGTCCTGGCGACCATTTGTCACCACAATATCAACATTTTTTTATCATATCTGAATCTTGATGCTAGTTTTCATCTTCTCTAGTGAATGATAACTTATTGAACTTTTTCTTTTGTTCAATTAATTTTGTTGTGTGTCTATCTTCCTCAATTGTTTTAGGCTCCCATAGCTTTATTTCACTACAGATGTAATCTTTCAATCCACATATGTACATTTTAGCAATTGTTCATCTGTGAACCCGTTTTGTCTAGGTGCCAAAGCTTCTCATTCGTGTGTATAATTGTTTACATTTCCTTTATGTCTAAGATGCACAAACTTGTTGTACAAGTCATCGTCGTCTTCATCACGAAACCTCTTTAATAAGGCAATTGTGAATATTTGCCAATGAAAAGAACGAAGAATACATTTTTTGTCCACCATATGAACCAACCATAAGCTTCCCCATCTAAACTGTTGGAAGTTGTCATTATTTTTTTCTTTCACCTAACGGGGGATCTGATTCATAAATCCCTTCCATTTTGTTGATCTAGACAATTGCTCCCTTATGGTCTCTTCCATCATACTTCGGTAAATCCTTCTTAATTCGTTGATGATTTCTAATTGGAATTCTTGTGTGATACTTACTACCTAAAAAATTACTTTTGGTGCTTCTTGATGGTCCTATTCACTTGTATGTTGCAATTGTGGACTTGGTATTGGGTTTCGGTAGGTTAAGGGTTCTGCAATTAATGCATCTACCTTTTTGTTTAGTTGGTCAATTCTTTCACCCTAAAAGTTAAGTATCCTTGTCACTTCTTCCTTGTCATCATTTCTCATTCTTAAAATGAATTTCTATCCATTCTCAGGATCCTCTATCACTTTCTCAAATTTGTCTCCTTTTTCTATTAACTTATGAATTTTTTCCATTAACTCTTTTTATCCTCCCCCCAACTTTATTTGTGCCTTTTCAAGGTTGTCGAGATGATATCTTACTATGTTAATCTCATCTTTGTATCGATTCACTTCAACCTTAATTCGTTGTTGCTAACCATCATAGGGTTGGCCTTCCTTGTAGATCCCATTATTATTTAAGTGATTTTAAAATAAATAATAATTATTTATTAAATTGACTTTTTTATTTGATTGTTATTATTATTATTTCTAAAGAATTACTTTATAATATTTACTTCGTATCTATATATATATATATATATATATATATATATATATATATATATATGATACTACGTCAGCGGAGAGTGGATGGATGGCATGGCAACAGTTCAATGATGGGAAAGGAGATATGAATAAATAAATATTTTTGAATATATGAATTGAATGTGTTTCACAATATCCGCCTAGACGGTGTGATATATAGCACTGATTGGTCGCGAGTGAGGAGATATGAATATGCACCCTTTACTAATTAATAGTTTATTAATTATTAATATTATTTATTTGTAACATTGCCAGCCCCTTTAGAATTGGTTTGTCCTCAAAGCAAGCATAGTGAACGGTATTGTTGGCAAAAATGTTTTGTTTCCCATGATGAAACTTCTTCTGAAAGGCTTTTCCGTTTAATAAGGTATTATTTGATTGTTTTGGAACATAAAACTCTTTCCTTTGTTGCAAACATACCTTTCGGTTCTAGAATAAATCTCCCTTCGTCATTGAACTCAGGAATCTTTGTTTGAATAGGTTGGGCTTGTCCCAACATCTTCTTGAGGCAATACACGTGGAAGACATTATGCATGCGACAGTTGTCTGGTAATTTCAGTCCATATGCTACTTCGCTAAAACAAATTGTTTATTTGAAAAGGCCCATAGAATTTTTGAGCCAAATTGTTTTTCCCTTGTTGTTTAAGGCATAGTTGTTTGTAAGGTTGGAGTCTTACAAATACCCAATCGCCTACTTTGAACTTTCTTTCTGCTCTATGTTGGTCTACTTCATGTTTCCTTCTATTACGAGATGTAGCAAAATTTTCTTTTGATTTTTTGATGATGTTTTGTTCTTCATCAAGTTGATTCTTCATTGCTTGGACCTTAATGACACTTAGTGCAAATTCCTTCCATTTTGGTGGTTTGCAACCATATAAGACTTGGAAGGGAGTCATTTTGGCAGATGGGTGGTAAGTAGAATTATAGCATCATTTGGCTAAATCCAACAATTGGGACCACTTTTTCTGCTTCTTAGTCATGAAACAATAGAGGTAAGTTTCCAAGCATCTATTTACAATTTCTATTTCGCCATTAGTTTATAGATGGTAAGCTAAACTCATATTAAGGGATATTCTTGTTTGCTTGCAAAATTCTCTCCAAAAGTTCTCTTTAATTTTTCAATCCCTATTGCTTACAATGACCACGCAATTTATAGATGTTTTTACAAAAGATATCGACAATTTGTTTTGTTAAATCCATCTTTCTTACTTCCATAAAATGTGCATATATATTTAATTTGTCCTCCACAACAAAAATATTATTTTCCCATCAGACATGGGTAATCCTTCAATGAAGTCCATTGATATCTCTTCCCATTTTTGGTTAGGGATGTGTAAGGGATGACGTAACACTAGTGTCATAATATTTTCATTTTTATTTCTTTGACATGTCTCACACTCGGCAACAAACTTTTGAATATCATTACTCATCCCCTTCTAATAAAATGATTTTCGAGCACTATAGTAGGTTTTAAAAAATGCAATGTGTCCAGCAGTTGGAGAACTATGTGACTCTTTAGGACCATCCTTTTAAACCTTGAAGATGGACTTGGGTATATTCAGTTCTTGTACCATAAGATGTCATTTTTCCATTCAAATTTAGCATTTTGGTCCAAATTGTTGATTATGGAATAAGATTCAAGATCTTTGGTATATTCAATTCAAATTTCATCTAACCAATCATTAATTACCACTATTGTCACACATGTTATTATTTCATCATCCCTTCATGACAATGTATCCCCAACTATATTTCCATATTAAAGGTGGAAAGTTTTTCCATCTACTAATGTTGTTCGTAGGCAATGTCTTTGTTGTAATAAGCATTGAAGACTGTTGTCATTTGTACACAATGAAAATTTACTTCCTAAGACATATTGTCACCACTTGGCTAATGCATGGATAATGGCAAGCATCACTTCAGCATATGTAGACTTTAAACTTTCCCTTTTGTTGAGTTTCCAACATTCAAAAGTTATCAAGTGGTCATTTTGCACTAATATTGCACCTATCCCAACTCAAGATGCATCACATTCGGGCTTTGTGAAATCTAGGGTTGCTAACACAAGTGTAGAAGACACAACTCTTTTCAATGTTTTCCATCTACTTTTGTTGTTCTGTAGACAATGTCTTTGTTGTAATAATAATTGAAGATTGTTGTGATCTGTACATATTGAGAATTTGCATACTAAGAGGTTTTGTCGCCACTTGGCTAGTGCATGGATAATAGCAAGCTGTGAAAATTTCAAGTCTGAAATCCTATTTCAACAACTGGAATTAATTCTTATAATTGTTAATTATTTAACAATTTATTTGTTGCGGCAAATATCGAATAAATAACACTGCAACCTTCACATATAAAAATACGGAAAATAATAGCGATGGAAATTGAGAAATATTCTAGCACACAAACATAAAAAATTGACACAATTTTTTTTGGACAAATGTCCCCAGTAAAATCCAACTACGAAAAATCGATGCAGCCACTGAGGGTTTTTATTATTATGCAGCCGTGAAATAATTTGAGTACAATCTGGATGTCGAATATTAGCTATCATGCAGAGAAAATATTGGCAAAAATAATTTGAGGGAAATTACCCTCACTCCGAGCAATCATGAAACTTGACCGCCACTGAAAAGCAGGTCGACCACTTAACCATGTGCAGCTTCTGCGTCACCCTACTGTAGTTTGCTACATGCTCAACCCAGAAAAACTGACCCTCCAGCACTCTGGAAATGCTTTTCGACCTCTAGAACTGAAAACCAGCTTCACCCCAGCAAAATCGAACTTCCTTCAAAAGCTTTTGCGTTGCCTTTACGCAGCCTCCTGGAGAAATATCGGCCTCTCTGCTATGTACTCGCTGGATCTGAAAAACCTTCCTCCGACTTCACTGTCCTTGCCCCTCTTCGCCTCTGCTTCCTTCTGAAACTCGAACTCTTCTAACAACTGTTGGCCCTCTGCAAAAATCAAACTCTCTAAGGAAATTGATCTCAAGTGTGTATCCTCCATCTTCCCATCGACTTCTTCTTATAACCTTTTGTTGGACCTCCAACAGCCAAGATTAAAACTTAATCAAGGGCCAAAGATCATATTGGAGTCGATCTGTGTGAGTTTCTAAATGATTCACACCTTATCTCAATTAATATTGATTAATTAACTAGCTTTCCTATGTTTGGGCTTAGGAAATATTAAAAATAGGTTAATAATCTAATTGAGACACTTCTAGGTGGAGTTTCTAGAAACAATTTATGGGCTATGGAGAACTCCTGTGTTTTAGCCTCTCCACAGTTTCGAAACTAGAACACCTCTGATGCTACAAAAACTAACATTCCCTCTTAGCGAAGAAGGTGTTCTAGTGTTGCACTGCTCCTACAACATCTTGTCTTTGTATCACCCTCTGTCACACTATTGATGTCTAGCCACTGTGACTGCCTGCCTCTGCCCACCAAACAATGCACAACTCTGATGTTGCATATGTGTTGCTGCTGACACTGCTATATTGTTGCCAACTCCACATCTACACTACAACTCCCTCCCATCTGTTGTTGTTGCAACTACAACTACTACAACTTAGAAGCATCCTAAATATTGAATAAATGTGTCTACTGCATCAATCTCCTGAGTTTTGACTACTACTAGCTATTGCATTGTCCATTGAAGAAACTACGCAGTCGTTGACTCTATTACTCAGCCTCTTGCTCTACTATCAACTCTACATTGTGCACCTCAATACATGACTACTACTGGTCTGCAATTGTCACTCCATAATTTGACTATATCACTGACACTAATCCATCCTGCCACTGAATATTGTGTGCCCCTGTAGCCAGGTAATGATCCAAGAGGAGGACACCTCAATGGACCTTGCCCATGTCTACGCTACTTTGGGACTATAGCTCCATATCGCCCCACTTCTCTCTTGGGGGTGTTGTAGCTCGTTTTTATTTTGTCTTTATATGTTGAAAAGAAAATATATATATATATATATGTGTTCCATAATCAAAATGTTTAGCTTAAGGATTTTGGAAAAGCGTTAATGGTGGATTAATCTTTGATTAACATAAGTTGCATCATTAACATTAAATTGTTGTGGGCCCAAGCAAAGCTAAAGTCGGAGATAGGTTAAATGACGAGCAACTTGCCGAGCAGGGTAAGTCGAGATTGTCAAGTCCACTCGATGGCGCAAACCTGACAGCACAAACCAATCAATTTTTTTTGTCACTGTGCCCTGTAAACCGATCAACGTTGGGAGGGTTGACTTGAGATCTACAATGTAGATCAAATGCGGGGGCACTATGGGCGAGGTTACACTGTAGACTTGGTGCTCTTGTATCGCGGTGACAGGCAAGCACGGTCCAGTCACACCTCCACGTAACCTTATCCCACTCCACGTCACTCCCCTTCCATGTCAGCCCTGACACCTCCACATCACCATATCACATCACATTTCCCATACATGTCAAATCACCATTAAAATCTCGTTTTCACGTTTTCTTCTCTAAATCTTGTTTTCACCCTCATTTTTTACATTTCCAATTGTTGCTCCAATGTCTGTAGCATAGTCCCAATCATCCTCTTGAGCAAATTACAAGCGGTCAACGTCAACTAAGGTTGCTAGGTATTTATACTAAAAGTTTCAAATGTTTAAAAAGGTCACCCTGTCTAGTTCAACCTCTCACATTCCTCTCATGGACACTGAGAGGGATGTCTTCAACTCAAATTGCTTTGTAAATCTCATGGAACTGCACCACCACATCTTAGTTAACCAAAAGGACTCCCCCACGTATGTTCTTGTCATAAGGTCTGGTTCGTTTGCTGCTATAATCCCACAAAATTATGTTATCCCTGAATTCATTCATTGGTTGGTGTCTTCCATGTATCCATAGAAATGTCTTGTCATGAATGCTTTACGTGAAAACATTTTTCAGGTGTCTGCTCCTCTAATTCAGCAAGCTTTGGTATTTCCATCTTCAAAACCATATACCCCAATTTCAGAGGAATCTCTGCTGACTGTTTTTCAGAACTTGTCTGGCAAAGATTATGCCCAAATGTCTTTTTATCTAATGCCTACAGGTCAACATTTATCTTTAGAACATACCCAATTTCCTCTAGAGACTTTTGTTGAGAAGGCAAGACCAATTTTACAAATAATTACTAGGGTTTTGGGGAAAGAGAATGCCATTGTTGTAAATCGAGTCATTTTAAGGATGTTTAGTATGATGTTGCAGCCTGAGATTGTTTTAGATATACCAACCTATTGGGAGCAATTGGTCAATTCTCATATGACAGATTTAAACCTCACCGAATGTTTCAAATTTCCTTCATTGATAACAGATTTATTCCTTTATGTTCATGTTGAGAGTTTAAACCATTTGGGCTTGAATATTATGGATGTGTGTAAGAGAAAACAATTTTTAGTGGATTGAACGGACATTGTAAGAAGCCAGTCCAAGTATGAAGGCTTCACCTACTTTACCTCTGCTTTTCTGTCAATTGCTTTTTCAATCATAAACAGATACCCTGCACCTTATATTTTTCCACAAGCCCAATCTCTTCTTAAGCTGAGTAAAGATGTCAAGGTAGGAGACTAGTTTCAATTCGAAGATTATACTGAGATCAGGTTGTATGGAGTTGAGGTTGCCCCTTATAGGCTGCCTACTTTTGTGCCCAAGAGGTTGTTTGCTCTAGAATTTATCAAACAAAGCTTGAATGTTGATCAAGTTCATTTTGTACCAGCTAAGAAAGGACATTTATTTAAGTTGCCCAAGACAATTAGGCCTTTTATAGTAAACAATTGACAAGCCATGGAAGAGGTGGAGAACATCCTTAAAAGCATGCAGTTACAACCAGGTGAAAAGTGGGCATATGACCTACATCAAATTATTTCCAATAGAAGAGTAGAATATTCATATGCTCCATACATACATCAACCCAGGCCAGACATGGAGAAATTAGCAAATGGAGGCAAGGCAGGAACATCAGGAGGAACAAAGATTGAAACTCCCCATGCTACAAAGAAAGGTTTGAAGAGGGGTAGTGAAGAGGTGATTGATCTGGAAGGAGATTCAATTCAACATTCAAAGAAGCGCAGATTGTCTGAGAGGAAATCTGAAACTTTAGCTAGAAGTTCCTCAGCTACATCTAGTTTTCAGCTACAGTTGGGAGAAGTAACTTGTACACCTTCTTCCACTGTGCCTGAAGATTCTTACCAAAGTTTTGTACCTGTCCTAAAGCAGTTGTATGGTCAGATTGAAGAAAGAAACAACAGGATAAGAGAGAGTGTTACATCCCAGTTGGAAACACAATCAATTTCAGATTATCATAACAGATTGTTATCTGCTATGGATCTGGAAAGATATCAATTAAGATTGCATTTTTCTCATCCTTCTGCTCTTTCAATTTCATCTTCTACAGGTTTCCAGACAGGGAACTTGACTATAGATGCAAGAGAAATCCCTTTGCCTTATAAGTTCAATTTGCACAGGCAAACTGGAGAGTTGATTTACAATGACTTGAGCAAAACTTCTTTGGCTGCTAGTAAAGTTGAAGCCTTATTGGGAAAGGTTGTCAATCAATTGAAGTTGGAGAAAACCAATTCTAGGGCTTTACTCACACAAAATGAAGAATTAAAGAAACTTATTGTTAAAGTTGGAGTCAATCCAAAGGATAGAACTGTTGTTCAAACACTTTTGCAAGGAGCAGAAGCTGAAATCCAAGTATTTAGAAAGAAGCTGAAGTTGCCTTACGTTGAACATGTGATGGCTCCAGAAGTAGCTCAAGTTGAGAAAGAGAAGGAAATCTTAACAAATGAGCTTTTGCAGAGGAACAATGAAATAGCTACCTTGAAAGAAATGAATTCCATTTTACAACAAAAGATTAATACACATGCATGTATTATTCTAGTATAGACTAACTCTAAAGACCCAACTGATAAATTGACTAGACTGATGACAAAACTGAAGATTTCTAACGATGAGATGAAAAAGATACAGAGAAGCTTGGATGATACAAAAGAACTCTTGAAAGCAAAGGAAAAAGAACTGACCATGACTAAAGAGACTGTGTCAAAATATCACAATGATTACTTGACTATTTGCAATGAGATCAAGGAGCTAAAGGAGAAGGTGAAAGGTAATATCTCTCTGATTCAGGCCAGAGAAATCATTTGAAAAGATATAATTCATTCAATGAAAAATATTTGGGATTATATGCTAATTGTTGCATAGGAGAAAACCATCATAAGAGATTTGGAGAGCATCATTGCTGCTAGCAAGCAAAAGATCATACAATGAGCCCAGTTTACAAAAAAAATAATTGATTTCCTTAATTCCAAGACTGCACGAGAATTAACACAAATGCAAATTGAAGGCAGAACAGAATTGGTGCTTGAAATTAATAAAATGGTCCTCAAGACTCTGTACAGAAAGAACATTGAGACAAAACTTGGAGAGATAAAGGAATTTTTTCTGAAGTTTAACACTAACTTCGATAAGAGAACAAGGGAAGGATTACCCTCATGTTGGGATCAACAAGGAAACCTGCTTCACTGGGAGACATGTCAAACTCTATTAGTGTAAGCTAGAAGTAAAATTGGCACTTCTCATGAGAAGACAGCAGTGCTGAAAGAGCAACAATTGTGAATTATCTACACAACGATTTTCAATTTTTATGGTTGATCAAAATTATTTTCATTGAGATGAACACTTATAGCAGAATTACAAATTTTAGAATGGCTCACAAGATTTGTGAAATGTCCAAGCTCAGATTTGCTAGTCTGGAAGAACTGCAGAGATTAGATGGTCCCTACAAAAGTAGCAACAACAAAAGCAAAAACTTCTACAAGCAAGCCAACACAACAATCTCAAATCACTCAATGAATTGAATCCACCTGTCATCTTCGTGGAGTTTACATATATTCGCTTTTGTAAAATTATGTTATCATGTCTTTTAAGTTATATTTTAAAGAAAGTCCCTCGTAGGACTGAATAGGAAAGGGTAGTTCGAAGTGGTTATGTAAGTTTTGACAGTTAACAGTTTCCTTGATTGTTATTTTGTAATGAAAATATAAAAGAGAGATGGAGGAACAAAAAGAGGTTCAAAAAATTTTGACTTTCAGTAGGAGAGATTTTTCTGTGTAATACTTTTTACCTTCTATGTAAGCTTTTTACCCGTAATCTTCCTCTGCTCAGAAGTACTCTAGTATAGATCGAAGAGAGCATCCCACATTTCCTTGGTCGTCCCTTTGCCTGCCACATGTGAGACTATATGATCACGGGCTCCATCTAACATCATCCACTTCACCTTTGCCATTGATTTTTTGTACTCCTTTAGTTGATCAGGGTCCTTGGGAACTGCCACCACACTCTCTGCATAGACTTTCAGGCCAAAAGGAAGGACATTCTAGCCTTCCAGATGACATAGTTGGAGGCTCCCTCCAACTTATATTGATCTCTAAGACGAGCCATGGCCAGCTCTAAATCTAATCTAGAAACTCCCTCTTTCCCTCTGCTTGGCTATCGAATCTGCTACTCGCACTCCCTCCTGGAGTGAGGAAATCTGCCCACAACTATTGCCAATCTGCAACTGGAAAATCAAATCTCTAAAACTCGAGATCCCTTAAGAGAAATTTCCCTCTGCGAGTGTTCTTTCTCTTCCACCCAGCACGAATACTACTCTATCAAACTACTTCAAAACGCTTTGTGCTCAGACAAGAAATCTGCTCACCGAAAACACTGATTTGTTGTTGCTCCCTCTGCCTGTTGGAATCGCTTTTCTAGACAAATCGAATTTTCCTAAAACTGCAACTGGAAAATCGAACACCTACCCAGCAATCCACACTCCCTGGCTAGGCAATCCGTAGCCCTGAAAATTTCGACTTGGCACTCCCTCTAAACAGCGAAATTTTCTTCTTCCGGCTCTAAGCTTCCCGTCTGATCAATCATGCTCCGATACCGTGTGAAATTTTCAGGTCTGAAATCCTATTGCAACAATTGGATTTATTTCTTCTAATTCTTAATTAATTTAACAATTTATTTGCTACAGCAAATTTCGAATAAATCACACTGCAACCTTCACAAATAAAACTACAGAAAATAATAGCGCTGGAAAATAATAGGGCTTGAGGTACGCCTTTCCTCTACTGAAAATGACCTCAAAACCCTTGTCCTCTACGGTTGAAACAAAAAAAGGTTATTTTTATGGCATGAAGGCTAAAACAGAGGACATTCTTGAGATGAAGAGGGTTAATAGACTCCCTCTCAAATCTAACAGTACCCACGCCCTTGTCAAGTACCTGCCATCATCTGCTAACTCAATGTTAAACTACGTTAGACAAAGAGTTGTCAATGATGTGAATATACCTACAAACCCTAACCCTAGTCCTAAAGAAATCCATTGCCCTAATATGAAAATTTCCTTGACAAAAGCCTAACCCTGGTCCTAAGGAAACCCCTTGTTTCCTAATACGTAATTCTTATGTCCTATTCAAAACCTTAGCTATATCAAACCCAAATGAAATCTAAAAGTGTCCTTGTTCCTTAGAAAAATGCTATGAACAAATTTTTCCTAGTTCACAAAAAAACCTAAACTCCTATTATCCTATTTCTTTTCCTAAACCCTAATTCTTATATTTCATAATACCTATCTATTTGGCATAAAAATAATAATAAAAAGGGGGGGATCCAAATCTCTTATTCCTATCTTATATCCTAAACAAAAATCCTCTACCTACTCTCTTATTCGATGACTTAAAAATAAACATGATAAAATTAAAAAACAATAAAATATGCTTCTCTTTATGTCGACTTTTACGCCTTTCAGGTCGGCTCCTCTAGTAACGCTCATATATATATATATATATATATATATATATATATATATATATATGTGTGTGTGTGAAACTTAATGCATCTTTGCCAATGCTCTCGGTCATCAATCAAGGAAAAAGAAATTAAATATAGTTCACATCTCATGAACTCAATGGTATCCATTAAAGATTTACGTGGTTCGATTCACACTACAAAATAAGTCTCGACCTGTCTGAAGAAGCCCATCAAGATCTGAGACATTTTTGCGAATCTTCAAAAGTAAATTGCAAACCTAAAAGTGAAAATTACATGAATTTTGTTGCGGACCTGTTGACTTGACCCATCACGGACTTGTTGCATTAAAAAAATTATTTTCAGCTCAGGGCAGTGCAAATTTCCCTCAACAAAATTACATACATATTTTGACCATCATTATTTGTGAATGCCATGAATAATACTTCACTACTTCCAGCATAGTCATCTTCTTCATCAGAGTTCACTATCCCTTTTGAGAAGGAAGGTCTTTTTAGTTCAACTTTTCTTTGTCATTTTGAATTCATCTTCATCGGAATCATCTTTTTTGGAGAAGAAATTATTTTTATTTGGTCCCTTGAATATTTTCTTTTTGTGTTCATCTTCATCATCACTACCATTCTTGAAAGGACACTTTGCAGCATAATGTCCTATTCTACCACACTTAAAACAAATGAAAGGATACTTACCTTTGAGGAATGAGTGGGTATTTTTTATAAGATTTAAATCAAAGGCACTTGAATGTTTTAAGAATTTCAAAGCTCTTGTGGAAAATGAAAAAGAATAAAAAATGAAGTGTTTTAGAACAGATAGAGGTGGAGAGTTTACTTCAAAAGAATTCAATGAATTTTGTGAAACACATGGAATCAAAAGAGAACTTTTTGTTGCTAGAACTCCTGAACAAAATGTAGTTGAAAAAAGGAACAGAATTGTACAAGAGATGCCAAGAACAATATTGCTTACAGCGAACTTGCAGGCCAAATTTTGGAATGAAGCAGTTGGGACAACAGTGTATACCTTGAATAGAGCTCAACTCCAAACAAATAGTGACAAGACTCCATATGAATTATTGAAAGGAATACCTGCTTCGGTAAAATATTTCAGAATTTTTGGAAGTAAATGCTTTATGAAGATCAATGATAACTCACCAGTGAAGTTCGATTCTCGAGTTGATGAAGGAATATTTCTTGGATATTCCACAAGAAGCAAAGCCAACAAATGCTACAATAATCGGTTGCGGAAAATAGTTGAAAGTATTGATGTAAAGGTTGGCGAGGCACTTCCAAAAACAGAAGCTGAAATCCTTGAAGAAGATCCTATTCTTGGAGAATATGAGGAAGATACTACAAAGGGAGAAAAGGATCAGGAAAGTCAAAAAGAACCGTCTCAAACTCCATCAAGACTAGAGTTCGTTCAAAAGCATCATCCAGAAGAACAGATTATTGGTGATGTAGATGATGGAATACAAACCCAAAGAAGGATGATAAATACACCAAAAAGGATTGATGTTGCCCTACTATATATATGATAGAACCAGAGAATTTTTCCCAAGCTAGTAAGGATCCTCATTGGATAATAGTCATGGAAGAAGAAATGTATCAAATTGAAAAGAATGAAACATGGGAGTTGGTGCCCCGTCCAAAGGATAAAAATATTATTGGAACCAAGTGGGTGTCCAAAACCAAAATGAATGAAGATGGACAGATCATTAGAAATAAAGCAAGGTTTGTATGCAAAGGGTACTCACAAGTTGACGGAATTGATGTTGAAGAAACCTTTGCCCCTATAGCCTGATTGGAAGCTATAAGGATGTTCTTGGCATTTGCTTTTTCAAAAGGTTTCAAGGTTTATCAAATGGACGTAAAATTAGCATTTCTAAATGGTGACTTGAAGGAAGAAGTTTACATGGATCAACCGCAAGGGTTCGATCTAGCAGAAGAAAATATTTTGTTTGTAAATTGAAGAAAGCCTTATATGGATAAAAACAAGCTCATAGAGCTTGGTATGCAAGATTAGATCATTATCTACAACAACAAGGTTTCAAAAAAGGAGTAGCCGGAAGCAATCTCTACATGAAGATAGACAAAGATAGACTGCTAATTACACTTGTATATGTTGATGATCTAATTTTTGCTAGCAATAACGATGAGATAGTCATGAATTTGCTCAAAACATGTCCAAGGAATTTGAAATGTCTATGATTGGCGAATTATCTTACTTCCTTGGACTTCAAGTAATTCAAGTGATGCCCCCTAATCTCCTCCTAAACACAATCACCCCACAGCTGCTCCAAGTCTGGAAGCTTCTCTCTGCCACTCACTACGTCCTGGAAGTTGTCCCACGATTTTTGAAGCCCTAATAATGCAAGGCTCACCAAATTTGCTTCTTGTATTGTCTTCCCCACACCAACCAACTCGTCCTTCACTTGGGTGAATCTGGTGAGATAGGAAACTATGGGCTCGAACTATTCCATCTGGATGTTTCTTAGCTTGTCCTTAAGCATGAGTTTTCTAGCTTCGCTTGTGCCCTAGTAGAGATTCATAATTGTTGTCCACATTTCCTTAATAGTTTTCCTACCAAAAATATGTGGAACTAGTCTTTGACTCCCTCAAGAATGAGCCTTATCACTTTGGTATCATTCTTGTTGTGTTGAACCAACTACTTGGTGGGTTGTCCACAAAATCCTTCACTCCCTGCTCCTCAAGCACCACAAAAATTCTCTCCTTCCATGAGAAGAAATTTGTTGCTCCCTCCAAATTGTGCTCTAGTCTCAAACCCTGGTACAACATCTTGTTGGTCGAAATTATCCAAAAACCCTAGCATGTTGGTTTACTGGTAAAAGTTGCGCTTTGACCCTTTACTGGAACAATATGCACCTGTACTCGCACTTGCACCTCCTTAGAGCAAGTTATTCCTATACCTGAGGTCGAAACAACACGGTATTGGTCTTCACTCGGAGACGTAGCTCTAATACCATGTTAGTTTTCGAAAACCCAGCTAACTAATCTTTGAATTTTAACCAAGCAAAGAACAAAAAATCTGAACTTTAAATTTTAACCCACAAATATGTTGAGTTTTCTAACTTGTGTGCAACGGAAAACAAAAGGAATAGATGAAGACAAGCACACCATAAAAATAGTCCACAATAATTTACCCAGGAAACCCCAATCTGGCAAAAGCCTGCAATCTTGGTGTTTTATTATTCATCTAAGAAAAATCTGATTAAGGAAAATATTACATTCAAGAGGGAAAATTTCCCTTTCTCTCTTTGCAAACCTCTACTCAATTGTCTACGCACTGTAAACACACTCTGCCTCTATTTTTGTGCATTGGTACAGACTCGCACTACCTATAGGACCTCCTCTCCACAATTATCTTGGCCCCTGGAGAAGAATGTGAATGGTTGGAAGTGAATTTGGCTAAATCGACCTCTTTGTCTGCCTCTTTCACGTTGATCTAAAACCCAATCGTTGAGCTGAACCATTCTCTCTCGCACCGAGTTGAACACCAAGATGTCTTGTGCGTGATGACTAAGTTATGCACCCTTTTTCCGTCTTAGAATTCGACTTGGTCCCACCACTGTGACGAATGGATGAGATTAGATCTCCTTGGACGACTGAGATAGATCTAATGTTTTACAATAGGAAAATTTAAATTTTCATAGGTTAAAAACAAATAGAAAAAGGTAAGTTGGGCCTTAGCCCCACTTGTGGGTCCCTCCGCCAAATTTAGTGCACCTATTAAATATGGCAAAACATTTCTCTAACTTCATTTAACATTAGGGATATGGGAGCATGTCCAAGGCCTCATTTGTTATCCCAAAAACACAAGGGGCAATTGGTGGATGAGGAACATATCATGTGTGCCCCATCTTAAAGGGGAGAACAAGATGTCCTTTAACCTCACAAAGGAACACTTACGCATCCTCTATGAAGGAGGGTAGGGGTGCTACTTAATATATATAAATTCAAACACCCATATGCATGATTTCTCCACAGAAACAACACAAGGGATCTAGTTTGAAAAAAGAATCAACTTATGCTTAGGTTTTATTTTAGTACATGATACTATTAATAAGATAAGATAATGTTATTAATAGGTAAAATTTATTTCTTTACTAATAAAAAGAAAACTATACTATAATCATGTACAAAATATTACAAGAATCAAAGTAGCAAAATCGAGCTTATGCCCTCCATTCAGAAATTTACTATCTCTAGATTGTAAATATTGTGTTTGACACACATAAATATACTCGAAGCTAAATTTTCAAGGTAAAAAAATTCTACAAAAATAGTTATTATAACTAATACAAAGCTTTTCAAGCTCAATTATCCTTTCTCCCAATCCTACCAAAGTATTATGCATTAATTCTATATTCAAATGCAACAACGTATATATTCCTTCATGTGTTATCATACTAATTTGGTCACCCCATATCACATTGGGTATTCGCCACCAATCTCTCATCTAAATCAGCAGCCCTAGTATTTAATAAAGACCTTGACTCAAAATAAGTCCAATTTCATTTAAAAAATCCATTGTTGTCTCCCAATCATAGGTTTTCTTCCTTCTACACGTGATGAATGAGATGATCACGAATTATGGCCTAAAAAACTATATCAACACTAATGTCATTTTCAAGTTTAGAGTATGGTGAATATGAGGAAGCCAATTGTATGGCTATCATTCAACTTCAACCCTTGTCACAAATACCTCTCTCCCCAAACCACATTCCTTCCATATAAATGAAGGATAAGAAGAGAAAGGGGCGTGGTCCCATGTAAGATTATGCTACCAATTTTTGTTCCCTGAGCGTTTTGAGTGTTCACTGGGGTAAGTATCCATTTTACTCAAACCTTGGAGAATAGATGTAGTCTTGTAACTATTGAGGACTAAGGGAAGTTAGAGGAGGGGAATACCTTCATTGGGTGAGGAGGTCGTTGTCAAACAAATGGCAAGTATGTGTTTGTATAATTTACTTCTCTAATGCTAAAGATCACTACTCTTTCACACCAACATATCATGTGCTCCCTATATAACGATTGAATGGACCTTGCCATCACTGATGTTAATTTTGATGAACCATTGTAGATTCAATTTGCCTACTTGAGTTGATTTCTTGCTCACTATTACCAAGTAGTTACATAATTATTCAAGAAGTAGATGTGATTTACCAATTGTAATCAAGTAAGGTATTTTGGTTGTACATGTGCAGATCCTTTCGAATGTGGAGCATATAAACCAATCCTCTTCCAGGGTACCAAAATAGCAATTCAAAGGAAGGACTTCTAAGCATCACTACAAGTGTGATTTTCTTCCTCTTCTTCGCTACCTATATTTTGCAATCAATAATTAGCTTCATGAGGGAAAGAGTAGTTTAGATCTTGAATTTGTCAATGGTTAAACCAAACACCCTCTAGAGAGGTTTCCACATTTGTATGTGCAAAAAACCACAACTTAATATTGTGGAGTCTTTTGGGTACTTTAAATGCAAACTTTCTATTTTCATCCTCTTATGTTCCCCTTTCTCAAGAGTATTCCTATACCACTATCCACCTTTCATGTTGGGCACATTGACTTTCCAATCTATCCCTTCACTTCAAATGTCCACCAAAGCCTAAGGTTTTCTTTTCCTTTTTCTTTGACCTCCTTAACAGATTTGAACGTCCAATTTCAAGCTTCGTTAGGAGAAATTCTACAATAGGAAAAGCTAGAAAACCAACTTGAATGAAAAAACTAATATAGGGGCTAATCGACATTAGGTAGGGGAAGTGAGAAAAACAATACGGAAAAAAAGTCAATAGTCTGTGAAGTAAATAACCATTAACGAGATTTAACATCACCATAAATGGAAGCATTCATGCAACCAATCCATCATCAAATTTTAAAACCTAACAAATAAGCCTAAGACAAATCGAAACCTAAGGTAGTGAATTATTTTTTTAACCTTCATTTATTATGATTTAATCATTCATTACCTTTTCCCAATATCATCCTTCACAGTTATTTACTTTCACCAAGTAGACATCATGGTCTTTCATCAAGAGAGTTTTTTGTTGGCAAACTAGTCAATTATTTTGTTCATTGTTCTCCAAACATGGGCATATTCAATTAACATTTCTCTTATAGTTGCCTCTTTCATCCATTTAATTTATGATTCCAACTTCCAAATGGACGAATCCTTAGTCCATTGCATTAGGGATATGACACTTAAGGAATCTCCTTTTCCTAAGAGGGATCTATACTCCAACCTACAAATATTTATGTAATCAATTAAAGCGATGTTGTATGCCTAGTTATTCATCTTTTAGTACAAACTATGTAGTTATCCAAAATTTCCACTCTGTGATTTCATAAAACTCCTCCCACACCTATGGATCTCGGATCACTTTTGGGCACTCAATCAAAAGTGTAACTAAAATTGCTTGATTGTCACATTACATTATTTCTTTTCATGCAAGGAAATGATAAACCAATATGATATAGATATTGACAATGTATAGCATAGGCCATTAACCAAGTTTCCCTTGACACCATAGATATGGCTAAAACTTACATGGTGTAAGATTGTATAAGACTTTAAAAATTGAATTTGTGGAAGAATCCACGATACAACAACTCTATGCTTGGATCAACATTTGTAAGTTGCCTTTGTGTAGTTATACCATGTGAACCTAGATATTTTACTGCAATATTAAAGTGAAATGATTATTTTGAAGCCTTGAATATTTCCTAGCTATAAAATCTTACTTGAATGGAATGACAAAAGCCAAAATAGGCATGCATGGATGTATTATTGTATGGTGTCTGAGTCTAGATTCACCTATTTGAATTTCAAACTAAAAAATTGGATGTAGTATTGTGTTTAAACTTTATTTATAATTAATGATAATTCATTAATAATGAAAGTTACATTTTTTGTTTTCACGTTGTTTTCTATATGAAAAGAGTTCCCCATGTCTCATGCCTTGCCATCCACTAAAATTTGGAGGGTCTCTTCACCCATGGCAAAAATCACCCTCCTGCACAAGAAAACCCATCCTCTAACCACTATGAAACATAACTATAAGCATTCAAGATGTTTTGGGCGAGAGTTGAAATTGTGATGCATCTCTTGTCCATTATTAAACATTTATTAAAATCATCAATGATATGTGAAAATTTCAACTTACTGCTGAAATCCTATTGCAGCAACCGGTATTATTTCTTCTCATAGATAAATTAGTTATTCAGTTTATTGCTACGGCTACATCGAAATAAACACACTGCAACCTTCACAAATAAAATTCTGCGGAAAATAAATAGCGCTGGGAACTAATAAAATACTGGCACACACACAAAATTTGACACCATTATTTTGGACAATTGTCCCCGAAAAAACCCAACTTGGGAAATCTGGTGCAGTAGTGAGGGTTTTTATTATTATGCGACAATGAAAAATCTGAGTACAATCTGGATGACTACAACTAGCAATCCACAGCAAGAAAAATCTAGGCAAAATTATTGAAGGGAATTACCCTTCCTCCACAAGCAATTCCAGCACAACCTGCCTTCAGAAAACTCGGCCGCATGGACCCTCTGCGTCAGCCTCTGCACTGCTATGCGCAGTCACTATGACGTCAAGCCTCCAACCAGTTTCTAATGAAGTCGTTTTGCCTTCTGCTACTGAGGAAATTGTCTCTCTGACCCTTTGGAACCTCTGCCTAGTCTTTGGAACTGAGAACAAATTTCTCTCCAACAAATCAAACTACCCTCTCTGAAGCAACTATGCAATCTTCTGCACTGCCTCAATGGGAATAACTTGGCCCTCTTCTGGCTGCCTCTCTTGATCTGGAAAACTTCTTCCAGATCATTGTCCATACCCCTCACTATCTTTGTTGCCTCACTAAAGCTCGAATTCTCTGACAACTAATTGCTGCTACTCTGGAAAATTGAATTGTCCAAGTCACTATGGTGCTCCCTCCATCACCACATCGATCTCCTCTTCTAATCCACTATTGGAATACCAATGATCAAGATTAAAACTTAATCAATAGATAGAATCATTTTTGGATTGATCTGTGTGAGTTTCTAGATGATTCTCACCTTATCTCAATTAATACTGATTAATTAACCATATACACTAAGTTTAGACTTAGGAAATATTTAAAAATTGGTTAATAATCTAATTGAGACACTTCTAGGAGGAATTTCCAAAAACGATTTATGGGTTTTGGAGATCTCATGTATTCTAACCTCTCCACCAAATTTTGTGGCTAGAACACACCTGATGTTACAAAAACTAACATGATATAGTCTTTGGGATCTACTCATGGGAACTTCCCCCAAAGTGCATAATTCAATGGGCTGGATACACTAAATGAACCATAATTTGAAAGAATAACCAACACTATAATACTACAATCAAGCTTCCTTCCAAGTGCAATCACTTCAAAATTCAAAGTAACAAAGCAACCTAACCTGCTTTTGTCATAAGGTGGCTTATAAGTTATGATACTATTTGAGCACTACTAACACAGTTTGCAAGAACCGCTTTACTTGTTGTGCAAGGAAAAGAAACAAACTAGAGACTTTATGACATCAAATTCCATGAGATGACTTTATTTTACGATGCCCCATCTATTACAAGATATGAGAGTGATTATGTTGCATCTTTAGAGAGTCTCAAAGCTCATGATACACTAAATGAACCCTAATTTAAAAGAATGGTCGCCACTTGGATACTATGATCAAGCTTCCTTACAAGTGCAATCACTTCAAAATGCATAGTAACAAAGCAATCTAACTTGCTTTTTTCATAAGGTTGCTAATGATACTATTTTGAGTACTACTAACACAGTTTGCAAGAACTGCTTTACTTGTTGTGCAAACAAAAGAAAAAACTAGTGACTTGTCAAATTCCATGAGATGACTTTATCTTCTGATGCCCCATCTACTACAAGATATGAGAGTGATTCTATTACATCTTTAGGGAGTCTCGAAACTCCCTCTCCATCTTTTCTCAAACCTCAAACTATCAATGCTTAGCTTTTTCATAAGGGAGATTCTTGACAGCTAATCTTCCATGCTTAGGCCACCCTTGGTCAAACATTACTATAATGATCACGTTCTTTCTTCTAGTGCTCCTAATGGACAAGGGCACCTAGAGGCAAGGGGATAACAGCACCATGCCACTAGATCCAAATTTGTGTGACACCAAGGGTCGCCCTATCGTACACCAGCAAGAACCTTGTAGGGTTGTCAGCATAGATCCCAAGAGAGGTGGCTCACCTTTCCAGCAAGTAATCTTCTGCTTCCAAATCTCAACAACAATCCGCTTCTTTGAGATGGTGAAATATGCCACAAACCAATTCCTCCTCTAGATCTTCCAAAGAGACTTCTATCAGCATATTTTTCACTTCGACTTGAGATGCTAGGAGAGACACATCTACAAGGGTTGATGACCCTAATCTTTTCCAAGGAACAAGTTTAGTGGGCACTGAGGCTGCTTCCCTTTACAATATGCCCTCTTTCAAGTAATCCCTCTAATTGGCTTTTCGCCTTGTGCAGTCCATGCATTGCTCTAATTGTTGTAGCATATTTTTCTTGCTACTAAAGATTAGATCATAAATTAGATCTGATACTGGTTTTATATGAGTGGCCCTTTCACTCCCACAATATATTAAAATTTAATATGTTTGTACCTAGAAGTCCCATTGACCTATTTATTGTCACTTGTCGAACATTAATAAAACTATATTATCTTATGGCCCTTAATCATCGGAATAAAGGTGGAAACCCTACTTTTCTGAGTTCTCTTCTCTCCCAGCAATGGGAAATTGGCTCTTCTCCCTTAGCTAACAAATGGAAACTCCTCCATGTCAAAATGATAGCATTAGAAAGAGAGAAAAAAACTGACCCAGGCTTACGTTTTGGCATAGGAAGGAGGTTGGGGCAATACATAAATGTTCTGGGCAGGTCAGAGTGGGACTGGATCTCTCCTGCCAGATGGCGAGAGGAAAAAATACTCAAAAAGAAGAGTCAATAGAACATGTCCATGTCAATCATAAAAATATAGATAGAAGCAAATGACCTAAAGAATAAAAAGGATTGATACAACTCTCACCTCACTAAAAGGCTCCTTTATGTCATCTCTTTCAATGGCACTCTCCTGAAATGGGAACCAAAACAAAGAAACAGCTATAGCAGTGGAAGATTACAAAAATATAGATCAGAGCATAGGTAGATTGTGCAAACAACTTTTCTTTTAATTCCTTACATAATTTGGGAAGACCACCATATCAACATTATTTGGAACATCTAACAGCAATTGCCTCAGTGAGTACGCCCTGGCACCTGCTGGATGAAGAAGCTCATCGGTATCAAGATGAATAATCCAATCCATATTAGCTTCCTGCCAAAGGACACAAAAGCATCATCCTTTTGATCCAAACTCCCCTCTTCTACACGCAACAAACCTAATCAAATATTGCATCAAAATCTCAGGAAATCACGTACATGGCATAACCAAAAAAAGCAGCGCAAGGGATTTCATAAAACACTTGGAAAGGAAAAAAAAAATTAAAACATCCAATGTCAAATTCATGTGGGCACAAATTATTCCAAATTCAAGCAATTTATGGATGTCATTATATTCTTGTCATTCTAATTTCCATATTTTACAAAATTACAATCAAATCATAACCATAAAGCCATGATAATATCAACTGCTACTATAAACTGACACAATCATTGACTCAGAGACTCCGGCAAAAGCAAAGCCTACATTTTTGTAGTTTTAACCATCATAATTCCTAAGAAGGACAAGCCTAAGTGTTTAGATGAGTTTAGGCCTATCTCACTGTGTAATTGTGTTATAAAATTATTGCAAAATCCCTGGCATTTGGGTTCTAATAGGTAGGCGTATTCACAGGGCAATAGAGGAAGCCCAAGAAGGACTTGATTTCATAAAATGAAAGAAACTCCCAGCAATGACTATAAAATTGGATTTATCCTAGTCATATGATTGAAACAGTTGGTTGAATCTAAGATTAATGCTGTTGCATATAAGCTTCTGTCTACCTGTCATGAAATTGATTACTTCAGTCTTCAGTCTTGTTTGTTATGCTTATTAATGGCTTTGGCCACATATTTTTTCAGGCCTACTAGAGGCTTGAAACAAGGTTTCCCATTATCACCATTACTATTCTTACTTGTAGTTAAAGGTTTAAGTATAGCTATAATAGAAGCAAAAGAACAAGGATTTGTCTTAGGTATCAGAATGGTTTAATGTGTGATTAACTCATTTATCATTTGTAGATGGCATCTTTCTTTACTCAAATGGCTCCGTACATAAATCAAGGAAGCTTCAGGAGATAATTGAAGATTGAACTACAGCCACAGGTATGGAGATAAAATTATGTATCTCTGCAATATGTTTGAATGGTCTGGATGTGGAAGACAAAAGCAGTTTACTAAGACGGTTCCCTTTAATCAATTCAATTTTCAAGATGACAGTATCTGAGTTCTCCTAAAGCCAAATCGATGTTTAGTAAAAGACAATGGGGATGGCTACTGTAAAGAATCGAGGGAAGAATACAGCAATGGTGCCATCAATAACTATCTAGATTCTAGAGGGGAGACCCACAAGATGTAGAAAAGTTGGTGACAGGGTGTTCTGTTAAGGCAGTCCTTGTATGAAAGTTGCTGGTTCGAAACCCCATGGGTACAAAATATCCAACCATGTTAAGGGTTGGTGTGGCCCAAGCTGAGTGTGATACCCATGTGATTTTGACAGCTTAGATGCCCCTGGGTCACGGTTTCTTTGCCAAAGGCTAGTCCTGCAAGTCATGGCCAAACTAGCAAAAAACAAAAAACACTATCTCCATGGGAGAGACTGACTTTACTAAAATCAGTACTTGTAGCCATTCTTGTATTTTGGCACTCGATGGCCTTAATACCAAAAGGAGTGCTGGCAAAGATTACAAAACCCTGTTTCAGATTCGTATCAGCTGGGAAAGATTAAAATAAGGGCATTTATTTCGAAAAATGGCAGTAAATAGCAAAACCCGAGGAAGGAGACTAGGGATTGAAGAACACACATATGTTTGGAAAATCTCTAGCAGCAAAAATTTTATGGGACCTGTTGAAGGATGGCTTATGTTAGAAGGTTATAGAACAAAAGTATATCAGCCCAGGATCATCCCCAGACAGAATCAAGAGCCCAAGGAAGATTATACAATATGCTTCTATTCACTGGAAGGCTCTGGTGCAGGCCTTTCCTGTGATACAAAATCAACAGGCCTGGAAATTGGAGAATGAGAAGCAAGGAAGGGTATGTGCAGATTCTGTGTTGGTATGTGGCAATAATGTCAGGCTGCCTGAAGAGGTGATTGGTGTTTGGCAAGAGAAGGCTATTTTCACCCTTTGTGAAGATCGAAATCAAAATGCTACTGATATTTGGAGGCAGAGGTGCAGATCTGCTCAGGATATAGCATTAAATGAAGAGAACTCTGATATATGGAAGGGTTATATAGCTGAACTTAAAATAGGTCACATTAAGCTAAAAGATGAAACTGATTCATTAGCCTGGGCAAAGAATAAGAGTCAAGGGTCTACACAGCAAGATCAGGATACCAATTTCTGAGCAGCAAAACCCATTATGGTGGTGGAAGCAAGTCTGATGGGTAAAGGCTCCTAAGAAAACAAAAAAAATTCTCTGGTGAGGGATAAGGAATAAGGTTTTAATATGAGATGTTATGCAAAACAGGAACAGGCATGGGCCTGAAAAAATGATGTGCAGAAAGGAGTCTAAAACCGTTCCCCACTTAGATTTTCCCTGGAATCAGAAAATCTCACAGGCAGTCCAAATCTGTGGAGAGGTGAGTCAGCGGAGAGTGAGGATATGGTATGAAAAAAAATAACTGAAGGAGTTTAGAGCAATGCCATGGCTTACTCCCTGGGATATTTGGCTAGCTTGAAACTTTCACATATTTGAGGAAAAACACATTCCAACCTTTCAAGTTATGGCCGAAGTTAGATGATGGCTACCTCATTGTAAAATGAAAATCAAACAGAGTGTTCCTCAACAAGTAGGTGGTTTGCCTATTGATCAATCTTATTCATTGGGTTTTTTGATGAAGCAAGACAGGGCACTCCGGAATTTAGCATTGCTGAAGGGATCCTTCAACTCACAGCTGCTCATTGTATTTAGCTTAAAGCAGGTCATGGGAGAGGCTTCGACAATTATGCTCAATTGATGGCCTTAGAAATACTGATAAAATATACTATGGAGAGGGGTATCCAAAACAATTCAGATATACGATGATTCTGCCCTGGTGATAAACTGGACAAACGCTGATTCTCAGATAAATAACTCTCAACTCAGGCCCATTGTAGATCAATTTAAACGGGAAACTCAGCTCTTTGAACAGGTTTCTTACACAAGATGTATAGGGAGCTGAATGTTGAAGACCTATTTGCACTTGCTCCCGAGTCCCTTGTCTTCTCCCCTTCTATCGTTTGTTTAGGTTTTTGTTACCTCCTTTTCATAGAAAATATTGGCAATTTCTATTCTATTTGTAGCAAGAATGGAAATCACCCTTCTCAAGTGCTTGCAACAAGTTACAAAAGGATATGCATATTTTTGTTCAAAAAAAACAGTGTTGAAAACTCAATAAAACCAAGCAGCCCGAAACAAAGGAATCTACTTTCATTAAACTAACATGCTCAAATGCACAAACAGACACTTCTCTAGATGCCCCATGTGAAAGATTATTTTCTAGATGACATTCTTCAAAAATTATGGAGAAAACTAGGTTGTTCAATGAGGATAGGTCTCCTTGTCACAGCTATTGTCCACTTATCAGCATCTCCAATATGACAGTTGTATACTACTAAATTACTATATGCTTTGTTGTATTTTCATATTTTTCTCTTGCACTTGGCTTGGAGATTCTTAAAGAAATTGGTGTAGTAAACATATTATAGTTGGCAGTCCCATTAATCTCTTCTTGGCCATTAATGCACATCAATATAATTACTACATTTCCTTCTACAGCTACATCTTTATCCCTAAAATAGCATCAGGAAAATTAAAGAGATGAAGTAAAGGAAGCCAATATCAAATTTTAGCACATCAATATAATCACTATATTTCCTTCTACAGCTGCATCTTAATCCCTAAAATAGCACCAGGAAAATTAAAGAGATGAAATAAAGGAAGCCAACATCAAATTTAGCAATAAAACACAGCCAACAAAGGCAATGTTAGAAGATTGCATACCCTTGCCATCACGATTGCCATCTCCATATTTAGCGATTGCTTTACAAAGAGTTCATAGTTGCATGGCCGGAAAAAGAAGCTTGAAAGCCAAGTTTCATTCCAAATTCGACTGTAGATCACAATAGATTACAACAAGGCATGCCATCAATTCTCTCCTTAAAATGTGCTAACCATGCTGAATAAATAGCTATTCTTGTAACAAATTCTACAGATCATAGAAAAGGCATGCCACTCATTTGCCAGATAAATTAAATTTTACAGCTAATTAAAACATATTGTTTGATATCCCAGTTTAGCAAACCTGTAAACCACACATTTAAAATCGGAGACTAAGGATAGATAAATAGGATGAGGGCAATAAAGGTTTACCTAAACAAAATATGAACCCAAGAAAGTTGTTGGTTACATTTCGAATAGTAAACAACAAAGACCAAATGACTATAATCAATCAAATAAAACCCAATATCCAACGATATATTTGATAATAGCTCCTTATAAGATTAGAAGATGAAATAGTACGATACAAACTTACAAAGAGCCAACTCAACTCATATGTTGTAGTCACCATAAAAAACAGGGAAATTTTCCACACAGCATGATGATACAGACAGTCAATGTGGAGGAGCAATGTTATATACGATGCAATCAATATAAGAATATTCAATATATATCCTCTATAATCAGTCTAAGTTCATATTTAATCAATATCATCTAGGATAGATAACAGTCAATTCCAGAGAAACGCCTTCCTTACTTGTGTCATCATAATCATCAAGATTGATACCACAACGAGGTTTATAACAAGTCATTCCTTGGAGCATCACTGAAAATAATACCTGTTGCTATTAACAAAATTTCCCAACTTCACCTAATTTTGTTGTTTGGGGACCTGAGAGATTGATGCACTTAGGTCTCTCTGCTCAGGCTGGCAGATTGCTGCACAATCATTATAAAGGGGTGGAGATCGTAATTTTTTCTAATATATCGTTATATTTTGAATATATCACTATATGCAATGAGTGCTAAGTGGACTATTCAAAAATCATGAGAAATTAGTCATTTACGACTACCTCTCATGGAAATGGTCATAGATGAATGAGTTACTTAATGCAGTTGAGTCCCAAAAATGATATCTAATATAATGCACTGCAAAAGCCCCTCAATACTTAATCAAAAAAATATTGTGAGAAAATGGAAAATATTGGCTGAGTTAGGACATTTTTAGATTCCTTTGGATTTTATGCCCAGTTTGAACAGGAAAAACAAGGATTGAGAAAACAAAGGGGTTACTCATCACTACATTCACCCATAAAAAGGCTATAGCAAGGTGGTTATCCTGAGTGTTTAAAAAATTGAATATTTTTGTTGTTTTTTAAGTTTGTCGATATTTTCCCCAATGTTGCCAATAAGTTTCTTTCCCAACCCTCATTGATATATTCGACGACACAACGTTTGCAACATTGGTCATCACCACTCTTACAAAGCCAACCCACTTGTTTGTAAAGAGATCAATCTAAAGAGGAAACTCTATTCTTTTTATATTTTCTTTTACTACAAATGGTGTACAAAAGCAAAAGGTCCAATATATAAATCTTCCCAACGCATACTTTGCATACCAAGTTCGAGATCACCTTATTCAAGACCACGTTGTAAGCCCAACCTGGAGCAACCGAAGAACCAACCAGCACCAATGGATGGCTTGAATCAAAGCACTCTAGTGCCAACCAAGGTTCTATTACTGCTCAAACTAGCAGGGGTCCTAGAAGGGGATCCTAAGGAGCAATTACTAGGTCAAGGGGCAACAATGGATCGATAGCCCATTGTCACCTCAGCTAAGGCTCCCTGCTCTTTATGGAATTTCACCGATCGGAGGGCACCCGGTAGGAGGAACCACAATGATGAATATGTCACTAGAAAGGTAAAAAGGTGATTCCTAATGCCAATTCACAAGAGCGGCTCAAATCTATAGCTTTCTTGCTTGAAAAGCAAGGTGATGGGCTCTCCAAGAAGGGCTAAGAGGGCTTTTGAGGTTACGGTTTGAGAATATATCTTACCAAGGAAGCCCCTAGACTCAAAATGCCTTATGAATGCTTGGCTTTTAAGTGATCTTTGTGGAATTGGAGTCAACAAGTTGCAAGACCAAAAAGGGCCAAGTGGACCCAGATTTAGGTCAAGGATATAGAGTTGATCAACCAAGGATGTACTTGACTTAATTAGGGAAAGGAAGAGGATCAAATAAAGAATCTTCTTTTGATGATTTGATGCTATGATCCTAATGAGGTCACTAGCCAATGTGAAACCAGGGGCACGAATCAATCTTCAAGCTAGGGCTTGGAATATTTCAAGATGCCACCGTCGAAATTTTGTGAAATATGGAGTGTTTCTAGAGGACACACCAAAGCAGTTGTGGGCAAGAGATCGAATTATTTGGATGGCTAAATCGTGAGAAAAGTGATTCCCTACGTGACCTATGGAGGCTACGCCTAGAAAAAGAGGGGAAGGTGAGAGAAATAAGCTTTGAGAGTCATCACCTATGGAGGATTAGTGCCTTGTCCTTTGGGAGAGATGGAGATAAGGATAATTTATGATTTGGTAAGAGTTTACCCAATCAAGGAGGCCTTCAAACAACTTCGCATGGCATTCAGCCAAGAGAGTAGCTGCTTCAAGGTCTTTATACTTCGATTTGCAGCAATTGATGACTTGTCGAGATGCATTTAACATAAATTATCTCTAGGAACATTCACCCATTCATACATGACCCATGACATGATGCAACGCTATAAAAGATCACAATTTCCACCAATTCGTATAAAAAAGTTGTAAATTCCAGACTTGTATAACAGAGAATCCCCGCAACATTCATGTGACAAAAGTAAATAACAAGACTAAGCATCAAAATAGCACTTACATGTTAAAAACAGTATATCATCATATTATGCCACTAATGAAGCTCCAAGATAAGAGAGAAATCCAAACATCAAAATTCATCCATATCATCCAAACTCGTCCTCTAAAAGGGATAGAGGAAATCTCACAAGAGCTAATAACCCAATCCAAGCAATGATCAATGAGAAAGAATGCCTCTCTTCTATTTATACAATTCTCTAAGGGATTCGAATGGCCTAATTTGGACTAATAATGACCCTAGAATAAAATAATGTGCATAATAACAATACTTTTGGTGACAAGCCCATCAAATAGCTCAATAACATAAGAATAAGCCCATTAAGAGGGTCGAATGATCAATAAATTGAGTTTTGGGCCTTTGAGGAGGTGTTAAATTTAGATAACAATGGCGTTTTATGCTTGATGCACTTTTACTTCAATCCTTCTTAGGCCCGATGCAAAATAGCAATCACATAAACTTGAAAGTAAAATGTTGATAAAACGCAATAATAGATCAATAGAAGATAAGCCAAATATAGATCAGATTTACAATTCCTTTTGTCCAGCAAAGATATGAGATATTGTTGCGTTACGGCAGCCAGCAGGATGCTTCAACCGATAAAGTCTTTCTCGGTCAGCCAGCACTTCATGTGCCACACCCACAACTCTCAAAGACAGCTCATCACGAGTCAAAGCATGTCAAACCAGGGACAGCGCAAAAAAGTCAACACAGCAAACTAGGGCTTCGATCAAATAGCCCAAAATTCCTCGATTTTAGTGCCTAGCTGTACGGCCTCCTAAAATTGGATTTCCTGCAGAAGATTGAGGTCAAATGACCAAGGGTTGACCATGGTCAACGCTACAGCAAAAATCCCTAAACAGATCAACGAAGAAAACAACAACTTTGCTCCACACGTGTGAGGGGAAAAAGGCCTCCGAAGGCTATTGAACCAATCAGATCACAATGAGCAAATGTGTGATGAGTTGATGATGAAATGACCTCCAAGTCTCTCCAATTTATATCCATCAATGAGGGTGTGTGACACATCTATTAGGCATGTGAACCTACATTACAAATCTGGATTACCTTGCACATGTGGAAAATAAATTCAAAATAAATGTTCTTCTCATCTGATCAACATGATCTTTAGATCAATCTTTCACCTCTCTGAAAGAGGAATCCAACAAAAATATGAGCATTGTCATATGAGCAGTGCAACTTGGAGTTTGGACCTAGTTGCCCAAAATTAACAGGAGGCCTAATGAAGTCCAAGAGGTACCATGATGAAGAAATGGACTCCAAACATAGTAGACAAGGGGTTGGCCCCTTGTTTTCCAAGCAAGAACCTATGGTGCTCCCAAGTGGGTGTGGGGGCACAAGGACATCCTCATGGGTCTCCAAGTGGATCGAAAATGTGCCTGTAGACCATCTGTAAGGGCTAGGATGATGATATAATCCCTCCCTCTGCAGCGAGAGACATCCTCTTGACCCTGGAACATCTGCCAAGTGTATGGTGCAAGTGTGGAGTCGACTAGGCATGGCGAACCAAGTGCATCATCCTCATATAAAAGGTGGAACACGAGCAATCAATGAGTGGTGTTGGGGATCCATGAAGTACTCTCTGCTATGATGGAGGCCCACGGCTCTCAATGCTCACCCTACAAGTGCCAATGTGGCCCTCTGGAGAGCCACCTGCAATGTTGCATAAGATCCAATATGTCCCCTTGCCCTCCAATACAACAAATCATTAAAATAACCAAGTAAAAGAGTTGATACATTGTGGTGGGGCACTTCATGGTGGCATGCCCTTCCATAGTGGGCTTTGGCATGTACAAGTGTCTCCAAGATCAATAAAGGGCTAATCAAGGACCCTATTAGGTGGTTTCAACCTTTAAAGGGGGTGACATGTTCATGGTACATCCCTTAAGTGGTACGTGGCACATGATATAGTATTGAAACGGAGTGGGGATCAGGGGAATCATCCAGACCACATGCCGTGGTACAAGGGTACCTATAATAAGGGAAGCCCACACCTGGGTATATGAGTGTAGGAGGGAGCAAATAGTGGTACATGAGTTACCTCGGCCTTTGTTTTTCAACCCTTCTTCATATGCCTTTTTCCTAAAGCTAATGGTTAGTAAAGGAGATCCCACGAGACTAGGATACAAGGGTAACCACGAAATTGGGCAGTGGCGACAAGAATACAGACCTAACCTACTCTTTCCGCCGAATCCCCCCACCAATCCATGCCCAAAAGTGCCCATGACAAGTAAGGAAAATTACTCAACTATGTTGATTTATGGTAACATCGGATGTGCTCTAGCCTTGTAACTTTGTATATAGGCGAGGACACATGTATTCCATAAAACCCAAAAATTGTTTTGGAAAATTCCACTTAGAGATGGTTTAATTAAATTAGTTAATCATTTTTTAATATTTTCCTAAGTCTAAACTTAGGAAAACTGATTAATTAAAGGGTATTAATTAAGCTAAGTGTGAATATTCTAGATAAAGTCATGGATCACCACCAAGTTAATCTTAGCCCTTGATTATGTTTTAATCTTGGTCATTGAAGGGTTAACGAAAGAATATAAGGAGGGTGAGGGGCCTATGGAAAACAAATTGAGCACATTGAGCATTTGGCATTTTTGAGTTTGGGTGAGGAGACACAGCTTTTGGTCATAATGGAATCACTAGGGTAGGGTTTGCTTAGTAATTTTGATTCAGTGATCAGATTCAGAGGGATAGAAGCAGAGACTGGTCAAGAGGACCAGGAGTGCATTTCAGAGAGAGGCAGCATTTACGCAGAGAGAGACAGCGCAGTTTTTCTGAAGGGGTGACGCAATCCCTATAGTAAATCACACAGACGCAGTGCAGTGTCTCTTGGAGTCAGTCCGGAGGTAGCTAGAGGTTGGGGTTTCTGAGCCGGGAGGGCCAAAACTCAGTCTTAGATCAGCTTGATCAGTTGCAGTGAGAGGTGACGCAGTTTCTCAGGCTTGCCTAGCAAGGCTTACGCAGCTCTAGCGTAAGCACTCACGTAAAGGCAAATAAGCGCTTCACCGGCGTTGTTTAGATTAGTTGGAGACTTGTAGAGTGAGGTATATCTCACAATTACATTTGTTGTCTTGATTTATCTAAAGGGTGAGTCGAATATTGGCACCCTAGTTGTACTCAAGACTCTGTTGCTTAATAATATAAAACCCTCAGATCTGCTGCACCGGTTTTCCTGAGTTGGGTTTTTCCAGGTACTTAGTCCAAAAATAATTGTGTCAAATGTGGGTTTTTTTCATTACATTTTGTTCAGTTTGTTTTAGCATTTAGATTTATTCTGCAGTGTTATTTGTGTAGACTGCTTCAGAAATTACTTCGAGATTTCACTGTAATGAAATAATTATCAAAATAATAGAAGTAATTCAGAATTGTTGCAGTAGGAATCCGGATCTAGGATTTTTCACATGGTATCAGAGCTTATTCAAGCTGAAGTGCAGGAGAAACAAGAGTGAACCAGTAGATCAGCGCAGGAGAGACTGGGATCTGTGTAAGCAGCTACAGACCCTCCCAGAGATTACGTTGTCCAGGTTAGGAGGGCAATCTAGCGTAGGAAAAGGCTCCCTCTGAGAGAGTTGACAGAGGGGTAAGCATTTTTTCAGTTGCAAAAGGGACAGCATAGCAGACCAGTGTAGCTGAAGGATGCAGTTACTTGCACAGCAGTAAGAGTTGGTGCATAAGTCTCAGAAAATTTTTGAAAAACAAAAATTGGGGATTTCTTGATCTTAAAGAGTTTCTCACTCAAAGAAACTCAGTTTCTCCCGTGCAGCAGCAGAAGCGGTGACTTACTCCACAAGGAGTGTGTAAGTCTAGCTGAGCAGAGGGTTAGAGAAAGAAATCGACAGTTGAGGAGATGGCCAGCAACAGACTGCGTGACCAAGATAGATTGGAGGGTGCCTCCAACTATGTCATTTGGAAATCAAGGATAGAGTTTCACCTTGATGAGCAAGATCTGAAAGCCCTCATAGACAGCACAGTTGCAGAAAGTCTTGATGCAACACACCTGAGACAATTCAAGAAGAATATGGAAAGAGCCAAGTGATTGATCCTAGATGGTGTGAAGGATCATATTGTACCTCACATAGCAGCTAAAAACACTGCTCGAGAGATGTGGGTAGGGCTAGAAAAGTTGTACCAAGGATCTTCCAAGCAGCGAAAGATGTATTTGGAGGAGAAGATGCGTAATACCAGGATGAAGAAGGGAGAACGTTTAGACTCCTTCCTCTCCCGTATACAGGATACCCGATATCAACTGTCAGCAGTAGGTGCTACTCCTATAGACTCAGAGCTGGTAAGGCTCACTCTAAACTCAGTTTCAGAAGACTATCAAGTCTCTGTCTTGGGCAGACAAATGCTTCCAGGATGGGAAGCAATGTGGGCAGCCTTACAACAAGAAGAGCTGAGGAGAGACCTCCTCAAAATCCATTTGGAGGATGGCAGTAGTGGGTCGAAAGTCAAGAAGGAGGAAGAAGATAACATTGCCCTTGCATCAAAGGGGCAACAAAAGCAGAAGAAGAAAGATCTGTCCAAGATCAAGTGCTTCCGGTGTGGGGGGAATGGGACATTATGCCACACAGTGTCCTCTTAAGAAAAAGGATAAAGAGGAGAAGGAAGATCCACAAGCGGGAGCTGCCAAGATTGAGGGAAAAGGAGATTGTGCTATGTTAGCTCATATTCCGAAAGAAGAGAAGTAGGTTGACTTGGAGTTGTAGATCCAGAATCTACAACTAGCATGATCCTTGAGTGTCTTCTGAACTCTTGGATCACATGCAAGCTACGGTAGCCTTAAGACAGTAGCAGGATGGACAAATGCAGCAGAAGATGAGAAGACAGTGCAGTGGCTAGCAGCACTAGTGCCTGATCAACGCAGAGAGGGAGCAGCAGCATCAACAGATGAGCAACAGCAGCGCAGTGCACATTGGTGCAACGTAGTGCACCGCAGTGCTCATGCAGTGCAGAGCAACAACAGCGTAGTATTTTTTCAAAGAGTTAGTGCAGAAACTAGCAGCAGTCAGTCTTATTTTTCAATTGCGGATTTTCTTGTCCAATTTCGGATGTTTTTCTGTTGCAATTAGCAACAGTGCAGTAGTGTAGTAGCAGCAGTAGTTGAGCAGCAGCAGTAGAGGAGCACCAGCAGCGCAGTGCACAAGTGGTGCAGCAAAGTGCAGAGTAGTGCTCACGCAGTGCAGAGCAGTGCTCACACAGTGCAGCAGCATGGTTGCAGAATTCAGAGGGAGTTGCAGTACAGTTGCAATTGGCAGCAGTATGCAGAGTCAGTAGCAGTACAGTTGCAGCATTTTTGTGCAGTGTTGGTCATCAGCATCAACAGCACAGCAGCAGATGTTACAGAAGTCAGAACAGCAGCACATTAAGTTGTTCTGCTAGAGCAGTGTTGATTTATGGTAGCATCAAATGTGCTCTAGCCTTGTAACTTTGTATATAGGCTAGGACACATGTAGTCCATAAAACCAAGAAATGGTTTTGGAAAATTCCACTTAGAGATGGTTTAATTAAATTATTTAATCATTTTTAATGTTTTCCTAAGTCTAAACTTAGGGAAACTGATTAATTAAAGGGTATTAATTAAACTAAGTGTGAATCTTCTAGATAAAGTCATGGATCACCTCCAAGTTAATCTTAGCCTTTGATTATGTTTTAACCTTGGCCGTTGAAGGGTCAACAGAAGAATATAAGGAGGGTGAGGGGCCTATGGAAAACACATTGAGCATTTGGCATTTTCGAGTTTGTGTGAGACACAGCTTTTGGTCAGAATCAAATCACTAGCGCAGGGTTTGCTAAGTGATTTTGATTCATTGATCAGATTCAGAGAGGGGAAGAAGCAGAGACGTCAGGAGGACCAAGAGTGCATTTCAGAGAGAGGCAGCATTTACGCAAAGAGAGACAGCACAGTTTTTCTGAAGGGGTGAAGCAGTCCCTATAGGAAATCACGCAGAAGCAGCGCAGTGTCTCTTGGAGTCAATCCGGAGGTAGCTAGAGGCTGGGGTTTTTCAGCCAGGAGGGCCAAAACTCAGACTCAGATCAACTTGCTCAGTTGCAGTGAGAGGTGACGCAGTTTCTCATGCTTGCCCATGCAGGCTTACGCAACTCCAGCATAAGCACTCACGCAGAGGCAGAGAAGGGCTTCACTGGCATTGTTTAGATCAGTCGGAGACTTGTAGAGTGAGGTATATCTCACAATTACATTTGCTCTCTAGATTTATCTGAAGGGTGAGCCGGATATTGGCACCCTAGTTGTACTCAAGATTATGCTGCTTAATAATATAAAACCCTCAGATCTACTACACCGGTTTTCTCGAGTTGGGTTTTTCAGGGGACTTAGTCCAAAAATAACTGTGTCAAATGTAGTTGTTTTTTCATTACATTTTGTTCAATTTGTTTCAGCACATAGATTTATTTCACAGTATTATTTGTGTAGACTACTTCAAAAATTACTTCGACATTTCACTGTAATGAAAAAATTATCAAAATAATAAAGTAATTCAGAATTGTTGCAGTAGGAATCTGAATCTAGGATTTTTCACAAACTATATTAATGAAAAGCCATACCTTTGGGGTCGAGAGGCCCACCTTCAAACCTACATTCATGACAAGAGGTCAAGGGACCACATGGTTGCCTCAAGTGGTACATTTCCTGTTGAGAGTGGCCAAATTATGCTTTTTCTTTTGTTTTTAGCTGCAACAACCTCTGGGGCATCATTCCAGGCCTGACCCATGGTGTGGACAAGGGGAAGGGGAGACTAACCCTATGTGGACCCAGTGGACACATGTGGACCTGAATGGGAAAAGAGATGATTGCGGCTAAAGTGAGTGGAAGGGGTGATGTACATGGTATCAGGAAGTGGGACCACGCAACCAAATTAAGATTTCCCATGTAGTGTCAACTCTAAAGCTAATGGTTAGTAAAGGAGATCCCACGAGACTAGGATACAAGGGTAGCCACGAAATCAGCCGGTGGAGACAAGAACTAGGGTTTCAAACTTTCACTGTTTGAACTCATGAATGTTTTGTGGATTCCTAGATTAAATAAGAATTTTCTTTTCAATAGTGATATTAAAAAACACAATCCACAGACTCCACATTTGGATGTTATTTTCAAAGGATTAAGTCATTTTGCAGTTGACAAGCAAAGCAATAAGAAGGTAGAATAAGGAAGGAATAAAGGAGTGGGGCCTATATAGTTTTCTTCACATTCGCTCCAAGGACCAAGAGGCCAAACCACCACATTCCGAGGCCCAAGAGGATCTGTCAGTTTTGTCACCTATAACACATTAAGTCAAAGGACCAACTTATCTTTGGGTGCCCAGTGCATTATGAGATTTGAAGGAGGTACAAAGATCAGAGGTGTCCATCTTCGTTTTAGAGGGAGGTACTAGGTCTCAAGACACAAATTCTACAAGTTCGACCAAGTACAAACCCCACTTATCAAAATTTTGTACTCTAACCTACAAACACTTATTGTTGTAAAATAAACCATGGAGTGATTCTTATGGAATTCTAAACAACATCTATAATTTTATTAACTCTGAAAATAAGCAAAAAATAAAAATAAGCAAACAATAGAAATAGTAAGCTCGACACTCACAGCAAAAATGGCAGCTTGGGAGTCGGGAGTCGACACTCACAACGAGCAGTAGGTTGACAAAACTCAGCCTCTACAGTCACAGGACCAGTCGGTGCTCGCTAGTCACAGGCTCACATGCACATCGCATTTAAGTCTCACAACAATCTCGGCTGACAACACGCACTCAGGCTACAGCACAATCTCAGCACATGCACTCAGCCTCAGACTCTCGGCACACACTTAGTCTCATTGTCACGCACATGCACTTAGTCTCACGGTCTCAGGCACACACACACTCATAGTCTCTGCAGTCACAGCAAGCACAAATTACCCAAAAGGTGACTTATCCGCGTAAATAAGTTAGGTCGATGTCAACGGTCGAGCTCACTAAAATAAATCATTAAGAAACCCCTGTTCCCAGTGACTTGAAATGATAAAAACACATGAAACGTTTTTATCCCAGTCAGATCTGTTTCCTAAAATGCCAAAACGTTTTCATTGTTCACGGAAACAGGAAGTTTTGACTAAAAAAGCGCAAGAAAAATGTTTCATCTACCACTTTGTCATTTCCGAAAAAAGAAAAAGAAAAAAAGCCTCAAAAACGTTTTGTAGCCTTTTTTCACGCATTTCGTACAAGAATCCGGATCCAAAACATAAATGGTGTTTCTGGGGTATTAGCAAGGCGTTTCGGCAAACTTAGATTTAGTGCTCTAGGGTCTTGTTGACAAGTCTAAAGGTCAAGGTCATGATGTATTAGCCCTTGGAAGTCCCATGTGTCAAGAAAGAAAAATGTATAATATAAAACGTCATGTATAATATAAAACATCACATCAATTGATATCAATCTAATCCATACGAAGTAAAGAGGAGATCTAATCTAGAGAATTCTGAGGAAAGAAGTACGAATTCTAAAGAGGCAAGCGAAGAAGGAAAATATGTGTTTGGGCAGCTCAGACGTGTAGATTTGTTGAATGAACTAGGGTTTCCTCAGTGATCATTTTGCAGAGAACTGGTTTGGGGTTCTGGTTGGCTAATCACTTGGAAGGCTTGGTCTTAGGTCAAGGTCATGGTCTTGAAAGTCTTCATTGAACAAATTCTATAAGAGATTTTGTGGATTTTCCTCTCTAAGAGAGGTTTTGGCCCTGGATAGCAGCCTACATCTGGTGTTCTTGTCTTTGTGTTGTGATCTTCTAATTGGCATTTATCTTGATGATAAAACAAAACTAAATGATAATAATAATGTCACAAGAAAATGTCGTGGATTAAAGAGAAATCAAATTTAAATAACCCTAACTATTATGCCCTAGATTTCTCAACACTACCAAGCAAAGAGGCTCTATAACTACTTCATACCAATAAAGAGGATGTGAAAACCTGTGTATGTGACACCCCTTCCACATGACCATTGCCCCTCGATTGGATCAATTTCACACTACGCCTTGTGGTGCCTTGGAATCCATTACCAGTTAAACCCTTAAAAATTCTATGGATGGAACTAAGAAAGATAGACCTACTAAATTGAAACGTGCATCACATAATAAACCCTAAAACCCAAAGGCGCCAAGAAGATTTTTATTGAGCTCTCGGGAGAGGAACACTCTTGTTACCCAACCATGTTTACAAATGAGGAAATCACTCCTTTAAATAGATGAGGAAAGGAATTTCCCTTATAATAAAATAATATTTTTATGAGGTCCCTTACCTAGTCTAATTTCTAGAACCAACTAATTAACTAAAATATAAATATAAAATACAAAAGGGAAAAGTGGCCTTGCGACATGTACAATAGAATAAAAAGTCCACATTGCAGTAGATCGGCTCCCCCAATAAAGAATTTCATGCTAAAAGATTTGATTACTCAAGTGTCCATGTGCCTTTGCGTAGGTCCCACTCGAAATAAGGATAAAATATTGAAACAATCAATTGGGTCGGTCAATCTGTCCACTTATGCCTTTGAATAAGTTGAATCCCTTTAATATGCTTTACAACATTTACGGCTAAAAAATTGTGCCAAGTTGTTACGATGCCTACTCATCACAGAAGAAAACCTAAACCGTTTATCAGTCTTGAGTGCACTTTCTCATGCCATGGCTCTTAAAGACTGCTCCAGTGGTGCCTTCAATTACCCTAGTTGTTGATGCACCATAACTGTTAAATTTTGATAACAATGGTGTTTTATGCTTGATGCACTTTACTTCAATATTTCTTAGGCCCAAATAAAAATAGCAATCACATAAATTGTTAAATTTTGATAACAATGGTGTTTTATGCTTGATGCACTTTACTTCAATATTTCTTAGGCCCAAATAAAAATAGCAATCACATAAACTTGAAAGTAAAATCTTGATAGAACACAATAATAGATCAATAGAGGACAAGCCAAATAGAGATCAGATTTACAATTCCTTATGTCCAGCAAAGATATGAAATATTGTTGCATTATGGCGGTCAGCAAGATGCTTCAACCAGCAAAGTCTTTCTCGGTCAACCAACACTTTCATGTGTCACACCCACAACCCTCAAAGATAGCTCATCACAAGTCAACGCAAGTCAAACCAGGGACAGCGCAGAAAAGTCAATGCAGCAAACTAGGGCTTTGATCAAACAACCTGAAATTCCTCAATTTTAGTGCCTAGTTTTACGACCTCCTAAAATCGGAATTTCTGTAGAATATTGAAGTCAAACAAACAAGGGTTGACCACAATCAACGTTGGTCAACGCTGCAGCAGAAAAGCCCTAAACAAATTAGCGCAGAAAACAACAGCTTCGCTCCACATGTGTCAGAAGAAAAAGGCCTCCAATGGCTATTGAACCAATCAGATCACAATGAGAGAATGTGTGATCTCCAAGACTCTCCAATTTATATTCATCAATGAGGATGTGTGACACATCTCTTAGGCATGTGGGATAAATCTGGCCGACCTTGCACATGTGGAAAATATATTCAAAATAAATGTTCTGCTCATCCGATCAAGATGATCTTTAGATCAATCTTGCACCTCTCTGAAAGAAGAATCCAACAAAAATATGACCATCGTCATATGAGTAGTGCAACATGGAGTTTGGACCTAGTTGCCCAAAATTAACACTCCCTTTCAACTAAGGAGAACTCCATATGTCCACAAGTGCCATCCATCATCTACAAAACCAAACATTGTGCTTCATCCCGCCATAACTTGCTTTGTTGGCTCTTTATTTCAGAACACAAGGTGAGTCACAAAGACATCACACACAGCTGACCCAATGTCATCTTAGAGGTAAAAAACTCTCTTGGGTTCAAAAAGAGTCTCATACTAACCCGATGTTAGTTTACTGACTCGAAGTCAGTTTAGAGGATAAAACCTGATCATACTTGATCCCAGATCAAGGTGTTGGACATGTGCCATCCTAGACATAGAGAGTACGACAATCTCCGATGCGTCAATCAGTCTTGCTATGGTCTCTATCCACATTTCCCACCTCATTGGCCAAATGAGAGGTACTTCCCATGAGTCTGAAAATCCATGGGTAGGATGCGTGCGAGGCACATATCAAAGAGAGGCGAATCAACTCAATATCATAACGATGGGGCAGAAGCACAACAAGGTTCGGCAAGCCTAGCCTCATATGTGCTTATAGCTCCAAGAAGCTATCCCCAAGCCCCCTAGAGCTCCCAAAGCTCATAGTCCAACTCAAGCAGGACCCTCAAAATAGGGTCTTTCCACGATTCCAAGCTTCTCACGGAAGGTTAGGAGCTTGACCTTCCCCAGGGGCTTTGTGAGAATATCCACGACCTGCTCATCAATTCCTATATGATCGAGCCTTACGGCGCCTCGCTGTACCATATCCCAAATAAAGTGGTACCTGATATCAATATGCTTGGATCAATCATGGAACACGGGATTCTCAGAAAGACGAATCCCACTCTGGTTATCACAAAGGATAACGGTGTTATCTAACACATGCCCAAACAGCTCACTAAAGAGCTTTCGCAACCAAACAGCTTCACAACAGGCCATATTCGCTGCAATGTATTCGGCCTCAGCGGTGCTCAAAGCCGCCGATTTTTGCTTCCTTGTCATCCAAGATATCGAAGCAGAACCCAAGGTGAAGCAACATCCAGATGTGCTCTTACGATCCACCACACTGCCAGCCCAATCGGCATCAGTATATCCATGGAGTCTCAAACTCCCGGCAGTGTATCTCAACCCATGGTTGATTGTGCCCCGAAGATATCTCAATAGATTCTTGGCATCAATCCAGTGAATGTGATGAGGATGAACCATATGTTGATTCAAAGTGTTCACTACGAAACATACGTCTGAACAAGAGTTCACTAAGAACATCAGGGCCCCCAAGAGTTGTCGATACTCAGTAGGATTAGCTAGCACGGGCCCAGCAACGTTTCCACTCAACTTCTTAAAGTTGAGTTCCATCGGTGTCGACACAGACTTACAATCCACCATACCAAATCTCTCCAGCAACTTCATGACATATTTTCCTTGAGAAAGGAAAATCTCATCTGGCCTCTACCAGACCTCCAAGCCTAGGAAGTAGTGCATCAGTCCTAGGTCTTTCATCTCAAACTCGGAAGCTAGCTCTCTCTTACACTGATGAATGAGAGGGTCAGCACCTGTCAGGAAGTGATCGTCCACATAGAGAACCAAAATCAGATGCCTTTCTCTATCAACCTTAAAAGAAAGTTTCACATCAGCATTACTTTGAGTGAAGCCAAGCTTCATCAAGTAGCTATCTATCCTCTCGTACCAAGCCCTGGGGGCTTACTTCAAACCATAGAGGGCTTTCTTCAACCTGCATACATGGGTGTCTCTATCTCGGACTTCGAACCCCAGAGTTTGCTCCACATACACCTCTGCCTTTATAGATCCATGCAGAAAAGCGGTCTTCACATCCATCTGATGTAGACTCCATCCTTGCGTAGCAGCAAGGGCAATAATAGATTGGATGGTGGTATAGCGGATCACAGGTGGAAATATATCATCATAATCTATGCCTTCCTTTTGAGAGAAGCCTCGGGCAACAAATCTTGCCTTGTACCTTTCAGCACTTCCAATAGATCCATGCTTGATCTTATAGAGCCATTTCGAGGTGACAACAGATTTGTCCTCCAGTCTCGGGACCACTTCCCAGACATCATTCTTCATAAAGGACTCATACTCTGCATGCATAGCATCCTTCCAAACCTGATGCTTTATGGCTTCTTCAAATGTTCCAGGCTCAGATTGTAATATCATACTCATGGCTGCTAGATACCCTTGGTATCTCTTCCACTTCTTGCTTTCATGAAATTTCCCCCTTGGGGCAATATGTCTCTCGGCATCTTCGGGAGTATCCCTAAGCCATGAGAGTCTTCTCTTATTTGAAGGAGGTGGATCAATGGGATCGATAGGTCCTTCAACATTGGGCATCAGGTCATCCTTCGGCTCTTCCACCTTCCCCGCTTCTTCATCTTCTTTGTCTTCCTTGGAGCTAGGAAGATTTCTTACTTTCTTGAGGGCAGCATCTTCATCGAAGGTGACATTGTGGCATATCTCCACTTCTCTTTGACCGGACACATAGATTCTTTATGCCTTCGAAGTTTCACTGTAGCCCACAAACATTCCCTTCTTTCTAGAAGCGTCCAGCTTGCTTCTCTTTTCTTTCGGCACATGAAAGTAAACAGGACAACCAAAAACTCTAAAATGAGAAACATCAGGATTCTTACCAAAGAAGAGTTATTCGGGAGTTTTGGAGTCCAGAGCAGAATGCGAGCATCTATTTTGAACATACACAGCAGTGTTTGCAGCTTCTCCCCATAGAAACTTCGAAATACCTTGGTCACATAGAGCATGGCACGAGCAACTTCCACAATGGTCCAGTTTTTTATTTCAGCAACACCATTTTGCTCAGGAGTGTACGCAATTGTGGTCTCCCTCTTAATGCTAGCTTCTCTACAAAAGTCATTAAATTTGACTCATACTCAGTCCCATTGTCGATCCTCAAAACTTTGATTTTCTTCTCGATTTGATTTTCCACCAAGGCCTTGAAGGTACGAAACCATTTGATTGCTTCATCCTTCTTCTTCAAAAAATATATCCAGGTCTTACGGGAGAAGTCATCTGTAAAAGTCATGTAATAAGAACATCCTCCCAAGAATGTCAGAGGCAGCATACTAGATAAGTCAGAATGTATCAACTTCAAGATATCAGTTGTCTTTGTGACACTTGGGGGGAATGGTCCCCTTGTATGCTTCCCTTCGGCACAACCTTAACATATACCTTCATGATCATCTCTAAATTCGGGCATCCCTGTCACCACCTTCCTTGCTTCGAGAAGGGCTTTGTAATGAAGGTGTGAAAACCTCCAGTGCCATAACTCTATTTGAAGAGTTGTATCACATGTCATAGCCCCCAATGGACTTCCTCCAACCTAGTAGAGTGTATCAACTCTAAAACCAATAGAAAGAGCTTCCTTAAAGTTCTTCTTCCAGATAAGTACATTTCCATCAATGAATGCCACCATGAACCCTTTGTCTTCCATTGCCGAAATGGACACAAGGTTCTTCTTCAAATCAGGCACATACAACACATCTTGTAATCGGAGGACTTGACCTTGAGATAGATGGAGGGTAACAATCCCTGTCCCTTTCACGGGATAGGTGGCATTATCTCCAAGGATAATTTCAAGATTGGAATCCTTCTCAACCAAAACAGAAAGGGCTTTTTTATAACCAATGAGGTGCCTTGAAGCACCACTCACTATTAATCAACAAGACATCTAGGGTGTCGGGTGGAGATGCACCAGAGAGGGCAGATACAAAAATAATTCATTTCTTTTATTATCAACAACATTAGACTCGTCATCCTGGAATTTCTTGACCTCTTGAAAGATTTCCCATTTCCACTACGATCAGAGGGAGCCTTCCCTTTTCCTTGGAACCTGTTGTTCCTGCCATTTCTTCTCGAGTTGTTGTTGTCATCATCCCTGGGAAAGTCCCTTCTATTAGGGCACTCTCTTGCATAGTGACCAGTCTTGTTACAAGTGTAACATCTTCCCTTCACTCCTTTGGGCCTTGCTCTATCATGGTTTTGATTTCTAGGGCCACCATGGTTCTTCTTCTTTGCATGAGCGGCGGAGGCAGTAGGGTCACTTCCATTACCATTAGAGGCATACTCCATCATTCTTGTTTCCCCTTGAGTGCATCTCGTCAATATTTCATCAAAATCAGGAATCACATTATTGTTAAGAATAGTGGTATTGAATACATGCCAATCATGGGGGGGACCTCCAAGTGCAATAAGAACCATCTCTTGATTAGACATTGCTTCCCCAATAGCTAGGAAGTTATTCCTTATTTCAGTGAGCCTCATAAAATAGGATTGAATAGATTCATCCTTACCCTTCTTGATATTCTTCAATTGATTCTTGAAGAATAGGATTTGGTTAGCATTACTAGCCCTGAACATGCTCACCAATTTATCACACATCTCCTTAGATGTCTTAAGCTGAGAAATGTAAGCAACCAAGTGCTTATGAATAGAACCCTGGATAATCATCTTAGCTTTGATTTCCCCTTTTCTATACTTCGTCTTCGTGGCAGCAGCTACATTTGATGGAGGCTCTTGAATATTCCCCTGTACATAGTCCATGACATCTTGATCTTCTAGCGCCCAATCCAAGGACCTCTTCCATGCATGATAATCAGACTTATCAATCAATTTATCAGCAGCCTTGAAACCCTTGTAGGTTGAAGAGGCCATTTGTCCTTGATAGGATTTCTTCCTTCAGAGATAGCTTCTAATACTAGCTTGGACTCTTGGACTTTGTCTTCACCTCAGCTCTGATACCATGTTAAATTTAGATAACAATGGTGTTCTATGCTTGATGCACTTTACTTCAACCTTTCTTAGGCCCAATACAAAATAGAAATCACATAAACTTGAAAGTAAAATGTTGATTGAACATAATAATAAATCAATAGAGGACAAGCCAAATAGAAATCAAATTTACAATTCCTTATGTGCAGCAAAGATATGAGATATTGTTGCATTACGGTGGTCAACAGGATGCTACAACTAGCAAAGTCTTTCTCGGTGACTGTCCGAGCCCTTCTTTGATCCTCCACAGGTTTATCTTTTGTAGTACAAGTTTTTATGCCCAAACAGTGGTCTAAATATTCCTCCTCGACCACCTGAATTGCCTTCTATTAGCTCAAATCCGAGTTCTATGTTTTTCTCTGAAATAATCATCGAATTGATGCTAGAAAATGAGTTTTCACACTTGTGTTTATACAGATTTCGACCTCCAACGAAGGGACACGTCTCATGGTGGTCATGTCGACTTAGACAGGTAGGCTTAGGTCGGCTAGCCTTTAAAAATATTATATTAAAACTTGAAAATCAATTTTCTCTCAAACTAGAAGGAGTTAGAGGGCAAGTGATAGCTCGTTAGAAAGGGAAAATTGCCCTCTTCAAGCCTATGGCAGTCCCAACCTTAAGTAAGGTCATTTTACCATCAAGAAACTTAAATTTGTGAGGCTGTCATTCTAATTTTATTCATGGCAGCTCTTAATATTTTATGTCTAGGGCTCCTTCTTCATATGCTTAGGGTTCCATACACTTAGGCTTTCATTCATGTATATTAAGGGCATCATTAGTATTATCAATGTGTTAGGGCTAAGGCATCTTCTAGAGTATTATGGGCATTTAGATCATGCACGAATATTTGCCATCCACGTCATTGTCGTCATCAATGACAACCTAGATTAACAATCTCCCCCTTTGTCATTGATGGAAATATCCATGCCCTTTCAACATTCTCTCCCCCTTTGACATCAATGGCAAATGGGGTGCCCGAATACTCCCCGTGTCAAGCTGCTTCTTTTCTTCATGAATTGTAGTCCTTCATAGGTATGTTACTCTCGTTGTCATGGTGCTCTTCAATGAACTTGCTCCCCCTAAGCCTTTGCATATCTTCATGTAAATGGTCAATCAACTCCCCTTGCCTACATAACCCCTATTAGCTCTTGTTTTTTTCTTCGACAAGAAAGATTGCATCCTTTTGATCAAGTGGAAGACATCTTCAACAATGGTGCATTGGGCGAGTAACAGTTCATGTTCTCCAATGGAAATAATCTTTCAAGATTGTCCATGTGTGATTTATCAACAGTTAGATAGTTTCAGCAAGGATAGTTAAGAATCACAAGCTCCCCCTAACAATATGCATGGTCTTCTTTTTGGCAGTCTCATCATCAAAACTTGAAATATCAAGGATGACTTCATCTAGTCAACAACATGTGTTGTTGGCTAGAGTGTTCAAAAGATTTCCTTAGGCAACTTGCTTCCTTCTCCATACTTGTCTAACTTTCTTCTCTGGCATAGTTCTAGCTTGTGCAGGAGCCCATGTCAAGTTACAATCACGTGCCATATGTCCAATGTTATGGCAATTGAAGCACTCTATCTTGTTCATGAATAAGAAATCATGACTTCTTCTTGCAAAATTGCTTCTAGGAGATTGATGGGGACCATTATATTTGTCCTTGTGGTATGCCCCTACAATCCTTTGCCATGTGTCCGAAATTTGTACAAGAATAACAATAACCAAAAAATATACTTTGGTACCTGGAGGATGGAGATTGCCTTGATGCACTTCCAAAGTCATTCTGTCTTGGGATTCTTTGATCAAATTTATTGCCTCTTGCATTCTTGACACCATCTACATATCTTCTTGGAGTGGGGTTTCTTCCAATGTCACTTTGAATCTTCTCCTTTTCTTTGTTGGAACTGGGGGCATCAACATTTCTTCCAGGCTTCTCCACATCCTTATTGTTTGAAGAATTACGGTTTGCATTATTTGAAGGTTCACCTGCATAGCCAAGACCTGATTTATCAAGGGGAGACCTCTGCTGACTTAGGATGTCATCTAGGGTTTGAGAGCTTTTTAAGTTTTTATTCAGCAATTCAACTTCTTTTTCAAGAAAGACAATTTCTCCTTTCAACTTTTCACAATCTTCATCTTTCATAAGTAGTTGCTTCTCATTTCTTCCATCATCCTTGTTGCTTCATGTGCTTCGATTTTAAGGGAGATGATATTTGGTTTCATTATGAAGACTTCTTCGTTCTCCTTTGCTAGACTACTCTCCAATTCTTCTTTTATTCTTGTAGCTTCACATGTTTCGACCTTGAGAAGATTGATGTCTTATTTTAGTTTCAAGATTTCTTCATCCTTTTCGACTAGTTGGCATATCATGGTGTTTCTCTCCTTTTCTGCTTCATTAACTTGTCCTTCTATGAATGCCAAAGTTTCCATCACCTTCTCAGCTCCTTGCGCTTGTTTCCTTGCTTCTTCTAGTTGAGATCTAAGAGAGGAGACCTCTTCCTTGTATTGACTAATCTCTGCTTCAAGATTGTTCAAACTCTTAATTCTTTGTTCAAGGTGGCTTGACAAAGTTTCTTCCCTTTTCTTTGCCTTATCCAATTGATTTGTTATAGATATGACTTCTTCATGATGCTTTCTTTTATTTTGATGAAATTTCTCTTTAAGTTTGGAGAGCTCCTCATCTCTTTCTTGTACTTGAAGCTTGACAAAGTCAACTTCCTTCCTTGTCTTGTCTTGGTTACCATCTTGCGCTTTCTTCTTAAGTTCCTCATTTTCATTTTTCAAACTGTTAATCTCTTCCATGGAAGCCATAATTTTATTCAAGAGATCTTCTTCAAAGTCTTCTTTGTTCTCTTCATCTTCTAGATCTTTTTTAGCCTTGTTGTCATCCCTCTTATCTTCAGCTTCCTTGACGGATTCTGGACTTCTTTCTTGTTTTCCATCATCTTCTTAACTAGAGATCATTGTCAACGCTCCTTTTAAGTGAAGATCATGAAGTTTGTCCCATATGACTTTTGCTGACGAACATTTTTCGAAATTGGCCTTCATAGAATTTGGTAACCCATTCAAAATTGCCTTCATTGCTCTTGTATTGTACTCCTTGGATTCTTCGTCCATCGTGTCATTAGTAATCACTGATTTCCAAACTTCAATTCCTTGAGTCTTCAAGAAATTCCTCATTCTTGCCACCCATATATCAAAGTTTCCATTGAACAATGGAGCCTTCGCAAATTGATTTACTTCAATTTCAATGGTTGAGGAAGACATGTCTTTAGGAGGATTGGAGACTTTCTTTCTTGGCTTTGCCATTTGTGTTCTAATGATCAACCTTCAAGCTGTTAGGCTTTGAGTGAAGGTACTAGCTCTGATACCAATTGTTGGAAATATTGAGAGGGGGGTGAATCAGTATTTCTTTTCAATTGTTATTTTTACCAGTTAGATCACTTATATTTAGAACACAAAATGAACAGTAAGAATAAATGCTTTTATTAATTTCTTCTTTACAATAAATCAAGTACAATATATGTAGGGCTCCAACCCTAGATGAAGACACCAACCTTCAATCTCCCAGGCTCCAACCTGTATTTGCCAAGCACCGACTTGGACTTCCAAGGCTCCAACCTTGTCAATTTTGAGGCACCAACCTCAAGGGCTCTAACCCTATATCTAGTACAGGCTCCAACCTGGTCTCTTGAGGACTCCTATCCTCTAGGGCTCCAACCCTATCTTCCAAGGCACCAACCTTGTCTCTATGAGGCTCCAACCTCTTGCTTCATTTCGTCAAGATATATTTGGTTATACTTACGGCTCCCAATGTCTTCTTCAACGAGCCCTGTCAATATTCACTTAGTCTTCATTGTAGTCTCCACATTACGTCATCAATGACAACCTTATCAACATAGAAGGTGTCATCACTGCTCTTCATCATACCCAAACAATTTCTCCAAGGTTACTTCATGATGGCCTCATCACATCATAGTCTCCAATAATATCTCCAAGACCTTCAAGGTGTCTTCAATAGGCAACCCAAGTTCTGCACCTGCTCTAAGCCTCTTGAAGGGCTTCTTCAAGAACTCTCCAAGGTAGTCTTTAGAATACTTGCCCACCAAGATATTTCAAGGTCTGCACCTAGTTTGCTGGCTTCAATCCTTCTCCATAATAAGACTCTTCAAATATGCTTCTAAAACATAGCTCAAATGCTGCTCTCACCAAATCTTCAAGATCTGCACTGATCAAGGCTTCAAGTTCTCCAAGTTCTAGGCTCCAAGTAAGCTTCCAAAGTTCACAGCTATTGCAGTTGTTCTTCAATTTTGCTCTAAAGGGTCTGCTCAAAGATGCCTTCAAAGATAACCTTTTAGATCTGCTCCAAGGGTGACTGTGCCAAACTGAGCTTCAAATTTAAGTTATCCGAGTTAAGTCCAAGCTACAAGTAGCTCTGCAATTCTTCTCCAAAATTGGTGACTGTCACAGTTCCGAGATAATGACAAGCTACAGGTCAAGAAGAATAAGTTAACAAGTATTGTTGGTCTGAGGTGCAATCAACAGTAATGGATCTCTTCCATAGTTTTGGTGCTGTAGACCGTGCTCCACAAGACTGTCCACGCAACCTGTCCGAGCCTGAGAGAAGCAGCTACAGGACTGAATTTAGGCAGCAAGGTGTTTAGAATCTAGATCACAGTGATGAAGCTAAACAAGAGGTTGTTTGCTTAACCGAGTGAGGTGACTGTTCACAGTTTTGATGTGCTAGCAGTCCGAGCCACCATAGGTCCAAGACAGTTGTTCACAAGGTGTCCAAGCTTCCAAAGGATGACAGGTCTGAGCTCTCTATTCAAGTTCACAGTGCTGTAGCACTACATCCACTTAGTCCAAGCTCTTTATATGTATACCACAGACATGTTTTAATCCTTCAAAAAATCTCCACCGGACTGAGAAAGAATAAGATAATCCAAAAGATCAAAATCACTCCTTTTATTTATCTTTTTCAGTTAGTGAACTCGCACTCCTGTACTGTTATCCCAGCTTCCAAAATAACACAGGTTTCCTTCCACATGTGACTGTATAGTCTGAGGTGTAATGCTGAGTTTTATTGCCAATCCAACTCCTTAAACAATTCGACCAAGCCTAATGGGATGATTGTTCACTAGTATTAATGTGGTCCGAGATCTGTACAGTTCTGAGGGTTTTATTGGTGACTGTCCGAGCCCTTCTTTGATCCTCTACAGGTTTATCTTTTGTAGTACAAGTTTTTATGCCCAAACAGTGGTCTAAAAATTCCTCCTCGACCACCTGAATTGCCTTCTATTACCTCAGATCAGAGTTCTGTGTTTTTCTCTGAAATAATCATCGAATTGATGCTAGAAAATGAGTTTTCACACTTGTGTTTATACAGATTTTGACCTCCAACGAAGGGACACGTCTCATGGTGGTCAGGCCGACTTAGACAGGTAAGCTTAGGTCGGCTAGCCTTTAAAAATATTATATTCAAACTTGAAAATCAATTTTCTCTCAAACTAGAAGGAGTTCGAGGGCGAGTGATAGCTCGTTAGAAAGGGAAAATTGCCCTCTTCAAGCCTATGGCAGTTCCAACCTTAAGTAAGGTCATTTTACCATCAATAAACTTAAATTTGTGAGGCCATCATTCTAATTTTATTCATGGCAGCTCTTAATATTTTATGTCTAGGGCTCCTTCTTCATATGCTTAGGGTTCCATACACTTGGGCTTTCATTCATGTATATTAAGGGCATCATTAGTATTATCAATGTGTAAGGGCTAAGACATCTTCTAGAGTATTATGGGCATTTAGATCATGCAAGAATATTTGCCATCCCAGTCACTGTCATCATCAATGACAACCTAGATTAACACGGCAGTGTTCATAAATCCCTGAGATACCATTGTGGCTAACTGTGTAAAGATACTGCCAAATACTGAGGTTGTCCACTCAACATTCCGGAGAGCATGGTTCTTCACAATCAACAAGTGAAGACATACTAAGACATTCTTCTGCAAATTGTGTTTTAGCTTTGTGGCTGCATTGAGTTTTCCTTAATCGACCAACTGATGACTTGTCTCTACAATGTTGAAATAAAATTCTTGGAGAACCATCTGAAATATAGCGCTGAATTCATGCACTTCAAAATTCTCTATTGCAGCTTCTGGCGCGAGATTTCTCTATTTTTATGCACTCTGGTAGACAAAATTATGGCCATTCCTCCCCACATATATACCTAAGCATGCAACCCCTTCGCTCAGGAAGAGTTCATATCAATTAAGTTTGCTATCATTGTAATCTTCGGATGATAAATTGTAACAACAACCAATATTCAGGTCTGCTTACTCCATGTGAATAGAAATGCAGGTGGTTCATCCAGCATATACTCCAGGGCTATAAACTATATGTCTGTAGGGGAATGAAGCCTTTATGGTTATATGGCTCATGGATCAAGATAGCACTTTTGAATCTCTGCTGATTGCTGTTTTATTCTCAATGCAGGACCTGACTTGAATATTCAGTATGTATACATATTCTCATGATTAATAGCACCTTCCAGTAATGTCTTTTAATCATAACCACGGGCCAAGCAGGCTCTGAAACCAAACATAAAAGGAGAGGTACAATAGCCTTATGAGAAAGTCAAACCCACTTTGAGCATGATACCACAACTCCTGCAATTTACTTTTGCACCCAACAAATAAACCCTGCAACTCTACCAGAGGAGATATTCGACAGAAGCATAACCAAGTGCATATTGCAAAAACTATCTTTACCACCTGTTCATATTCAGCCCTCAAAAAGGGAAAAATTTTACAAAAGGTACCCCTGCTTGAAAGAGGGGTAACAGGCACAACAATGATTTGTTCAATATATGCACATGGATCACATTATTGCTGTGAGACACTTCTGGGTTTTTCTTTTGTTTATGCAACAAATTATTGTGTTGGGAGATGTATTCTTTGCGATTGGATATCCTCGTCTCTCTGAAATGTGATATACATTATGGATCCTCGAGGATGATTTCAACATTGTGGAGAAAAGGTGTAACAAGGATGGCACTGTTGGCAACATTATCGCTGGGCTGAAAAGCAAGGATGGAACAAGACATCAGAAAAACATGGACTAACGGGTGTGGTATGGTGTAACTATTTTTCGAACAGCAAAAAACATCAGCCAAGGTTGGATTAACTTTATGGGCCCCGGGATGGTATTGTCTTCTTTGGGATGCTTTGACCTTCAATAAATTGATGGAGACTACATACATGCTTGGATCATTTGCCTATACCGAACACCATCTATTTAGGGCAGCAAGATGATTCTCCTCTTTCCGGGCACTAGTGCATCAAGTAGGATGCTACCATATGCAAGACAATGAAATTTATGAGAGGATGGGGTAGGTTAATGGCATGGAGAAAGAGGAGAGAATTGATGGAGGCAAGACAAAAGCTTGAGGATGTCCAAATATTCCTAGAAGATCTCCACGACGATGTGCTTCAAAAGGAGGTAGACCATTTGGAAACTATACTCATCAAGGAGAAGGAATACATTACTAGGAGAGCCCAAGTCAATGCCAAGCTTTAGTGGATTGATGAAGGTGACGATAGCTCCAAATTCCACTTTGACTTTCTGAAGGAGAAACCTTCTTTAGAGCGTGTTCCTGGCTTGCACAAGGCTAATGGAACATTCGAGGACTCTTCTAAAATCAAGGAAATGTTTGGGCTTCACTTCTAGAATCTTTTCTCTCCATGTATGATGTATAACTATATAATGGAGACTTGACATGCATGTGTCAACATAACTCCTCTAAAAGTTACTGTTACTAATAGGGACAGGTTCGATGGTCACCTTTCTGAAGATGAACTCCTTGCTACTCTGAACTCAATGATGAAATAGTAAGCCCCCAAGGATTGATGGCCTTCCTTGTGAGTTCTTCAAGTCAATGTGGGATACAATCACGGATGATCTTTGTTACATGCCAGTGAGGCCTTCGCATCAAGTAGGGTTATTTAAACTAATCCTAAAGAATATGGCCAGATATTCATTTGGATGTTAGAGGCCCATCACTATCCTCAATGTTTCTTATAACATTTTGTTGTTATACTCTCTATACTCCTACAACGTCCTCAAATGTTGTCAAATGGGCACAAACAAGTTTTGTGCAAGGTGGGTATATCTTGTGTACAATAGTTTCTACACGGAAGGCTATAGAATGGGTTAGAAAGACAACTCAACACTCTTATTTCTCAAAATGATTTTACAAAGTAGATGATAGATTCAACTTGTCCTTTATCGTCAAGATGATGATGTGCCTCAATTTTGGCTCTAGATATGTTGGTTTAATGAACATTCTTTTTGCAATGCCCCAGCTTTTGTTTCAATGAATAGTTTACTCACAACCTACATCCCACTTCATCATTTGATTAGAAAAGACTGCCACCTTTCTCCCCATAGTTATGTTTTAGTTCTTGATGCTCTGGCCAACTTGTTGGGAACTACCAACGTGCAAGGACAGGTCAGGGGCATTTTTCTTACTAACAATTCAAAGATGTAAACAATCACTTTGCAGATGGCTCACTTCTACCAACTTGGGTTGATTAGGAGTTGGAGACTAGGGTCACCTTGTCAATGAACAAAAGAATAATTTTGGTTAGTTGACCTTGATGATCCTCCAAACTGTATTCCACCTCTATAGCATTACCTCTAGCTGACTTTGATTGTGCATTGCCTCAAGATCCCATTTGGAACAAAGTTCCACATTGTCGAAATATGGAATTGGTGACTACAAAAGCTTCAAACAAAACTCCACTTTTGGCAATTCAAGGACCTTCACTTGGCAATGTAGTGAACTTGATTGTTGTCTTACAGATATTACAAGCCTCACAAATATTCTATGTATCTTTTGTGGAATTGGCAATGCAATGAAATTGATTGTTGTCTTGTAGATATTACAAGCCTCATAAATATTCTATGTATCTTTTGGCTCCCTAGCTAACGAGGATTAGCACTAATTCTCAAGTAACTTTTGTGGTCTAAGTATGAAGGGGAGTGAGGACATCCAATGGTTCCCTACGACATTTGTATTGTACCCAAGGAGGAGGGTATGGGCTTCATTAATGTTGCTTCACAAGGAAGCATTCTTGCAAGAAAGTGGATGAACAGGTGTCTTGAGGATTCTTCTTCATGGAAAACTTTGCTGCAGCACATGTTTCAATTGACTCAAAATGCATGATTCTTTTGGTTTACATGATATAACCTCCTCTCGTAACTTGTTAAAGTTTCCTCGATCCTTCATTTGCAAAAGTATTGTGAGGCCTAGAAATTTGTTGCTAAGATGGTAAATTGGAATTTTTTAAGTAACTAACCAAGTTGGTATTCGACTCAAAGGCCCTATTTGAAGTTGCAAACATAAGGACCAATATATTGTCGGGATCTTCTACAATTCTAAGCTCGTTGATTGAGTAATAAGGGTATTTTTTCATAGACGAATCTTTGGGACTTTGACACCAAATCATTTAAGGACCAGAGACTATTAACTTGATAGAATTCCCTTCTCCCATTACATCATTCTTTGAGATTCCAATGCCCAATTGTTTCAGCTTGAGACAATTTCCCCGTTGTTTCACTTCTACATTGTATTTGGACTCTGGTGTTTCCCCGGCTACACAAAGGGTCAATACAGGTACTTGTACTTGGCCTATTGTTCATAGAAGTCAACTGCCTTATCTACAACTTATGGTCATCACAAATATTGGTTTGTTGGGGTCTCAAACCTTTTGGAATCTGCTAATATTTAGATGGATCAGCTTTCTCCATTTAGGTACTCCCTGGATGCACCTAGCCACCTTTTACTTACTAGTAGGAGTTGAAGAGGATCATCCAAGATGGCATTTACAAGTAGTCTGTGCAAGTTTCTTGGACAAAACTCCAAGGCAATTTACATTCAAAGATGGCCTTCTATACAAAACACTCCATAGAGAAGAGGGGCAAACTCATTATCCAACCCCCATACACATTTCATCATTGCGTGCACTCTCTTAGCATACCCTTGGTCAAATTACAAGTGGTTTACAATTGAAGATGGCCCTATATACATAGCAATTCATAGAGCAAAGTGATGAACCCATTATCCAACCCCCATACACATCTCGCCATTGGGTGCACTCTCTTAGCATACCCTTGGTCAAATTACAAGTGGTTTACAATTGAAGATGGGCCTATAAAAATAGCAATTCATAGAGAAAAGTGATGAACCCATTATCCAACCCCCATACACATCTCACCATTGGGTGCACTCTCTTCATATCCCCCTCAACCAATTTCAAGTGGGCTCACATAGACTTCGAGTTGAGACAAATTACCAGACTATACAAGAAAAGAGGATTTTCCAATTGTGTCATCTTCATGAGGTTGAGACAAAGGACCACTTCATGATCCATCATCGTGTTTGCTATGACACCTACGGGAGGTCTCATTGTCTATTCGAGGGGCCCAAACCCTATCCAGTTTCTTCGAGTACCCAAACAGCTATGTCTAGCAATATATAGACAAGAAGCCCTCGTGCTTTGTGCCCACATTCTCAATTCTCCTCCTAAACAAAATTCTACTCTGCAGATTACTTATTTATGGTACTCACATTAGTTAGGGACACCACGAGATGGATGAATAGCGGCATTACCTGAAACTCCTAATCAATGCAGACTCGAGGGATCATACCATTTCCCTAGAGATCTAGTGGCATTGCTAAATCAGAACCTCTACTGGCAGGGAGATCAAATAACCTAGGCATCAACAATGGTTTAACCTTCAAGACAACAGCGCAGTGTGCGGTCCAAATCTTCCCCTAACTCTTCCTTGTGACATCATTCTACCCTAATTTTCTTCCTTCAACCTCAAATGTTAGGAAAGATAGATCTAGTGGACCATGATCCAATTCCTAGATCCTTTCCCTCTGTACATCTCCCTCCTATTGTAGCCACCCCTACTCGATGTTGAGGGTGGCTCATGCTTTAACTTTTGTGGTCATTTGTTGGACATTAATAGAATTATCTTACCTTATCTTCTAATAAGCTCGATATCAAGGAAATTGTTGGGTTGATTCCCTTTAAGGACTTGCTCAAAGGAACACTTATCTACAGGGCCCTCTATAGCAAGATTAGAGGAGGATTTTTGGTAAGCAAATCTAGTGTTATGATCTTAAAAGGTCTACTCCATCTTATTCCTAAAGTATCCCATGCCTCTTAGTCTCAATGCTCATTGGGTCTCAATGCTCGTTGGACCTTATTTCAACCTACCGGACAAGCGGAGTTATTAGCTATACAACATATGGTTTGTTCACCTAAACTACAAACTACAAGTCTTGCCTTCACAAGTCATTTATCAAGGACTACCCAATAAAGTTCCAAGAAGCGAAATGTGGTCTCACAAATGGGCTCTATTCACTTTGTGGTTAGCCAAAGACCATGAATCACATATATCAGTATTGCAGATTTATTGGGCACTATTGGCAACACATTCAAGATCAACGCTCAACTTTGTTTCAGGGGAAGATACATTAGAGAGCTGCAGTTTTTCGAGATTCTCAATATCTAGTGCTTTCTACTTTGTTGGGGATCTATCTTTGCCTTCAAGTAACTTGCATAATTTACTATCTAGATGTTAAGGTACAACTATGTTTTTGCTAATAAACTCAATTAATTTGTGAAAAGAAGTATGCATGCAATTGATGACTCATGGTTTTCATTTGATTAATGTCAATTTTTGTAGATGTTCTATGCTTGAAGCAACTTTACTTTTCTTACAGCAATCACACAAATAGTAAAGTAAAATGCTGATAGAACATATAAGTGGATCTTATAGAAGACAAACCAGAAACAGAAAATTTGTGGTGATGCGTTACTGCGGTCAACAGGATGCTTCAACCAGCAAAGTCTCCTTGGTCAGCCAACCCAGAATGTGTCACAACAGTCCTCCAATCAGCAACCGAGTCAACCCAAGTCAACTCCAAAAAAGTCAACGCTGTACAGAAAAGTCAACGCAGGGCAGCAAGCTAAAAGTCAACGCAACAGCAGTTTGGTCAACCCTTTGACCTCGATTTCTGTGCCAAACAGTACGGCCTTCCAAAATCGAACTTCTCACCAAATTTCAGCCCAATTGGACCATGCGTTGACCAAAGTCAACGCCGGTCAAACTTTCTGGAAAACCCTAACTGCAGAAATTCGTCCTTCAGCTCAGCCGTACAGATTTGTCCTTCTTCTCCTTCACACGTGTGGGCTGAACTCGTCCTCCAAGGAGCTCGTACTATCTCAGATGAGAGAAGAAGATGTGAGTTGTGTTGTGATGACATGCTCTCCAACTTTGCCTGTATTTATATCCATCATTGGGGTGTGTGACACATCTGCTGGGGGTGTGAAACCTTAAGGCCGACCTGCACATATAATTTATTATAAATAATAAATTCAAAATAAATGCTCTGCTCATCGGATTAAGATATATTTTATATGGATCTTACACCTCTCCGAAAGAGGAATCCAACAAAAATACTAGCCACTTAATCTGAGCATCACAACATGGAGTTTGGACCTAGTTGTCCAAATTTAACACTCCCTCTCAACTAGGGAGAACTCCATCCATCAGTGCAATCAAACATCGTGCGTCATCCCGCCGTAACTTGCTTTGCTGGCCTCTTTATTTCAAAACAGAAGTGGGTCAGTCACAAAGACATCATACCCGGCTGACAGATTCAGCCCAGAGGCCCGAAACCTCTATAGGACTCACAAAGAGTCTCCAACCAACCTGAAGTTGGTTCATCTGACCCGAAGTCAGCAGGAGGTCCGAAACCTCACTATACTTGATCCCAGATCAAGTGGTTGGACCGTGCCATCTAGATAGAGAGTACGGCAAATTCTGATGCGTCCATCAGTCTTTGCTACTAGTCTCTAGCCTTTCCCATCTCATTGGCCAAATGAGAGGTACTTCCCATGAGCCCTTAACTCAATGGGTAGGATGCATACGGGGCACAGATAAATGAGAGGCGAACCAACTCAATAATCACAATGGTGGGGCAGAAGCACCATAAGTGCTTACAGCTCCGAGAAGCTATCCCCAAAACCCCCTTTGAGCTCCCAGAGCTCATCGTCCAACAGGACCCTCAGAATAGGGTCGTTCCATGATTCCAAGATTCTCACGGAAGGTTAGGAACATGACCTTCCCCAAGGGCATTGTGAGAATATCCGCGACTTGCTCATCAGTTCCTATATGATCGAGCCTTACGGCGCCTCGCTGTACCATATCCCAGATAAAGTGGTACCAACCATCAACATGCTTGGATCAATCGTGGAACACAGGATTCTCAGTCATACGAATCCCACTCTGGTTATCACAGAGTATCACAGTGGTATCTAGCACATGTCCAAACAGCTCACTAAAGAGCTTTCGCAACCAAACTGCTTCACAACAGGCCATACTTGCTGCAATGTATTCGGCCTCAGCGGTGCTCAAAGCCACCGACTTCTGCTTCCTGCTCATCCATGAGATCGAAGCAAAACCAAGATTGAAGCAGCATCCCGATGTGCTCTTACGATCCACCACACTGCCAGCCCAATCGGCATCAGTATATCCACGGAGTATCACACTCCCGGCAGTGTATCTCAGCCCATGGTTTATCGTGCCCCGAAGATATCTCAGAAGATTCTTGGCACCAACCCAGTGAAAATGATGAGGCTCAACCATCCGTTGACTCAAAGTGTTCACTGCAAAACATATATCCAGTCGGGTGTTCACTAAGAACATCAAAGCTCCTATGAGTTGATGATACTCAGTAGGATTGGCCAAGATAGGCCCAGCAGCGCTGCCACTCAACTTCTTAAAGTTGAGTTCCATCGGTGTCGACACGGACTTACAGTCCACCATTCCAAATCTTTCCAGAAGCTTCACAATGTATTTTCCTTGAGACAGGAAAATCTCTCCAGGTCTCTGCCAGACCTCCAGGCCTAGGAAGTAGTGCATCACTCCCAGGGTCCTTCATCTCGAACTCAGCTAGGCGAGCTCCTCTTACATTGATGAATGAGAGGGTCGCACCCGTCGTAAAGAGGTCATCCACATAGCGCACTAGAATGAGAGGCTTCCCCTGCACAACCTTGAAGTAAAGGTTTGGATCAGCATTACTTCGAGTGAAGCCCAGCTTCATCAAGTAACTATCCATTCTCTCGTACCAAGCTCTGGGTGCTTGCTTTAACCCATAGAGGGTTTTCTTCAACCTGCAGACATAAGTGTCTCGATCTTGAACTTCAAATCCCAGAGGTTGTTCTACATACACCTCTTCCTTTATTGCACCATGCAGAAAAGCGGTCTTGACATCCATCTGATGAAGACTCCATCCTTGCGTAGCAGCAAGGGCTATGATGGATCGGATGGTGGTATATCGTGCCACAGGTGCAAATATATCGTCACAGTCAATTCCTTCCTTTTGAGAGAAACCACGGGCAACAAATCTTGCCTTAAACTTTTCAGCACTCCCATCAGATCCATGTTTAATCTTGTAGAGCCATTTAGCGGTGACAACAGATTTGTCCTTCGGTCTCGGGACCACATCCCATACATCATTCTTCATAATAGACTCATATTCTTCATGCATAGCATCCTTCCAGACTTGATGCTTGATGGCTTCCTCAAAAGATCCAGGTTCAGATTGTACAATAGTACTCATGGCGGCTAGATACCCTTGGTATCTACACGGCTTCTTGCTTTCTCGGAATGTTCCCCTTGGGGCAGCATGACCCTCAGCATCTTCGAGGGTGTCCCTGAGCCATGATGGTCTCTTTCCCAGTGAAGGAGATGGATCAATAGGGTCCATTGGTCCTTCAATATCAGGCATTGTCTCATCCCGCGGTTCTTCTTGATTTCCAGGCCTTTCTTCATGATTTTCTTCAGATCTTGGAAGATCTACTACTTTCTTCAGGGAAGCATCTTCGTCAAAAGTGACATCATGGCTTATCTCTACTTCCCTTTGACCAGGTACATAGACTATATAGGCCTTAGAAGTCTCACTGTAGCCCACAAACATTCCTTTCTTCCCAGAAGCATCCAGCTTACTTCTCTTTTCTTTCGGCACAGCCTTTACATACACCTTCATGATTATTTCCAAAGTCAGGCATCCCTGTCACCACCTTCCTTGCTTCGGGAAGGGCCTTGTAATGAAGGTGTCCAAATCTTCGGTGCCATAGTTCGGTTTGTCGGATAGTATCACATGTCATTGCTCCCAGCGGACTCCCTCCAACCTGGTAGAGTGTGCCAACTCTAAAACCAATCGAGATAGCTTCCTTGAAGCTCTTCTTCCACATGAACACCTTTCCATCAGAGAATGTTACATTGAATCCTTTGTCTTCCATGGCTGATACAGACACAAGGTTCTTCTTCAATTTTGGTACATAGAGTACATCTTGCAAGTGTAGGACTTGTCCTTGAGACAAGTGGAGGGTCACAGTCCTTGTCCCTTTCACGGGGTATGTGGCATTATCTCCAAGGATAATTTCTAGATTAGTATCCCTTTCAACCATGTCAGAGAGTGCTTCCTTGAATCCAGTGATGTGTCTTGAGGCACCACTATCGATTAGCCAGACATCCATAGTGTCGGGTGGAGATGTAGCAGAGAGAGCAGATACAAAAATATACTCATTTCTTTTATCAACAGCATTAGACTCCTCATACCCGGTGTTCCTAGACCTTTTAGAAGGTTGATTGTTTCCACCAAAGTGAGCCTTCCTCTTTCCTTTGGATTTGTCGTTTCTTCGATTCCCATTCCTTCGATTGTTGTTGTTATCATGACTATCGGGAGAATCCTTCTTGAAGGGGCATTCTCTAGCATAGTGACCAGGCCTATGGCAAGTGAAACACTTACCCTTCTTTTCTTGAGTCCTTGTTCTTCCTTTATCCTTAGAACCACCAGAGTTCTTCTTTCGAGAATGAGCACCATAGGCAGCATTTCTGTCATTATCGAATTCCTTCATCCTTGTTTCTTCTTGCATACATCTAGACAGAAGCTCATCAAAGTTAGGAATGGTATTATTATTGAGAATGGTAGTTGTGAATACTTGCCATTCATATGGGAGTCCTCCAAGTGCGGTGAGAACCATCTCACGATCAACTATTGTCTCCCCAATAGCCAGCAGGTTGTTCCTTGTTTCGGTCAATTTCAGAAAGTAAGTTTGAATAGACTCATCCCGGCCCTTCTTCATATTCTTCAACTTATTCTTGAGGAATAGCACTTGGTTCACATTGTTTACTTTGAACATAAGGATCAATTTATCATACATCTCCTTGGATGTGCATAGTTCAGATATATAGGCAACCAGACTCTTATGTATGGATTCCCTGATCATCAGCTTTGCTTTGATCTCTCCCTTTTTATACTTGTTTCTAACAGCAGTGGTAGCATTGGATGGAGGTTCTTGAATCTTACCCAGCACATGATCCAAGAGATCATGGTCTTCCAATTTGAGATCTAATATCATCTTCCAGGCATGGAAGTCATCCCTTCCAGTCAGCTTGTCATTCTCCTTGAATTCAAAACTTGTGGAACCCATTTCTTCCGATGGTGATTGCTAAAGATAGGGCTTGTCTTCACCTCAGCTCTGATACCATGTCAATTTTTGTAGATGTTCTATGCTTGAAGCAACTTTACTTTTCTTACAGCAATCACACAAATAGTAAAGTAAAATGTTGATAGAACATATAACTGGATCTTATAGAAGACAAACCAGAAACAGAAAATTTGTGGTGGTGCGTTACGGCGGTCAACAGGATGCTTCAACCAGCAAAGTCTCCTTGGTCAGCCAACCCAGAATGTGTCACAACAGTCCTCCAATCAGCAACCGAGTCAACCCAAGTCAACTCCAAAAAAGTCAACGTTGTCCAGAAAAGTCAACGTAGGGCAGCAAGCTAAAAGTCAACGTAGCAGCAGTTTGGTCAACCCTTTGACCTCGATTTCTATGCCAAACAGTACAGCCTTCCAAAATCGAACTTCCCAACAATTTTCAGCCCTTTCGGACCATGCGTTGACCAAAGTCAACGCTGGTCAAACTTCCAGCAAAACCCTAGCTGCAGAAATTCGTCCTTCAGCTCAGCCGTACAGATTCGTCCTCCTTCTTCTTCACACGTGTGGGCTGAACTTGTCCTCCAATGAGCTCGTACTAAATCAGATGAGAGAAGAAGATGTGTGTTGAGTTGTGGTGAAATGCTCTCCAACTTTGCCCGTATTTATATCCATCATTGGGGTGTGTGACACATCTGCTGGGGGTGTGAAACCTTAAGGCCGACCTACACATATAATTTATTATAAATAATAAATTCAAAATAAATGTTCTGCTCATCGGATTAAGATATATTTTATATGGATTTTACACCTCTCCGAAAGAGGAATCCAACAAAAATACTAGCCACTTAATCTGAGCGTGACAACATGGAGTTTGGACCTAGTTGTCCAAATTTAACAATTAAAGATCCTAGAGATCTAGATCCATCAATTTATTGTGATTTTATTGATTCTCTAGTATTCAGGAAGAGGTTATTATCTAAAAATTATACATGCACTTCCACCTTTGTTTTCTCTTTTGTGAATATGTTTATGTTAATATAAGACACATTATCCAAAATACAGAAAAGAAAAAAAAACACCAAAGAACAATTACAAAGACCCTAAGATGAAAAAAGAAAACTTCAAAGTGAGCTTGGGAGAACATCATTTAAGAGTGGAGGAGGCTTGATCCTGTAACTCTAATACCATATTAGAATTTAGAACATAAAAACCGAAAGGAAAGTAGAGCATCCACAAATATTGAACATTCATATTTTAAGATAGGCAGTAAATGTTTCCCATGGTTCACATCACATATTGGTCTATCACAATGGGGTTGAAGACCCCTTTTATAGAGCAATTGGCTCTAAGCCATTAATTATGAATCACTAGGCTCCCAGCTAACCACCAAGTTTACTAAGGCCACCTAACCATCAAGTTAATAAGGGGCAAAGGTCACTGTTGTCAGGTTGCCATTGATGTCAAAGGAAAATTGTCATTGATGTCAAGAGTGTGAAGGTTCTCTCAAGTATCCTGCAAATTGGAACAAGGAATAATCGATTGATGGAAGATCATCATCAGTATCCGACATTGAACTCGGTTTATGGATGTAGTGGAAAAGGCTATAGTGCATAATGGTATGATGGTTGGATAGCTCTTGTCGAGCCCTTTCCATCCATATGCGGCACGCCACGTAACTCTTGACGACTGAAGAGATATGCCTTCTCAAAGTTGAAGCCTCAAAGTCTGGTGAAGGTGCCCCAAATATATGGCAAAGGAAGCTCTATGATTGGCCCAAAATTTGGCATTAAAATTCATAAAATTAAATAATGCTTATGTTGAATTTTGGGAATATATCATGGTTCTTGGCAATTGCAAAAAGGGTCTCTATCTCACCCCTCCTCTTGATCAAGTCGGCCCCTAAAGGAGGATTTATTTTTGAAATTAATTTCAAAACAAGCTGTTTCAGGTCAGCCTCATTATGGGGGAGTTTTTTAAATTAAATTTGATTTTTTATGGCAGGTCAGCCCTCATTTGATGGCCCCCTTTCAAGTATAAATAAGGTATTATTTTGCCCTCCAAAGGCATCAATTTTATTGCATTATCTTATGTAAATTGCTATCAAATTGTATGAGGCTGTGGGAAATGTTGAACATCCAGAGAAGGGTCGAGTTTCTAAGGGTGTTTGGGCTTTCATTGTTTTATCTTTTTGTGTGATGTGTTGTTGGGCTAAAGCCGAGTTTCTAAGCCCTGATCTGAGGCCTTTCCTGAGCCAAATTGTAGTCCTCCTGAGACACAATTTCAGCCACTCTTGAGGCTATTCCTTAAGCAATCTGAGGATTGTTCTGAGGATAGTCTGAGGTTGCATCTGAGGTAACAAGGCTGAGTTGTTTGAGGGCAATTATAAACCTGTGTTAGGTTGTTCTAACCATGATAAGAGGTCTGTTTGTAGGTCGCGGTAGCCCTGTGGAAGCTGCAGAGATTGAGGCCTGTTTAGGCCACACATAAGGAGTCGAATTACCCCTGTGACAGTCACAGTGAAAGAAGAAATTAGCCCACAGACAGATCAGAATTTAGGCTTGTAAAGGCAGCAGACAGGGGCCAATCTAGTCTGTCCAAATCGCAGAAAGAGGCTGAGTTTTGGGACTAGTTAGGGCCACAGAGCAAGCATATCAGGCTGAGTTTGACTCCCTCTGACTGAATTTATAAGCCTCTATCAAGGGCAGATTCTTGTGAGAAGGTCAAGCTCCAAAACTTAATCCTCATTTTGTTCAAGGACCTCTTGTGATGTGGTTTGAGGGTTGTTGAAGCATTGATTTAGCATTGTGTATAAGGGTTGGTTGAGTCTGATTTCAAGCTACAGTAGGAGGGCCTGTCTAGGCCACAACTTGAGGCAAGGGCCGATTTTCGAAGAAGCTTAAAGAAGACATTTTTGAGGACTGTCGAGAGCTATTTTGTGGTCTGTCTAAGAACAGAACTCATGACGGAATTGACAAGCCAAAGAGGCATACTAAGGTGGCAGCAAGTCTGACAATTTATGATCAAATTCAAGCATGACCAGACTTCCTCCAAATTAATTTCAGGTATGAGCCTTTTGTAAAAGTGTTGATACTGTATTTTGCAGTAATTGAGATGAAGGATTAGTGAAATAAAAGACAGATCTATAGTAGTCAATCAACAGACTTGAAGACAGTGTTCTGGGCATGTATCAGCAAAGACTTCAGTGAAATATTATGTCATTGTAAGTGGGTCATTATCCCTGGTACAGGAGCCCACCATTTCTTCTTCTATTTCTTATTTCAGGGTGGCAGGGTGGTGCAAGGTTGAGATTGAAGTCTCCCTCAAGTTGGAGCCTGAGAACACTTCAAGGTGGCAAGGTGGTGCTAGGGCAGTAGATTGATGCTAGCAGGGTGTTGGAGCATCCTCCCAGTGGGAGTTGGTAAAACTAGAATGTCGGCACATCCTTTTAGGGAGTTGGGGATTGCTGATAAAAGTTAAAACTAAATGCTTTTCTAATTGAGTATTAGGAAGTTGGTGCTTCCCTTCAGTTGGAGTTGATAAATTATTATATTTGTCAAATATATTGTTTCCCTTCAGTGGTTTTCTCCTGCATTGGGTTTCCAGATAAAATATCTTGTGTATTGTTCATGCGATGAGATGTGATGTTGTCTATCTGCTCCGATTTGTGCTAACAATATTTAATAATTTGAAAGTGTAAAATTAATTAAAATTAAGAGAAATATTGATTCACCCTCCCCCCCCCCCCCCCCCTTCCTCTGTATTTCCAACAACCACCTAGCCTCCACATTAATAATAAGAATTAGGGAAAATAATGTCCATTACCTCAAGATTGGCCAAGACATTCGCAACATCCCCTCTTAAGATTGACTTGGAGATACAAATTGTCCATTACCTCAAGATTGGCCAAGACATTCTCAACATCCCTCTTAAGATTGACTTGGAGATACAAATAAGGAAAATTATCATAAAGGATCATGGACCAATTGAGTCCCAACAGAACGAAGACTAGATTTGCTCCAAAGAAAGGGAAAAATACCCTTTTGTTGCCTCTTAAGCATTGGGATTTTCCTATAAAGGTGTTGTGAAGTGGTAAGTACTTATCAAGGTTCACAACCAACAAAGGGAGTTTTAGGCCTCCAAATGGCCCCACAAAACCAACTCTTTATCTGGATTAGTCAATTGTAACTCTTTAGCATTAGGTTTTCAATAAATTCAAGAGGACATGAGAACATTCAAACTTTCTCACTACCTACAAGTTTAGTAGTTTGTGGCATGGTAGAAAATCTTTATTAAAGAAGACAAATCTTTGACATTTTTAAAAATATATAACTACATCTTTGCTCAAGACTTTTCTGCATTGTCAATTTTAAGGATGAAGATAACAAAGGCCAAATGGTATAAGAGGGTCTCTAACTTTTGGGAACACAAAGATAATTAGTCTTGGTTTACACACTTTACGACATCCGTTATTCCCCCCACACCAAATTGGGTAAAACTTCAAAACTTACCTTTGCACTTTTGGGTTAATTTGTTTGAAAGCATAGTTAACTACATAATGCCCTTTAGCTCAATATTAGAAGAAACTATAGAGAGATGATTGATCTCTTGTGCTCATATTTGTGTGGAAATGTATCTAGAGAAGCAACTAACAAAGGTAAACCTCTTGGAATTTGAGGGGGCCTCCTATAAATAAATGTTGGACTAAGAAAATGCACACAATGTCGGGAACACTGAGAGGGGGGGTGAATTAGTATTTCATTATTTTTAAATATTTTTATGTTTTAAAACATTTGATGCACATAAATCAAAAAACACAAATCTTTACATAAAAAACATTTATATATTTTTTCTTTGTAAACTTCCTTGCACAAAGTAAGCACCAACTTACAATTTTTGTAGGCACCAACCTACAAGGGTTTTCACTCCCCTAGCTTAGCACCAACTCAGCAAATGTAGGCACCAACCTACAGGAGACACCAATTCCCCCCAGTTGATCACCAACACAGCAAACTGTACGCACCAACTTACGTCTTCAAGTTGTTCCTTGGATTTGTCATCAATAATTTTTGGTCCTCAACAAATTTTTCAGTGAGTTGTCATCTAACCATGCAACCCTCAAGTTTGCGCCTTCAAGCTTGATCACAACCACTTGATCTATACACCTTAACTTTTTGCTCTTCAACTAGGCTTCTTGACTTGGCTCTTTAGACTTGATCTCCTACATGTCAATTTTTTGTATTTCATCAAAAAAAGGTCTGCCCATCTAGCATTTCAACTTCCTCAACACCTTTTGTTCACTATTCAACTGTCATTGCTTAGGCTTATTATATCTTCAGAGAGAAGGTCTACCCACTTGGCAACTTGTACCCAAGACTGTATATTTCTTCCTGCTACATAGGGATTTTCAATACACTTGGAACCAAATGGGCCTTTACAACTTTGAAGGTTTGCTTCCTACAACCTATCAATGTTTGCACTAAACAGTCACCCTATGTAGCCCACATGCCACCACAAAAATGGTCAATTACAACCCTGTTCTTACTGCACCTTTGTCCACAATAGAACTCGACCCTATCATCAACTTAACATCACAACTACTTCAGCGAAAAACTCCCTTATGAATGCCTTAGCCAACCAGACTGGGCCACCAAAGATCCCTGCAATAGTTCTCCAACAGAGCTCGCCACCTCAAAAATTAGACTAGAACTTGGTCCATATTAGGACTACATCCTCGGCCACAAACTAGACTTGAACTCAGCCTTCAAAACACAAAAAATCAGCCTTCATACCAAACCTAAACTCGACCTTTAATGTACCATAACTTGGCCCTCAAACCAAACCTAAATTTGCCTTTCAATACTCCAAGACTCTACCTTCAAACTCCAAAATTCAGCTGCCAGAACAGACCTAAAACGTAGCCTCAACAGGACTATAGTTCAGCCTTCAACAAGGCTAAAACTCGCCTTCAACAGGGTTGAAACTCAGCCTCTAGAACAATTCTGCAACTTACCTTCTAACCAGGACCAAAAACCTTCCCAAAGAGTGCCAAAAACCCTTCCCACAAAAAAGCTCTCCAACTCTGCTTCGCTTCACTTGGTTCATGAGGTATGAACCTCAAAATTGTTCCTTTGCTTGCTTAAACAGACCCGAATTGGCTTGAGCAAGTGAGTCCTACGTTCCTCCACATAACGCTTATATATAGTGTGTTTGACCTATTGTCGCCTAATCCACACCTTGGGCTAACATGGAAGAAATCTTTAATCCACTAAGTGTGGCCTTGGGAGCAAGTCTGGAGTTGAGTCGTTGTCATTCAAATCTCAACTGCTCCATCTAGGCTAACTCCTAGCAAAGCCAAGGGGGGGTGGTCATTAAAAACAACTAAGGTTGATTCATAGTATTCAAAACCGGCCTGTTCAAACTGGTAATCGGTCAAATCGGCCGATCAGATGCCCAACCGGGTCAAACCGGTCTAAAAACCCAGTTAAGGGAGGGGTTTGACAAAAATTTCCGGTTTGACCGGTGCTAACTGGCCGATTGGCCGATTTATCAATAAACTAGTTTATTGATAAATCGGCCAGTTAGCTGCCACGACCACAAAAGTGACCCACAAAAGTTGATTTTGCTGGTAATGGGTGGTTTTGGAGGGAAAAGGAGGGTTGTTTCCCTCCAAAAACACCCTCCCCAGTCCTTTAAAGGTAGGGGTACCCTCTCATTTGTCTCACACATCTCATTTTGAGCTTTTGTGAGTTTGATTGAGAGCTTGGAGAGTGTTGAGTTTTTGCTAGAGTAGTGGAACAACATAGAGTTTGAGCTAAGTAGTAGCCATCATGCCTCCAAAAGCCGAGGATACTTCATGGGCCCATTGTGATATGATTGACGGAAAAATGATTTGCAAATACTGCCAAAAATCTACTGTAGGAGAGGGTATTTACAGGTTCAAGAGACACTTGACTAGGATAGGAGACCATGTAAAGTCATGTGGAGCACAAAATGAAGTAATAGGGCATATTAGGGCAGAATATCTTCAGAAGTTTGAGACTCAAGTCATTGAACCAATAGAGAAGTTTGTGACTCGAGCAGTTGCAAAGTTTGACAGTCGAGACTCAACCAACTGAGTTCGATCATGATGAGAAGTTTCAAGTGATAATCTTGATCACTAATATCATATATGTAGATTTGTAGTAGGCCAATGGCCTCATAGCTTGTAGCATTGTTTTTGGACTTTATGGGCCATTTGGAGCCTCATTGCTTATGTATTTTTTCAATGATATGTATTGCACTCGGTGCCATTTTGATATATTCACCTTTACATGGTATATAAATGAGCAAACTTTGCATATTTTGTCTCTATTGGCTTGGAATCATGGTTGCAAATCTTAAAAATAGTTTTTCTTATTAAAAATTAATTATTTGATGTATTTTTTAAAAATCAGTTCATTTAGACCTTACCAGTATCGACTACATCGGTTCCAGTCAGAAACCCGGTTCATTAGGTCCACCGATCCGGTCACCAATTCCAGTTTTTAATACTATGGGTTGATTAAGCTAAACAAGAAAAGATTTTGAGAGTTAAATATAATACACAAGAGTATATTCACCACCAACATACAATATGAAAGAGAGATAAGCAAATAATCACATCCACCATCAATATACAAGATGAGCAAATAATCAAATGACAAAACTGAATAGCAATATAGACCAGTGCCAAAAGTAAATGCTTATGCTTGAAAATGAAATGCCAAAGTAAGTACTTACGCTTGAAAATAAACCTGGCAAATGAAATGATGGCCCAAGTGTTGTATGTTGTAGAAATGTTGTGGAGAGTGCTCTTGGAAAATTTTATTAAATTTGATTTCACTTGGAGTTAGATTTATTAGTTAAGTGAGTGCACAACGGAAATGTGGGTATATGATCTGTGTGATTGCAAGAAAATGAAACTAATCTAATGTGTGTTTCCTCTTTGACCTTATCCTTGGATTGAAATAGAGATTTATCCTTTGGTTGAGATAGAGAAAGTTGCAAGGAGATCCAACAAGAGGAAGCTTTGCTTCAATGAGTACTCCCATGATTTCAGAAGTCAGCGAGTTGCAAGAAGATCCAACAATAGGAGGAACTAGCTCCTACCCTAATTTCACAAGTCAACCTTTAATTTTCCCCCAAATTCACAATAAAGATTAAGAGGTTTTCCCTAGTTAAACTAAAGCAACCAACAAGCCCTCTTTGATCACGTACAAGGATCAAGCTAAGCTTGCAATGGTCGAAAGTATAATAGAGCTTGAAGGGGTTTGTTACTTTTGCAAAAAAATGAAATGTAAACTAAAGCGTAAATTGAAATCTAATCTAGTACATAAATAAATCTAATCTACTGAAATGAAATCTATTCTAATACTTTGTAGTGAAAGATTAATTTTAAGCCAAGTGAAACTAGGCCATGAAAATGAGACAAGACATAAGAGACCCCATAGGGTAGGGAGATTGGGATGACTAGGAAACTCTCCTAGCTAGCTCAATGTTACAATGCTTTGTTAGGTGTTGGCATCCTTACGAGTAAAGGGAGAATAGATGGTGTTGGACACCTAATCCTCTATGGGTAGGTGTGGAAGGCAAACAGTGAAAGAGGAGTCCAAGTGACCTTGGAATGTGGAATCCAAGAGTCACGCCAATGTAATATGAATGCACATCTATGGTTAATAGAATATAACTCACACTTATCTTATTTCGTTGTGTGTGTTTACCATGCATTGTGTAACATGGTATCAGAGCCAAGTTAGTCCTAGGCATTTTCAGAGTTGTCAACTCTGTATACTTTCCATAATTTGTCTGCCATTTCCCTATTTAGCCAATCAGCTATATATATAACATTACTCTGCTCTTGCACACAACTCCTTGCTCATCAAAATTGATGGCATACCTCTTTGCTGCTCAAAATTGTTGTCAGCAACTGTTTCTCTTTAGATTCTGCCTTATCTAACCATTTATGTGTTGGCCTGACAAAACGCCTAAGCATTTATGAATTCCATTCTCTGCTCTTTGCGCATATAGTAGATGGTTGTTTCAATCTTGCCATATCCTCACATTTCCTAAGAAATTTTCGACGTTAGAAATGGGCATGCAGAGCCAGAGTCTGCCATTACTGTGTAACCGCTCCAATTATTCCTCCGCAAAAACACATTAATTCTTTGGTGCATGGTCCAGCGGGAATTACTCTCCACACATTTCCACTCTGCTTCATACAGCCAGCTTTATCCTCCACTCCACGTTCACCGCTCCATGCAAACATTGCGCTTTTGTCCACATTATCTCGGCCTCCACCTCTCAGCCTTCACAAAACATCCACACAACATCCATACGTTGTGTATCACACTATTCCCGAGCTCTCTCCCCCGCTGCCTCAATACACAGTCTCCTCATACATTGTCGACATTACATTCAACACCGCCTCATATGTTGCTCGACCCTCATTACAGTCAACACTGCCTTATTACATTGCACTCCCATACAGGAATCGGTTTCCTCTCCATACACCACTCGGCCATCCCACTGTGACATTCTCAGTGGCCTCTCCGACGACATAATACACTGCATTCTGGTGGAATTGCTAGGCATTATCCCTCAGGACAAAGTTGGACTACATTCCTTTCAGGTTGAGAATTGTAAGTTACTTTTGAATGAGGTAAGCTGAGCGTTTTAGTCTCTCGAATTCACACGCTGCCATACCCAAGTCTCATTCCTTACTATTGCACGATTTTTTTTGGCTTTTTGGGCGATACAACATTTATTGGTTGAGCATATGGGTTGCTGGAGTTTTCACGGGAAGCAAAGAGAAGAATAGGGTTGTGTTACTACAGGAGAACCCTTCTGTGGATAAGACTGTGTTAATTGTTGAGTTGAGAGTGCCACTCCGGAAGCCTAAACGTTGTTTTCCACAAGTCGTATATCCCTTCTATTCAATGAGAACCCTGCTCTCAGATGTTTTTTTGTGTGTTTGCTCGAAGTGGGGGCTCGTGGTGTTGTTTGAACTGTGGATAGGTTGTGTTTCATGTTGGACGTGTTGGAGTTTTTCTCGACTATGTGGAAGAGACCTTTTTTAGTGAGTGGGACCACAAATTATTGGATGTTGACTTGTGAATAATTGGAGGGCCCACGTTATTCACTTTTTTTCTGCTGGACGTGCCTCTGTATGTTGAGTGGGAGACTTGTTTTATTCTGTCAACAACATACTGAACCCAAATCATGGTAGTTCGTTTTCATTGTGGTGGTTGAATAGCAAGTTATCTTGACAAGCCAAAATAAGGGTTGTGTTTCCTCTGTTATGGTGGTCGAATAGCAAGTTATCTTGTTGTGCTTGGAGCTGAGTTTCTAACAAGAGGATTGGATTATGATGTGGGTATAAGGGTTGAGTTATTTCCTTTTGTTGCTGGTTGAGTCACAACATTTTGAAGTTGAATCATCCTTTTCTGTACCAGTTCGAATTGCCATTAATAGACTGATATTTGTGATTGAAAAACTGATATTCTTGTTGGAATATAATAACTATGGCTTCCATATTCTGGGAATTACATACTAGCTTTGAAAGATGAGTTTTTATCAGTTCTGAAATATCTTGTTGTGTACTTGTTTTCCATTTTTCGATGAAGATAAAGTGTTCATGTTGTTGTTGATATTAAAAACTGTGGTTGCAGAATATAGCCTGCAACATACTTCAAAGACAGGTGAAAGAAGGATGGTTGCAGAATATAGCCTGCAACATACTTCAAAGACAGTGTTGGAGTCGTATACTAAAGACTCTTGTTCAAACTTGGAATTGTTCCTATTGATTGTCTCCATTACCAGTGTGAAGTGCATTACAATGATTGTTGTTGTTGTTGGTCATGTGTTGACTGTTGTGCATATGTCATGGATTGTGAATGTATCACTGTCATTATTACTTGTTGGTTGAAGCATTGAGCCCGTCTGTGAAGTCCCGAAAATGGGCAAAGTTTATGAAGCAATAGAGCTATTGAAAACCCTGATGCAATCTAATGTTGATGACATAGTGAAAGTAAGCAAAGCCTCCCTTCTAGATATTCAAACCTCTCTGCAAAATGCACATGAGAAGATTGAATTTTGCAGCTTGAGTCAAAGCTACAGCAAGAAGAATTACAGCAGTGGAGTCATCCATTCTGAACCTATTTCTGTTCAGAACATTGAAACAGACTCCCATAAGCAACAAGTCAATAATGTTGCAGTCGATTCACATTCAGTGCCTCGTTCAAGAGCAAATTTGCATGCAGGTGTCGAAATTCAGCCTGCGCTTCCCAAGCCCATCATCAGACCTTGGGAAGAGTTTGTCCATAACAAGCACAGAACAGGTCTTGGATATGACAAGGAGTTATCCTTTCATATTCCGGACTATTCCAAGCCCATTCAATTTCAAAGTGTCGGATTTCTTCATGATAGCTCACCTACAAATATTCTAGATTCTGCTCCTCTTCCACAGCAACAACAACATATTGTAAAATGCCAACACTGTGATCGAGTTGGCCATATGAAAGAACATTATTTCGATCTTCACCCATGCAAGCACTGTGGTCGGTGTTGACCACTGGAGTGGCACTTGATAATAATGAGAAGACTCCATGCCCAAGGATGAACCAGAAGACATGTGTACCATCAGATATCATCAGTTCAACAGAGTTTTTAAACTCTACTTCTACTTCTTATCATTTTCTCTTGTACCCAAATTCCACGCCCTACAGGGAATTGTAATAAGTGATGCTAGTAATGATGAGTTTTGAGTCGCCCACGTGGTGTAGAACAGTCGGTGATGGGGTGCACTGTTAAGGCACTCCGTTCTGTAAGGTCACCGGTTCGAAACCCGTGGGTGGCATGGGAGGAGAAAAAATGGAAAAAAATTAGGATTAGTCTGAACAAGAAAAAAAAAATGATGAGTTTTGAGTCAGTATTGAGTTTGTAACAGGCCTAGGTAGCCTGGGACCTTGTCAACAAGTGAGTATTACTCTGGGAGGTTTTTTTTACTTGGTTAATTATCATCTCCCTACTAGGAGTTAATAATTAATTGAGTTTTTTCCTTCAATTTTACACCCAAGCCGGAGTACGGCTTGATGGTGAGGCCTTGGGTGACTCCTAGTGTCTAGAGTCAATGTATATTACCATACTAGATCACACAAAAAATTTCGTGGAATTTGGTTAGGTCTAGGTAGTGATTTTTTAATTTTTTAAATTTCCCGCAAGTCGAAAATTGCAATAAAAATTGTAATTGAATTGTAATAAGTGTTGTTTAGAGAAGTTGTAAGGGGTATGAATAATCAAAATTACACCTCTCACGCTCAACTTTCTACTATGACACACTTTGAGGGGTTAAAAATGTGTTTTGAACCCTCAAAACCCACTTTTCCTAAGTTTAATGGGAAATCTGGCAATTAATTAAGCCAGAAATTAAATAAATGGAGAAAAATAAATATCCACACATGCTAAATGAGGTCGAAATGAGGTGGAAAATTATAGAAGAGTTAAAGTGAAATCCCAAGGTGATATGGACTCCTAAAATCGAGGAAAAGACATGTGCTCAAATAAAATTGAATTTCCGGCATTAAATGAGAGTTGCTTACTTGGAAATTCGAATTTGTGAAGTTAGTGCATATTTGGGAGGATTTGGGAGAATATTTGGTGGAGATTTTTGTGGGAAATTGTCCCCACATGGGTTACCAACCATATACACATATCATTCCATCATAAAATTCGAATTTGGCACATAAGGGAAGAAGAAAATGATGTCCACTTGCCAGAATTCGATTTTTACACTTAGCATTGGAGCTCCACTTACCAAGTTCGAATTTGCCTTGAGATATCCTCCCTCTCACCACTTGGCATATGGTTCTTCATTGGGATTTTCTCCCAACTTTCTATATAATGGAGCCATGAGCTCTCATATTGTAATCATTTTTTACTAGCTATTGTGCTTGCGGAAGCACTGCTACCTTGTACACTTTCAGAAATATCAATAAAGACTTTGGGGTTTCATTCATGAGGTGTTCCTCCTTTTGGAGTGTGGTGAATTGTTGATCATTTGTATAATTCATTTTACTCATGCTTTGATCTAATTTGTTTCCATATGCTCTTGTAGATTTGTTAATGTAGAGCTATCTGACATTGACATATGATTTAGGAGTACGCTCTAGGTATAGAATGCTCTAGTTGGTTTCAAATAAATCTCTAGAGTTTCTTATCATTGTTTATTGCTAGATCTATATGGAACTAATTCTTGATTGAAGTTTTGTAGAGGGAACATCTTGTTGGGATCAAAGAATCAAGTGTTGGGGGAAGTCTTTGGAGAGACCAACCTACTCTTGATACATTCTCAAAGGAGCTCTCATTTGTTCTTTGAACCTTCATAGTCTTATCTTACAAAGTGGTTTTGCAGGGGTTTTGGGACATAGCTTGTATACAAGCCAAATACTTCTAAATTTGAATATCTTTTAAAACATTATACTTCATTGCTTTCATTTGCTATCTAAGAGCTTGAAGATGACTAAGCAAAGAGGAGAATTTACTCGAACTCTTTGGCTTAGCCCTTTGTAAATTGTTGTGCAATATTTTGTAATTTTATCTATCTAATATTTGATTGGTTTTGTAGCCCTCTTTCGAATTTTTTCTTGTGACAACTTGAGTGGACAACTACAAGAAATTACTAACAAGTTGTTGCAGGACCTTTGGGCTGAATTTCAAATGAAGAAGATAACCCTCTCTTCTTTGGTTGTGGGCATATAAGAAGCTTAACTTCTCTTCTCCTATAGTAAAGTCTGAATTTATTTTGAGTTCTTAGAAATTCTCACCGAGGAAAAGTCCATGGTCTCAATTTTTATTTGTAAAGACTTTCCTTGGTTTAGAAAAGGCTTCATGGTCATTTCATTCTTGTAAAATTAATAAAAATTTCTGTTTTTGTTGTGGGAGCGTGGGTTTTATCCATTGGCATCCCCATCTCTCCATTTCAAAAGAGAGAATTTGTAGATGGATTGACTTAGTGGTCTTGACATTTTCGTTTTCTTTCACATCACATATGCATGCTCTAATTGAGAAGTAACACAAATCGCATAGTCCTTTAATTTCTTAATTTGCAATCTCATTTGCCATCACTTACTTATGTTTTGTGATCTATTTCTCATTTGGATTAGTTTCACAATATACTACAAGTAAAGAAGAATAACACTTTCAATTTATGGCAACTTGAGTTATTGTTCTAACTATGAAGCATATTTAATTGAATCATCTCCATCTTTTACATAGCACTTGCAAACTCACTTTCATATCATTTAGGCATTTCACTTTTCATTCTAGACTTGCATCTCTAAAATTTACCTCCAACTTAAGTTGGTTGAATAGACGTTTTAGGGACCCTCTACCTCTATGGACTCCTCACTGTGAGATCCAAATATTTGGGCGAGGGTGAGGTCTGAGGATTAGAGTTCAATTGTAACCTTGCTTTAGAACTAATTAATGAAATAAACGAAGAGTACTATCTCATCACATTTACTTGCAAAGTTCCCAAAATTTTTGTTATCTTGACGGTTTAAAGATTCACATGCAAATATTATCTCAAGAAGCACTTTGGATGCAAGCATTTTAATTCCTTAAATTTTGCAACAAGTTTAATTCTATGGTACTTGGAAATTTGCTTCTACATGCAACTTCATTGCATGTTGTCATTTTAATAATCATTATGCTTATGGATGATTGATATATCACGTTTCATTAGCAAATACCCTTATCTGGTGTTGCAAATTTAATTGCATATTGTGATCTTCGTCTAACACTTCCTTTGTGGGATTATTGTCATTATATCTTGAATTTCATTTTTGAGCAAGCATTTGTCATTTACTTTAAAGCATTGGTCTATATTTTGAACACATCATTGAATATTGCTCATATACTTATATGCTTGTTTACATATTGGAATCGAATCATCTTTGATAAGTAATTCTTTCTAATCAATTCTCCTATAAATCTCACATCTTTAACTTAGTTTTCCTTTAGGGACCACCCCCCTTAGCTAACCTAGGAGATAGCTTAAACGGAGAGAGTTGGGAATAGGTGACAGCCCCTTCTCTGAGTTCCTTGCCACCAACCACACCTGTGAGGTTGAAGGTTTTTCCCACTAACTGTAGGTAGGTGTAGGCGGCAAGCGATAGCAGTCGGCACACCCATTCTTCACACAAATGCTTCAGAAACAAGTCTCCTACAAGAACAAAGATTCATATTGGATGGATCGCCTCTTGGCAATGGGCATCAACAGCCAAGAAGATGTTTAAATCATATGCCAAAACTTGCTCTAGAATATTGAACAATCTTGTAGTTGATTTTTCGCCATCATCTCACCTTTTACCTGACAGGGGGGAAATGTTGGTCATCTACAAGCTTCGAAGCCACATCAAGTGAGCCTGAGCCACAACCTATCATTCCAGATTCAGAGTTGTAGCCAAAGACACAGCAGTTCAAGCGAGCCTGAGCCACAACTTCTCATTCCAAATTCAGATTTGTAGCTAGAGACATGAATGCCCATGAGCATGCCTTTGGTTGGTGGTCAGCCTTAAACCATCTATGCGAGGTTGAGCTTCTCCCTCTTCAAAGAATTCGGGACACTTCCTCTAGCAGAAGACTTCAGCTTCTTGCCAGTTTTGGAAGAGTTCCAGGAAATGCATCAAGCATTCCAGAGTTGGTGGTCATCCTTAAACCATCACAGATGTAGACCTCCCTTCTTCCAGGTTGAAGGTCTCCCTCTTCAAAATATGAGGAGCACTTTCTCTAGCAGAAGACCTTAGCTTCTTGCCAGATTTGGAAGAGTTTCGGGAACTGCACTAAGTGTTCCAGGGTTGGTGGTCATCCTTAAACCACCTCTTTATGCCAACATTTCAGAGAGCTCATTCAGCCTAAGTGTTGCCATGCATACTTTGCAGATTTGTATTACAGCTCTCTTCTTGGACTCACACATACCCCTTCGAATTAAGGGGGGGGAATGTTGGACACCTAATCCTCTATGGGTAAGTGTGGAAGGCGAACAGTCAAAGAGGAGTCCAAGTGACCTTGGAATGTGGAATCCAAGAGTCACGCCAATGTAATATAAATGCACATATATGGTTAATAGAATATAACTCACGCTTATCTTATTTCGTTGTGTGTGTTTACCATGCACTGTTTAAAAGATGGTTTCAAAGTTACAATGATGGTAAAAATCCTTGTTTTACACAAGGAATTATATGAAGTTCCTTCAAGTGCTTGAATGATCCAATCTGACCAAAATCGGGCAACACCTCCCCTTGCAATTTCACTGACCTGCTAAAAACCAGCAAGCAAACAACAGTGAAGTTTGCCCAAAAATGCTTTGGACCGCGTTCAAATGTTAGTAGACAAAACCCAAAAAATACCAAGTGAAATGCTAGAATAAAAGTTATAAATTTCTACACTACGCAACTAAGGAAAAGCCACTTGGCTTTTTCTTAAGATAATTTCACTGTTGTTAGGACAATAGCTAATTTAGCCTTCACAATGCTAGATTTGACAATGGAATTCTTCAAATTGAACCTAGAGAGATTGAGGAAATTTTTAGAATTTTATGTGAGACATGAAGAGATGGATTGGGGTCTTCAAAGCAATTGGAGACACTTGGTGCTAGGTGGAAATGTAGCTTCTTTTGGTATGTTGAAGATGGATACTCCAACCAAGGAGGATTCCATGTCTTCAAGCTTTCAAGCACCTGCGATTTTCTTAGAATCTTGCAAAAAGATTAATAATCATAGGTGAAGCTTTGCAAATGGAAATTGACTGAGCATATCAATCAACCAAGAAGCATATGTAAATGTCAATTCCAAATTACAAAACTATCAAGAAAACAAAAAAACATCCAAGATTGTTTGTCTTCTCCTTTGGAAAACAATGCCCCTATTAAGGCCTAGAATACCAAATCAAAGCAATGCAATAGAATCAATACAAAGTTACCTCATGAGAGATCCAAGCAACCACACAATTCAACACACCATGAGCCTCAAAAGCCTTCTTTTATTAACAAATGATAGAGCAATACAATAGCAGCAATTCCCCAAGAGTTTCGACTCTTACAACACTAGCTTACGATGGAGGAAGATGCTCTAATTTATTGGAGAAAGGGAGAAGATCCCGAGAAGATTCATGGTCCCAAGGAGTGATAATCCCAATGCAATTGGCAATCCCAAGGAGTGGCATGAGTTCACCCCAAGAAAGACACAAGTTTCAAAAGGGGCCATGCGTATCTCCTCAATGGGAGTGTGTATGACCAGGTCTATAATGCATAGGCCAAGAGGGAGACACCTCGCTACAAGAGGGAGTGAACTCGCATAAAGAGGGAGTGATCCTCCCTTAACTCATGGAGCTAACTCGACCTCACTTTGAGTCATCAATTCAACCTCCACATCATGAGACAACTCTGCCTGTAACTCACTTTAACTGGCAGCAAACTCAGCCCTTGATTTGGAGCCAATTTGACCTCCCACTTGACCTTGTTAATCTTGACTTCAACTCTGCACTTAACTGGCTCTTTTTGCTTGGACACTCCTCTTAAGAGACCCAGTTGACTAGAGACATGTTTCCGGCATGTCCCTAGTTACAAATTATCCTGATTTCCCATGTCTTTTTCCTCACTTTTTGAGTAAAAGTGATTTTTCATGAGGAAAAATTAATATTTCCCACCCAAAGTGGGTACTAGGATAATGTTGGTATTCTAAGGATGAAAAACGAGTACTCACATACCATACAACATTTCTTAGTACCACATTTTTATTTGTTATATAAATTATAATTAAAAACTCCCATTTTGTGGGAAATTTTTTACATTTCCTAATACCATTTTTTTATTTGTTACATAAATCATAACTAAAAATTCCCGTTTTACAGGAAATTTTTAACATTTCCTAATACCACTTTTTTATTTGTTACATAAATTATAATTAAAAATTCATGTTTCGCGGCAAATTTATAATTATTAAAAATTCCTATAAAAACCTAATGCAATTCCGTGAGACTCAAGATAATGTCTAGCATTGTAATCTACATTGACCCTAGACTTAGAAAACACACTCAAGGCCCAGTTATATTCAGACGCACTCCGACTTTGGAGGATGTGAACGAAAACCTCAATTAATTATTTTAGCTAAAAAGCAAAAATAATTAATTAAGCAAAAAAACCACTCTGGACCAACTTCCTTAGTAACCAGGTCCCAAGAGGCTAAGTCTTTTACATAAGTTGAACATGCTAGTGACATATTTTACAACTCCCCCATGGGGTTACGAAAATTGCATAGAGAAAGAAAAGAGAAGAAGATAGAAGAATAAGGAGAGAAGAAGGGGAAAAAATGCCCCGTTGAATTGTTGGACTTGAAAATTTAGATGGTGCTCTATTCAACTTGATGGTCTTCTTTTATTCTACAAGTACAACTGAGCACGTAACATGACCCCCAAAAGTACGCTTGACTTGCCCGCCAGTTGGGTTGACTTGTGCACTAGTTGGGCTGACTTGGCAGATTGTATAATGAATATTCAAAAAATCATTTATCCTTAACCGTGAGGAGTTAGAAGGCGTGCCATGTATCGTTGGAAAGGTTTCGGAATAAGCTTTCCAACCATATATATCCTATGTTCCCATTTGATTTAGATATTGGAGTAAAAATTCCTTCAAAGATAGGGTATCCAAATGGGGCCTACTTAGACAGCCTTTGACATCAATAATAACCATTTTCAACGCACTAGTTATGGAGAAATTGTCAAGGGTATATAGATACAAATGTGCCTTGTTCAAGGAGACTATCAAAGAGTAAAATCACTTTAACGCAAGATAAGCATTCATGAATTCTAGTAAGAAGCAAAAAGAGGAACCCAATTTGATGGAAACTAATTAGATCTTGATAAGATAACCCCTTTTCATTAAAGGGGAAGAGCCGAAAACAATTGGAAGGTTACATACCAAAGTGAAGGACATTAATCTTGAACAACTTAAAGATACAAACAATCTCCATTCCAGAGTTGAACAAGTGATGAACGTGTAGAAATTTAGAAGAAAGGATATAATATAAGATAACTTTATCTTAATTCTAACAAATGACTACAAAAGAAGGTCAAAGGCATTAAGATAGTACATCCAATGTCAGTACAAAGTGGGAATCCCAAATTATCTCCAAAAATAATACTAAAATCCATAAGATATTAATATCTATAAAATAGCTAGAGACTATACATTGAATGTCTAGTTAAGTCAGTATAAGATAACATGATGGTACAGTAGAGGAAAAGCTCTAAACATATCAATACTAAGAAAAAAGAAAGAGAGTATGTCAATCCCTACCAGAGCTAGCAATTGATGAAGAGTGAGGGGATTGAGATGTAAGCTTATCGTCGAAGTCATCAAGCATTATGAAAGGGTCATTGCAATGGATAATGATATCCTCCAAGGAGTGAACGGAACTAAGGGGGGTTAGTCGTATGATCCATGATGGAGCACAAGAATGAGGGAAACTAGCACTAAACATTAAGGCAGAGGGGAAGGGGCAAACCTGTTTCTAGAGTCGCTCAAAGTTGGTTATTTGCTAGTACGGTGGTATACATCCTACGTCTTGGAACAATAGCTTCTCATGGGTCTTCAAAAGGTTGATTGACCCTCTTGCAATTATGGTCGAGAGAAGACGATTCCTCACTACGTTAAGCCCTAAAGTATCCTTGGTCCTTACATCTTGTTTGGTGCTCTAATCAAATGAGGCAATTGGGAAATATGAGATCATCCTCCCAAGTCCTGAAATAAAAATTTACCTCGTAATATGCAAGGCACTGATAGAAAAGATGTACCTCCTTCTAAGTGGCCACGCTGGCAAATCCTACCAACAATAAGAAGTGGTGATTGGTTTCTTCCTGAATTCTATGAGAACCCACCAAAAACAAACCCAGTGGGATCTTGAAGGCATGCATCTAGTGTCTATGCATGTAAAGACATCCAACAATAAGATCATTCCTCAACTCCAACAAGCGCTCCACGTAGAAATCCTTCTTTGGGCAAAGAATCTTGAAAGCATAATCAAGGTGATCTAGATATATAGTCTATAAATGTCCTCTATATTAAGTTGATTCAAGTACTACTTAGATGTCAAGAGATGTGTTGGTGCATCTAGTGAGTACTTGAAAGGAAGTAGACGCTCTAGAGGGATAGCCACCAACTAATAGAGCAAAGAAGCCTCTAAAAACCATCCACAACCATTTGAGAGGGAATCAGGATGGAGGGAGAAAAATGATGGCCTCAAAATAACAAATTGCAAGATAAGGATACCAATGCCACCCAGAGAAGTCCCCAAAGATATGAACTATAAGAAGCAATGATACCATATGGTAGATGACGTCAAGGAGAAAGTGATGGGCTTCGACCTTGGAGATAGCAATGGGCTTCAGCCTCTACTTGAATAATGTGTTCAAGGATAGTCTACTTGCATCAAATGATGCGTACGAGAAGCAAAGTTTGGATTCTCTTGCTCCAGATCCAACCAATACGAATCAAACGTAGTCCCCAAACTTTCCAACTATAGAGGACCATGGGACTAATTATTATATCCAAGAGGTGCATCTTCGACACGATGTACTGGAACTAGTTATGTAAGCATTGTCTCTTGATCTATTTCTACAAACCCTCAAGAAAGGAAGCAAAAAGAATTAGGTCATCAACAAGGAGCAGAGATATCAACACACAATCTAGCAAACACCCATCTTTCTAGAGAAAAGACCTTAGCTCATCGATGTAGATCACAAAGAGAGTCGACAAAAGGGGACACTCATGCTTAACTCTAATAGTAATTTAGATGAAATCTGAAAGATCATGTGTTGTTCGTAGATGACCAAGAACCAACTCGTAGAGTCTCATGATGGTAGCAATGAGGGTCTCTAAAGTGCTAATGTCATGGAGGCTTTAAAACGAGGCCTCTCTCAATATTACATCAAATGCCTTCCAAAATTCTACAAACAATAGAGGAATTTTTAAGAGCGATGATGAGCCTCTTGTTAACAGCCTTAAGGGTGAAGATGTGGTCAATGGTCTAATACTCCAGGTGGGACCCTGCCTAACCACTATCTCTGAGGCATCTATATTTTGTCTCGTCAAAAGGCATATATGAAAAATTGTAACATATAGTTTTTAAAATGTGTGACTAGGCATGATTATCCAATAATTATTCAAATCTAAGTTGACTCCCAATCTGAAAATCAAGTCAATGATGTGTCAATATCATGCCTAGGGGAAGCCAGAACAGTGTTGCACGATCCTCCCCACCCCCCACCCCCAAGGATCCAAGGTCGAAACCACGTCCCATACCGATCCTTGGGCGATCCTCCGACGGAACCGCGGATCCAAAACTCAGATCCGTAGTTCCTCCATTTTGAGGCGATTCCTAGAAATCTGGAACCACACAAGCCCGATCCACGGTTCCGGATTCCCGATCCACAAATCCAAAAAGGATCCGTTGGGGATCCATAGAGGTTTGGGCACGGATCCGCGCGGATCGCCAGTGGATCTAGAGGGAGATAGGTGGTTCCGCGGGGTTCTAAATTTTCTTAAAAAAAAATCTTTGACTTAAGTTGGGTTGGGGCTTCCCAGATACTCCCAAGGTGCTCCCTTGATGCTCCTTAGATGGATGCTTCCTAGATGCCCCATAATGGTAATCTTAAATTTTTAAAGTAAAAGAGACATTCTCCTTTATATTTCATTTTCATCCTTCTACTTAAATTTTTAACATTACCATGAAATGACTCAAGATGTTTGATAGTGGTTCCAGCCCCATTAGGCTTCATATGAAAATAGAATTTCATATCCTATTCAAAATTCAACAGACTTAACAGTTATAAGGAATTCAGGATCAATGAGATTGTGGCCTTTCATTAGATTGTATCATGTATAAGGGTATGTGATTGGCATTTAATCAAGAGCACCAAGCCCTCTATGTGCTCATGTACCCTAGTGTTGGTGGTGTTAATTGTTGAACTCCTTTGTCATGGCCTTAGGAAAAAATTACCTTTCAATCAAGTCAAAATCATTGATCAAGCATGTTAAGCTTTTTCCACCATATTTTAAGGCTTGGATTAGGTAGTTTGATTAAAATTGGGAAATGTTGACTAATATCCCTAGACAATCGAGGTAGAGGCAAAGGCGAGACAAGAGGAGAAGAATCCAGATTCTAGATGGGTGATGCTCAAATAATTAACCATTGATGTACAATGGATGCCATATCTATCTTGATTTGTATACAAATATGCATGTTTTCATATCTTCTACAACTAGTTTGGTATTTTGGATGTTTTTTTTAATATAAATGCAAAAAATATAAATATAAATATATATATATATATATATAGTAGACGGTTCTGAGACACTTCGCTTCCTAGATTTTTGGGAAATGACGCTTCCGTGTATCTGCTTCCAAAAACCGTCCCCGCTTCGTGCAACATCAAGCCAAAACAAACAAGTTCTTTAGACAGATCAGCAATGTAGGAGTCAAGAGATTGAATAACATGCCTTAAGAAATTCACTTGAAATCTCTCCTCTTTGGCCACCCTACAAATGCTCATAGCCCCACTGCCCTCTAGATATCTCTTTCAGAGAAAAGATAGCAAGAGTGGGGGAACAAGTAATATAAGTCGGGGTCTGCTTGGGGACATTGTAGAGGATGACCATATGAGAAAACATGAATTGGGATTATAATTCCAAAGGGAGGGTGCAATGCCTAAGGACAAGGGTGTGCCAAAATGTTTTGGGGGAATCAAAAAGGGTTGCACAAAGCTCACATCTTCTCTAGGAAAGGAAAGCATATTTCTAATAACAAAGAAAATAGCGATAAAATTTCTAAAGGGAGAGGAAAGAGGATGGGTCATGCATAAAATCAAAGTAGAGATGTTTATGGTGGAAGCTTGTAGTCCTCGTTGAAGCAACAAATCATGGGGAAAAATTCAAGAGTAGGGGCATGGGTTGGCAGTAAGAAGGAATGGCGGTCATGAAAAGCGTCTCAAATTCAATGGTGGTTGTCTTAAGGGATGAGAATTTGGGGCAGCAAAATAATTATTGTCAAAAGTGGGTGGTATAGGCAATAGTGTACACTTGGTCAAAGAATATAGTGGTTAAAAGAGGGAGGGGCGAGTTAGGGGAAGGTGGGGTGAAGGGGTTAAGGAGAAGTTTAAAAGGGCATTGTCTAGAAGACCGATGGAAACTAAAAACCCACAAATAAGGGTGAGGACCTCCTAGGTGGGACATAATCTCCAACATTGGCACATGACACTAAGGGAAAAAAGTGAAGCCCCCTTAATCAAAATAGCAAAGAAGATAGTTCAAGAGCAGCAAGTTCAAGTTAGAAAGAGAGAACAAATCCCACAGTAATCCCCAAAAAGAAACCAAATTTGGCAAGAGGTGGGAAGGAAAGAAAAGTGCAAGAGCCTCTATGCCAAACTTTTCCAAATCCAAGCCAGAAGAATTTTATAAAATTAAAAGAAAGAAATCAAAATATTATATCTCCATTAAAAGAACAAAGTGGCATTGTTAATGAAAATTATTATTATAGCCTCAAGAATAGTTAGTCAATAGTTAATCTCCAATTCCCCAGTGGAGATTTTGGTTTCAGGATAAATATCTCCATAAGATGATGTCCTTAGATTTTGCTTCTATTTTGGTTCGATTGCCTCAAAATCTAGCAGGCCTTGTGAGAAGCCCCAAAAGGCAGGAGCTAGACCAAGATAAAACCATAGTTTTAAAAACCAGAACTGGGTTTCGAATCAGCCGCCTATCTAACTGTGATTCGTACTAGAACCGGATCAAACCGGATTGAACTGGATTTAATAAACCAGAATTGGAAAAAATACATAAAATAATTAATTTTAACGAAAATAAAAAAAAATCACAAACCATGATTCCAAACCATTAGAGACAAAATATGGAAACTCTTCATATCTATATACCACGTAATGGTGCATATATCAAAATGTCACCTAGTGCAATACATATCAATGATATCATTGACAAAATACATAACCAATGAGGCTCTAAACGTCCTCTTGAGTCCAAAAACGATGCTACAACTCAAGCTACTATGCCACTAGCCTACTACAAAATTACAAATCACTAATCGACATGATCACTAATCAAACTCATCACCACTACTATACATGGGATCATCACTAGGAGCTACATAAACATCATCTAGCTCAGAGTTTGAGGACTCCTCAAACACCTCCTCAGCCTCAATAGTTGTACTAGTAGTAGCATGAGCAACAACACTAGGACTAGTAGAACTAGAAGCACGAGTTCATCGTGTTGCACGACAATTGCTTCCCTCACGAGTCACCATGTGCCATGCTTGGTCTTGTTGGTTCACTTCCTTCAGCACGTGGTTCAACTACCAGGTATGTATTGGGATCAACACCCCCAACTCCTCCAGACAGCTCCAAGATGAAAAAGAACCTCCAAACTTGTTGTTGCTTCAAAACTCGATGTTGTTGCAAAACTTTCCAAGCTCTCATACGCACATAAACACTAGAAATCAAAGGTGTGAGGAAAATATGAGCTTAGGCATCCTTTTATAAGCTTAGGGGGGGAAATTTAGAAGGGAACCTACCATGATTTGCTAAAAACCATCTCCAAAAACCACCTAGGAGTCCCATCAACATGCCCAACCATGTGGCTTCCTAACCAGCAATTTTTTTATAAAAACGATCGGTCAAGTACCTAATTGGCCGATTTTTATTAAAACAATCGGTCAAGTACCAAACAGGCCGAATCGGCCGATTTGGTACTAAACCGGTCAATTTGGTACCCAATTAGTCGTGACCAACCAACCAATCGGATTTGTTGGGCCGGTTTGATATCTCAAGGAGCTAACTGGACGGTTTGACCGGACTGGATTTTAAAACTAGGGATAAAACAATGACGTAGATTACCACTATCACCTTAGTTCTCCACCTCCTGCTCTTTAGTGGAATTTCACCACACTCCCAGTTTTTGACCTAAACGATATTCTAAATCAATTAATTCAAGGTACTATATGTGAAAGAATGAGCAAGTTCCTTCTTAAATTGACTAAGTCACAATTCTCTATGTAAAAGGAACAACGTACCACAACAAGGTGTTTAAAGGATGCTTGATAACCTAGGGTTTCAAGGTGTAGCTCAATAAAGGAGTAACTTGGAGTGTAAAAACTCAGATAAATAGAAATATGTATATTTATTGTTGATAAAAGATGAGATGATTACAATTGGGAGGGACCAAGGCTTTAAATACAGCCTTATGGTGTCTCTTGATGAAGGGGCATGATCTTTGATCATGCCATTTGCTTAATAAAACCTAAGACAACCTAAGACAATTACATTTAATAATAATTAATAAGTTGTACATAAAATTGCCTCTCTCTCAAAAGATGCTTTGTCCTCAAAGCATACGTAACGATGGATGTTGTTGGCAAAATGCTTCGGTTTCCCAAGAGGCTTCTTCTTCGGGCAAATCCTTCCACTTGATTAAGTATTTTGTGATTACACGAGATCATAGCTTCTTTTCTGTGGTGGATATGATACTTTCGGGCTCTAAAATGACCCTTTCTTCATCATCTAAAATTGGAAGTGTTGTTTGTGTTGACTGATGATCACCAAGTGCCCTTTTTAAGTAGGATACATGGAAGACGTTGTGAACACGACTTTTATCTGGAAGGCTTAAGCTATAAGCGACTTGGCTGATCTTTTATGTTGATTTGATATGGTCCATAGAACTTTGGTGCTAACTTATGTTTCCCTTTTGTTTCAGGGACAACTGCTTGTATGGTTGGAGCTTGACAAATACCCATTCTCCAAATTCAAATGATCTCTCAGTTCTATTGCAGTCAGCTTGTTGCTTCATACGGTTTCATGCATTATTCAGATTTTCTTTTAGGATTTGGACGACTTTTTGGTTTTCTTCTAGTTGGTTTTTAACTGCTAGTAGGTTTGTCTAGACTGAAGCTAGATCTTTCCATTTCGAGGGTTCATATCCATATAAAGCTTGGAATGGAGTCATTTTTGCCATGTATGGTATGTAGAGTTATACCACCATTCAGCGATATGCAACCATTGAACCCACTTATTTTGTTTTTCTGTAGCGTAACAATGTAAGTAAGCTTCCAAACATTTATTGACAACCTTTGTTTGTCCATCTGTTTGTGGGTGGTAAGTTGAGCTCATGTTTAGGTAGGTTCCTATATGGTTGAACAATTCTTTTCAAAAATTTCCTTTAAATTTGGCATCTCTGTCGCTCACAATGACTTTCGGGAACCTGTGTAGTTTATAAATATGTTTGCAAAATATCTCAACAATTTGCTTTGCAGAGTCTATTTTCTTTATAGCAAAAAAGTGAGCATATTTAGTGAGTCTGTCGACTACTACAAAGATCTTATCCTTTCCATCAGCTACAAGTAACCCTTCAATAAAATCCATTGATATTTCTTCCCATTTCTGATTCAGGATGTTTAAGGCATGAAGTAATCCAGGTGTCATAATATTGTCACTTTTATTTCTTTGACATTTGTCACATTTTGCTACATATTTTTGAATATCGTGACTCATACCCTTCAAAAAGAATGATTGACATGCATTGTAGTAAGTTTTAAAATATCCTACATGCCCGGATGACAGGGAATCATGTGATTCCTTGAGTATTTTTTATATAAACTTGGAATTTGAGTTCAGATAAATTCTTCCCTTGTACCATAAGATATCGTTCTTCGATTCAAATTTTGAATTTCCTGGGAGATTATTGATTATAGCAGACATTTCTGGATCTTTGGCGTACTCACTTCAAATCTCATTAAGCCATTCAGGAACAACAACCGAGACTGCAAGCAATGTTGGTTCTTCGTCCTTCCTAGACAGGGCATCTGCTACTACATTGTACTTTTCCCTTTTTATGTAATATCTCCATGTCGAAGGCGGCAATTTTTTCAATCCACTTTTGTTGTTCTTTAGAAAGTGTTTTTTGTTGGAGGAGGTGCTAAAGACTGTTATGATCCATTCGAATGGAGAACTTACTCCCTAATAGATATTGTCTCCACTTGGCCAATGCGTTCATAATTGCGAGCATTTCCTTGTTATATGCGGGTTTAAGAAGCTCTCGTTTATTGAGCTTCCTGCTTTCAAAAGCTATAGGATGCCCTTCTTGCATTAATATTGCACCTATACTGAATCCAGAGGCATCACACTCGATTATAAATGGTTTAGAGAAATTGGGAGTTGCCAATACCAAGGCATTAGACATTACTTCCTTCAATTCTTCAAAACACCTTCCTGCTTCTTCATTCCATTGAAACGAATTCTTCTTTAAAAGATCTGTAAGAGGTGCAGTTATGTGTTCATAGTTTTTAATAAATCTTCAATAGTATCCTGTTAATCCTAAGAACCCTCTTAGCTTGGATATATTAACTGGTTTATTCCATTCCTTTATAGCCTTGATTTTAGAAGGGTCCACTTTTACTCCATGGGATATTATGTGTCCAAGATATTCTACTTCTTTTCCAAAGGTGCATTTGGATTTCTTAGCATAAAATTGATGCTCTTCCAATAGCATAAGAACTTTCTCCAAATGCTGCAAGTGCTCTTTGCAAGCTTTACTGTAAATTAAAATATCATCAAAAAATACTAGTACAAATTTCCTAAGATATGGACGAAATACTTTGTTCATAGTAGCTTGGAACGTAGCTGGTGCATTTGTTAACCCAAAGGGCATTACTTTAAACTCGTACTGACCTTCGTGTGTTTCAAACGCAGTTTTTGGTATGTCTTCCAACTTGATTCTGATCTGCTAATAGCCTGACCTTAAGTCTAATTTTGAGAAGTATTTTGCGCCATGTAGCTCATCCAGCATTTCATCAATAAAGGGAATTGGAAACTTATTTTTAATTGTTATCTTATTTAATCCTCTGTAGTCAATGCATAGCCGAAATGACCCATCCTTCTTTTTTACCAATATAACTGGAGCAGCATACGGACTCTTGCTTTTTGAGATGACCCCACATTTTAAAAGGTCTTGGATTATCTTCTCAATTTCAGTCTTTTGGAATTAGCCCTTATATTTCTGGTGACCCTTCATTGATCATTTTTGCAAATAACATTTCTAACTGATGGAATTGTACTATATAGGTTGGCGCTCCTTTTCGAATCATTTTCATCATCTGGGATGACGACACGATTTGATTTTCTAGTGCTTGGAATCCATATAACTTGTGCTTCTGCCCTTCCCACTTAAAGCTTATAACTGCTTTTGTTAGTTGGCAGAATAAGTACCTAAGGTTTGTAGCCATTGGATTCCTGTAATATCCCCAAATTGGGACTGCTAGCAAGGCATGCTGAAAAACGCATTTTTCAGGAATGGATGCTACAGCTCTTGAAATCAGCCCTTGGATCCCTTATAGATCTGATAATCTAAGACCCAAATTCAAGAGGAGATCAGAAACAAATCTTTCTAGGTGGGTTACACAGATCTCCCACACCTAGTACAGCTTAGAAAGTGCCCAAAGAGGAACTGCAACACTATGTGACAAAACTGCGTCAGAAATAATGCAGTTTAGCCAAATACATGCAGGTGGCCAATATGTAGGCTCAATATGATTGTTTATAACAGTGATTCATAGTTATATTGAGGCCCGTACAATACAGAACAGAAAGCAATAGAGTTTACATGAAGATTTGCTCAAAATAAGAGGCTGCAACCATATGATATTACTGTACAAGCTTAACAGCGTTATTTTATTAGCTGAAAAGAGCTGTAAGTTACACTTCAGATCTAGAGCAGATCTGTGTACAAAAAGATAGATCTATATCAGATATGTACACTATAGTCTCCTCTTCAAAAGCCCCTTGGGGTTTTCAGCAGAAAATGTAGTACATGGAGTAGATCTGAGATCTAATGCAGCTCATCTGCAGAATGATTCAGAATTTCTGAAGCAAATACATTAGTATTAAGATCAGATCTGAATGGAATATGGATTAGATCTGTAATCCACGGATCACCACAGTGAAGGGAAGATTCCCAACACTAGAGATCTCTCCTCCTGGAAGTGCCAAAAGACCCTGCAACTTTCTCCTTGCAAATAACGCAGTTCTAGAAGTTGGACTGCGCTGTAGGCTCTAGAGCATGATGTGGCCTGATGCCAAGATCTGAAAATGACCTCTGCTCATCCAATACTCTCTTGCCAGAGGATAGAAGGTTTTCCCACTAAAAAGAGGCACTAGAATGGCTTAGATCTGAGCAGATCTAGCCTCCACTTGCTGCAACTTACAAAGACAATCAAACCCTCATCAGGATCTGCATTGTAGTTGGAAGAAGAGCTTGGCCAAATGCCTGGTAGTGGTCAAGAAATGCAAGACTCCTCCAAGAGGCCTCTCAAGGAAGAGGTGGGATTCCCGATCAGAAACACCCTAGTGCTAAACAGCACTATTCTTAGCTAAACAGCCAGAGAATGAGAAGTGTCTAAGCAGACAAATCCTTTCAAGACAATATGTTCAACAACCTTCTCCTATTGTTTCCTCTTTCTTTTATAGGATGAAAGCCTTGCAAAACCCTAAACCATCTCAAAGGTTTAGCTCCTTTCACATGTGTAGCCTCCAACTAGATCTATGTTGTGCATCTAGGAGGTACATTGCATCTGGACAGCGCTGTGGATTTGGTCCTGTTGACCCAGTCAATTGTCACAATTCCCTTCACACATAAGGGAGTTTTATTAAGGCAGCCCAGAATTAGCCTTTTCACATTGGTCATTGATTTATTTATTGGTTTCAGGAGTTTTTATTGTCCTCCCTTACACATTTATTCTTGCAATAAGAAAATGAAACAAAATTGTACATTCCTATTAGCTTGGGCTAATTAAGAATATTACAATTCCTAAGACCACATCTACTCCTAATGGTACAGTGTAGAATGGAGATTCTAGATTAAAGCCTTGAATCTGCAATTTGACCTTATGGCATTTCTCTACCTTCTCGATCTTCTTACCATCAGCCACCATTACCTTCATATTAGGCATGGGAAACGTAAAGATGTTGAGTCTTTTGGCCATGGTTGAATCTAAGAAATTGTGGGTGTTGTCGGTGTCGATGAGAACCATTACATTGTTCTTCTTAATATGTCCTTTTAATTTTAGTGCCTGAGGTTGTGATATACTTGTCATAGCTGATAATGACACTTGCGGAATGCTTTCGTCATCTAGTTCTGGCAAGAAGTCTGGGGTGTCTTCCATTCATTCTACATCTGATTCATCACTGTTAGTGTCATTAGTTGCTTCACAGTTATACAGATTTTTTGTCTCTTTTCCTTTAGCACACCTATGCTTAGGGTCCCACTTTTCGCCACAACGTTTGCACTTGCCCTCTCTCATCCTTTGTGTTTCCAGGTTAGATTTTTCTCCTTCACAAAGATGTGGTGGGACATATTTTGTGTTATCTATATTTGCAGATTAAGGAAATCTTTGTCTCGAATATACTCTTTTCGGCTTTGACCAAAATAACTTTTCAAATTTCTTTTCAGCAACTTTTGCTTTTTGTCTTGCTAGTTCTATCGACGTAATGTCGTGAAGCTCGAGCTCTACTTGTATATGGGTTTTAAGTCCCGAAATGAAAGATTGCACTAGACGAGATTCTGACAATCCAGATACTCGTATCGCTAAGGTCTCCCATTCTCGAGTGTACTCATCCACATCTCCTTTTTGGCGCAATTTGATGAATGTTGAGAAGAACTCTTCTTCCTTGATACCTTGGAATCTTTTAAAGAACGAATCCTTAAATTTTCTCCAACTAATAGCAAGCGTCGTCTTTTTCCTCCACATATACCAATTATATGCTTCTCCTTCCATTTTCATGGAAGCGTGCTTAATTTTTTTGTCATCACTGTCAATGTCGTAAATCTCGAAATATTCTTCGGCTTTATTAAGCCACGCAATGCTGCCTTTTTCATTACCATCGAACTTGGGTAGCTCGAATTTTGCTCTTCATTGATATGTTGCTAACAGTGGAGCGAAAAAGGGGTATTGATTAGCGAATGCATTCCAGAGCTGCTTATTTTGAAAATTTGCATTACTATCTTCATGATGGTGCAGGGATGATGTTTTGGGAGAGTCGGTTTTTTCATGATGATCTACTGAATTCCCTGAATCTGCTGAATTGTTATGTTGATCATGTTCAATATTCTGGAATATTTGTTCTTGCGTCAGCTTCAACTTGTCACAAATAGCAATTAGCGCCAACATTGCTTTATTATGATCGTCTGTGGACTCGCTATGGTTTTGCCCAATTTTTCTTTCTATCCAATATGTCGTGTCTTGAAGCTTTTTGATGTCACCAGAATGTCCTGTAAATTTACCCTCGAGATCGACTAATTTTTTGGTGACGTCATCGGAATTATTACTGATCTTACTCTCGAGATCAATCAATTTTTTGTTGAAATCATCCATCGACATTGATGCATCCATTGAGCGTGTATGAGGTGGAGTATATTTATCCAGGTTACTCTTTTACTTAATTTAATCCTAAATTTTATTTTTTATCTTTTTTAAATAATAATAATTATTATTATTATTATTTTATTATTTATTTATATATATATATATATATATATATATATATATATATATATATATATATTGTAAATTATATAATATATATATTATATAACTATCAATCAACTTTTTTTAAAAACTCGTCCGCTAAAAAAATACACACCACTGTATTTTTACAAACCGGCAATTTTTTTTAAAAACAAATCGTAATGTACCCACAAATGTATACTTACATAGCCCAGTGTTTCAAAGTTGTTGTTCTGATTTCCGATAAGTCCGACAGGGTAATGTTGTGTCTCGTTGGTCAACAATGGTGACGTGGACAGACCAGTCAAAAGGAGGGACACGGTTGGTATAAAGGGCGGCGGCAAGGATCGTGGCTGGAGTAGCTGACGTCGTCGAATATGGATAGCGGTTGTTTGGACGCAGGGCAGCGGAATGACCAAGGTGCGATGGTTGGTGGAGTGGACGAAAGTTGAAAGGAGCATATGCAGACGGAGAGCATCGCACGAACAGCGGAGTCGGGTGCAGCGGATGGGATAGAGTTTGTTGGCGACAGGGGTGGACGTTGGTTGGTTTGGCAGCAGGGGCGGCGGAAGGAGACGGGAAGGGAGACAGACAGGACGGCGGTCTACGGGGGTCCACGGTATATGAAAACAGCAGAATAAGGGCAGGTATGGGGGCAGCAGAATGCGTGGACGACAGGGAATTTAACGCAGATGCAGATGTTTGATTGATGGTAGCCAGCAGAGGTGGCGTAGGTGTTTCTTCCAGGCAAGAAGATCGCCGCTCTGATACCAAATGGAGTGTAAAAACTCAAATAAACAGAAAAAATGTATATTTATTGTTGATAAAGATGAGATGATTACAATTGCGAGAGACCAAGGCTTTAAATACAGCCTTATGCTTAATAAAACCTAAGACAACCTAAGACAGGGAATTTAACGCAGACGCAGATGTTTGATTGATGGCAGCCAGCAGAGGTGGCGTAGGTGTTTCTTCCAGGCGAGAAAATCATCACTCCGATACCAAATGTAGTGTAAAAACTCAGCTAAATAGAAATATGTATATTTATTGTTGATAAAAGATGAGATGATTACAATTGCGAGAGACCAAGGCTTTAAATACAGCCTTTTGCTTAATAAAACCTAAGACAACCTAAGACAATTACATTTAATAATAATTAATAAGTTGTACATAACATAACTAGGCATTCAAGCATAAAGAAAAGGTTTGCTCAATGATGGAACCAACAAAAGGAGATGGCAAACCTTCAAATAAGCCCTAAGTTGAAGTTGTGTATAAGATTAGGGTTTAATAGGGCACAATTTGTGTAGGGTTGGTGACATTAGCCCTACTAGGGCAAATTTAACCATGAAAAATGTTAGATTTTGAGTATAGGAGGTCGATCAAGGTGAGATCAAGCCAAAGAAGCACCAACCAATGTCACAGGGTTTGCCGAATTTGAACCTTGAGGTTCAAAATTCAACAAACCTCAAAAATAACTTCAAATTCGAGTTAGATTTGGGTCAGGTTTGATAAAGCTCAGCTCAAGCTTGCTTTTTCATCTACGTCTACCTTACGTTATAAGGTCCACAATATTTTAGTTTTGAAGTTCGAATCTGCTGAAATTTTAAAAACTTATTTAAATTCAAATTTAATTCACCCTACTAAATTGATTTGGGCTCTCGCACATGCAGATGAAGGGCTTCTATGATAGTCAACAGGATCATTTATGTTCACATTTTATCATTGTAACGAAAACACGCACAAGATTCTAGCATACGATGTATGTTCTATGCGGGCTATCATGTCTCCAAGAGCCAATAATTGAATGTAAAATGTGTGCCAAGAGACCATCGATGGAGTTGCACTCACACAAAGAGGAATAATGCTTATGGCAGATTAGACAAAAGTTTTATCCCTTTTTAATTTGAATCACATTATGATAGTTTTATAATTTGTCGTTTTATATATATTAAAAAAATGTTATATATTAATACTATAATGAATTATATATTTAATTTAACTAAATTTATCACTTGAATTTGAATCTTGTTGAGATAGTTTTATAAATAATATATGATATATATTGTTTTATATATATTAAAATTACACTGATTGATATATTAAATTTAAATAAATTTTATATTATAAGGGGCAATTATATTAAATTTAATTTTATATATATTTGAATTTAATGGCAAACCTCATTCAAACCTTATTAGAAAATTTGAATCTGAATCAAACTCGATCATTATCGAATTCAAACTCGAACCCGAACCATGTGACTTTGGCTCCAACGTTTTCCTTCGACAAGTCGTAGTTGAATTTGGCCCTTGCACTAGCCCTAGCAACTTGCTTTAAAGAGCTTAAGAAAACAAAAACAAAAAAAGATAGAATTTTCAATGAGTTTGACCACCATAAAGATCTCAGTGCCTTTCCCTACTTGGGTGCTGGAGTCTTAGGGACTAAACTTAAGAGATATCAAAATTATGAATGGAGTACGGGGGAAAACCCTAATTTTCAGTTTTCACTCACAAACCCTAACTATCTTTTTATGGCGGGAATTAACTAGAAGAAAGCTCTTTAGGACGTCTTCTAGGAAATTCAAGGAAAATGGATTTAACATATAATAATTTACCCAAACTTTCCAATAAAAATATGCATTTAGATATGAAACAATAGAAAAACTCTATCAAACATTTATCACCAGAAAAAGCATTAAAGATTTGCAATTCTACTCACAAAATTTCAAGATATTCCCTTCTTTCAATCCCAAAAAGACATCCAAATACACAAACTAGTCTCCAATAGCAATAGCTCCACAAAAGATCACATCTCCATAAATAGTGAGTAGCAAAGGCTAAGTCAAGCTCTCTCTAACGGGGATAAAATCCAAAAAGTAATGATGAACAAAATGAATGGAGTGATCCCCCTTTTATAGGAGGTCTATCACATCCATTATGTAATATTCCAAATAGAAATAAACAGCAATATAAAGCACATAAACAAGAAACTACAACAACTAGAGAGACATCATATGAACAAGACAAAATATGGAGAACACTGAGCCATTTTATTAAGTACTGAAAGATAAAATGAGTACAAAGGTGATCAGAATGATAGCACCTTGGCTTGCACTAGGCAAGCGTAGAAATACTCCTAGACTATATCATGGAATGGTTGCTCCCTCTATGACTACGTTATCTCCAAAGTTGTTGGTGTTGCTGCTGTGTTGCTGCTACTACTAAAATAGATGAACTATTTGGGGCTGCTCCCCAACTCAGAAAATTGTGAAACTTTGGGAATGGCCTCTCCACCAAATACCTAGAAAATCCCAGAGAACTTTCCAGAAATGGATGACCTCGGAAAATGACCTCCCTTGAGGTATAACGCTATCCAAGTGATGAACGCTGGCCCTAAATTATCTGCTACAAAATATGGCCTCCAACTCTACCAAAATGATGGAATAAGGAAGTGCTAACCCCTTTCCAACTCTCCTGGGCTGAATCCTCTAATAAACCCTCAATCCAGAATCTCCTCCTCCAAAGACTGCGTTCTCCCTCTCACTGACTGCGTTGTCTATGCAAGTGAATGATCCCAACTGTGGCTGCTACAACTCTCTCTGAAAAATCAAGGATGAAACTCCTCACCCGAGCAGGCACTCGAAGTCCCCCGGGGCTGAGGTTGGGATCTCCGCACGAAGACACCCGATGTGCTGAACAGCGCGTGCAGACTTTGCTCAACAGCAAAAGCGTGCTCAATGTCAAAAGACAAATACCATAGATGCATAATATAATGATCAAATGAGGAGCCTCTCTCCCCTTTTTAATCTTGGAGAGCCTTGCTCTCACCTAGGCCCCACCACAAACTGCGATGTCTCCTTGAGCCACGTTGTCCCTCTAGCTCTGCGCTGTCTTGGGCCCACGCTGCCCGCGCTGACATGTCCTACACGCTGCCACTTTGTCTCGAGGCCCCACGCTACCAATTAATCATGTCTCCAAGTGACTTTAGGAAATGCTTTTTATCCTAAGTGTGAGTTAAGTGTCCCTTTCACCCACTTTATTTCTAACTTAACTTTCTTAAAGTAAAGTAGTCAAAATTTAATATTTCCAATTAGTTGTTGCTAATTGGGAATATTACAGTCCTCCCCGCCAAAACGTTGCTTGTCCTCAAGCAACTGCAATGATGGATGTTGTAAAACTTTCTCACTCTCCCAAGTGGCATCCTCATCTGGTAAATTCCTCCATCTCACCAGGTATTCCCTGACTGTCCTGCTCCACAGCTGCTTCTCCCTAGTGTCAATGATGGCCTCGGGCTGCAGCACTAACTGTCCCTCATCATCTGTGGGTGGAAGCTCCTCAGTTGCAATCACCTGCTGTCCCAATGCCTTCTTCAGGCACGACACATGGAAAATATTATGAATCCTGCTACCAGTGGGCAGTTCCAACTCATATGCAACCTCCCCACTCCTGCGTGTCACACTGTATGGTCCATAAAAGCGGGGCTTGAGCTTCTCAGCCCCCTTCTGCTTCAGCGTGGATTGCTGATATGGTTGCAATCGTAGGTAGAACAAGTCCCCTACCTCAAACTGCCTCTCAACCCGTCCCCTGTCAGCATACAGCTTCTGCTGATTTTGCGTTGTAGCTATGTTATCCTTAAGAGCCCGGAGTATATCCTGACTCTCTTGGATCCAATCCTTGGCCCTAGGGGCCTTGCTAGAACCAAACATCGCGTCAACAAAAGATAAAGCAGATACCCATATAAAGCATAAAATGGAGACATACCGATAGACATATGGTGAGTGATGTTATAACAGTACTCCCCCGAGTGCAACCATCGTAACCATGCCTTTTGTTGCCCAGTGACATAGTTTCGCAAGTAGCCTTCTAGCCACTTGTTCACTATCTTCGTCTGCCTATCCATCTGTGGGTGATAACTAGTGCTCGGGGTCAACTCGGTACCCACCAAACGAAAAAGCTCCTGCCAAAACCCGCCCATGAAGCAGCTATCCCTGTCACTAACAATGGTCTTTAGGAGACCATGCAACCTGAAAACATCTCGGAAGAACAACTCCGCTACCTGTGTTGCAGTGTGCCGTGCTGATATAGCAAAGAAGAGTGCATACTTTGTCAGCCAGTCAACGACTACAAATATGCAATCCTTGCCCTGTACAATGGGCAGCCCTGTGATGAAATCCATCGAAATACTCTCCCATTTCCCCTCTGGTATGGGAAGAGGCTGAAGTAAACCCGCTAAATGGTTCATCTCTCCCTTATTACGCTGGCATACTTCGCACTCCCTGACATGTCGGAGTACGTCCTCCTTGAGGCCCTTTCATGAGAACCTCTCTTTGATGGCCCTATAGGTCTTGGTGAACCCCTAGTGGCCTGATAATGGCAAATCATGTGAGGCGTGCAATATCTTCTCCTTGAGCTGGGAGCTCTCGGTCAAGAAGATCCTGTCCCTGAAGTATATCACCTCACCCATCACCCTGTACCTGTCATCTGTAACCTGTCCATCCAACACCTCACAGGCAAAACGGTCCTTGGAGTACTCTACCAACAACTGAGCCCTCCAGTCCGTATCTAAGCTCATCAAGGACAACGCTGCTAACCCACTTCTGCTGCCTCTCCTGCAACTGCTTCTGCTCTAGAAAGAATTGGAGTTGTTGTGGTCAGTCCTCACTCTGAACCTGTTCCCCACCAGGTACTGCCGAAATTTGGCCAATGCATGCATGATGGCCAACATCTCCTTGTCGTATATAGCATCCAACCTCTCATGTGGTAATAGCTTTCGGTTCTCGGAAGCTATGGGGTGGGCTCCCTGCATCAAAAGTTAAAATTGCTCCTATCCCCTCCCCTGATGCATCGCACTCTAGGACAAAGGGCTGTGTGAAATCTAGCAATGCTAAAACTAGACCGCTGCTCATCACCTCCTTGAGCCTGTCGAAAGCCCCCTGCGCTATGTCATTCCAACTGAAGGCCCCCTTTTTGGTAAGGTCTATAAGGGGTGCAGCAAGTTGGGAAAACCCCTTGACGAACTTCCAGTAGTAGGTGCAGATGCCCACAAACCCCCAAAGCTCCGTCACATTCTTCAGCTCTGGCCAATCTTTGATGGCCCTAATCTTCTCCTCGTGGACCCTCACTCCATCCACACCAATGATATGCTCCAAGTAGAGCATCTCTGTCAACCCAAACTCGCATTTGGCGAGCTTGGCATAAAAATACTGCTCCTCCAATATGCACAACACAGCCTCAATATGTTGTAGGTGCTCCTCCCATGTCCTGTTGTAAATCAAGATGTCATCGAAAAACACTAACACAAACATCCTCAAGTGGCTGCGGAAGATGTGATTCATGCATGACTAAAAAGTGGCTGAAGCATTGGTTAGCCCAAAGGGCATCACCAAGAACTCAAAGTGACCGTAATGACATCTGAAAGCGGTCTTGGGAACATCTTGATCCCTCATGTGAATCTGGTGGTACCTGGATCTCAAATCAATCTTTGAAAAAAACTTCGATCCCCTCAACTCATCCATCAGCTCATCTATCCGTGGAATGGGGTATCGCTTCTTCATGGTCTTTTGTTGAGATTCTGATAGTCAATGCACATCCTCAGTGTGCCATCCTTCTTCTTCACCAACACAACAGAAGAATCAAATGGGCTAGTGCTAGGACGGATGTGCCCCATCGCCAAGAGCTCATGGATGGCCCTCTCAATCTCATCCTGATAGGCCTTAGGATGCCTATAGGGTGTAGTGATCACTGCCTGGATGCCCTGCTCCAACTCAATGGTGTGCTCAAATCCCTGATTTGATGACTGCCCTAGTGGTATATCTCCAAAAATTGTGGCATACCTGTCTAGGATGAACTGCACATCCGGGTGTACGACTTGCCCTGTAGACCCTGCCTCCGAAGCACGTAGCTCCACTGCCCACTCCATGTCTCCCTTCCGGAAATTTGTCTCCATCCGGTGAGCCGAAATTATCTGTGACAAGTAAGTGTGCATGTCCCGAATCATCTCGTGCTTCCCAGTCTTCTTGTCTGTCTACTCCATCTCCAAGGTCTCCCAATCTATGGTGACCTTCCCCAACGTGATCAACCACTGCACTCCCAGTATCACATTGGTGTTCGGAATGTCCACCACAAAGAAATGATCTGTCAGAGTGTAAGTCCCCATAGTCACTGCCAAGGCTGGCACATACCTAGCACACTGCATGATTCTGGCACCTGGAATCAGTACCGAAAACCCATCAAATCTCTTTGTTGGTATGCTCCTCTGCTCTACCAACTGTGCATCGATAAAATTGTGGGTAGCCCCACTGTCCACTAATACCGAAACACATTGTCCCTGCACTGTACCTCAAACACGCAGTGTCAAGTATTTGGGAACCCCTCGCAAAGAAGCAAGGACTCCCCCGATAGGTGCAAACGCTGCACCTCTCGCTCTTGGTAGTGGAGGTGTTGGATGATCTCCTCTCTGTCCCGCACTGCTGCCTCCATCTCCTCATACTCATCCTCTTCTCTGTCACTGTCGGAGAAAACCTCAATGTAGTGTGCCTTCCCTGTGGCACAACGATGTCTTGGTGCCCATGGTTCCTAGCATGTGAAGCATAGCTCCTTCCGCCTCAAATCTCTCCTGGTCTCATCATCCAAAGGCCCTCAGCTCTGGTTCCCCTTTGGAGGCAGAACCCTCGTGTCCTTCCCCTTCGGCTGAAATGTCAGTGTCTGGGGGAAAGGAGCTCTAGTCCGAGATAGTGCATCCTGCAAGTCCCAAGTCCTCCCAACTGCGTCATGGAGTGTAGCTGGCCTCGTCGATCTGAATAATCCCCAAAGAGGCTCTACCAATCCATCGATGAACATGTAGATCATCCTGGCTGAAGATAAGTCAGGTACCATCACGGAGAGTCTCAAAAACTCTGAAATGTATGTGTCTGGACTCCCGGTTTGCTTGAGCTTAGTCAGCTCAACAAAATTCTCCTCTGGATCCCTCCGATCAAACCGCTCTATCAGCCTCCGTGTAAACTCAGCATATGTTGTCACCCCTGAGTGCCCCAGCGTAGCCATCCCATGGAACCACCAATCATGGGCCTCGCCCTCCAGGTGCAGCGCTGCCACCTTGATGGCCTCTGCCTCTGCCATATGATTAAGCTGGAAATAGATATCCAACTTCTCCAGCCAAGCCTTTGCCAAACACTTGGATGATCCATCAAATTTCGGTAGATAAAATCTGCCTACAGTGCGTTGTACAACCCATCCTGTGAGTCCCTGTTCCCCCTGTTATGGTTGCGAGGTCTGTTGTCCCTCTTGAGCTGTACGAAGTCATGGAATGTGAGGGCCTCTCTGAACTCTTGACCGTAGGACTGGTACTCGACAAAGTAATCCCCCATGTGAGCCGGTTCCTGCTCCTGCTGTACTCTCACCCCCGTGTCTGTGGCAAGAAATGTGGGCATCGTAGAACGTGGGGGTGTATGAGATGCCATCTACTACGATGTGAGATGCTCCTGTTAATGATGGGATGTGTCTGATCCCTCTCCGGTATGGAAACCTCTTGGGGTTTCATGTTGTCTCGGTTTTGCAGTGAGCTTTTGCCCCATCTCTTCTATCCGTCTTGACAAATCTTGCACTGATTTGAGGAGAAATTCCCCAAACTCCTTCCCGTCATCTTTTTCTTCCACCATTGGTTCCTCCTCTTCTGTGTCCACTACTGGAACGCAATCACCTTCCCTGTAAGTGATCTCTAACCTCCGCTCTTGGTCTCTATACTCCCTTCCTCGGTAACAAATGTATGGTTTTCCTGTTGGTGTCATAGACAAACTACTCCAAAGGCTGAGCCAAGTCTATGAGCTCTGATACCACTGTAATATTCCGAATAGAAATAAACAGCAATATAAAGCACATAAACAAGAAACTACAGCAACTAGAGAGACATCATATGAACAAGACAAAATATGGAGAACACTGAGCCATTTTATTAAGTACTGAAAGATAAAATGAATACAAAGGCGATCAGAATGATAACACCTTGGCTTGCACTAGGCAAGCGTAGAAATACTCCCAGACTATATCATGGAATGGTTGCTCCCTCTATGACTGCGTTATCTCCAAAGTTGCTGGTGCTGCTGTTGTGTTGTTGCTGCTAGAATAGATCAACTATTTGGGGCTACTCCCCAACTCAAAAAATTGTGAAACTTTGGGAATGGCCTCTCCACCAAATACCCAGAAAATCCCAGAGAGATTTCCGAAAATGGATGACCTCGGAAAATGACCTCCCTTGAGGTATAACACTATCCAAGTGATGAACGCTGGCCCTAAATGATTTGCTGCAAAATATGGCCTCCAACTCTACCAAAATGATGAAATAGGGAAGTGCTAACCCCTTTCCAACTCTCCCAGGCTAAATCCCTTGATAAACTCTCAATCTGGAATCTACTCCTCCAAAGACTGCGTCCTCCCACTCACTGACTGCGTTGTCTATGCAAGTGAATGATCCCAACTATGGCTGCTACAACTCTCTCTGAAAAATCAAGGATGAAACTCCTCACTCGAGCAGGCACTCGAAGTCCCCCGGGGCTGAGGTTGGGATCTCCGCACGAAGACACCCGATGTGTTGAACAGCACGTGCAGACTTTGCTCAACAGCAAAAGCGTGCTCAATGTCAAAAGACAAATATCATAGATGCATAATAGAATAATCAAATGAGGAGCCTCTCTCCCCTTTTTATGCTTGGAGAGCCTTGCTCTCACCTAGGCCCCACCACAAACTGCGTTGTCTCCTTGAGCCGCGCTGTCCCTCTAGCTCAGCGTTGTCTTGGGCCCGCGCTGACATCTCCTCCACGCTGCCACTTTGTCTCTAGGCCCCACGCTGCCAATTAATCATGTCTCCAAGTGACTTTAGGAAATGCTTTTTATCCTAAGTGTGAGTTAAGTGTCCCTTTCACCCACTTTATTTCTAACTTAACTTTATTAAAGTAAAGTAGTCAAAATTTAATATTTCCAATTAGTTGTTGCAAATTGGGAATATTACAAATTAATCCAACTAAAAGCCCTTAAAAAAGATTGATTTTGAGTAGACATACTAAATGGGTTATAAGCCAACCAAATAGCTCAACAAAATAAAATATGCCATCAATTGCCCATGCATGCCATCTAAACAACGTAGAGTACTCTCTCCAACATTGGGACTCCATGAGGTAAAACAAGCCCTCCCTAATCATCCTGGGGATGATCATCATCATCTGGGCCCCAGATACAGGCATACTAAGCAAATAGTGTCAAGGCCAGCCTGGGGGCATGTTAGGTCTGCCTAGTACATCATCAAGAATCCTCAATTCCAAGCAAAGTGAGCTCAGCATTCTAGAATCTAAGGTTTCTATGGGGAGTCAATCATCTGTCAAGATCATTAAAGTGTCCAACGCTCCGCTGTAGAGGGGCAATGCAACATCTACAAGGTCATCATGCTCTCCGGAAGTGTAGTACAGTCTGGGCATCATGTGGAATATGAGTGGAATATGGTGCCCTCAAGGCCTCAATTGTTATGTGCAAAGCCACCTAGAAAAACCCTCTCAAACTCAAGTGAAAGCAACCGCTCATTAGAGACAATAACCATAGATACATCAAAGTGGACCATACTTAACTGTTTTGGGCATAATAATAGTTCAAACTAGGATCACCTTCAAATATCTAACTAGACCAAGTCTCGTAAAATTGATCCCCACCTTTTCATCAATGGCTAGGTAATCAACCATGTTGGGTGCTTCCAGCCCCTAAGGGGAGGTGGCATTTCCAAGGTCAACCATCCAATTCATAGGTGTTGGTGACAATAGGTAGCAACGAAGGGGAATGACTTCATGGCTAAGTGTCATGGCCAGGGGACCAAAGAAAGGACATCCACAACTTGAGGGTATAGATGTAATGGAGGGAGCAGTCGTGGAGGTATGAGTTACTCCTTTCCTCAGCCTGATTTTTCCACCCCTCTAGTGCTCATTTTACTTCTTTTTGAGAATGCTTTTATATGGTGCATAGCTCAATGATCCAAGCTTGTTTTTTATGATATAGCATTTATTTACCCCTTTAAAATGAATCGATTTCTCGCTCATAAGGATCGGGACATGCAAGGGTTCCTTATAATGAGATGGAACATCTAGTGCTCAAGAACCAGGTGATAGCTAATGAAGGGGGCAGAGGTCATGTTAGAATTTTGCCCACATGCTAATTATGTCCTAACCATCTTTTCCATCAATCTCCATGGCAAAGTTTGCTAGCCCTACTCAAAGATGTGGATGTATGAGTGCCAAATTCCAATGAACCAATAACAGTTAACCGAAAGTATGGATGTGGTATCAAGGGAAAGATGAAAGATGTTAAGTATGGAATGGTTATGGACACATTACTTCAATCCAAGTTTCCTAATTAATGCCCCTCATATAACCCGAAGGGCTTAGAGGAGGTCCCAATGGACTAGGGCTAAAGACTAACCCCCTCGTAAGGTGAGAGAACAAGTTTACAGTCAAGATCAATCAATCATTGAGATCACCCCTTTATCCATGTTAGAAAGCCCAAAAAATGAAGTAAAAACACTTGATTGCAAAATGGTTAAATTCCTTGCCGAGTGGTAGCCCACCTTCATTCAAGAGGAATGTCGAATTGTGAGAGGTCAATGACCTGTGCAAAAGGCAGAAGAATGTGGCATATCATCATCACTGAGCAATGTGGAGGGCTGCTGGCTGGCTGGCTGTCCAAAATAGGAGAAAAAAATTCCCCTATATGGCTACCCATTCGGTGGGTAACAGGTCCTTGGACTTGTTATTAGCTATGGACTATGAAGATAGCATGATCAGTTTAGATTAAATGAACATAGTTTTGATCAAAAAAACAAATACATTGAAAGGGATAGGATACAGTAAATGGCTGTTTTTCAAATATAGAAAGCATATATGCAGTTTTTCCTTTAAGATAGGCATCAAAGCAAACATGAAAAGCCATGTAAATAAAGGTGAATGGCCACACATAAGCAATACTGCAGTTCCCTAAAATATAATTATAAAGCACAGTGACAGGAATGATCCCCTTGGCTGCATATAATTATTATTTTTTTTCCATAAAGCATAATGAGGACAGTGAAGGAAAAAACCTTTTTGCCTGTTTCTCCTCTAGATCTTTTGTTCGATGCACAACTTTCACACCCTGAGATAAAATAATAGAAAGGTAGAATAATTCTGGATCAAATCATAGGAAACAAAAAACATTCCTAGTCAAATTTTACCACAATATGCTTTTGAATGCACTAAAAGTGATGAGAAAAAAATCAAAAATGAAATGTCTGTGACTTGGATATACTGCAAGTGCAAGAATAAGGGCCTAGAATATATGTCAATACATATGTGCTGATGTGGTTGTGTTCAGCACCGCTTATCTGCAAAATAACTCACCGGAATGTTCTCCAAAATAGCAGAAGTGTTTGCTGCAGCTGCCTTCCCCTCAACAAATAAAAGAAAGTTGGTTACGCCAATGACTTTATGGTAATATATCCAAGGAATAATCTGATCGAGCCCTGCTGAAGTGCTTGTAGTAATACATATCTGCAGAGCATAGTCAACAAATTATTATAATTTCACATGATTTAAGTAATTGGCAGTCAGTGATAACCATATCAAGTCATGAATGTCTTGAAACAACAAGTGTGAAATAAACAAATGTGCCCATTTCTCTATTGCATACGGATCAGCTGCATACAAAGATCTAAAAATCAAAAGGGGAGAATACCGTGATAGAAATATTCTGAGAAATCAATGCTTAATTTCTATTTCAACGAACCAGGAAACAAATTTAGCCTCTGGAATAGCAAGGAACTGTAGGAAACCTAGCTAACATGGAATTTCTTAGAGAATTCCTTCAATAACAGAAATCAACTAATATCTAAGATTAAACACCACAAACAACATTTCTTTAAATATCTGGGACAGAAACTTAATGAATGGTTTAATTATAAGTGAATAAAACATGTCAGTTAATACACTTGTGTGAACCCATGTTTGTTAACTGTAGTTTCTGAGGTCTTCATGATTGGAAATTTGTCAAAACTCATCGAGGCACCTCATGTCAATGTATATGATGCATTCAGATATTAAATGCATAGCAGTTTGATTAACCACCAATAGAAATAATAGAAGATCCATTATTAAAACCAAAGAAAAAACCCCACATCTCTAGTACCAGACATACAAATACAGGTCAAGCCCAAAAAAGGATTTCCTTCTATGCAGTTCACTTTCCGATGAATGACAAATGAAAACTTGTGCCCGATACAGCGACTATCATCTCATAAAATAAAACACTCCCTGCCTCATACCTTGCCTTTCACTAACCTATGGGTGGCAAAGAATATATATAATGGAATAAAAAGTTTTCTACCTTGCACCAAGGCTGTATGAATTAAGGGTGTGAAATAAGTCAGATTGCCAGTTCTTTCTAGGAGCACTGAGTTAAGGGGAAGCCAAGAGTAACGAGAACACCACGGTAAGGGCTTGACGAAAAACTTTCACCATGCAATTACTAAAACAGTCTCAAACCCTTTGTGGGGTGATAATGAATATTCTTCACATTCGACAGATCAGAAGAACCCTATCAAATCACTATATTAGGGAAAGAATTATCTCGAATGGTTGTGAATGTCATCGTATTTAAGGCAATGGCTATGGGAATCACAGGTGAGATGACACAGCCTGTTGTTGCTGGTTGGCCTCCACCCTTATGGCACCCAAGATTCTTCCATCTTGGGACAAAACTCATCAACTTCTCAAGGGGTGAATGTTATAGTTTTGAGCCCAACTACTTCCCAAGTCATCCCTTTCTCAAGTGCAAAAGGTGTGGATCTTAACCACTCTTCAGGACTACCTATAGGCTATAACTATTAATTCCTAGTTCAACCACTACACAGGTCCGACTGTCATTGATCATTATTGGCACTGTACCCAACTTATCTTAAGAAGCAAATGTACTGTCTATAATTGTTCTATGCATTCTTTGAGATTCAAACCCATTCCCTAGATCTATTGACTTTTCTGGCACTGCCACTACCCAAGTCGATCCCTTCATTTACATCATAAGCATTTCAAATTCACATTTGAACGAAAATTCCCTAACCTATGTAGCAAGTGTTCCAAGATCCTCATCTCTATGTGTGGAATCAAACGACCAATTGGGATCTTCCACTACTAGTATTGTAGAACCACTAAAGGCTACAAGACATGTCCTGTGCTACCTTAAATGGGTTCGGACCTTTTGCTTCTAATGTTAAATTTAACATTCATTGTGATCAAGTTGATAGCATCCTGGTGCCATACATGAATGGTAAATCTATCCCCCTGATACTTATATTAAATTGTCAATTGGAACATCCAATGTGATTCCTCATATTAGTTGGTTGTCTTGTTTGATCAAGGAAACAACTACCAGGTAAAGGCCCAAGATACTTCAAACCATTAGACCAGTGAGGCCTCAAGTCTGTTCTTGTTTGATTAAGGTAACAAGTGCCAAGTAAAGGCATAAAAATTTAAAATGCATCAAACCCTAGATCTTATCTTATCATTAGCCTCCCAAACTACAACAACCAATCCCGTTCACTAGTCCTATTAAAGGATCATCACCTCAACCTACCATGAATCCAAGAAAAAATAGAATTAAATGTCGTGCTTATAACACACATTTTACCATGTGAATAGCAAACAAAATTTGATTATTAACTATAACGGTTATAAAAAATTATGAAATATGTTGATGGCATAATTTACAGGGTGAATGCATTGTTTTGGTTGATTCATGAGATGAAACCATGCAAAAATGCAAATCCCAAACTCCTACATTAGAAGAGTTACTAGATCAAGGAATGGATTATGGTCAAGCAGTAAATAAGTTAGAGCCTATGTATGTGGATATGTAATATGGCAACATCGTTTATCTACCATTTTTCCTTGGCAAGGATCCCTCTTTTCCTTAAAGAAAATTGCCATTTCAAAAATAGAGCTTAATGTTAGTTTTTGTAGCATCGGATGTGTTCTAGCCACGAAACTTGGTGGAGAGGCTAGAGACTAGAATACATGAGATCTCCATAGCCCAAAAATTGTTTTTGGAAACTCCACCTAAAAATTATTTAATTAGATTATTAACCTATTTTTTTAATGTTTCCTAAGTCTAAACTTAGGAAAACTAGTTAATTAATCATAATTAATTCAGTCAAGGTGAGAATTCTCTAGAAACTCACACAGATCAATAGGGAATTAATCTGAGCCCTTGATTAAGTTCTAATCTTGGTCGTTAATGCTCCAACAAAGTATTATCAGAAGAAGTCGATGGGTAGATGCACAACACACCAGTGCAAATACGTAGTGATCTAGACAATTTGATTTTCCAGTGAAGGTGATTCAGCAGGAGAAATCGAGTCAAAGGTCAAGTTGCAGGTGGCAGAGGGGCGGAGTAGCAAATTTCTAGAGGAGTCTCCATTTCCGAAAGAGTCAGAACAGAAGGCCGGAAATATTCCTTAGGAGGTGCTGACCACTCCATGTCAACAACCCTATAGCAATACACCCATTTTTTCCCAAAAGGAATTTCATCATTCAGATTATCTAGGATTCATCATCGGTCTTCAGATTGTTAAAGTTGTAAACCCATTTCTGCATGTTTATAATGTAAATGATCCTAGTAAGATCATTATGTATGTAACAACCTAGGTAGGCCTATTATTTTGGTGACGATTTCTATCCTATGAGGTTTTTTGTCTCACTGATTGTTAATTTCTGCATATGTTCTATGCCATTTCAGATTAGGGCACAATACTGAAGAAGATAGAACATACTAACAGATCGATAGAAGACAAGCCAAAACAGAGATAGGAAATGGTGGCGTTACGGCAATCAGCAGGATGCTTCAACCAGCAAAGTCTCCAATAGGTCATTCAACCAAGCATGTCACACATATAACCCAGAACAACCCAAACAAAGGACAGTCCATATATATCATAGCTCCAACGCTATCCAGAGAGAGAGAATTCCTCCACACCAATGTGTGTCAAATGAACTCTAAGTCTCTCCAATATATAGGAATCTTTGGGGGTGTGTGACACGTCCTTTAAGACATTTAAGTCTATATTTTATTCCGTGCCGACCTAGCACATAAGTGGAATAAATTCGTGCACATGTTCTCGCTCATCCGATCGAGATGATCTTTAGATCAATTTTACACCTCTCCAACAAGAGGAATCCAATAAAAATATTGGGATCGTCATCTGAGCAGCACAACCCGGAGTTTGGACCTAGTTGTCCAATTTTAACACTCCCTCTCAACTAGGGAGAACTTCGTCCACTAGTGCAATCCAAACATCGTGCGTCATCCCGCAGTAACTTTCTTTGTTGGCCTCTTTATTTCAGAACAAAAGTGGGTCAGTCACAAAGACATCATTCTCGACTGACAGATTCAGCCGAGAGGTCAAAACCTCCATCGGACTCACAAAGAGTCTCCAACCAACTCGAAGTTGGTTCATCTGACCCGAAGTCAGGCAGAGGTCCGAGACCTCACAAGACTTGATCCCAAATCAAGTGGTTGGATCGTGCCATCCTAGATAGAGAGTACGGCAAATTCTGATGCGTCCATCAATCTTTGCTACTAGTCTCTAGCCTTTCCCATCTCATTGGCCAAATGAGAGGTACTTCCCATGAGCCCTTAACTCAATGGGTAGGATGCATACGGGGCATAGATAATGAGAGGTAAACCAACTCAATAATCATAACAGTGGGTCCAAGCACACCAACAAGGTTCGGCAAGCCTAGCCTTGTGGTTGCTCATAGCTCCGAGAAGCTGTCCCCAAAGCCCCCCAGAGCTCCCAGAGCTCATCGTCCAACAAGACCCTCAAAATAGGATCGTTCCACGATACCAAGATTCTCACGGAAGGTTATGAACATGACCTTCCCCAAGGGCATTGTGAGAATATCCGTGACCTCCTCATCAGTTCCTATATGATCGAGCCTTACGGCGCCTCGCTGTACCATATCCCAGATAAAGTGGTACCAGCCATCAACATGCTTGGATCAATCGTGGAACCTGAGATTCTATGACAAATGAATCCCCCTCTGGTTATCACAAAGGATAACAGTGGCATCTAGCACATGCTCGAACAGCTCACAGAAGAGCTTTCGCAACCAAGTGACTTCACAACAGGCCATACATGTTACAATGTATTCGGCCTCAGTGGTACTCAAGGCTACCGACTTTAGATTCCTCCCTGAAGCAGATCTACATGTGAAGTAGCATCCAGATGTGCTCTTGCGATCCACCACACTGCCAGCCCAATCGACATCAGTCTATCCATGGAGTTTCATACTCCCGGCAGTGTATCTCAGCCCATGGTCTATCGTGCCTCAGAGATATCTCAAGAGTTTCTTGGCACCAACCCAGTGAATGTTATGATCAACCATGTGTTGACTCAAAGTGTTCACTACACAACATACGTCCGAACAGGTGTTCATTAAGAACATCAGGGTCCCTATGAGTTGACGATACTCAGTAGGACGGGCCCAGCAACGCTGCTACTCAACTTCTTAAAGTTGAGTTCCATGGACTTACAGTCCATCATACCAGAAACTTCATAATGTTTTTTCCTTGAGAAAGGAAAATCTCGCCAGGTCTCTGCTAGACCTTCAGGCCTAGACATTCGTCCTAGGTCCTTCATCTCGAACTCAGCAGCGAGCTCCCTCTTGCACTGATGAATGAGAGGGTCAGCACCTGTCAGGAAGAGGTCATCCACATATAGCACCAGAGTGAGAGGCTTCTTTCTATTAACCTTGCAGTGAAGGTTCAAATCAGCAATACTACGAGTGAAGCCCAGCTTCATCAGGTGGCTATCTATCCTCTCGTACCAAGCTCAGGGTGCTAGTTTCAGCCCATAGAGGGCTTTCTTCAACCTGTAGACATGGGTGTCCCGATCCTGGACTTCCAACCCCAGAGGTTGCTCCACATATATCTCTTCCTTTATCACACCATGCAGAAAATGCGGTCTTCACATCATCTGATGAAGACTCCATCCTTGCGTAGCAGCAAGGGCTATAATAGATCGAATGGTGCAAATATGTCATCATAGTCTATACCTTCCTCACAGGCAACGAATCTTGCCTTGAACTTTTCAGCACTTCCATCAGATCCATGCTTGATCTTGTAAAGCCATTTCGAGGTGGCAATTGCTTTGTCCTATGGTCTTGGAACCATATCCCAGACATCATTCTTCATAATGGACTCATAGCATCCTTCTAGACTTGATGCTTTACGACTTCCTCAAAGGATCCAAGGTCAGATTGTACAATAGTACTCATGGCTGCTAGATACCCTGTTATTTATATGGCTTCTTGGTTTTCCTTCGGAATTTCCCCCTCTGAAGCCATATGTCCCGGAGCCATGAGGATTTTCTTTCGTTCAACAAAGGTATCTGTTCAGGAGCATATAGAGTTGAATTTTCCCTCTTAATGCCAGCTTCTCTTGTGAGAGAAGACATTTATGTCAAATGAGGGCATCCCAGACACCAACTTGGAAAGGGGGACTTAATCTTCCACAGTCAAAGCCATCCAACAAGCTTTGTTGGTCATGGTTCAAGATTCCAATAATGTGTCTGAAAGCTGCCGAAACACATTTTACCATTATGCTCCAGTGAGACTGCTAATGTCTCATGTTGACTGCTACATAGGTGTCTATCTATGTCACTGTCCAACAGGGAGAATATATCAACACGCCTCAGCTTGTTAGAAGTCCTGATATTCTGAGGAGGTCTGTTGTAGCTTCCTCAACCATCACAGTCCTCAAATCTGACCCATTATGCTTCCTTTTGCTGCGACTGTTTTCATTTCAGCCCTCGAACAAACTCTGCCCTTATCAAAACAAGTCTTCATTCTACCTGAGCAGATAACAACTGTCACAGTCCTCTGATTAGCAAGTCAATGCTTGCGGTCTGCCTGAGATAGGTAGCCATGGAATGCGACTTACCTAGAAGAGGGGTCCCATGCCATAGTCTTAAATCAAAAACATCCATGATGCCGGCGCTCAGCTTCAGACCTGCAACAGAAAGAGAAATAAACCCAAAATTCCTCCTAAAATGCTCAGCCTCTTGTCCAAGGGACTTGGCTCACGAAAACAGACTTTAAACAGTCTTTCTTAATTCTCTGCAGCAAACTTTTGTGAGGTTTCAGAGATCTGTGGTAAAAAAATGTTATAATGAAGACTGGGCACATTTCAGCCCCAAACATTTCCACACTGTCATGTTTTACGTCCACAGATCTGATTTTCACCTAACAGCTCCATCGAAACAAGATTTTCTTTATCTCAAATCATCCGCTGATACTTGGCCTTGTTGCTCAACAGTTTGCATATTTCTGATTTTAAATAGGGTATCATAGTGATCCCAATCCAGCTCAAGATACAGTGATTCCTGTTCAAAGTAACAGCCCTTCAATGTTGCCTTCGTGAACAGATCTGATACGGAATTGAAAGTGGCCTGCTAGCAATAACTGAAAGCTCGTAATATAAACCTGTACAAAGGCCTCAGTAGCAAAAGGGACCATGTAGCAGGCACAACGAAACTGCTCGGTGGCAAAACAAATGACCCCAATCTCAAGGTATCCATTTGTGATGCGGCTCCCCATCCAGAATTCAACTCTTCTTGAGCTACAATAGTTCAATAAACCGAGCTACAAGTTTGGGATTCACGGTTCTCAGGTGACTGTCCTATGTTCCGAGTCCTTCAAGTATAGGGTTGTACATAGGTCTGATGTAACAGCTGTGTGTAATTGCTTTGGCAATTTATTTTCTTCCTCTTCATGGCCATCCACTACAATATCCAATGACGGTGCCCCTAATTCCCTATCATTCTTTTGATTGACATCTTCAGAGATAAATAGATTCATAGTCTGATCTATTACTTGACCGTATGCATCTCCTGGCAACTCAGCAGTTAATAAACAGTTCCACATTTTGCCATCATCAGAAATAGAGATGGAAGCTATCTTCAGGAGTAGAACAGATTGCCTAGATAGCATGGAAGAAGCAAAATTCCTGTATATGTAGGTAATTTACACCAGGTGCTTTTTCTGAACATGATTTGTTGCATCTCTCTATTTCGAACTCTGAAGAGCAATGAGAAACAACAAGTATTGTTGGTGAAGGCACAGATGTTCCCATAGATGAAATTAACGCTTTCATCATGCATAACACATAAATCTGCTTCCCTCCTTCTCTCTGAAATCTTTCACTGAGCTGTAATTCTGAACAGTCAGGAAACAACAATATACGAAACTCTTTTAAAGTTTAACATTGGGTGACTTCTCCGCCTCCCAACACACGAAATTTTTTTTTTTCTTCACCATGAATTATTAATATATACTTTACGTGAAATTTTTCCACTGTGGACATTTCCGATCAACCTCTGTTGCAGATTCAGTGATCTCAGCGCTTCTTTTGAATTGGATTAACGGTTCACTATGAATTTGGCCCATGCACAATCTTTAGATGGTGTGGCTGTCTGCGGCGTATCGGTGTGGGCTCATAGCCCGATTGTGACGGCGACTCGACTCGGAGGTTTTGATGCGCAATGCGGCCACTATCAGTATGTCGCGACTCTCAAATTTATTCGACAGAGAATGAGAGTGATCCCTAGATTCGGTCGTTGTTAGCCCAGACCTCTGTTGACCTTTTTTTTTTTTTAATTTGTACGTTCGCTCGGTCTTTTCCGATTCTGCAAGCTCGACACTTACTGTCTCGAGCCCGAAATCGACGGCTCAATTGATTAATTTTGGATTGCTTCGCGGGTCCACAGGCTCGACCCTTCGCCACCGCGATGTCTCGTCCGTCAATTTATTAAATTGAACGCTCGGCTTCTTACTGTGGATTTGGTAGCCGTCCAAGAAAAAAACCTAAATGTTTGTGGCCCATAAAGTCCAAAATATATATATATTTTTATTGCTTTGCGTCTCGAAAAATTTGACGTTAAAGAAGAAGCCCTTCTTTTGCTTTCGACAGGAATTGCTAATCTGCTGTATACATCCCGTTTGGGCTTTCTGGTTGAAGCAAAATATATAGTTCCCACAGCTATAGCCAGAACAACGGAGGCCACACCCAAGAGAGGAGCCTTGTCTGGCTGAAGGAGTTCTTCAATGCTCACCATCTTCAGCAACTCTTCAGTAATTTAATTGTATAGATCTTTAGAAATTTTTTAATTTGAATTTTATTGTCTAACTTGGGATTTGGGTTTGATTTCAGATTTTTGTATATGTATTGGGTCTTGGGTTTTTGTTTTTCATTTGTGCAGGTGTAGATCTAAGGGTATTTAGAAAGATATTCAAGACTGAGACATATCTAGGCCCTGGATCTTGTCTCAAAAAATAATTTTTTGCAAGGAAAATTTCAGTCAAGATCATTAAATTAAAATATTCTTTAGATCTGGGGTTTTTTTTATAAAAAATTTGGGCTTATTTAAAATAAAAAATTTGGAGTGAATTTTTTTTATTTTTTTGCCAAGTGTTTGATATTTCAGAAAAAGAAAGGAAAAAAGAAGTATCAAAGAAAGCCTTAGCAGCCTTGTTCTTCTTCTCCGCAGCCCGCTCCCTCTCTGTTGCATTTTCTGTTTCTTCCTGTTTGCGCAACACTGCGTCCCTTTTCTTTCGTTGCCTACATTCTCCATTTTCCTCACTGCTCCCTCTTGCTGTGTTTCCTTCACTTTCCCTGCGAAAAAAACCTCTCCCTTCCTCCCGTAGCCCTCGTCTCCTTTCCTCCACAGCTCCCTCTGCCCCCTTTCCCCGTGGCCAGCGCCTCTTTGCTTCCCTCTCGTTGCCTTCCCTACCTGCGGCCCTAATCTTCTTCCCTGCTCCTCCCTTTCCTCCCCGCTCTCGGCCCTATCTCCCTCGGAACCCTTAATCCTTTCTCTACTCGCAGCTCCTCCCTCAACTATCCTGCTCAGCTCCTTAGCTACGGCCCTATCTCCTCGCAGCTACCTCGTCCCTCGCTTCCCTTTCGCTGCGTCCCTTTCCAGCGGCTCCCTTCTGTCCCTTCTCCCCATCTCCCCGCGGCCCTTCCTCCTTTGTCTCGTCCCTTCTCTCTCGGCTTCCCCTCGTTGTGCTCTCCCAAATCTTATCTTCTCCTCTCATCCACGTCCATCCTCCTTTGTTGCCAAACCCTATCCTCTCACTCCCTCGTCCCTTCCTCGCTCCCTCCTAACCCTCCTCCTATCGGCTTCTTTTTGCTTGTGTTAACTATTCACTCTCGGCCCTCCTAAGTGTAACTTAAACATTGCCCCGTTTTGGCCTTCTAAACTTAGCATAATTTCACTTAATTTTGAAGTGGCCTTTAGCCCTTTAAAAAATTAAAAAAATTTCCTAACATTATCACATTAAAATTTAACCAAAAAAAAAATTTGTGATTCAATTTAGTTCTTAATTTTTTTTCCCTTATTCCTGAGTTTTGAGAAAATTATATTTGTGGGGAAGAAATTAAAAATTCTTAGTCAAGGAAACTACTTAATTAAAAAATAATAATCTGAGTTTGACTATAGGAGAAAGATATTTTTCTGGGTTTGAGATATTAGGAAAATCAGTTAATTCCAAAATTATTTGAAGGGGTATTTGTTCATTAAATTGGCATTAATTAGCATCTAAATTTCATTGCTATCCTAAATATTAATCATTGAAATTTAAGTGCTTAGGCTTTCATTGTGAAGGTGATTATTTGCATACTTTACTTCAGCAAAGTATTGTGATTATTGACATTGGGTTTCGAATTTTAAAGCTTGATATCTATTTAGATCACTCACATAAATTCACTGTCTAAAAGGGAAATTATTTTTGGATTTGTTTACTTGAATTATTGGATATTTCTTCAATAATTAGTTTTGGGAATTTTCCAAGTAATTGTGATCAACATTTTACATCGAGTACTCTATTATGGACTTGTGGTATTACCACATCTTCCGATTCTTAAATTGAGTATTTTAAGTATTTTCTTAATTGGGATTATCCTTGTCGAATATTTACTTAAGTACTTAGCTTTTAACTCAGAATTAATTGTAATCTAAGTGCTTTGAGTTTTTAACATCTCATTAATCATCTTGCTCCATCTTTTTATTTCGCCTTGCATTTGCATTTCTAAGATTAGTCGTGCATATTAAAAATTCACCTCCAAGCATAAGCTTGGTTGATAGATCTATAGGACAGACTTTCTCATTTAGCTTGAGGAGCCTCGGCAACTCTTCGATAGTTAACACGATGACCTTGCAGCGTCGGAGGCACCGGGTGATAGGAGCACAACAGGAGGTATCGTTAATCAGGCCCTAGCCTTCTTCCTGCTGGCCTCCTCCCCACAACTTACTTTAGAGCAACTTCAAAACAGTGAAAAGAAAGCAAAATTTAGAATAGGCATTTTAATAAAATTAACCAAGATCTCTGCATTTTCACCTAGATGTAAGGTTTGCATTTCATATAGGCTAGTTGATCATCCATCGAAGCAGCATTTGTTATTCTTGTGACTTGGTAAACCATTTATCTTGCAAGTCCTTTTCTTCTGAGCACTATAGTTAAAGGCATTGGTCTCATAACTTTAAAATCTGCATGGTCTAAATCTAATTGAATATCTTAAACATTGCTCAATTAATCTTGTTTGCATTTTAAGCCAAGTTAATAAGATAACTCTCATTGCATTTCCTAGAACTTGTTGATTCCCAACAAGTTTTCCTCATCATCCATCTTTCACCTATTAGGGACTACCCCCTTAGCTTGCCTAAGAGATAGCTAGAACGGAATGGACAAAGTTTAGAGTGATAGCCTTTGTCCTGAGCGTTGTGGCCCTTGTTGTACACTTTGGGCAACAAAGGGAGGCAGCGTTGGGACTACGCAGAGCCTCAAGATAGTTAGTTCGATTTAGCCAGAAGGAGGGTCGACTCAACTTCCAAAGGCTGGGAAAATTTCCAAGAGGCCGAAAGAATCACTTTCAGTGGCAGCAACAGGCTAGACGTAACATCAGAGGCAATTTCTGGGCAGTACGTGTAGGGCCTGTGCAGAAGCAGCGCAGAAGGCTGACGCAGAGGGTTTCAGAGCCAGTTCTGAGGACCAGTTTGTTGCGGGCTTGCTTGAGGAGGAGGGTAAATTCCCTCAGATATTTTTGCCAGTATTTTTTCTCAAATAGAAACGCCAGTTTGGCATCATTTTATTGTACTACGAATTTTTGTTGCTGCATAAATAATAAAACCCTCAACTGCTGCACCAGTTTTCCCACATTGGGTTTTCTCGAGGACAATTGTCCAAAATAACGGTGTCACAATTTTTATGTTTGTGCTACAATTTCTCAATTTCCAGTATTTTATTTTCTGCAGTATTTTTATGGTGAAAATTGCAGTTGTGATTTTATTCATTGTTTGTCGTAGAAAATAAACTTTATAATTAAATTTACAATTAGGAGAATAATTTCCAGTTACTGCAATAGATAAAATTTTCACACTTAGCTCTCTACTTTAAATGCTTGTGTTGAATTGGATTTCCAAGCACTGCAAGATGCACTAGAGGAACAAGAATGACATTTTACAAAATTCGTTATCATGTCTTGGATATTGTTACTTATCTTTGACTTTGGCAATGAAACAAGCCACTAAACGAGTTCTCATTCAAGATCGTGGAACATCATGGGATTAATAACATATATGGTGTCATGACTCATCGCATGAGGATTGCCATCCTTCTAACCCAAATAATACCCATTTTATGTTATGGATTGAATTCACTAATATGTTGGATTTTATGCGAAACCAATTTCAAAAAGGTTTGACAAGGTCTTCATATGTGATTGAGTACTTTCTACTCATCAAGTAAGCTCCCAAGTTTGTGTTGATGTACACTTCACTAGGCAGCACCCTCAAAGCATTAAAATTGTTAATGGAGGTTGAACGTGTATAGAGGGTGTGTTAATTTGAATTATTCTACAACTCATTTCACCTATCAAGCCCCCAAAGGTTAACAAGACAATTTAAGAAAGCAGGGAACAAAAACGCCCTTCCAATGTTCAAAAAAGTGCCAACTACCCACTCAAATTGCCCATGTGTTTCAGAGATGAAAATGCCATGTCCTTTAACAATGTGGCAACCAACAACTCTCTTTACAGCAATGGAGATTCAATGAGATGTTGATTGGCAATAATTTTGGAGCATTGCACAGGTGTAACATCCTAATTATTCTCCATGGAAAATTTGTCATTAATTTGTTTAAAATTATGCATGGATATTTTTATTTTCTACTATACCAATCACCATGAGGTAGATATACCATGGTGTTGTAAATATATAAATATTTTCACTTTTACAATTAATAAAATGATGATGACCAAGACCAACAGACATAAGCACCAGTAGAGGCTATGATACCACAAGTGGGAAAAGGTAAGGGATCCAAGGGATTTCTTTAACAGTCCTTTTATCTACCCTACCTTGTCATCTTCACCTTATTTAAGCTATGAGTAACGGAGAAAAGAAATCCTAAAGTTAAGCCAACACTCCTATACTTTAGCAAGGTGTCTCCCCTACATTCTAGGAACAAGAAGTAGTAGGGATGACCTCTTGTTAGAAAGGGATGCATGGGAAAATTGAAAGGGGGAAGAGGAGGCAGAGAGAAATGACCAGAAAAGGAAAGTTTTGGAGATGAGAAGAGGAGAAACAAAGTGCCATGAAAATATACCAGAGTCGAGACCATCCATGAAAATAATCCATATTCTTGTTGAAAGAAACATGAAACCAAGAAATCTGAGAGGAAGTTCTGTGACATCAGCTAGACCTTTCTATGTCCTCACTAAAAAGCACTAGAATGAGAGACTTTTGAGGAACTAAAAAGTAGAGAAGGAAGTTCTCTTGTGTTGTGAGAGATAGGTAATCTGGGTGCCTAAAGTTGCTCCGTCTTTTGCAAAACTTGGCAGTGGAAATTATCTAGTTGAATTCCTTATAGGTTGAACCCAGAACCATTGTTCCTACTTCACCTTGGTGGTAACATATCCTAGCTAGGTGGTGGATTCTACAACGAGCTACTTACAGTTGGGTGGAAATCGCTAAGTCTATTGGGTTTTGCTAATCATCCTCGTCACATTCAAATAAGTTCCTGTTTCTACCTCTATTGATTCATCCCATTATTTTGGCTATAAATTATGAATATGCTATGGGTAAACAAATAGAAAATTGTTGTATCCTTTATGGAATTGAGGAAAAAAACAAAGATTTTAATATGTCGTTACAGGATTCTTCTCTTTTCTGGTATAATACCTTTTTCAAAAACTGGACAATCTCATTCTTGGTAGTTTCCAAAAATATAAAGCTATGTCTTTCTTTCTTGTAATTTGATGATAATACCATTTGAAAGTATATTGGGTCCTCATTCTGTTAAACTGCAAAATGTATTCCTTGACTGTTTTAACCTCTGGAAGATTTTCCCACAGTTGATTTATTGAGTTTTGACAAACCTAAAAATGATACGTATGGGTTCACTGGGAATGTTTATTTAGTGCAAAGATGGAGCCAATTCCAGTAAAATACAGTCCACTACTGTTACTGTTGTAATACTTTGATGAATCCCTGTGTATGTCGCTTCACGTGTATCATTTGATATGGAGCCTTTCCATTAGAAGATTCTATCAAAATTTCATTACCATGTAAACTAACACAATCCACAAAGCCCTAGTCATAAGATTCAATCATGGACTTGACCAAAACCAAGTGTTGTAGCATGAAGGGCTAAAGAATAGTTATTAGCAGAAGTCAAAAGATTCGAATATACAAACAATTGGATATCCGAACATTCAAGAGTTTCTTAAGTGTAAAGCATAGCAGAAGTTTAAGGATGTTCTGGATATCCGGCTATCCAAAAAACCAATTGAAAGAAAACTGTTGAAAGTTTCAGATAACAGAGAGTCTGAAGAGTTGGAACCTTGCACAAAGGAATTCTGAGAGCAAAAATCCAACAATTCACCTCTCCATCGGTTACCAAAAATTTTCCCCATCATTTGACAGAATCTGGATATCCAAAAGATCTGAAATCCAAAAACTAACCCTTTCTGTCAGTTGCTGAGATTATTTTCCGTCATTTAACAAAATCCAAATATCCGAAGGATCCAGAAGTCCTCTGTTTATCTGGATCCAGAAGTCCAAAAATCCAGAACTTCTTTAAATTGCACCACTTTTGGAAAAAACCCAATCTGGATGCGAGCCAAGGAGATTGGATGGGCATTGGGGATCATGTGGAGTCCACATACGCAAGCCCTATACCGCACCATAGGCAAACCCCAAACCACGTGGGGTCAGCAGTTGCTAACATGGCATGATGATGTGGTATAAAGACATGTCATGCTAACAAAGCAAGGAGGGCAGATCATGAGGATGTGGCTCACTGATGTGGCATGCTGACATGGCATGCCAATGTGGAACAAAGGTGCAAGGACGCTATTGTGGCAATTGTCATGGTGAGCAATGTGGAGTCCAAAAATTCAAAAATCCAGAAGACTTTTTTTTCTGGATCTGAAGTTTTGGATATCTGGAAGTCCGAATATCCAGGAATTTGACTACATTTGCAGAGCTAAGGTGGAAGCCAAGTGGGAGTCGTCATGACAGAGGTGACTGGAATCCGAAAATCCGGCTTTTGCATAAAAGAGGACTTCTCAAAATATCTGGATCCCAATATTCTGAAAGTTGACGTGTACACTGAGCACCTTATTTGAATCTGCATGAATCCAAAGAATTAAAAAAGGTCGCGAGGAAAATGACCTGGATCTGAATATGATATGGCACGATGAGGTGTCAGGGTTATGAATGTGGAACTATGGTGTGCTAACATGTGGGCAACATTTCCAGGTGTTAATGGTATGATATACTAACATGGCTTAGGAAAAGAAATCTTCTAAGGGCCATAACTTTGTGTCTAGACCTCAAAATTTGATGAAATTTATATCGTTGGAAAGCTCTCTACGAGCAAAAGACAATGGTGGCCTCAGAAAAGAGGTTTGAGATCATTCAAGGAAGAGGAATTTGAGATTCCTATTTCCTTAAGGTAGTCTAAATGTTTTGAATTTGGAATAGAGAAATGAGTACTTAGATAATAAATCTTGAATCAAGACCTATATATTGTCATTCCTTATCTAAAATCTTGGTTATATATATAATTTCTATTTTTTATTAAATGGGGAGTGTTACAACAAAGAATGGCCTTGCGAAGAGGAGGAGGTCAACTTATGCTCATGAAATATGAGGGAGATAACTCTCCCCTCCAAGAATATACTTTTCAGATACCTAACCTATGATTTGAAATAGTATGTTATTTGTTTGCATAAACTCAAAACCTTAAGTTTAACCTTCACTCCAAAGTATCTTTTTGTTAGCAAGGCTCATTTGTTTTACCAGTCACAAGAATGGTATAGCCATAGGACATGAAATTCTTTCTCTAGTCCCTAGGTTGAGTTCTATTGTGATCTCACATGGTTTAGACCGTAATAATTGATGTGTGTGGGTGGGTTCTGCACTTGTTGGTCATGTAATTGGGTCTTATTCCATCTATACCCAAAATTCAGTCATAAACAAGTGCAATATATGGGATTGGTTGGCCAATGTGTTGCCCAAGGTTAAACGGTTCCTTCTTGGTGATTTAACATGGAGTGGACAAGTGACCTATAGAAATAAGCATTAGCACTGGACAACATTGAGAAAATAGTTCCAATACAAGAACAAGCATCATTTAATATTGCACATCATACAAAGAAATGACATGGTATGCATAGTGGTAAAACCTCCATAGAGGAAACACATATTCTCAAATTGCTCTCTTTAAATCCATGATCACTCAATATAGGAAAAGTCTATAAGGGACCCAATATATAGGAGTCGTGTATAACAATCTCAATTAATGAGGTTGTAAAGATTAGAACAACCTCCTAGCAACTTGGGAGTAAATCTCTCATAAGACAACTAATTTAGGATTTACTTCAAACTTAATATTTAAGATCCAAAATCTAAAGATTATCAGTGACTCATTGCCAACTTTCAAAATATGGTACCTTGACCAAGGGGTGAAGATGGATGAATATTGTGGTGGTCGATTCAAATCAAGGGTCTAAACCAGGAAAGGTCGATTCAATATTGAACTGATTATTTTTGGATGGAACCATCTAATTTTGAACAAAACCAACCTTAAATGCCTAGAACAACTAGTTCCGAATGAAACTAACTAGTTCCATGCCAATTCGTATGCCATCAGATGGTATGACAAAAATTGCCCCAAAAATTTTAACATTACCATTGATTGTTTCAAAAAGTTTGAGAGTCGTTCCAACCTCGTTGGACTTCATAAGGGGGTAGTAGAATTTTAGATCCCACTCGAAATTCAGCGAACTTAATAACTTTCACAATTTTAGGATTGGCAAGATTGCAGCGTTTCCACTTGATTCTATCATGTATGAGGGTATGGAATTGGCATTTAATCAAGAGCACCGAGCCTATGTACCTCAATTTTCGTGGCATTAATTGTTGAACTCCCCTATCATGACCCTAGTAAAAATATACCCTTCCTTCCAGGAAAATCGTTAATTAGGCATGTTAATATTTTCTACCTTATTTTAATGCTTAGAAGGTGACATTGATGATGAGGATCCCAATAAAGACAATAATTTTAATGATATGTAGTTATTTGTTGCAGCATGAATTTTTTTTAACTATAGGGGCCATTTAGAACCTCTTTGTTTAGGTATCTTGGTTTAGATATGGATTGCACTTGTTGCTATTTTGGTTATATGCACCCTTACTCGCTATATACATGAGAAAACTCTACATATTTGTGTCTATTGTTTTAGATTCATAGGAACGCCCATGAAATTTTTTAAATCCAAATTGTTTATGTATTTTTTGGTCATCTAGTTATTTTCCCCTTTTTTTCCAATTTCATTCTAGTTTCAACTGATTTCTAATTTTAGGGATCCATTGAACTAGTTCTAATAAAATTGATTCCTCCATTATTGGGACAAAAATGACCGCTAAATCTAAACCAGTGTTGCACATATCACGATAACATGGGAATTATCGCAATATTATCGCCAATAGAGGTTATGTCGATATTATCGCCAGAAAATATCGCGATAATTTGCCTAGGTTAATTAATCACGATAATTTCAAAATTATCGCGAGACGATGGGAAAATATCGGCCTGCTAAAGAATTATAATTATTAAGAAATAAAATAAAATAAAAATAAAAATAAAAATAAAAAATTATAATTTAAAAACGACAAAAAAATAAAATAAAAAATAAAAAAAGGAGAGAGAGAGAGTTGCAGTTTGGGTTTTTTAAGGGTCATTTTCACTTTTTCGGGTTTTTTAAGGGTCATTTTCACTTTTTCTTGGGTTAAGATTAAGCTCCGAGGGTTGTGTGAGACTTCTGACCATTTTTTATCAAGCAAACAAGGGGAAATCCATAGTTTTCTTTATCATCCGCTGAGCATTTTTCTAGTGGAGATTTACTCTAGTTTACTATATCCATATTTATTATTTCCATGTATGTAAAAAAAATAAAATTGCCTCCCTTTTCTTTGTTTTCCAAGATTAGTATATACTATAAATTTAGAGTCTGCCTTTTCTTACCCTCTTTTGAATTGCGACATTTCTTTTGTGTGGTAAGTCCAAAACTTGAAAATTTAATCAGAGCTCTACAAAATGGCAAAGCCATTGGACCAAATGTGGGAGTATGGTGAGCCATGTGAGGATGATAATAGAGCAAAGTTGAGGTGCAAGCTTTGTGGAATGGGAATGTTTAGTGGAATCACCCGCTTGAAATACCACCTTGCCAAAATCCCAGGGCATGATGTGCATATTTTCCCTAGAGCTACCTCAAACATTGTCCTTATTGCAAAGAGCTCAATTCTTGATACTACTAGAAACAGAGATTAGAGGGAAGAACTGAGGAATCTCATGGGAACCGCAAGATTCTCAAGGGTGAGGGAAACCTAATCCTTCGCCACATCTTCTTAGTCCAATATTTTTATTGGATTATCGTTATAGTATGTAGAATCTAGATGCCTCGTGATGATCATCTCATGAGATACATTTATTTTTGTTTTAATGTGGTTTTGTATTAAGTTTTAACTATTATCTTGTCAAAACTTATGACTGAGGAGTCCAGACAAAATGACAAATATCATATTTCAGACTTCATTATCAACATCTTATACATTTTATATTGTAGTTTTATAATTTTATTTTCATATTTGTGTGACAATGTGTTTGTTTGAAGTTAATGTTTGCTTTAAAAGAAAAAAAATTTGATTGTCAGGACTCAAGACAAATATCATATTTCAATATATATTATCAATGATTGATGTACCACTTGACATCTTATACATTTTATATTGTAGTTTTATTTTCATATTTGTGTGACAATGTGTTTGTTTGATGTTGATGTTGTTTTAAAAGAATAAAAATTTGAAAGAAAAAATATTATTTTTATATTTTTTCAAGTTTCCTGATATTTTCCCCAATATTGCCGACAATTTAAATTTTGGACCCCCAGCGATAAATTGACGATAACGATAAATGTAACATTGAACTAAACAAAGTAGAGAGAGCCAAACTTAGAAAAAATTGGTGGAGTTGTGTTCTCTTTTGGAAAAATATATTCATAATATTTACCCTTTTAGATGTGGAATGAAAGGAGGTGCACTACATTACGTAAATGAAGGACTATTGTTTTAAGGGTGCAAAAACCGAAGACAAGTTGCAGTGAGTAAGGAAGGAGATGAGCCTTCAAAATATTACTTTGATTATCTCAAGAGATATAATGTGTCGACGATAATTTCAAGATTAAATCATCTATATGGTGTTTGATTGAATATTTGGTTGAAATTAAGGAAATGTTTGGATTGCATTTCCAAAATATCTTTGAAGAGTGCTCTATTACAAACCATGTAGATGTTACCAAAGAAGCTTGTTGAAGGTTGGTTCTCTATAAAGTGTGGAGTACCAAAAAGAATATGTTAGGTGTCAACTTGATGAAGGAAGATCCTCTCCAAGCCCTTAACTAACTAAGAAATGGGAAATCTCCAAGGAATGATGGTTTTCTTGGTGAATTTTTCAAGACCATGTCATTGGTTGTCAAGAAAGACATGCTACGTTTCGCTTAGAAGTGTTTCAAATGAGAAGAATGGGAGAATTCAAAAGCAAAGATTAATTAAATTGATTCCGTAGAATACAAATACTAATTCCATTAGTGCCTTGAGACCAATTACACCACTTAGTGTGCCTTACAAAATCTTAGCAAAGGTATTGCCCTTGCGAAATCAAAAATTTGCATCTTGGATGATCCAACAAAAGCAAAGAAGAATCTTACAAGGGTGTTTCATCATGTCATTTGCTCTTACGGTATGAGAGAACACAAAACAAAAAAGGAAGCATGGAAAGAGATTATCTTCCTTAAGATTGAACTTAACAAAACCTATGACGGGATTGATTGGTCCTTTATAGTTTGACTTGTTCTCCCAAGTTTGAATCATGATTTGTGGCTATGGTTAATATATTACTCGAATGAATCAATCTTTATGTCAAGGAATGGTGTACTCTTCAATAAAATTGTTTTGCACAACCTATTAAGGGTGTCATCTAGTCCATTATCTATATACATTAGTTGTGGGTTACCTTCTTAACATTGTTGAACTATAGAGCAACTGAAAATAGTACGAGGTGAAGTGTTGAATAACCACTTCATTGACGAAACTCTCCTCTTGCTTCAACTATCTTATCATTATGTTAGATCTACCTTTCATTGTTTGGATACGTTTTATGCTCCTCTACAACAATTAACAATGATCAAATTGCCAATTTCTAGCTCATTGGAAAGAACGTGATATCTACTCAGTTGAATCATTGTTAGAGAGGAGTTACCGTTAAATAGAATGCTCTTAGCTGTCAATGTTTCTCTAGTTGACATGTGGGATTGGTGCATCTAAAAACTAAAATGTAAACTTCAAAGTTGGCATTTTCGAAATTTGTAGCTTGCTAGTAAGCTTTAGTGTTCTTCAAGAAAGCTATGTGTATCATGTTCCCTATTGTTTCTCTTCCAAATCCTAATTTGGAAAATTGGAAACACTATTAAGGAATCATGTGTTCCAAGTTTTGGGGTCAAATAATAATGTAAGACTTTTACAATGTCCAAGCAAGATAAGGACTTGGGTTTGAGTGACTATGGTTCAAGCTGTGAAGCACGGGTTTGCAAACCCGAGGGTGGGTTTCGCGAACCCGTCTAGAATTCTTGTCCCCGCGAACTAGGTGCTGGAGCAAGTACTTTCCAAACAAACCCATACGAACCGGGTTCGTCCCATAAGAATCCAGTACTCAATAACCGCGGATTGGGTTTATTTGCTTAAACGGGTTCGCAGAACCCCCCGAAAACAAGTGCGTGACAAGTTCTTACGAGCAAGAAAAAACTATTTTTTTATAAAACAAAAACACATGTTACAGTTATAAGCTAATCCATATAGTCTGCTTTTCTGAGATTATTTTATACACTGAAGATGTATCTAAGTGCAATTGTCCACCATTGCAATACCCAAAGGTTGTAAGGCATGTGTTCATCTAGGTCTGGTATGGTCATGTGTGAGACAAGGGTGAAGACCTTCTAAACTATGTTTGGGGATGTGGCAATTTTTTTGTTGTCGAAGGAGAAGGTGGTATGGATGTATGTAAGGCATGTAATAGTGCAGTTGAAGGAGGCAGGGGAATGGAAGAATCCATTCAGCCAATCCAATGTGCAATATATTTTATGAAAGAAAATTCTAATACAAATAAGTAATCAAAAGAATAACAACAAATGACCTGTGTGGGTTAGCAATAGAAATTCATAAATGTAGTTTATCTTTGTGTTTTATTTAACATTTGTTTGTGCTTGTTAGTTATCGTTCATGTACATATAAGTTTTTGGTTGTTAATAACCACTTGTTCACTAATTCTGACCTATGGTTCAATAAATTAATTGTGTAATTACTTCAAATTTATGACATCAATAAGAATTTAGAATCACAAACAATATACGAAATTGGCATGGTCAAAATTCTTTTAGAAGAAAATACTTTCAGATATAGGATATGGTGAGTAATAACAGACAATGATTTTCTTTACACATTAACTAGATTTCTTATATGATGAGCCAGATTGATCATGTTATTATTGACATGGTTCGATTCCCCATCTTGATTTTATTAGCGACTATGTTATTCAGATCAAATTTAAATCACATCTTTGGATGAATTTCTTTTTTTGTTCTCATTCCATTTTTCTTTACGCATTGAAGTATTCTCAATGTAGTTATTGCATATCATCAACTAGAGATGTGGTTGAATTCTAACAACAGAAGTCAACTTACCCAAATACTAAAATGTTGTTCGTTAATGATTTGAGTGAGGGCATTTAGTTATTGCTGAGATTTAGCTACTTCAAATCAATATACTAATTTAACCATGTTACATAGTTCCGTGAATTGGAAAGGGGAGTTGACATTCTTGTTGCAACTCCTGGACGACTTGGGTACCTCCTTAAAAAGGGGAGAATGTCATTATCTATGATACAGTATTTGGCCTTAGACGAAGTTGATCCGAGATCGCATGCTTGACAAGGGTTCATTGTTCAGTTTCACTTTTTTTGGAATTTTGAAAATTTGAAATTTCTATTTCATGTTTGGAAATGCCTTAGGGCAAATTTTGAATGTAGTATGACAATGGACATATACTTATGATTCTAATATCTTGAAAAGTAAGAAAACTTTCGGTAAAAATCACATCATCATAGTTTTGTCGACGTGTTTCGAACCATCCAATGTGGTTCATCGTCAAGACAAGATGAAGAACCAGATCTTGGCATCAAGTTAAATAGATGAAGAGAAAAAAAAATAGCCTTTATAATATAACGGTTAGATTTGACTAAATCAATAATATTTTAATATAAGGAATTAATTGTTAGAATATAGTTGTTAACATTGAATTAAGGAAAATAATTAATCAAAAGGAAAATTTTAATGAAATGAATATCTAAAAATAAAAAGAAAAATAATATTTAGGTCAAACCTAAATAATCAAAACAATAAAACAATTAATAAAATCAGTAAAATAATATAATAAAATAAAAATAATATTTAGGTCAAACTTAAATAATCAAAACAATTAACTCTAACTTAAAAATAATAAATGGTCAAACTTATTAAAAGTGTGTGTGTGTGTATATATATATAGTAATTAATTAATTAATTAAATTAAATAAATAACTAAATAACATATCCTATATCTAAAAGTCTTTTCTTCTAAAAGAATTTTGACCATGCCAATTTCATATATTGTTTGTGATTGTAAATTCTAATTGATGTCGTAAATTTGAAGTAATTACACAAATAATTTATTGAACCATAGGTCAGAATTAGTGAACAAGTGGTTATTATCGACAAAAAACTTATAGGTACATGAACGATAACTAAAAATCACAAACAAATGTTAAATAAAACACAAAGATAAACTACATTTATGATTTGTATTGCAAACCCACACAGGTTGTTTGTTGTTAGACCTTTCATTACTTATTTGTATTAGAATTTTTTTGTATTAGAATTTTCTTTCATAAACTATCCCAAATATTATTTTTATTACAGTGTTTTGAATCTTGATTATTTAGGTTTGACCCAAATATTTTTTATTTGGGTTGACTATTTATTATTTTTATTTATTTTTAAGTTTCTAGAATTAATTGTTTTGATTATTTCAGTTTGACCCAAATATTATCTTTACTTTATTATATTAGTATATTAAATTTATTAATTGTTTTATTGTTTTGATTATTTAGGTTTGACCTAAATATTATTTTTATTTTTATTTTTATTGTTAGATATTCATTTCATTAAAATTTTCCTTTTGATTAATTATTTACCTTAATTCAATATTAACAACTATATTCTAACAATTATTTCCTTATATTAAAATATTATGTATTAATAAATATTACTTATTTAGTCAAATCTAACCGTTATATTATAACGGATAAAAAAAATTATTCATCTATTTAACTTTATGCCAAGATCTGGTTCTTCATCTTGTCTTGACGATGAACCACATTGGATGATTCGAAACACGTCGACAAAACTCTGATGATGTGCGTTTTACCGAAAGTGTTTTTACTTTTCATGATATGGATCACAGAAGCATAAATTCAATTATTCTAATATCTATTATCATGATCCACATCAATATTTAAATTGTAACTTCCACTTGATATCACATTTGAAATTTCAAAGTGAATGTTCATGTTTAAGTCTTTAAATGATTTATTTTTCTTGTTGTAAGTTGGAAGATTTCAAAATTCATATATATTATAATTTATAAAATATATAAATTATAATATACCCCCAATGAACCCACATAACCTGTTTCAAAAAGTGACACACTTGTCCCAGAACCCACGTTTCTTGGCAACATGGGGTTCAAGGTGTTAAATAGTTTGTCCAATGGGTTGTCCATAGTCTTTTGTAGTGAACCATGAGAGAGATGCCTCAAATTTAGAAGCATTGATGGTAAACATATTGTTGGATTGCAAGGTTTGTTTCAACTTTATGATGACATATATCAAGATTACTAGTTCACCCATTCTTAAGAGAAATTAGGAAGCTTGGAAGAAGGTCTCCTCTTGTCTTTCATGGCAGAGATTGGGATACAAAGGAGACTATGATTTGGCTAGTACAAAATACTTCTCTCTCTCATATAGAGAGGCACTCACGTAATGGATTGGCCAAGAAGGTCTTTGAGTGGCTTAATCCCAAGGATCAACCCATGAATGATTGGAAGTCTTGGTCCTTGCTTTCTTGACAAAAAGGCTCTACTTAGATCTTACAAATTTGCAATACTAGAAATAAAAATACTCATCCCTACAAAAGTTGCATAAAAATTGAATAATGATATCCATGGCCCCATTTAGACTCTAGAGGGATGACCTTTGTTGCTATAATATGTCAATATGAATTTGCAAGGCACGCCAGATATGTCAAAGCCTTCATATGAGACATCCACTAAAGGAGATCTTAAGTTAAGAGCATATTCATCCCATGCAAGATGAATCATACTCGTACACACTAATCCTCTTCGCAAATCATATTTTAGTATTGAAGCCTCAATTTAGCTTATATTTGACTATAAGAGTTCATTCCAAATCCTGTTATTGTATAGGGGCAGAAGTTGGTTCCATTTGTCATCTATTTGACCAATACAACCATGTTTAATCTCTCTTCTATTAGCATACATGTCATCTTCTTCATTTTTGCAAGGCATAGTTTCACCATTTTTGTTCCTACATTTTGCATCCACCATCAAATCATTTCATATTATTACTTCAATCTCCTTAGTTCACCCCACATCTACACTATTACCACAAGTTGTGTTCCTCGCACCTTTCTAGTTTCTATCAATTTCAACCATCCTGAACTGCATATTTTTTGTTAAGCTTCTTGAAACTCTGCAACTACTTAAATGAATTTACTGAAAAAATCAATGGCAACTAAAACTAAAACCAAGTTTAACTTTCACCAAGATACAGAGTTTCTTAACATTCAACGTGCAACGGAAAATAAGTGAAATAAAAACACGTGCACACACAAATTTGACACCAGTGTTTTACCCAGGAAACCCAAACAGGAAAACTTGCTTTCTTTGTTGAGGTCTTTTATTGATTGTTCTTTGAGCAGATAGACCTCTTTACAAATTCAATATGCTACTACTAAAGCCAGTAAATAGCCTCTAAGAATTAATCTCAGCTCCAAAATTGCTCTCAACTTGCTCCTTGATCACTGCTCTCAGCCCTGCCTATCGATCTCGGCCTGCACACACAATTGTTTCTTGTTGAAACTAGGCTCGGCTTCTGCTCTTCAAATTCTTATCTTCGCTCCTCAACCAATGCACTCTGCCAACAATAAAGAATCATCAATATGTGCCTTCATCCTCATCTTGCCTTAATAGACTTCGATCCATGCAAGGAGGCCAAGTTCGAATTTGTGTTCACAAGTGCAACAAGTTCCTTTTGTCAGTTAACTAGAGCAAGTCTCAGTTACACTTGGACTAGCTCTCAATTAACTAGCCCGAGTTGCTCCTTATTTTCCTCTAGTTGTGAATTGAGTTAACTAACAACTTAACTCACCCTCTCTTCACTTGTCTCTAAAGTTTTAACTCGTCCTAACTAAACTTGTCACTGCAATCTTAACTCGTCCTAACTGGACTTGTCTCTGTCACCTCATCGTATAGTCTACGTAAAGAAGACTCCAACAAACTGAAGCTCCAACACTACGCATGTAATCTATTGATGACCATTTCAGCGAACTGAATCAACTCATCATACTGAAGTCTATCTCATGAATTTGCATTCATGCTAGAGAAAGACAAATCAAAATCTTTACTAGCCAAGGCACAAGCCATAAGACCTTCCTTTACTACATTTTTCAACACTCACAACTCCCAACTTATCTCTAAAAAACAAGAACTTGCCTTTGACTAAGGCCTTCGTCAAGATACCTGCAACCTACTCATCTGTGGGAATGTACGGTAGCTTTACTATCCCTTTCGGCACAGAATCTCTAAGATGACGGTACCTGATCTCGATGTGCTTGGAGCAATCATGAAAAATTGGAATCTCAAAGAGCTTAATGCAACTTTAATAGTCACAGTAAATCACGGTGGGCTCCAACCCTTGCCTAAAAAGACCCACAAGCAACTTCCTCATCCAAATGGCTTCACATGCTGCCAAGCTAGCAGCCATGTATTTGGCCTTTGTTGAAATGAGTGCAACGAAACTCTACTTCCTACTGAACTAGGAAACAGTTGTTGACACAATGTTGAAGACGCAACCTGAAGTACTCTTCCGATCTGTGGAGCTCCTTGCCCACTCTGCATCTGTGAAGCCCTCAAGCCTCACTCTATCAACATGTCTATATCATAACCCATAATCTGGCGTGCCTTTGAGATACCTCAAGACATGCTTGGCAGCAACCCAATGAACTCTGGCAGGAACCATCATGAACTAGTTCAACTGGTTCACCGCAAAACATATGACAAGTCATGTGTTGACTAAGTACATCAACGACCCAATGAGTTATCTGTACAACATAGCATCTACTCGCTCTGCTTTACTAGAATCCACCTTCCTCCAGTTTGTAACTAGAGGTGTGGTCATGGGCTTGCAATCCTGCATATGAAACCTCCTGAGGATCTTTGTAGTGTACTTTCCTTGCCCCAGGAAGATTTCCCCATCACCCTACCATACCTCTAACCCAAGGAAATAGTGCATAAGCCCTATGTCCTTCATCTCAAACTCTCTTGCAAGATTTGCCTTGCAATCTTGAATCACTTTGTCTGCTCCAATCAAGATAAGATCATCAACATAGGGCACTAGAATAAGCGAAAGCCCTCCAACCATGATGTAGTATAAGTTGGCATCCACCTCACTCTTAGTGGAAGCCCAATCCCTGAAGATAGTTGTTAAGGACGGTGTACCAAGCTCTCGATGCCCGAGCCCATAAAGGGCTCTCTGTTGAAAGTCCCAAATCCCTCTTACTGCTCCATATAAATCTCCTCCTCAACCACCCCGTTGAAAAATGTTGTCTTCTCCTCCACCTGGTAGATCTTCCATGCCATCTGAGTTGCAAGTGCCAGAATTGTCTTGATGGATGAATAACGAGCCACTGGAGCAAAGTTTTCTCCTCGTAGTCAATGCCTTCAACCTGCGAGAATCCCTTGGCCACAAACTTGGCCTTGTACTTCTCCACACTCCCATCTACTCCATGCTTCACCTTGTACGCCCAGCATGAGCCTACCACTGATTTTCCCTCTGGGCATGGCACAATATCCCAGACATCATTCTTCACGATGGAGGAATATTCCTCCACCATGGCATCACACCAAACATGTTGAGAGGGTACCTCCTCGAAACAAGAAGGTCCTGAGTTAACAACTCAATCATCAATGCCATGTCCCTCTGTGGTTGGTTGCTCTGCTTGAATGTAGCGTTGGGAGTTTCAACTCGCCCATGGGCCTCCTATCAACCTCTTCACCCACTTGGCTCTCTTCCTCCTTGTGTTGGGAGTCACTGACCAAGTGGTTTCCTCCACTCGTCTTCCTCTCTACTCTTCATCCTATAATGACTCCTTGTAAGCCTGTTGTACGGCATGCTTGCCACCTAGCTGAGACTCAGTCTGTGGTATTGGTTGAGGTTCCTGCTTGGGAACAAGCAAATCCTCCTCGGGCACTCCAACTTGCTCTCGCTCCAAGTACTCCTCAGAGCTTTGTCCTCCTCAAACCTCATGTCCTACCTAATAATTGTCTTCTTGAGTGATGGTATGTACACCTTGTATGCATGAGGTATCTCACAATAACCAACAAAAATTCCCTTTTCAACTGTGGGGTCCAACTTCTTCTTGCTCCCTTTGGACACATGGCAGTAAACTCTTGTCCCAAAGATGCGGAAGTGAGAAACATCAAGCTTCTTGCTTGTGAAAGCCTGTGTTGTAACTCATCCAAGCACCCTATGTGGGCTTCTGTTCTACAGAAATACTGCAGTGTTGCATGCCTTTGCCCACAAGAACATGGGAAGCCCTTGGTCATGCAACAAGGCCTTGGCCGCTCCAACTATGCTACGATTCTTCCTCTCAACCACCCCATTATGTTGAGGGTTGTGGGTTGTTGTAAGCTCTTTCCTAATGCCCTCCTTGGCACACACGTCCCTGAAAGCATTGGAGACATATTCCCCGCCATTGTCACTCCTCAATGCTTTGATCTTCTTCCGATTTGGTTTTCTACAAGGCCTTAAAATCCATGAACTTAGAGAGGACCTTCTCCTTCTTCTTCATAAAGAAGATCCATGATTTTCGAGAATGGACATCTATGAAAGTGACATAGTACCTGTGTCTCATGAGGGATGGAGAAGAGAAGGGCCCACATGCATCTAAATGTACCAGCTACAAAATCCATTTGGTTTTATTGTCTCAACCCTGAAAACATGACTTGGCATACTTGCCAAGTGTGCAGCCCTTGCACACTTCATGTTGGTTAATACTGACAGTGGTAGCCCTATGGCTATCTACTGAAGGATCTTCAATGCCCCATGTGTATGTGGCAAAGGTCTCCCACGTCTCTGCCATGTTTCATGTTGAAATTTGGTTACCGGAGGACAGGTGGTTCCCTAAGGCTTTGATCTTTGGCCTAGGGAAAAGTGTCCAAAAGAATTTAATTTTTCTCCTAAAGTGACTTTATAAAGTTATAAAGTCAAATCTAATTTAAAAGTGACTTTAAGTGATAAAGTTACTAAAGTCTAATTTTTAAAGTGACTTTAATAAAGTCAATATAAAATTAGAAAGGAAAAAGTGACTTTGGAAATAAATGACTAAGTGGGTCTTTATTAAAGTGGGGTGAATTAAAAAATAGAAAGTGAGATTTAAATGAGCATTTAATCTCAGCCCTAGATCTCAATCTATCTCGGCCATTGGATTTAGGGATTCCCCAAAAGTCACTTAGGGTTAGGTTAAAGGAGGAAAAGGAGGAAAAGGTCATTCATTCTTTCATGAGCAGATTGGGAGAAGGAGAGAAAGAGAGCAAGGGAGATTTCTGGGCAGTGAGGAGAAGGAGGCGGCAGCTTGGCACACATTCCAAGGCAGTATTTCAGCAAGTCCGTATAGCAGAGTTTGCACTCATTTCAAGGAAGATTTGACATGGTTTCCAAGGCAGAATCCATACGGCCAGACTTGAGCAGTTTCCCGAGAGCCCGTACCATTTTTAAGCACGATTCGAGGAGAGGATTCTTTGGTTCTTTGCCACGCATTTCTAGAGCGAGGCCGTATAGTACGGCTTAATGCTGGCACAAAAATCGAGGCAGATTTCCGTACACAACATTTAAGATAGCCTGCACGCATTCCAAGGAGGTCGTACAACAGCATTTCTTCACGCAAAAGGAGGCCGTACAACAAAAATTAATGCTATAATTTCTGGGCACATTTTTCAAGGAAATACGTACAACATTTATTGCTGGTTTTGTTTTGCTGTTTGCACATTTTCCGAGGCGGTGGTTAAGCATGGAAAACGAGATAAGTTGTAAAAGTTTACTTGCTGATTTTTGCTGAATATTTCTCTCACTGTAAAAAGCATTTTCCAGAAATAAGAAGGAGCTTTCGAACTGGTTTTCCCCAAGAGTTGTAGGGGGTTTTTCCAGGGTCACATTGACCAAAAATCACTGTGTTTAAATGTGTTGAATGGTTGTTTGCATCTGCTGATTTTTTATTTCTGTATTTTCAGCATTCTGTAATTTTTTCCAGAATTTGTGTTTTCAGCAAAATTTATTTTCCAGCTTGTTAAATGTATGGATATGGGAAAGGGCATTTAACTATTTTGGAGTAATAAGGTGAAACTGAAAACCAGGGTGGGAAAACAAGAATTTCTACATTTCACGCCCTGCCTTGTTGCTCAAGGTCACATCTATCTCAACCTGCAGCTTGTAAAGGTTCTTCACCATCACACCAATCTGCTTCATGGCTCCAGATTCTAAGTGCTTGAGGTCGACCTTTCCTCTGCTAAGAATGGCATCATAACCCTTGTCCTCTCGTGTGGAAACTGAAACGAGGTTTTTTTTGGGCTAGAACATAAAGGACATCCTTGAGATGGAGAGGGTTACCAAACTCCCTCTCAGCCAGCGATGACCTTATTCTGGTCAAGTACCTACCATCTGTAGCTCAATGTGAAACACATGTCCCTCTCCTTTGTATGGGTAAAATATTCATGTTCTGGAGTCATGTGAAAGGATGCCCCAGAATCAATGTACCACACGTTGTTGCCCACTGAGCTTGCCATGCAAGCTATCAATGAGACTCAATTCTTCTTGTACTAGGAAGTAAAATCATCTACCTCAATTGATACTACCACATGATCCTTATTAGACCCCTTCTTCCGATTAGGACACACAATGACATAGTGTCTGAACTGCTGACAAGAGAAGCATTTGATCTTGCACAGATCTTTCTTCCTCTTCTCGCCCTTTTGACTAGACTTGGCCTTGCCTTAGCTCTTCTTGCCATTCTCCTTGCTTCCTTTGCCTGCCAAGGCAAAGTTCTCCTCATCCTTTGTGTTCATCGAAACTCTAGCTCTTGTCCCCCACTGAATTTCTTCTTGGAGGTAGTCTCCCCACAACCTTTCCCAAAAGGGAAAATTATCTTTGCCATTGAATGCATCTTGGAAATTCTCCAAGACTTATGAAGTCCCAGTAGCGCAAGACTTAAAAGGTCTTTGTCTACTACAGTCTCACCCACTCCAGCTAGCTCATCCCAAACCTAGGTGAACTTGGAAAGGCACCTAATGATGGGCTCTCCTTTGCTCATCTAGATATTCTTAGCTTTTCCTTCAAGGCAAGCTTCTTGGCATCATTGGATCCTTGATACAAAGCCAAGATGGATTTCCACATATCATTTGTTGTCGTCTTCCCAAGGAGATGTGGAATAATGTGGTCTTTGACCCCCTCAAGAATGATCCTCCTAGCCTTGGTGTCATTCTTGTTATGATGGATCAACTGTTGGGCATTTGTAGGCACAGTTTGTGTGTTCTTCGTAAATTCTAGCACCCCATTATCTTCCAACACCACTAAAATCCGCTCCCTCCATGAGCAAAAATTAGAGGCTCCCTCTTGTTGAGAATTCAATAGGGTGGTGTTTAATTCAATTCTCTAACTAGATAACTGCTTGTGTTATACTTTACTTATATCTCTTTGATTATTGTTATGACAATAAACAATACATCAAACAGTTACCAATACAATAAGAACGGTGACACAATATGTAGGCTATAAGCCAGGGCCAAAACCCCTCCTCCTCTTGAGGGGAAAACCCACAAATCTCTTCTTATATGCTTCAATTGAGAATACCAAGACCCTTGACAAAAAGACTTTAATACAAAATTACTCAAGATACTTGTCATTATCCCTTCATGTGTTGTCCTTCTTTCTTACACTGTCCATCACCATCACTAAGAGAGTCTAGGTCTCTTAGTCCTTCACTTCTTGACACACTCCTATAGGCTTCTCTTTCGGTCTTCCACTATCTCCTAACCTCAGTTATCTTCCAGCACTGATTTGCACTTGATTGCACCCTTAACTAAGTTGTGGTAATACTGGAGTTTACTTCGGTCTACACAGAAAACGTAGAGGTGATATATCCGAAAACTGTGACCTCCTTTCTTGTTATATAACCCTTAACTTATGTACTGAAATCCACACTAAGATCCGCACTGTGTTATTTCAGAGATGTTTGAATTGGTTGATCTCAAATGAGGCTGCAATCCTCTTATATATATAGACTATCTCTTTGCTTTTCGGTCGACGTGATCAAGTTTATGTAGGCCGACTTCTTCATAGGATAATCCTTCATTTACTTTGAGCCGACTTGAAGGGTATAGTGACAAGCATCTTGGAGTGCCTTTTTTACAAGTGTAAAGCAACTTCATATATATATGACTTAATTATATTTATGACTAGATGACAAATCTTAAAAGACATCAAGAAGAGGTTTTTGACCTATAATAAAACTCCTTGCTCATGAAACCCATGAAGCAAGTAACGTATTACATTTATTATTCTTTGTCTTCTTTGTTTACATAAAATCATAATTACTAGTCATCATGAAGACCGAACCTAGTTACACTTTTTCAACACTCCCTCTTAACTAGGGAGATATTCATAAAGGTACACGGTCATTCTCAATCCGAAGATATTACATAAGAATAGTTGGATGTGTAACCCATTTGTTTCCAGCATCATATTAATCCAGCATTGTTACAGAGCAAGGCCTTGACTAATGGCTCCATATCTCCACGAGATCCTGAGCCACAATGTTAGTGAGACCAATGACTATAGACACCATCCATTGTCATTGTCTCCAAGGTACATACTCCACCTGGGTGTTCACCGAGTATGACCTCATAGGACTATTCGTATCTCAAAGAATATTCGTCCTCGACTACTCTTTATCAGAATGCCATTACCACATTCAAAGAGTATCGTATGCCAGATGGTTACCAAATCTCAAAATACTTCATTCTTTCTTCCAATGAAGAAGAATGTGTGTTTATCTCTCCCTCTCACATAGGGAGGATACATCCACCAAACCAAGCTTGTCTCTCAGATACAAAAGCTTCATGTTTGGAAGTGATTTTGTCAATATATCAACTACCTATTCATCAATGGAAACGTATTGAAGTTGTAGCATACCATTTTGTATTATTTCTCGAACATAGTGATTCTTGTTGATGTGTTTTGTCCAGTGTTGTGAACATCCTAGCCTAGAAACCCCAGCGCTGCCCCTGAAATGCACTGCCTCAGCCTCTGAAGCCCCTAAAAGCCTCTGCGTCAACCTTGGATGGCCTCCAAACCCTAAGCGCTGCTCTTGGAAGGGACTGCGTTACCCCAGAATGGGTGATGCAGTCACTGCGCTGCCCCTGAGGGTCTCTGCACAGCCCCTGAAGGGTTTCCTGAAAATGGCGTTGTCCTTGATGTTGCTGCTGCTACTGCCTTCCTCTGCGTTGTCCTTGAGCAGATCTCTTCTCTGCCTCTTGTGTATTCTAGACCCTGGGATTAGATCATCCCCTTGGTCTAAATTCCCCTCTCTGCAACTAAAACACTTCTGAGTATTCTTAGCAACCCCGCCCTAGAATCTCAGCTTAGCTTCAATGCTCTGCTTCTATTTATCTTTACAAATGACCCCAAGCCTTTCCTTTATACTTTTCTCGTTGACAAATCAACGGCCATGATCAAATCTTGAATCAATGGCTAAGATTAAAAGAAAGCTTGATCCGTGTGACTTAAGACAATTTCATCACATGTTTAACTAAATTCACTTTAATTATTTTATTTTCCTAATTTAACTTAGGAAATACACTAAAATAATTAATTAATTTAATATCTCCTAAACCAGATGAAATTTCCCAAATCCATTTATGGGTCTTGTAGATCAGGTGAACTCTAGTCCTTCCTCAAGATTTGAGACCTAGAGCACAACTGACGCTACCCCAAATACACAATCTCAACACTCCCTAGTAGCATCAAGGTTGTGCTCTAGCAATACATCACACTTATGGATCACATGATTTTGGGCACTGGTTCTGTGCTATTGAAGCTTGGCCTCCTGCCACTCAACTCTACACTATTGCTGCCATTTTGTACTGTTGCCCATGACTCTGCCACTGCCACTGCAACCTTTGTACTGTAGCTCCCTCTCAATATGCTGCATCTGTGTTGCTCATAGCACTGCCACTACTGATCTGCTGCACTGCAACTTCAGTTATTGAGAGAAACAACTGAATCTCTTGCCCAATCTTTGACAAACAAGTCTGATGGGTTGCATCATCATCACTGAAGCTCCATAGGCTACAGATCTTTGTTGGCATCTAAAGAACAATGAACAGCTACAGCTCTGCCTGCGTAATCAAACTCCCTCTACACTACTGAAGTCACATCAGCTCCTTGTGTTGAAATCTATCACGTTGTTGCTGCACTGCGTTATCCCTCTGAAGCTCTCTGCGCTGCTGCAGCTCTGCACTGCGTAAGCAGCACTGCTCTACGTTGTTGAAGTCACATCAGCCTCTGCGCTGCTACTGCTTCTACGCTACTGCTGCTTTGCTCTACACTGCTCCTCCCAGCCTTCAGATCTGCCTCTACCTCTGCCTCATCTATGATCTATACACCCACTGTTCCACTTGCCCCGCTACTGTCTTAAGGTTGTCGTAGCTCGCTTGTGATCCAATAGATGAGCTGCTCAAGGATCCGGCCTTACTTCCATGTAGCTCCTCTACATGTCCATGTCACCCCACCTCCGTGGTTCATGAGCACTCATGGCTACATCATCTCCTAACCCATCATCTGCCACAGCTGCCTTGGAAGAAGATGCTTCCTTGTCCTTTTTCTTTCTAGACAATGGTTGGCAAAATGTCCTATTTCGCCACACTGGAAGCATTTGATCTTTAAAAGATCCTTCTTCTTCTTCGGCTGCTTCTTTGATGCCAACGCTGCATCTTCCTCATCTTCCTTCTTTACTTTGCTCAACCCAGGGTTGTGCTGCTTCTTGGTGAATCTTCGTAGTTCTTCTTGCCGCAAAATTAACCACAAGTTGTCCCAATCTGGGAGGTCCGCTCTGCCCAAGATACTTTGGACAAAGGTTTCCCACTCATCCGTGACTGCATTAAGAGCAGTCCTGACTATCACTGCATCATCTACAGTTGCACCCGTTGCAGTCAGTTGATCCCTGATTGACTGCAATCTGAAGAGGAAATGTTTGATGTCTTCTCCCTTGGTCATCATGAATGACTTCATTTGGGCCTCCAACAGCATCTTTCTTTGGACTGATTTTCCCTCATACAGGGAAGTCAAGGCCTTCCACATTTCATTAATTGTCCTCTTCTCAGCTATGTGTGGTACAATATGGTCCTTGATACTGTCCATTATTAGCTGCTTGGCATGCCCAGCAGCTTCCCTATGCTTCCGTAGATCCACATCTGTCGGCATGGCCAGAGTCTGCTCTGCATGGTCTCTTAGACCGTATGCCTCAAGGACAATCAGGATCCTTGCTTTCCACACCGAAAATTTTGAGAGGCCCTCTAGCCTATCCTGATCACGCAGTCCATGAGGAGCCATCTGCTCAAAATGTGTCGGAGCTCCTCCTCTCTATACTAGAGGTCTGGATCTAGGGTCCTTTACGAACTGGGCACCCTCTGCTCCCTCTGACACTTGATTTCCCTCCTTGGAAATCTACCAAATCAACTATGATTCAGCTTCTTCTTTGATCCTCTGATCAAACTACAAGTTTCCTTTGGCAAGAAACTTTCTGAGAAGTTGATCTCTTCCCAATCTTTGTCACTTGTGCTATGGCTAAAAATCTAAAAACTTCCGAAATTTAAACCCACCAGCTCTTCTGAATTTCTGCAGCTTTTCTGCAAACTTTTCTGGATCTGACAGATTCAAATCTGAATCACACTGGCTGGCTTCAGACCCAACAAGCGTTGTTTCTAAGCTGCCTCTGCACAATAACTGCGTGGGCTTGCTAGGACACAACATTGGACAGCGTAACCCTTCCCTCTACGTGAATCTTCTCCTGAAAATTGCGCTATCGCTTCAGCTCTGCTTCTCTGCTTCCAACTGCTTTCTGTAGCTAGATCCTTCAGATTCTTCAATTGGTGACCCTTCTAGATCTACAATTGCTTTGAAACCATGTAGAAATTTTTGAATCATAATTCTTATGCAGAAATTATTACTGTTAATCCGGTTAAGCTCCTCCTACTTATATAAGTTATCAACTGAATAAATTCAAGTTAACATCGAAGCAAAACAGATAACAGATCTTTACCAATTCAGATCTAGAATGAGCACATGCACACATTGACAAAGTGATATAGTTATTTCTGGACAAACTGTCCCCGGAAAAACCCAATGTGGGAAAACCGGTCTCTGGCTGCTGGAGGGTTCCATTATTAAGAATATTTATGAATACACAACTCTAAATTCCAGATCTAGAAAACCCGACAAAGAAAACTCTAGATCTTCAACTCTTGGCTGATCTAGGGCGAAAAATACTAACTGATCCACACCCTCAAACGGGATTTACAGAACTCAGTCAGATCTAGGCCTAGAAACCCCAGTGCTGCCCCTGAAATGCACTACCTCAGCCTCTGAAGCCCCTGAAAGCCTCTGCGTCAGCCTTGGATGGCCTCCAAACCCTCAGCGCTACTCCTGGAAGGGACTGCGTTACCCCAAAATAGGTGACACAGTCACTGCGCTGCCCCCGAGGGTCTCTGCGCAACCCCTGAAGGGTTTCCTGAAAATGGCATTGTCCTTGTTGTTGATGCCTTCCTCTGCGCTGTCCTTGAGTTGATCTCTTCTCTGCCTCTTTTGTATTCTAGACCCTGGGATCAAACATCCCCTTGGTCTAAATTCCCCTCTCTGCAACTGAAACACTTCTGAGTATTCTTAGCAACCCTGCCCTAGAATCTCAGCTTAGCTTCAGTGCTCTGCCTCCGTGTATCTTTACAAATGACCCCAAGCCTTTCCTTTATACTTTTCTCGGCCATGATCAGATCTTGAATCAATGGCTAAGATTAAAAGAAAGTTTGATCCGTGTGACTTAAGACAATTTCATCACATGTTTAATTAAATTCACTTTAGTTATTTTATTTTCCTAAGTAACTTAGGAAATACACTAAAATAATTAATTAATTTAATATCTCCTAAACCAGATGAAATTTCCCAAATCCATTTCTGGGTCTTGTAGATCACGTAAACTCTAGTCCTTCCTCGAGATTTGGGACCTAGAGCACAACTGATGCTACCCCAAATACACAAAATCTCAACAGTCTCTGCCACCTCATCCTGTAGTCTAACTGAAGAAGACTCCAACAAACTGAAGCTCAAACACTACACGTGTAATATATTGATTACCATTCCAGCCAACTAAAATCCAACTCATCATACTAAAGTGTATCTCATGAATTCTCATTCATGCCAGGGAAAGACAAATCAAAGTCTTACTAGCTAAGGCGCAATCCAAAAGACCTTCCTTCGCTACATTTTTAACATTTTTTTCTCTTTCTCAATGCCCTCCTCACTATAGTTTTCAAAACTAACTAGGTCAAACCGGTCACCGGTCAAACCATCTGATTCATTCAATTGCATGGTTGAATCGGTCATTAAACCCGGTTAGATGTCTTGTTTCCTTCGAACTGGCCATAAACCAGCATGTTTATGAAGGAACCAGCCAATTTTTCCATAAACCGGCCAGTTCATTACCAGCTCACCTGCAGACCCCACATGACATGGTTTTGGCATACGTGAGTGGTTTTGAGGGAAACTAGGGGTTGTTTCCCTCCAAAAACAACCCTTCCAAGCCTTTAAAAGCATGTCTCCCCTCTCATTTGATTCACACATCTCAACCCTAGAAATGTTGGCAATCAATGGTAATGTTGAATTCTTAAAGTAAAGGTGACATTTCCTTTATCTTTCAGTTTCATCCTTTTACTTAAACTTTTAACATTACCATGAAATGACTTAGGATGTTTGAGAGTGGTTTCGACCTCATTGGATTTCATATGGAGAAAACTAGAATTTTAGATGTCACTCAAAATCCAACAAACTTAATGGTTTTTGGATTTCAGGATTTGGGAGATTGCAATGTCTCCATTTAATTTTGACATGCATGAGAGTATGAGATTGGCATTTGATCAAGAGCATGAAGCCCTTTAAGTACCTTGATGTTAGTGGCATTGATTATTAAAATTCATTGATGTTGGTGGTATTGATTGTTGAACTCTTTTACAATGGCCTTCACAAAAAATTTACCCTTCACTCAAAGGAAAAAAATTGGTTAGGCATGCTAAGCTTTTTCTACCATATTATAAGGTTGAGGAGATGAACCCTTCACTCAAGCCAAAATCATTGGTTAGGCATGTTAAACTTTTTCAATTTCTACAATATTACAAGGTTGAGCAATCCAAGTCTGAAGACTTTGAGCTAGATGATGTTTATGTAGCTCTTGTTGATAATCCTATTTCTAGTAGTGTTGAATCAATGATGAGTTTCATGAGTGATCATGTTGATCAGTGATTTATAATTTTGATGTCTAGTTTTGTTGCTCATGCTGATGATCCCATGTCTAGTAGTGGTGATGAGTTTGATCATGATTAGGAGTGATCATGTTGATCATTGTTAAGTAGACTTGTAGTAGGACTATAGGCCAGTGGCCTTGTTGCCACAAAATCTAACAGCCTTTGGAGAGGGATGTTGAAAAGTGTAACTAGGTTAGGTCTTCATAATGACTTATAATTATATTTTTATGTAAATGACAAAAAGAATAAAATATATTTGTTGCTTTATGGGATTCATAAGCAAGAGGTTTTTATAGGTCATAAGCCTTCTTCTTGATGTCTTTAGGGTGTGTCATTAGGTCATAAAAATAATTAAGAAGTCATGGATATGAAGGTGTGTTACACATGACAAAATCATGTAAACGATTACCCTCCAAAATATTGTAACTATGCTCCTTGATGTCGGCCTTGAATAAGATGATTGAAGTCGGTTGCTCTCCATGTACCCTGCCGGCTTAATATGAAGACCATTCACTATATAAAGGTTCAACGTGAGTTGTTGAGAAGGTATTCAAATTTGGATCAAAAATTCGAATTTCAAATTGATATATAGATAAGACAACGTACAACATAACATCTATTGAAGAAAGCGAGTTCAGGGTTGATACCATTCTCGGATCTATTACAAAATTGTGAAAATCACAGAATCTCAGAACTACGAAAATCACAAAATCTCAGAAGAACAAAAATTACAAAAAACCAGAATTGCGAAGTTCCAGAAGTGCAAGGTCTTCTTCAGGTGAGTTGTATTTTGGTGTTGTCCTGCGTGAAGAGTACAGAAAGAAATTGTGTTTTCTTGTGTGAAGAGTACAGAAAGAAATTGTGAAAAGGAGAGCGTAACTATAATGTTTGTTGGAGGCCAATCAGAGACCGAGTTTGTCTGAAGAAATCAAGAGTTAGTTACAAGTGCTTTTGGAGGAAATCTTAGTGTCTTTGTTAGGGGTCTTGGTCTTCATCAATTGAATTATCATTAAGAAGAGATTGACGAGTTTTCCCCTCAAGAGGAAGGGCTTTAGCCCTGGCATACAGCCTATATTTTGTGTCTCTGTTCTTTCTAATTTGATAGTTGTTTGATGTTCATCGATAAACAAAGATAAAGAAGCTAAAGCATAACACAAGCAGTTATTAAGAAGAGAATTTGAATTAAACATTGCCCTATTGAATTCTCAACAAGGGAAACCCTACAAGGCATAAACTAGACCAAGAGACAACAATGGGGTAGTGGCCCACTATCACCGCAACCAAAAACCCCCTGCTCTTCACAGATTTTCATCGATGGGAGGAGTCTGAGCATCTAATAAAGGTCAACAATGTATGATATTCAAGGTATAATGTATTAGGTGACTTGGCTAGACCTTCTACAAGAAAGACACAACAAAAGCTCAAGGCTCTAATAGGAGGCAATTTGCTTACTATGTAGAGACCTAGGACTACAAGCACAAGACCTAGGGTTAGAGAAATTTGTTGTGTTGGAGTATCCAAAGGCCAAGGCTAGGAAAAAAGGTTTTCAATAATGTAAATTAGCAAGGCCAAGGCTCATGAAACCTTCAAGAAGCCCCAATGTTGAAGGAGAATAAAACAAGGGTTTCCCTCTTAGGGAAAACAACTACGGCAAGAGAATTTATGGATGAAATTGAAGTGGATGCCCACAAAAAGGATAGATTTTGTGGCAAATACTATCCTCTTGATGTTTAGGCTCTCCAATGATCAATACCTAAAACTCACCGTGCCTAGGGATTCGCACCGAGCACTAGTTTACTACCTTAGCCTTAAAGGGGCCGAAATTCAAAGAAAAGAGAAAATGGATAAGAAAGGTAAACTATCACCAAGCAATTGGACCAGTCCCTTATCCCTTCTAGAGTCAATGATGTTTCAAATTAGCCAAATAGCTTCTAAGGAGACAGAAATTTTATTGCCCTAGCTACCAAAATTCCAACAATTACTAATTCAATGGAAGAAGGATTTTTCATGGGAGAGATGTTGGATTTAAACAATTCTCCTTATCCTTAATAATTACTTATGAACTTTAGTTAGCTTCTTTGTGTCCTTTATTAAATTCTCTTCATTAAATAATTATCAAGAGCATAAACCATAAAGATCATAAAAGACAAGGGACACAAAATATAGGCTCCAAACCAGGGCAAAAACCCCTCCAAGGGGAAAACCCAAACGAATATCCTCTCTTCTTATAGAATCTGATCAAATGAGAAAACCAAGACCCAAAGACCAAAATCAAAGCCTCCTCCAAGCACCAAGTCAGTCCTCCAAGAATTACTTACAAACAAGTCAAGGTTTAACAAAGGCCAAATTACTTCCAATCTCCTCCAATTCAAAACGTCGACCTTCTCCAAATCTGCAATTTTAGCTTCTAGTAACAACAAAAACCTAGCCTGATTACACAAGTCAACCTTTCAAGAGATCTTCCCTTCAAGCAAGTCAAGGTCTCCAAAGTCAATGAAATTCAAACTTGATCAAATCAAAGTATCAGCCCTTTACCTAAGTCTACAACTCAGCCTGCAACTTTATGTTCTACAACTTCTCCAAAAAACCCTAATTTTCGCACTTGTGAGCAAATATGGTCCAAATTTTGAGGTCTCCAACTTCGCCCTATACTTATCCTTCTTTCCTTGACTTTCACTCCTGAGTTTCTTCTTGTTCTACTACAAATTGTACTTATTATAATTGCAAATCGAATATGTGTACAAATGATGTTGAGTTGCTTCAATATATACATATGTGGAGGTCGAATAGCCACAAATTGGGACAACTTCTTGACTTGGGCCGACCTGGTCTTGGGGGTCTTCTTAAATTTCTTTGACTAAAAATAAATTCTTTTACATGTTACAACTTGCCCAATAGGGTCTTTTACAAATTATAAAGACTCTCTTGGGCAAGTTGTACATAATGACATAAGATGTACACACGATGTACATAATGACATGAGTACAATGACAATTATGAAGACCAAAACTAGTTACATTTTCCAACAAGAGATACGAAGAGTTCACCACTAAGGACATTTATTCACATGCTATTTATGAGTAATGCATGCAATATATCATCTAGATTTAGCATTGAATAGATATTCAACAAATTAGGGCACTAAGTGCAATTACTAAAATCAACAAAATTCCATACATTAGACATGCAAGAGACAAATATTCAAAATTTAAGTCCACTTAAAAGATAGCATGCAAAAAATCCATTCCATTCATCCAAAGAATAGCTCCAAAGTGCAACAATTTAGCTCCAAATATCAAAATGCATCAAAGGTCCAAATATGTCCACTAGTGCAAAAGGTTGAAAATGCTCAAGTAGGCCAAAATAAACCAAGAGTGATGTGATGTGATGATGAGAAGTCACAATGAAAGCCTCCTTTATCTATATGAGGAGGTCGAGTAGCTATTTTAGCCTAAAATCCCCTACAAATCCTAAAATAATGTGCCTTTGCAAGCTAGGTCACAAGTCGACCTAGTAGCTAATGTGATAAGATAAAAATCCTCCACATGTGTGAGCTGAAATAGAGTGGAGTGATAACATCATGCCCTTCTAGGACTACATTGAGGGAAAATAGTGCCAAATCAAGTGTAGAAGCCCTCTAAAATCACTATCTAGGGGTTGGCCCCTATATCTCTATCATAATCATCGTGTGGACCCCAATTTTGGGTTTTGGGCACAAAAATGACTCTCATGGATCTCTTGGTGGTGTGAATGCCTGATTTTGCTCCAACGTTGAGGGCACTGAAGATGATGCTAGCCCACCCATGTCCAAAGGTATGAGAAAAACCTCATATGAACCCTGGATCAACTGCCTTACCCCATAATATTGCCAAGTCGATTGGGGCAGGCTGGTCTAGGTGTATCATTCTATAAATGAAATAGGGCAAAGTGCAGGAGATTTGTGGGTGCTAAAGGTACCCATGGATACAAATGATACTCTACAATTGTCCAGAGTCCCATGGCTCTCAATGCATCACCTATGGGTGTCAATATGCTCCTCTGGCGGGCTTGTGAAGCGAACAAAGTTCCTTCTCAAGTTAAAATACTCCAGAACACTTGGAATACAAAGATATCCATGAGGATACAAATATTATATTATAAAAGATATGAGATTGAGATAGATAGATGATAAAATGTTACAATGAGGCCCTGCTTATATACCTACGTAGGTGACCTTTAATGACTGGGAATGTCTCTTAGACATGCCCTTTCACTAACATAATGACTACTTACATAATCCTTAATTGACTATTTAATAATTATATTTGTTATATTCGTTATGAATTATATTCATAACATTGCCCCTTCCTTCAAAAGCTTTGTCCTCAAAGCTTATAGTTGACACTTTTCTTCAGTTCAATCACGCACCGTTTTCTTCATTTGCTTTCGTCACAATTTAATATATCAACTTTTATTTATTTATTTGTTATGAATTGGCCCTTCCTTCAGAACTTTGTCCTCAAAGTTTTACGGATAATAATTTATTCATCTTGTATTTGTTAAAATACTATAATTTTCAGGAAATCTTCCTTCTTTCCTTTCCGAATTGGATTTAATTTCCTTTTCATCAATGATTGATTTCATTTTGTCTGTTGAATTGAGTTTTTAGGATTTTTAAGGTAACCCTTCCTAACTTTCTCTTCTTCTTTTTAATGAGGTTATTATTCCTTCAATTTTTTATTTTTATTTTTTAATAATTTAATTAATTAAATTAATATATATATATATATTCTTTTAACAATTGATTTTTTTTTAAACTCTTTTTTTTGTTGAAAGGTTACAACCCTAGTGAAATGTGGCTATTCACATATATTCACCTACAAAATATATGTCCACTTATGTGTATTTCTCCACGTAAAAGTAAACTTACCATTCACAAGAGATTTTTTATTCCTTTACTTCTTATTCTACCTTGCAAATACCATGGGCAATTACCATGGGCTTCCAAAACCACGAGCTTGTAAACCACTGAAAAAATAATCAAAATAACCTTACCTACTCTTCCTTATTTCTTTTTCCTTTTTAATTTTAAGTTGTCTTGGTATGTACGTATATGTACTTCTTTATATATCTGTTTCTTTTTCTTTTTAATATACTTTGACTTTCCTTCACTCTTTTATTATTTTTAATATAAATTCTTCCTTTTTTAATATTTCTTCAATTTTTTTATATAAATTATTCTCCCCTTTTTTTTTATATTTTTTTTCAAAAATTCTCTGGTTTGTTTTTTCCCTTTTTTTTATTATGGCCAAAGGCCTAGTGGCGAAAATGGAGAAACTCCAAGATTGATAGCGAAATGATTCAGTCACGACGGCAACAAGGTTGACGATTTTTACGGTCAAAGACCTGGATCAAGGAGCGTAGCTCTGTGCAACAATGAGCGACCAGAAGATCGACTACTCTGATACCAAATGAAGTGAACAAAGTTCCTTCTCAAGTTAAAATACTCCAAAACACTTGGAATACAAAGATATCCATGAGGATACAAATATTATATTATAAAAGATATGAGATTGAGATAGATAGATGATAAAATGTTACAATGAGGCCCTGCTTATATACCTATGTAGGTAACCATTCATGACTGGGCATGTCTCTTAGACATGCCCTTTCACTAACTTAATGACTACTTACATAATCCTTAATTGACTATTTAATAATTATATTTGTTATATTCGTTATGAATTATATTCATAACAGCTTGGGCCCCGGTTAAGTTGCCCAAACCATTATGAAACCACCTGTCAATCACACACAATATCCAGCGCTACAACTTCACCATTAGGTACATATCATTTTTGCATCAAGTGGACCAAGCTTGAAAGTAATGAGAAAATTGACATTTCTTATAAGGCTTCCCTTCCAAATTTGGGACTTTAATCTCATAATGGTGTTACCTACCTAGGTAGGAGTGGCTAATAGACGACCTTATTAGGTGTTTCCAGCCCCAAAGGGGTAAGACATGCCCTTGGTCCACGCTTCAATCACTAGGTAATCAATAGGTGCCATGTGAATATTGATGGAATGGAGGGGAGAAGACTTCATGGCCAAGTGCCAGGGCCAAAGGGACCAGCATGAAGGAAGCTCCACATCCTGAGTGTATAGATGTGAGAAGGGTGCAATCATGGATGCATGAGTTACCTCAGCCTTTGTTTTTCCTCCCGTCTAATTGCCTTTTTACTTTTTCTTGATCTTTTCTTTGTATTATTGCTTGAAGCTCCAAGGAATCGGAGCATGCTTTGTATGATGTATAGTAGTTATTACCCCCTTAATGGTGAGGCAATTCATCGCCCACCAGGGGTTGGGACATGCAAGGGTTCCTTTTCCATGATGTGGCAGGGCAACATTGGCCCAGGAACTGTGTGATAGTCATAATATAGAGGTAAAGCTCATGCTTGGCTTTTGCCCATGTGTTAATTTGTAAGTCTCAACCATCTTTTGCATTTTTATAATTTTCTTTCTTTTGTTTTGTTTATGGCCATTATATGCTCTTTACTTTTCTTTTAATTATATCAACCTCCCAAAAAAAAATTCCAGGCCCAACCCAGGTATGAGGATATATGAGTGCCAAATTCCAATGAAGCAATGGTCAGTTGAACCCAAAGAATGGAGGTGGAGTATAGGGCTGACGATGTGAGATGGAAAGTGGTAAGTATGGAAAGGGAGAGAATGGGATATGCTATCTCAATCGAGGTTTCTCAAGTAGTGCCATTCCTAAAGCCATGGGCCATTAGGGGAGGTCCCACTGGACTAGGTTTGAAAATTAACCCCCCATTTAAGGTGAGGGAACAAGACTACGAACAAGGCCCTTCCTTCTTGCATGTTACCCCATAATCCATGCCAAATGCCCAAATATAAACAAGCATAAGCACCCGAATACAAAATGAATAAAGTACCTTTTGGATTAGATGCCCACCTTCCAACATGTGCTCTTAGCAAATGGGCGAGGAACATATCACAGATGCGGGTGGCGGGGATATGAATGGCACATCACATCATCTACTCAATGGCTATCAAGGGTTGTTGGCTGCCAGCTGGAAGAGATGAATAGGATAAAAGTTTTTGTAGCATTGTTTTTGGACTCTAGAGGCCATTTAGAGTCTCATTGATTATGTATTTTCGGTGCCATTTCAATATATTCACCTTTACATTGTATCTAGATGAACAAACTTTGCATATTGTCTCTATTGGTTTGCAATCATGGTTTTAACTTTACAAATAATTATTTCATGTATTTTTTAAAGACTGGTTCATTGAGATCTGAACAGTTGATTTTTCCAATTCAGGTTCAAAAACCAGTTTGATAGGGGGACCGGTTCCGGTTTTGAATACTATGCTCCTAACTACTCCTTGCATAGTAAAAATAGTTTCTTATTTATATATGTGATTTGAAATACCACTTTTGACTAATACAATAAGGAATTACTTCCCTCGATATAAAGAAAAAATTGTTACCAACAGAGCCTTGATTCATTTCTCAGTGTTGTCTGGCACATCTGAATGCATGTCTCAAAGAAGGATAAGATGCAGCTCAGCTGAAGGATGTCCATGTTACGCACTCTAGACAGCAATATCGGTGCATGCTTCTTAAAGGAAGCTCCAAAAAATATTATTTGTTACATGTATATATAGCAATTAGACGAGTACATCTATTACAGTAAAATGTAAGTTAAAAGTTTGCTAAAGCTATTCCAATAAAGATGATCTAGAATGAATGGCACATACTTTCAACCAAAATATGCTTCACTATTTTAAACACATCGTTGTCAAGCAACTCATGGTCGAGTGGTTAAAAAAATCATTGCTCGTACCCAGGTTCAACTACCTGGGCAAATACATGCTCCCACATTCATCCATCGGAGGTAAGATCTGCTCGAAGTCCCAGTCAGATGCACGGCCCATTTAAAGGAAGAAAAAATTATGTACAGTTATACACAACTCTGACCAAAAAGGAATAAAATGAGAAATAGTCTCCAGATGATATGAAATTTTATAAACAGAAAACAAATAACGAATTCCAGTGTTCTTACCGAATTGTATTATTCTTATAATAATGGGCAATAAAAGGCAATTTCTGCACAACTAAAATTATTAATAGGTTATATTTAATTTACTTTAAAAAATTTAAGATCCGAAAAAGGGCAGATGCAGTGCATAACCAGATATCGACATTTTTCAAAAAACGGGGACACAAAATTATTTCAAAACAACTGCGCATGAGCTTGCCATTTACACAAAATTGAGCAATTTTTTTCCAAAAAAAAAAATCAAAATAAACCCTAAAAAATTCAAAATAACGAACAAAAAATTCAAAATAATTCACAACCTTCTAAGGCCGAGCTTAGACATTACACAATTGAGAACAAAAAATAATATTATGGCTAGATAGTCAATTACTTTTTAAAATAGACCATAATCAAAAGGTTTCTAAACATTCTTAACCTGAGATTTGTCATTTACACAAAATTGCGTAAAGTCTTTCCAGATTTTTTTCAAAATATCAAAAAGTATCAAAACATTTTTCGAAAATTCACTGCATAGACTGGGGTCTGCGAAATTTTAAAAAAATGGAGACCAAGAAAAGTACCTTAGGGCGTGTATCTGCGGCGAATTCAAACGTCCAACCTCTGTAATACGGAAATGTCGGTGACGCGCTTTGGGCCAACCGATCCGAGCAGTCCGAGCCGGTAACAGAATGGCCATTAGACGGCGAATCCGTACTCATACCGGGAAATTTATTGGTATCTCCCGCCCATCGACCGGCTGGATCGTTCAGGCCCCCCCTCCATTGTAAAACGAAAGCGAACACCGCTAAAGTTAGCGGCAGTGCCGTCAGAAGTAGCAATATCTTGGAGGCCATGCCGTTCTGCTGCGGGGGAATTCTGTAAGGATATGATCCCGCCATTGTTTAGCACCCAGTCACATGGATCTGTGACGGAGTGCTTGGGTTCAGGGAGAATTTCAGACGGTTCACGAAACGCTACCAAGGGTGATGTTCGGGGTTTCTGTGTTCGGCTTTTCCGGGGCTAAAATAGCGGCGTTCTGTCCTGGCGATCGAGTGGAGTTAGCGGGGATTTGTGGAATAGCTAGATTTGGCGGCTTTTTCAGAGAAAAATTGCGGAAAGCCGTTTACAAATGACGAGTGTCTCGATTTCGGCGCTTCTGTTTTGTGCTGCTCTTTGACCTCCGGATGATATGTATAGGAGATGGAAATACGTCCATTGACCTGAGATTCCTGTGGCGAGTTTGATGTTTCTGTGCGTGTTTGCTTCGGGGCTCCGTTTGGAATTTACTAAAAGCTTTAGCCAATTGCCATGTGACACGTGTTGATTCCAACCGCAAGTGAGTTTCGTCATACATACCTAACTCACCAACCTGTCAATCTCTCAAGCTGGCGTGGCTGTAATCAAACATTTGTTTGAAACTTAATGGATAGATGAACCAATTTTTATGCGACACGTGTCATCCATCTTCTTTTCGTTTTTGTTAAGCGAATTTCCTCTTCCATGCCTCCCCACCAACCTGTCAATTTCCAAAGATGACGTGGCTTTGGCTTTTTTTTTAAATTACTTTTAAAAGATTCAAGGGAATTAGTAACTTGGTGGGATTATTTTGGCGATTTTCAGATTTCGCTAAGTTGCTATTCTTAGGTTAGTGCCATTAAGCCAATGTTTAGCGGAAAAACTTAGCAAGGCTACAATTTACAATTGTCTCTCCAACGAGGGTTCAATTCAAGAAGAGGTGTCTACTCTTTAGTCTTATTATAGTTGGTCAATATGTCATTTGTAGATAATTGAACTCGTAGGGAAGAAGAACAAACTCTCTCATGAACCACTTAGGTTGTGAATCATCGACTTAACAAGGACATGGAGATGGGCTTTGGTCCAATTATGTATGCACGAGTCACAAAACCCCATATATATAAGAAAAAAAATTAAGATCGTTGATAGGGTAGAAGAACAAACAATTTTAACATCCTCAAGGTTAAAGATATTTTATGAAACAAATTGTCTTGTAATTTGATTTATGCATTCATCCCTTTCCTATGCAACATGACAATGAGCGCTCCCAACTTCTTAACAGTCCCCTCGCCAAATAAATTAGGGGCAAGAGCTAGATGTCATGATATTTACATAATTGTACTTATTGTCCTTGAAGGCTTCACACTCTAAAATGAAATGCTTTTTTGTTCCAGCTTTTTCAGAAGTGCAAAAAATACACTCTTTTCCTCCAAATTTCTTTCGATCTTTTCCGTTGTTCGATTTCACGACGGAGTTGATGAGAGTTAGTTCTTAACTCGGAAATAAGAAGTTTGGCTCTCTATGAGATAATGGCCCCTATGTACACTTGTTGATGATGATTATGAGTGGGATTAAACTCTTCAAATATATTACTTTCTCTTTCTCCCCAAGTCTTTATCTCAAGTACACTCGTGGAACTTGTCCATAACAAAAGCCTTTATCTCTTTTTACTATTTGTGGGGCACATGTTCAAGTAAATACCCTATTTACTAAACCATTTGTTATTTTGCCACATCCAAGTCTTCTTTCTTTTGCACAATATGTCATTGAAAACACCCTTGCGCCATCTACACTCTTCCATTTGCTCATTTTTTTTTTAATATCTTATGAGTCACACCCTTAGGCCATTTGTGTTCTTCCATTTGCTCGTTTTTTTGTAAATATCTTATCAGTCATGCCATAACAATTGTTTGAATAAGAGAAACCCCCATTTCACTTAGCAAGATATCATAAAGAATTGAACTTTTAATTTTAAACTTGTTTGTAATCAAGTGTTTATGAATTTACTCAATTTGCTTCCATTGTAAGTTAGATGTACTGCTCTCCCATAGTTCACAGCCAAGAGAACCATTGAAATCACTAAAATCCCTAAAAAAATTGTGTGGTCTCCCACTCCCATAGCTCTGCCTCTCTACGCCTATTTTGAAAGCATAAAATGTTTTCCAAGTGATATAGGTGGATATTGATGGCTACCCACCTATTCAACCTATACCTCCAGTCGGTTTCATCATTTTCTTTGTTTACAACAGCATTTACTATTTTTAGCAGTTTTTTCGGGCCTTGAACTTCCGGAGCAATTTCAACCCCCTAAACAGAGTTTTTTTTTTTTCTTTTAACTCTGCATGGGCTTACAACAAATCTTGTAGTACTAAGAGAGATGTTTCCAACGAGGTATCTTACGAACCAAACAGAGATAATATGACCAAGTTACGACCCAAGGAAGTTGGTTGCCCAACTAACCCCCAGACTCTTGTTGTTCCATCTCCTAGGGTTAGGGTTTTGGTTGTTTAGGGTTTTCCCTTGTTGTTTAGTAACCAAAAGGCCCTTGAGCCTCATCGTAACATGGTTCAGAGGCATGTAGCCACCACATCTCTTCTCAAAGATAAGCTACCATCGCCCGAGCTAGCTTATTCCATTATGTATGTCAACATATTTCAGTTCTTTGATATTAATGAAATGAAGTTTTATTTTGTTGGGTGTGGAGCTTGATTATCTTCTTTATATAGTTGCATCGTCGCGTTGGACCCCTATTCTTAATGGGGCGGCAACATCGCCCGTCGTTTGATCATTGTCAGGGGGGTCCAAGCGGGGGGTTTCGAGGGCGAAGCTAAAAACAGATGTAAAATTGCCTCGTAAAATATTTTAATTTCGTAGTCAATCTGGGTGGTTCATTACGGTAGAAGTTATGTTTAAATTAGGGTTTTTTTCCCCTAGAAGGCAACCCCTCTATTGTATGAGGGTATTGTATTGTGTTTGTGTATGGTGTGTATACTCTAAGCGAGAAATAACAAGGGGGGTTGTGTGATAGATTAGAGGATATTACAACAGATCTGTTGTAGGTTGTGTCTCTTCATTTTGCTGGATAATAGAAAGGAAGGAATGGCTATTTTCGTGGACGTAGCCCAAGTTGGTTGAACCACATATATCTGTGTCTCTCTTGTTTTATATGTTATTTATGTGTTTATATTTCCACATATTTTACGTGTTCCTTTGCTCTGCAATATATAATTTCCTGACGTATTTCTGTTGCATCTATGTGTTTATGTTTATATCTATATTCTATTGTGTTTTTCTACATAAGTTTGGATTAATGGTGTCAGAGCGGTCTGTTATTTCTTTATTTTTATTTTCATGTCCCCGATGAGGTCAAGGTATAAAGAGTTAGAGATCGAACTGGTTGAACCTTTGCAACATCAGCTTCGCAAACCCCGATGACCTCCCATGGTGGAAGAAAAGAAAGACGAGGGAGTAGGAGATCCTTTCAAAATATTGCTCGAGAAGGCCCACGAGAAATAGAGGAACGCGATCATGGATAATTTTGCCCGACTCCTTTGACAGCTACCCACAGGCGACACATCTTCCTCCAGTAGTCACTCTGGAGGAGCTACTCTTTTTAAGGTACAAGTTAATTTTGGCATTCCCATATTTGAAGGCCAGATAGATGCAGACATCATAAATAGATGGTTAAATATGTTGGAAGGATATTTTTTAGTTCATGACTTTTCCAATCAGGAAAATATTATGTTTACACTCCTCAAAGTCTCTGCCCGTGTCAAGGACTAGTGGGAAACCTACTGTGAGCAAAAGGATGAGAGGGAATCCTCACTATTTTCAGTCGTACCCACTTGGAATTCTTTCTGATACGCCATCAAGGAACAATATTACCATATCGAGAGCTATGAAGATAAATACATAAAGTGGCCCACGCTGCGGCAGGGAAGGGACCAAGATGTGTCGGAGTTCACAAATGGTTTTCATGCCCTTCGCACAAAGCTGGGTATCAAGGATTCTAAGCGACATTTGGTACTCAAGTACCATGATTGTTTGCATAAGTGCATCTAGGAAAAAATGGAGCTCCTGGACATCTTCTCACTCGGTGCCACCTATCGATATGTTGTCAAGATCGAGCAAAAGTTTAAACAGAAGAAGAAATACTTTGGATCTGTGAATCCAAAGGAAGGGAAACGTGCCCCCAAACTGCATAACAAAGGACAAAGCCAAGGCAGGGCAACCCATGACAACCCGTCAAAGTCTCAAGTAAAGAAAAACACCACAAAGACAAAGAAGGACACAAGAAAGTGGTGTGAGTTCCATAAGAGCCCCACTCACAATACGAGTGAGTGTTGATCAAAGCAGTCATTGGTGGTCGAGTTAAAGGCTTTTGAATCAGATGCATGTTTTGACTCTGAGTTAGAGCCTAACAAGGGGGATGACAAAGGGAAGTAGATTATTGATGCAGAGCCCAGTGCCACTGTTGCCATCACTAAGATCCAGAAGGATGAGCCCGAAGATCCAGGGGAGGGGGAATGTCTTTTCCATTCACATGTGGGTGAAGGGTTCGTCGAAATAGTTCTTTGTCGACAGCGGGAGCCAAAAGAACCTCATTTCAGTAGAGGTCGTGAAGTGGTTGGGCCTACTGACCAAAACATACCCTAAGCCATACACCATTGGGTGGCTTCACCAAATATGAGATCTCTGCGTCATCCAGTAGTGTCGCCTCCCCTGCAGTATCAAACCCTTCACAGATGAGGTATTGTGTGATGTTTCTCCTCTTTAAGTCTATGATGTATTATTATTCCAACCATACTCGTGGAAGTGGCATGTTGTGTATGAGTCTAGGCCTCACACTGTCATTATTACTTTGGGTAATAAGGTGTATAGGATATCGAAGGTATCACCCCGTACCGCCATCTCCTTAATCACTGCAAAGAAATGCAGTAACATCATTTCCCAGACCGAGAAAATTGTTTTACTTATGATTCTCCCTTAGGGAAAGTAGAATATTGTGGCCATCACCTCTAGATAGGGCCCCTCTGCATGTCAGCAATAGATGGACAAGGTCGTGGAAGAGTACAGGGACATCTTCACCTCACCTACATGGGTACGTCTACACTGTAAAGTCAAGCACTCCATTAATCTAACCCCAGACACGCCGCTACTCAATGGACCGATCTATCAATGCTCTTTTATGGAGAATTATGAAATCAAGAGGCAGATTTAGGATTTGTTGCATAAAGGGAACATCAGGCCAAGTTCATCACCTTGTGGGAGATTGATCGTGTTGGTACAGAAGAAGGACAAGACCTGGAGACTTTGTATTGACTATCAAGCATTGAACAATATCACTTTTCGTAATAGGTATCCAATCCCACAAGTTGATGCCTTATGGACCAACTTAAGGGGGGGGAATTGTAACACCCTCCTCCCAAATCTACCACAGTAACCAACCAACTGAGGTAAACATGTGACAAGAGGTTACTAACGAGACTCAAACTCCTAGGTGGCATTAAGGAAGTGTAATTGACGGAAAACACATCAAAAGACCTCGAACAACACCAACAACACCCCCAAGAGGCAACCCATCCCTTTAGGCCTCTTACCCCTGGGTCATAATGACAATTTGACCCTTTTAAACCACAGCCGTAGGCATAAGACTACATGCCTGCACCTAGGAAGCCATAGCCCCACGCACAACACTACATTCTTGTGGCTAGGGCCCCAAATGCCCAGTTCTGTGCCTTCAACTCCGAGATTTGAGCCACCTTTTTAGGCCCAGAGCCCCAGTCACTACCCAAAACTTCATGAAAACTTAGGGGATGATAAATAACATTAGAACAATTATACGGAAGCAATCACATCAACAAGAAATCATCTGGACCCCTCCTAGCCATTACAGGAATTTTGTCAAACATGTCACAAACATTGAATCTAAAGGTGTAAATAACATATTTAAGCATAAGGGTCTCATACTTATCTGAGAATCACTAAGAAGCATTGCTCCATTACATATGTTCAATACAATCTATTTGACCATATATACATTGCGCGTTCATTTACTAGTAAAAACATGGATAGAGACATACATCATCACTGATAAAATACATGCTTGTAACCAACATAATAACAACAGAAATACCATGGATTCAACAGCAATAGAATCCACATAATAACCTGTACATTTGCATAACAAATACCAAAGGAATGATCTATTCATTACTGAATGTAAAAACCAACCGGAGATGGGACTTCTACGGTCCACCCAACCATAGATTGGCTGAGCCAAATCTCTCTTCATCCAATCACCCTTGTGCCATATTCCAATCATGAATGTGGGACTCAAATCGAAAAACCAACCAGGGCATCTTGAGGCTAAACCACCTCACTCTCATCAATATAAATCAGGCTTTACAGTGATCCATAATGTATCACTATGCCAACACAATAAACATGTCATAACCGGCTTTCCCGTGATCTACACCCGATTACTAGGCCAACACAAGCATGGATATCAATGGATTCTTTTCGCCTAAACTGTGAGGAATTTTCTAGTATCCTAGTCTCTCAAGTTTTATCGCAACCCACAGCCTAAATCAGAGGTCACTAGGCCCTAAACTGAGACATACTCTCTAGGCTTTACCATACATCCCATCCCGAGATTACTAGGCCCAATGGAGAGAAAACCACCTCTCAGGCTTTACCACATTCCAAACCTGGATCACTAGGCCCTAAATCGAGGCAACCAACTCTAGGCTTTATCGTATATCCTACCATTCACCAGTCGATGATTCCTAGGCCCACGAGGCAACACACTATCTGGCTTTACCACAACCCACAGTCTGGTTAAGGGGTTACTAGACCATGTGTTATATCAATTTAGATATCCACCCCACTTAGCTTCGATTCCATCCGGAAATCCAGCTAAACCAAAACATGAGAACTCCACAACACCATGGCTATTCAGAAATGGCAAGGCTAGGATGAAAACACTGTCACACCTAGCAAAAACCCATGCCAAGACAAAAAATAACCACATTAAAATACCATGCATGCCAGATCTAGCAAGGAAATCATACATGCAAATCAATACCTGCAAAGAATCCTTTTGTAGTTGCTTGATTCTTGCTCCTCCTTGCTTTCTTCCTCCTCCTTCTTGCTTTATTTCCTTTCTTGGTCCAATGCCAAAACGCTCCAAGAAACTCAAAGTGTCTAAGAGTGAGAGAGAGAGAGAATAATGAGAGAGCTCCATAAGTGTGAGAATTTTTTTTAGCAAAATCTTTCCAATTGATCCTCGGAAGCCTTTTTATAACAGAGACCTCTATTTTCTTCATTTTCCATTTTTTTCCTCCTCACATGCAACGTGTGACCTTTCATCTCCCATTTCTCCTAATTTCAATTATTTTCATAAATAAATGTGCCAAAAATGTCATTTTCCTTTCCAAAGCCTTTTCCTTTGCCAATTTCCTTTAGCCATAATAATCGAAATGAACATCCACTCGAATGTTTTGCCTAACATTCAACTTGGAATATGTGTCCCATCAACCGTGGTTATTGTTTTTAACTTTATGACATGGATTTCTCACTAGGGTTGTTACAAAACCCTCTCCCTTGGGGGGGACACCATCCTTAGTGTTCAATGTCACCTATAACCAAAAAAACCACTAAAAATAAAACACACTACCTATGGAGCTTTATAACACATCTCGTTGCAGTATTTACAATGAATATCTTTCTCAAAACATGACAACATACTGCATAATGGACCTTTATAACACAACTATTACGATATTTACAATAATATACACATTTTCTCAACCAACAAATAAAAGGATATGATGCCCGTATCAACAACAAGGGAATCCAAAGCTTCACACCTCCACCCTCAAAGTAGTATCAGGATTTACTTCCTTCCTAGGAAGTCTAGAATCCACTGTCAGAGCCAAAGCTGCATCTAATTCCAGCTCTACAATCTTGCCTTACTGTACCCTCAGTGAACAATTATCGGCTCATTGTTCCAGGGAACACTCCAAATGTGCATCTAATTCCATCTGGCAATGCTAATGACCAAAACAAATCCATAGTCGGTCTTCCCTTCTTTGATACACAGTCCCTCGGCCAATTTGGTCATCCCCTTTTGTGTAGTCACTCACCTTCCAAGTTCCCCAACATCCCCTCTCCTAGGAAATCCATCCCTTGGCAAGGCATCCTCACATCGGAAGATACAAAAATCAAGGCATATACCTGCCTCAAAACCATCATACCGGTCATAGAATGCTCATGGCAATCAATGGACACTACTGGGTATCAATGTCCCATAATGGCCTTGCTCATGAAGTGCTTTACCAACATACTGTTGCATGTTTCAATTCCTTTTGTTATTGCTACTAATGCTTGCAATCAATTTCAACCACCCAATTGGGCATTTTCGTGCTTCATGTACCAAGCACATAATTTCCATTAGATTCAAAATAAATTGAAATAACTTCAAACCATACATCATAGGTAGCTTGTCGATAAGGTACACTTGTATTCGTGTTCACTTCCTGTCACAACAATTCAAACTAACTACTTGATCAAATCATCACATATAAACATATCAAATTAGGTTAGCTCAAAACACAATCATCATAAGTCAAAATCATGAATCGCATGCAATCATCATAAACCATAATCGTAAATCACATGTAACCATCATAAATCAGAATCGTAGATCACATGCATAATAGAATTGAAATAAAATATCGATACTTATCCTTCATCAATCCTTACTTTTGCCTTTGTTATTTTGTACACACATCGGACCGGTTGCCACACCCGACAAGCACCTAGTGCCTTTTCTTCTCTTCAATCACATACACATACACATAGTGTACATCACAACACATACATCCACACACAATGTACAACACCACACAATACGTACACCCACACTGACATACAACACCTACACTTGGTGTACCATACAACACAATACATACACCTACATCCAATGTACAACACATGCACCTACACTTGGTGCACCATACAACACAATACATACACCTACCTCCAATGTGCAACACATACACCTACACCCAGTGTACAATACAACACAACATATACACCTACATTTGGTGTACAATGCAACACAATACATATACATATACAAAGTACAACAAAACGAATACACATGTTGTGATACCACAACTACATAATGCACATACATAGTACTGCATGCCCGCAACACAGCATATATGACATGCACACAATACCACATGTATACCAGTACCATATGCACAACATGTACATAATACCACATGTACACCACACTACCTGCACAACATGTGCACAACATCACATGTACATGGCACCACCTGCACAACATGTACAGAACGCCAAATGTACATCGCACCACCTATATAATGTGTACACAATACCACTTGTACACGACACCACATGCATGACATGTACACAATGCCACATGCACATGTACACGACATCACACACACACAACACCACATGTACAACATGTACAATCATGCACACAACACCATATGTACAACACACACACAAGACCATATGGAAATAACATTGAATATACAACATGTACATAGCACTATACATACACAATGCCACATATCCAACATGCGCACAATACCATATGCACACAACACCGCATATCCAACATGCACATAGTATGGTATGTACACAACACCGCACATCCAACATGTACATAGAAACATCGATACTTAGCACTGCATATGCAATATACACACAACACCATATATACAACAAACATACAACATCATATGTACACAATACATATGTTACATGTACACATCACCATAGGTAAAATCATCGAATATACAACATGCACAACATATACACAACAATAGTGTTGCACATACATAGATCACACACTAACTCCACAAAGCAAACTTGCTTCTAGTGTCTTTACATTATCAGTGCTTATCCTAGCATGTCACAGATCACACTACTTTCACTTCATTGATGTACCCCTTAGCATTACTCGTCCATAACATGAACATAGGCATAGTACAAACATATAATATCAATTCATGTCCACATGATACTATCCTCATAGGTATGTCATGGTTACTCTTCCCACTTTATTCCTCATAAGAACAAAAACCTCTTCATGCCATTCACCTACATATGCAATCATTCCTCCACAAGAATGATCCTTGAAAACCCTGTCACACACACACACACACACACACACATATATAATCATTAGCATAAAACAATCATTATCCTTTCAGACAACGACATACATACACTCATATATACATATAAAAATTAGCATTAAACAATCATGATCCATGACAACCCTGTCAGACACGACATACATACATACATGTATACATATACAACATCAACATAAAGCAATCACGATCTCGTCAGATAGTGACATACAAACATGCATATATACCTATACAGACATTATCATAATCATGATCACAACATAATTACCAAATATCATAAGGTCTGGGTTAAGAGAACTTCCTAAATTCGTGCACAACATGCACAACGTTGAGAACAACAATTCCCAACATAGCCAAGGCATCTGACACTTCAGATCTATTTACTTTACCTTTTCTGTTGACTTTCTCATGTTTGTTCTACCACTATCCATTTACCTCAATGGGCCCAACCAATCCAACCGAATGTCATATTCTTACCTTCCGCTGCGCTTACTCATGCATCGAGCTTCATTTGAGCCCTTACATTACCTGTTGGGTTTCATCTAACTCTCCCCGAACTCCATTACTTTCCTCTTTCCCCAACCAATCCACAAGACTTTCAAAACATAAAAGGAAAGCACAAGAAACAAAAGAAGAAAACCATGAGAAACCAAAAGCAACACAACACCAGAACAAAGTGGCAAGGATTTGCACCAAAAAAACAAAATTGAAAATCAAGCACAAGAAAATAAAAAAGGACCGAAAGCACAAAATAGCAACAAAAACCATGACTCAATCCCAATGGTTCCCAAGGAAAGCTCAACCCGAGCGTTTTCAAAGACTTCATGGTAGTCTCTTTTGCCATGTAATCCCCTCCATCATATTGCATAAACACATAATTGTTAGTGCATAAATAAACATAACAACAAACTAGTTATCTTACCTTGTTGTGCCAATCATGTTTCCTTGTAACTAAACACACACATGTCAGCCATATGTATCAACATCAAGACAACATATCTATCAATTCAAAATCAACAGTTACCAAGGCTAACAACCATGTCATAATCCACTATCAACTCACATTCATCGATCATAATACATAATGCTACAACTATCACCTACTTACACTCAAGTACATGTCAACTATCTCAACACATATTGCATCAGTACAACCATCTTAAGACCAAATCATTTCTTTTTTCAATCTTATAGACACATACTCATATCATGCGAGTAATCAAACATTCAACAATAAATAGACAACATAATAGACACCAACACTTAAACACCAAATAGACGGCATAATCAAACATTCCAGCACAAAGTAGACGAAATAAGAAAACTCATACCTTATTGTATCTCAGGGGAGGCTATCGTGTTTGTACAATCAATCTAGTTAGCACGATATAACTTCACAACACATCTACTCAAACACAAATAAGACCATGATATCCACAACAACAACTAACTAACATGTTCACATCCTAAACTCATAATTGTCATTCATGCATAACAATCACATCTACGCAGTCAATCTAGATTAGTACTACACAATAGCACAAATATGTCGACTCATACTTGAATGTCATAGCCCTAGCCATTTGCATAGGCCAATCCAATTTAGCATGATACATATGACATCAAGATATTAATGTTATAACCCTCATCATCAAGTTAACTAACATAAAACCACGATAAGTCAACATATAACATGCTCATCAACAACATACAAAACAAAGTTACCGATCAAATGAGAAAATTACCTGGTACCAGTTTATTTGAGGTAGCAAAAAAAGCACTCGCTTTTGAAAAGTGGTGATTGAGAGACACCTATTTTTTGGAGCATATTTTTGGCACTTTAAATTTTCTGATGATTTTTTATTTATTTTTTTAATGTCGTGATTTTCATGTCATTTTTGAAAAGTGGTGATCCATAATCACCTATTCTTTGTTTAGAGTGGTGATTTTCATTTTGGTAATAAAACATAAAAATTAAATAAATAAATAAAAGTATGAAAAAAAATATAATATAATATATATATATATAATAAAAATAAGAACATATAAAAATGTAAAAACAATTGAAATATATATATATATATATATATAAAGAAAAAAGACATAATTTAAAGAAAAAAAATATGAAAAAAGAACATCAAAAACATATTTTTTTTTGAAAGTTATAAAAAAAGAGAGCATAATTAAAAAAAAATGATAAAACAAAATAATTTAAATAGAAAATTTAAAACAATTAAAGAAATAAAAATAATATAAAAAATAAAATCAAAATTTAAAAATTTAAATAAAAAAAAATAAAATAAAAAATTTAAAAAGAAAATAAAAATAATAATTTAAAAATAAAAAAATATTAAATTAAAAAAAAATTAAAATAAAAGTTTTAAAATAATGAAAAAATTATTAAAAATAAAACATTTTAAAATAATTGAAAAACCATTAAAATTAAAATTAATATTTAAAAAAAAAAGAATTTTAACTTTATAAAAAATATATATATATATATTAAAAAACCAAGAAATTTAAAATATAAATTAAATTAAAAAAAGAAACATATTAAATTTTAATAAATAAAATAAATAAAAAAATTTTAAAAGACACAAAATTAAATTAAAAAAAATTAAATTAATTTATTAAAATTTTAATAAATTAAATTTTAATTAATAGGGTCGCCAAGGTGGCGATGGGGAGCTGCATGCAACTCTCTTACATGCCTATGAGCCGACCACCGCCGCCATCTGGGTGGGAGGGCGATTCCGAGAATCGCCAGAATTGCCCAGCCGTCCATGGGCTGCACCCCACTGCCACCTGTGCGGGAGCTGGCTCGTGGGCGGGCGGGGAGCTGCGTGCACTGGTCCGTGGGCAGGCGGGGAGCTGTGTGTGCTGGCCTGTGGATGGGCTAGGGGCTGCACACAACGCCCTGCCCGCCCACGGGCCTACCCCCGCCATCACCTAGGCGAGAGGGTGATTCTGATCGCTTGCGAACCGGCCCCCACCACCACTTGGGCAGGAGGGCAATTCCGAGAATCACCCTCCTGCCAAGGAGGCGGGAAACTCCCTACCTGCCACCTAGGCGGCCCAATTAATCAGAATTTAATTTATTATTATTATTAATTTTATTTTATATATATATATATATATATATATAATTTAAAATTTCATTTATTTATTTATTAAAATTTAATATTTTTTTTTTCAAATTTATCTTTTCCATAGTGAAACAGGTCGTTGGCTAGTTCCTAAAACACCATGGGCGGAAAGAATCTATCATCTCTACGAGAATATGAACATTGAGGATGAAAATCACTTCCTCTTAGAGTGTCCTGCGTACACCAACATTAGATCTCAGTGTCATAATCTTTGTTGCAATACCTACCTTCTTAGTCTTTTAACATGTCAAAATTATAGTGAGCTCGAGACACTTTTCTCTAGGCTCTTTGAGCATAGGAGTACAATTTTAAAACAAACTAAATAATTAATTTCTTTAGGTTCGATAGACCAAAGTTTGGTCTCACTGAATGTTAACCATAATCATCATCATCATCATTAAAATTTGATTTTTGTATTTTAATAATTTAATTTTTAATTTTTATTTGTTTTCTTAATTAATTTTTTTTTTTATTAAATTTTTTTTTTATTTTAATTCTTAATTTTTGTTAAAATTAATTTATTATTATTTATTTATTTATTTATTTATATTTATTTTTAATTTTTTAAATTTATTGAATTTGTTTTGGTTTTTTTTCAATTATTTTAAAATGTGTTTGTGCCTTTTTTTAATATAAATTTTTATTATCTTAATTCCCTTTTTTTTTTAAATTTAATTTTTAATTATTTTTATTAATTTTAAAAAATATATAAATTTAAACTATTTTTATTTTTGTATTTTAATTATTTTAATTTCTTTCTTTTTTTAATTTTAATTTTTTATTATTTTATTATTTTCTATTTTAATTATTTTATTCTCTGATGAGTCTCACCTTGAGGAGGAAAAGACCCATCTGTTGAATGTCTTTTGTAATAATGGTTATAGTATGTCACAGGGCCTCAAAGCTTTCCTTAAAGCGGAAAAAGGTCTTTTTGTTAAATATAAAAATAAAAAAGAGCCTAGTGAATGGTATGGAAGTGTCAGCCTTCCGTTCATCCAGGGTACCACTAATAAAATTGCTAAGATCCTTAAAAAGCATAAGGTGTCCTCTTATTTCAAGCCCCTTAATACAATTCGAAGTTCTCTAAAATCAGTTAAAGATCCGATTGACCCCAGAGGTGGAAAATGTGTCTACATCATTCCTTGTTCCTGTGGGACTCCTTACATTAGTGAGACTGGTCGGTCTATTAATCAAAGGATCTGTGAGCATGTTGTTGATATCAAGCATAGAAGATCTCGCTCGTCCGGCATTAGCTGAGCATGCAGAAAAGACTAACCATCATGTTTGCATAGAAGATGCTAAGGTCATTGCTAGAATCGACCATTTCCATCATCGTAAGTTGAGAGAGGTCATTGAAATTGAAAAAAGGCTCGTTAATCTCAATAGAGATAACGGTTGGAATATCAGCAGGCGCTATATTCCCACTCTTATATATATATATATATATATATATATATATATATATATATATATATATATATATATATATATATATATATATATATATATATATATATATATATATATATATATATTTTATTTATTTATTTATTTATTTAATTAATTTATTTATTTTTTGACTCAATGTTTGATTATTTGATAGGTCGTTTGTTATAATTAAATTATATGAATAATAATTAATTATTATATAATTAAACTAATAAGAAAAATATACATATATACACCACGATTTGTTAAATTACTTACCATTATATTAATTAATTGGTTAATTAGTTGTATAAATATATTAAAGATTTTATAAATAAATAAAATAATAATAATAAATAAATAAATAAATAAAAATTAATTAAATAAATAAATGATGGAATATTTACTTTTTCAAAGTCAAAATAGCAGTTATCCTAACGGCTAGTTGAGCCATTTCTACATTTATTTATACTTGATGTCTGGATCTGATCTCTCACATAGTCTTGATGATGAACCACATTGGTTGGTTCGAAACACGTCAACGTCGACCACGTTTCAGTGCATGTGATTATTACCGAAATAATTTCTAGTAAGTTAATTTAATTTAATTTTTTTCATTTTTATTGGTTTTATTTTTATTTTTTTATATTTTTTATATTTGATTTTTTTTTTTTTTTTTTTTTTTGGTCATGTTTTTTCTTTTGTTTTTGTTGTTGTTGTTGTTGTTTTTTTCTTCCTTTTTTGCCAACATGAAAATCAACACTTTTCATTTTTAGAGTGTTTTTTGCACATAAAAAATTGAGGACATTATTCGAGCATCAACACTTTTGGTGTTTTTTTTTCACAAAAAAATTGTCTTTTTCTTCGATTTAAAAAAAAAAGTTGAAAATTTACCCCGAAAAAGAAGAAGATGTTATTCAAGATTCACACTTTTGTTGTTGTTGTTGTTTTTTCATGTTTTTTTTTTTTTCGTTAGAGTTCTCATTTTGAGGTAATAGTTCTTGTTTGATCGGTAACTTTGTTACAACATAATCATCGAACTAACTACAAATTAACATATAACATATTCATCAACAACATATAACATAATCATCAAGTTAATACCATGCTTGATTGACCAACACATGTACATGTGATCACAGTAATTAACTAACTTCTATCATGTATGTAACTATAAAATCAATAAAATGAAAGGCATACACATAGCCATAATGCAAATGACTACATTGATCAACTAGCATTAACCAAAATAACAATGGAATGACAAAAATATAAGTAACCCTAATGCTTGCAACAACCATGAATCACATACTTGCATGCCAAGCATACCGACTTGTACGACGATCTGCTCTTACCCCAAAGTCCATTGTTGCAACTTAAATTTACTGATCTGCATCTCCTACTCTATCTCAGCCAACACATTGGCATCATTACATACCAATATCATCATGATGACCTAATTTCATACAATGACCTTACGCACAACAACCTTCACCAAACCATTGCAAACTTTGACCATATGCACCCACTTGACATGTATAACCAATTATGAACGACCAATGCATGTCCCATATATAGCATCACATAAGCAAGCATACACAGACAATACACAATCATAATCAATATGTGACCTATCATAAACAAGCAATGCATACACTACATGTAGTAACATGTAAGAAAGCGTGCACAAACAATACATAAGCGTGAAAAATACATAATTAGTTGTACACTAACGACAACACGTTGACAACAACACCATCGACACTTCCATGGTGACACCACTACCACCATGGCCAACACAACACAGATGCAATAAGCACATATAGACCATAAGCATACTAAACACATATGTAATCAATGTAAATGCATGATCAACACACTGCCCATGTAGTCTGAGGGTTGAACCATGTTGTGATACCACTTTGTGGTAACAGATATGACCCAATGAGAATGTGAACTAGACATCACCCAAAGAGAATGGAAACCAGACACCGCCAAAGGAGAGCTCAACCACACTATGATACCACTATGTGGTATCAGATATCACACAAAGAGAACAGAAACCAAACACCACCCAAGGAGAGCGCAACCATGCTGTGATACCACTTTGTAACACCCTCCTTTCACATCTACCCAAGTAACCAACCAACAGGGGTAAACATGTGACAATAGGCTACTATAACGATATTCAACCTCCTAGGTGACCTTAAGGAAGTGGAACCAATGTAAAACACATCAAAAGACCTTGTACAACACCAACAACACCCCCAGGAGGAAAACGAGCCCTTCAAGCCTCTTACGCCTGGGTCATATTGACAATTTGACCCTTTTGAGTCATAGTCGCAGGCATAAGACTGCATGCCTGCGGCTAGGAGGCTATAGCCCCAGGCACAACACTGCATGCCTATGACAAAGGCCCCAAATGCCCAGTTCTATGCTTGTAACTCCGATATTTGAGCCACCTTTTAATGCCGAGAGCCCCAATCACTACTGAGAACTTCATGAAAACTTAGGGGATGATAAAGAACATTAGAAAAATGATACAAAAACAATCACATCAACAATAACTCATCTAGACCCCTCCTAGCCATGACAGACATTTTGTCAAACATGTCACAAACATTGAATCTACAGGAGTAAACATCATATTTAAGAATAGGGGTCTCATACTTATCTAAGAATTGATAAGAAGAATTTCTCCCTTACATCATTAGCTACAATATAATATATTTGACTATAAATACATTGTGCATTCATTCACAAGTAAAAACATGGATAAATCCATACATCATCACTGATAAAATACATGCTTATAACCAACATAATAACAACAAAAATACCATGGATACAACAATAATAGAATCCACATAATAACCAGTACATTTGCATATCAAATACCAAAGGAATGAGATCTTCATTACTGAATGTAAAAACCAACCGGAGATGGGAATTCCACGTTCCACCCGACCATAGATTGGTTGAGCCAAATCTCTCTTTAGTTATTCACCCCCGTGCCATATTCCAAGCATGAATGTGGGACTCAAACCAAAAAACCAACCAGAGCATCTCGAAGCTAAACCACCTCACCCTCATCAATAGAAATCAGGCTTTACTGTGATCCATCTTGGATCACTAGGCCAACATAATAAACATGTCATAACTGGCTTTACCATGATCTACACCCGATCACTAGGACAACACAACCATGGATATCACCGGATTCTATCCACCTAAACCGTGAGAAATTTTCCTATCTCCTAGTCTCTCAGGATTTACCGCAACCCACAATTCTAATTAGGTATCACTAGGCCCTAAATTGAGACATACTCTCTAGGATTTATCATACATCCCATCCCAGGACTACTAGGCCCAACGGAGAGAAAATCACCTCTCAGGATTTACCGCAATCCAAACCCGTATCACTAGGCCCTAAACTGAGGCAACCACCTTTAGGCTTTATCGTATATCTTTCCATTCACCGGTCGAGGATTCCTAGGCCCACCGAGGCAACACACTATCTGACTTTATCGCAACCCACAGTCCGATTCAAGGGTTACTAGGCCATGTGTAATATCAATTCGGAGATCCACCCCACTCAGCTTCAAATCCATCCAGCAATCCAACTAAACCAAAACATGAGAACTCCACAACACCATGGCTATACGAAAAAGGAAAGACTAGGTTGAAAACACGGTCACACCTAGAAAAAACCCATTCCAAGATAGAAAAGAACCACATGCAATACCATGCATGCTAGATCTAGCAAGGAAATCATACATGCAAATTGATACCTGGAAAGAATCCTATTGTAGCTACTTGATTCCCGCTCCTCCTTACTTGCTTCCTCCTTCTTCTTGCTTTCTTGCCTTTCTTGGTATGCCCTCGCAACCTTCATGAGGCTGATGGACGACATCTTACAACCCTCCATCAACTCATTCGTATTGGTGTATCTAGATGACATTTTGATCTTCTGCCAAAGTTGGGAAGAGCACCTCCACCATATTCGATAGGTCCTCCAAACCCTACGAAAACACAAGTTGTGTGCCAATTCGGAGAAATTCACTTTTGGTATGACTGAGGTTCAATATATGGGGTACATCATTGATGAGTGGGGTGTGCATGTGGACCCAGCCCAGATACAAGTCATTCGGGATTGGCCAGCCCCAACCACTCTAATAGAGCTCTGCAACTTTCTGGGTCCTGCCAACTTCTACTGCATGTTCATGTTGGGGTTCTCTCATATCACTTGGCCTTTAAGTCAAGTTACCAAGGGAGGAGCGAAAGCAAAGTTCTTTTGGTTCGAATCCCAATAGAAGGAATTCATCGAGTTGAAGCATCGCCACTGCTCTGCACTAGTGCTCCCATTACCAGACGTGCAACAACCATTTAAGATTGAGATAGATGCCTCTGACTATGATATTGGTGTAATTCTTAGTTAGTAGGGGCATCCAGTGGCATATCATAGTGAGACACTTTCAGATACAGTCTAAAAGTATCCCACCTATGACAAATGGATGTATTCCATTGTGTAGGCTTCCCGACAATGGAAACATTACATTCTTGGGAAGGAAATGGCCATCCACAGAACCTTGCAGTTCATATAGACATAAGGTAAGTTGCAGAATGATCACCATCAGAAATGGTCCACATACCTGCAACAATTCCATTTGAACATTAAGTAAAATAAAGGCAACACCAATAATTTTCTTGATTGTGTAAGTTGATCGCCTATCATGGCGCTGACCAATGTGCTTGAATCTTTTGGGCACGAGACTTTGGGGTGGCTACATCTTTACAAGAGCGATCCATAATTTGACGACACATACCAGACTCTCTTGGAAGGCAAGCAAGTTCCAAATTTTCACCTCCAGGATGCACTGTTATACAACTTGGGACACCTTTGTGTTCCTTCAAGCAAGTGTGCCAAGATGATTTGGGAAGCGCACTACAGTCGGATCGTTGGACATTTCGGGGTAGAGAAAACAATGGTAGTGCTACATAAGTATTTCTATTAGTCGAACCTTCGACAGGATGTTGGGAAGTACATCAGAAATCGACAATCAAGAATCAAGGCCTATATACTCCGCTTCCTACTCCTAGTCGACCTTGAGAATCCATCTCCATGGATTACATGTTGGTCCTTCTCTACTAAGCATGGCAACGACTGCATTTTTGTGGTCGTCGACATATTCTTTAAGATGGCCATTCTAGCAGCCTCTAAGAAGATCATCACAGCATAAGCCACTTCTAAACTCTTCTATGAACGAGTGTGGTTACACTTTGGGATCCCACTGTCCATTATCTCAGATCGAGACAACATGTTCCTAAGTACATTTTGGTCAAGTATCTGGTCGATGTTGGATACCAAGATCACTAATTCCACAGTTTTCCACCCCCAAACTGATGTCGAGACAGAGGTTGTCAACAGGATGATCGTATACATTCTACGCATGTAAAACTCGAAGAATCCACACACATGGGATGAAAGCCTCCCCTTTGTCTAACATAGCTACAACATATTTCTCCATATCTCAACTAGCCACAACGCCTTTCAGGTGGGGTTAGGATTCCAACCATTATATGCTATTGATGTGGCCATACCATTTGCAATTACCCAGGAAAATTTGGCTCATGTCCAGTCTAAAGCTAACAGGGCGAACAACTTCATTGAGCGCATTCAGCACATCCGCCAGCAAGTCCATGACATATTGAACAGAGCCAATGCTAAGTACAAGCAGCGACATGATCATCATCGGGTGCCACACAAGTTCTAGGTGGGCGACAAAGTTTGGTTGCATTTACAGAAGGAGCGCCTCGTTGGGCCCCATTGCAAGCTTTACTCACTTCGATATGGGTCATACACCATCACCAAGGTTGTAGGGGGCAATGAATTCTAGCTCATCATTCCATCATTCATTGGTTTGCACCCAGTATTCAATGTGGGACGTCTTCAACCATACTTTCCACCATTACTTGACACATATGACATTGCAGAACAACTCAAACCAATAGAGTTAAACCTAGATTTAATGGAACAAGCCACAACTAATTGGATCATGGACACGCAGATCAAGAACAATTTCCAGCAGAGGATCCAACTATATCGAGTTCTCAAAGCAGGCCAACTCCTTCACCAGGGCAAGTGGTTCACCAGGGACCAGGTTCAACATAAATTTCCTCACCTCATGGAGGATCTACATGCAATGGGGACCATTGCTTCCTAAGGAGGAAGGAATAATCTAGGTGGATATTGGTGGCCACTCGCCTATTCCACCTAGAAATCCAATTGGTTTCATCATTTTCCTTGTTTATATAAACATTTACTATTTTTAGTATTTTTTCGAGTCTTGAACTTCCGGAGCATTTTTAACCCCCTAAACGAGGAGATGCAATCTTTGAAAAAATTTCTATAAATATTCTGTAGTACCCTGCATGTCCCATAAAGCTACATACCTCTTTTTGAGTTCTATAGGTTGGGATTCTCGAGAGTACCTCAATTTTTACAGGGTCTACCTTGATTCCATCTGCCGAAATGAAATCTCCCAGCACAATCCCCTTAGTCCTCATCATGTGGCACTTATTCATGCTCAAAGCAACATTAGTTTGTTCACAATGTTTCAGTACTTTTTCCAAATTAACTAATGTTGTTTTAAAGGCATCCCCGTAGGGTGTAAAGTCATCCATGAAAAATTTGAGACAGTCATTCAAGAGATCTGAAAAGATACCCCATATTGCCTTTTGAAAAGTTCCTGGCGTATTACAGAGGCCAAAATGAAGGAATTTGTATGCAAAGGTACCTCATGGGAAGGTAAAGGTTGTCTTGTCTTGGTCTTCCAGGGCAATCTATATTTGATTATAGCCACTAAACCCATCCAGGAATGAAAAAATCTTTTTCCCAGAGAGAGTATCCAGGACCTGGTGAATGAATGGTAAAGGGAAATGGTCCTTTTAGGTGGCCTTGGTAAGTTCTCTATAGTCTACACTGACTCTCCATTTGTCGTTCTTTTTCAAAACAATGACAAGAAGAGATACCCACTGATTATTAGAAATGGGGTAGATGAAATTATCATTAAGGAGTTTCTGTAACTCCTCTTTCACTATCTCCTTGAGCGCGGGATTCATTCGGCGTTGCGGTTGTCTAACTGGTTTGCAACCCTCCTTAAGGTAAATGCGGTGAGTGCATAGGCTAGGGTGGATTCATTTCATATCAGTATAGTCCCATGCAAATGCCTTTTTATATTTTTGTAACAGTTATATCAACAATCTGTTATGTTCAGCAGTCAAGTTAGGATTAATGTTTAAATATTTCCTTCGCTCAATTTCAACAGGATTGTTGTCAATATGCGGAGTAGTTTTCAAATATTCAATATTTACGTCATCTACCTCATATTCTTCTCCCGTATCTTTAATAGAGGCAACAAAGAGTGAATTTCTAACAAAACCATTAATAATGTCATCCTCTGTTTCATCCTTAAATTATTGTGATTTTCCAAGTGTGAGGAGAGGTAGCGAAAAATCAGATTTAGGTTCAAATTCGTCCCACCAGGGACTATTCAAATCCATATGCGGTTTTTCTCGAGGGTAAAGGTTCAGGTTCTTAGTGGCCTGCCCATCTGTGATCACCATAGATCCAAATCTACATCCGATATATGCGTTCGCAGTGGCTAGCCACGGTCTTCCCAAGATTGAAGGATGACCCCCCAGGTTGGATTTAGTTTGTAAAATGAGAAAATCAATCGGATAATTCCAAGAAGCTACAGTGATCACCACATATTCTATCATTCCCTTGGGCTTAAAACGTGATCTATCTGCCAATTCAATCACTATAGGTGTAGGTCCGAGTTCATGAAGTCATAGGGAGATAAAAATATCTTTGGTCATTACATTAATGGCTGCCCCTAAGTCAATAAGAGTGTTAGTTATGGGTTGGTCATCAATATGGACAGTCACTGTAGGATTCCTTGGGTCATTATATTTAGTCAACAAAGGTTGATCAATCATTAGTTCGAACAGTTTCCGAATAACATGGATAGTAGCAGGGTCTTTCGGTTTCCTTCTAGGCTTTTTGACACACAGATCTCTCATTTTTTTGGCATAGATAGGTACTTCCTTAATAGATTGTAATAGTGGAATCCACACATACAAATTATGTAATTCCTTGAGGAACTTATATTCAGTTTGTGAGGATGGCCCGGTTTCAATTAATCCTTGAGGGTATGGAGGATCCTAAACCCTAATAGTTGAGTCAGCTATCACAGATGCACTAGCCCTTCTCGGGTTGGCTGATGTAGAAACAACAGGCTTTCCCGAGCTGGCTGCTACAGGTGTAACAACTGGTGCTGTATTAGCTCTTACAGGTGTAACAACTGTTTCAGAATCAACTATATCCTTTCTAGGTGACTCACATTGTTCCTCGGTAATTATGGGAGTATGTTCTGGTCTGATTACTTTTCCCGATCGAAGTTGAACCTCATTAAGACCAATAGGAGTGATAAGATAATTTTGAAAGTAACCGGGGCATCTATGATCTAAGCTTCCTTATTATTCAGATTGGGGTTAGGTTGCACATGTAATTGGGGTCGAATAGGAGGTCCAGGACTTTGAAGAGGAGGTAGTTGTAACTGCTGCTGCATTGGTAGTGCAGGGGCCGCTAAACCTTGGCCATTACCTCTCCAATTCTGACTTCAGTTATGAGATTGCGATGGAGGATATTGCATTGGTGGAGGGGAAGGCCACTTGTTCCATGGTGAAGGAAATTGTGTTGAAGAAGGAGTAGGATACGACCATGGAATTTGCTGACCAATATAAACATTATTCTAAGGATTAAAAGAGGAAAAATCTGGAGGCATACCTGTATGTTGCAGCTACCATGGTCTCTTTGATCCGATGAAGTAGGAAGACTCGACATCCTCGCTTTATTCCTGATGTACTTCTTTCAGTCTGGGTAGTTCCAGGCATTGACCAGTGGAATGCGCCAACTCACAGATGTTGCACAAGCTGGCGTTATTCAGTCCGCATTCTCTTTCTAAATTTTTCTTTTTCCATCGAGGACATAATATTACCAAAGTTGCTTCAGCTTCTGCTTGTGCTTTCTTAACTTGTACCATAGTGATTTGGGCAGAGAGAGTACTGAGGAGTTCGGTTTTAAAATCCTTAAATAGATTCCCGATCTCTGCTCTGGTTACTCCTCCACTTGTGGACTTCTGTATCCGAACTGAACTTCTCCCCTTGACCGATCCTCTTGAACTCTACAAACAAAGCTTCATTATTTCTTCAAGCGGTTCTTGTGATATGTCTACTTTTCCCAACAGATTCAAATGCTCCAAACAATCATCTCTTATACCTCTTAGGAATATAGGTTTTAGGATTTATGGGGCTAAGTTACCAAACTTATACCTTTGTAAATTATAATGGAAACGTTCCATGTAGTCTTCTAAGCTCTTCTCCTCCTTTTGTGTAATTTTGAAGATCTCTTCCTTCAAATCCCTGGTTCGACAGTAATCCTGATACTTAAAGAGGAAGGCCTCCCTAATTTCATTCCAAGTTCAGATCGTGCCAACACCCAACCTAATGAACCATCTTAATGCTGCTCCTTTCAGAGTAGTAGGAAGCAATTTCAGCTTTTGGGCGTTTGAAGTGTAGCCATAACTCCTACAAAACACATCGAACTTGAACATAAAGGTATTAGGATCTTCAACGACCATCCCTTGAAAGGAAGGTAGAGATGATAAAGGAATGTTTTTCATAGGAGCTTCATCCCGTGTCGCCAATATCGGGAATTCAAAAGTAACATAACCATCTGCCTTAACATTCTCATCCCCCATGGCTGATCCTTCATGATGGGATGAACTAACCTCGGAATATGTAGGGGATTGAAAAATAAATAAAGAATCAGGCTGTTCCAGGACCAATTGTTTCACTGCACTACTCGCATCCAAATGATGATCAAATAAATGTTGTTCCTCATGCCCTTGATGCTCCCCACTTGTTTCCCCTTGTCGTTCAATTTTCAGATTTTGATCAATGGCTTTCCAGCGTTGTTTCAGATCTGGAGTCATGATATCAGGAGTGGATATGATGTTTGAAGGGTGACGAGGTCCAGACATAGAAGGTATCGATGCCTTAGACTTCGATATAGTAGCAACTTTTTGTGGTCCCGTCTCTGTATGAAGTAGATTGTTCCTTTTTTGTTTTTGAGATCATATCTCCAAAGAATGTCTTACTTCCCAAGTTTTCACTCTTCTTTTCCTTTTTACGACCCATATTTCTTGTAGTTAGTTAGAGTGGGGTGGTGGGGGGGTGGTGTTTGTGGATTTATCTACTGTCTTACTAGCACACATGGACCCTATGTGTATCAATCCTTCCTACACGTGCTTCAGTTTCTACAATGATGAGCCTGCCCAAGTATGTTAGAGTGATGTGTAGGTTCTTACCTCTTTTCTTACCGCCCAACAACTGTATAGCTGAAGATGCACTGAAGAAAAACACCCAAAACTTCACACTTCTAAGTGCTTCAATTTCTATAGTGGTGAGCCTACCCAAGTATGTTAAAGTGATGCACATGTTCTTACCTCTCATCTTACCGCCCAACAACTATATAGCTAAAGACACATTGAAGAAAAACAACCAAAACGTCACGCTTCTAAGTGCCCAGTGTGGCAATGGTGAGCCTGCCCAGGTATGTTAGAGCGATACACAGGTTCTTACCTCTCCTCTTACAGCCCAACAATTGCTGACTAGGAACACCCTATCATCAAACAAACAATTATGGTTGATTGGATCGTCACTGCCATCCCCGTCAATGACGCTAAAATGTTGGATTGTATTAATCACTATTAAATGACTAATATGATACACATAAATGATCAATACAGGGACATCTTTTATCTCAATGACAGTTGCAATGCTCGTGTCTATACATCAAACCAGAAGCAAATCAATTAAAGAGAAATCGTTGTTGAATCAATTGCTGAAATAAATCACTCATGCAGGAATAAAAACAATCTACAGGAATGTAATCGTGCCTCAATTAAACGATGCCTAGCGTGCCACACAACAATTACACCAGCTGGTATTTCTAATCACATCTTTGTAATAACATAATAATATCGAAACTGAAGCAGATCTACGTACAACTAGAACAAAAACAACGACACTTCCACCAATACACAAAGAAAATAATAAATATAGTACAACTACTTTAACCACTGCAGTCCCTGCTAAAGAGGAGGGCCCTTCCTCCCTAGCAGGGTGCAGGAAGAGAGAGAAACTAAATGGAAATTAAACCAGACAACACATGTAACAGCATCAACATGATATCTTTGTATTAATGTGACCAAAATTATAGAGCCAAGAGTAATATTGTTCTCCGCTAACCCCTTGACCTCAATGGTCAAGAGTTATATAATAGGTACATTTTAAGAAAAATGAGGAAAAGATTAGTCATGATAATATTACGATTCTCATGTTGATTAAAATAAGATACATATAGTTACAACCACTTCTTAATAAAAAAATCTGACTGGAAGAATATGGATTACAATCAAAACTGCCTAAAAACAGTCATCCTAAAATACAATATGTAATGACTTCTACAGTTCTAGTGGAGAATAACAGTTGTAACGTAACATTAATTGAGGACAAGTCTGCATCCAGAAGTTGACGATATCAAGTCAGCAATACAGTTGTAATTGCAGTGTATATCGCAGGTCTATAACAGCACCATGATGTAACAGCATCATGGTGTAACAAATAATTGTAATAGCACACTTTCAACTGCTTCTGTATGCCTCATGCTCTATATATTTTGTGCTAAGAATAACATCCGGAGGGACAATAAAATACAAGAGAACTTCTTACAACATTTATCCCAGCTAGTCATAAAAAAAGAAACGATACATCATAATAATCGATGAAACGTCAAGATAATGAAATAAGGTAAAACAACATTGTTTAAGATAGAAAAGAAGGGAAAAATGAAAAGATAGTCCCTGTAGAAATTTGAATAATGGCTGAATTATTCACCGAGATTATCCTGATTACACACTATTTAAGCTTCATGCATAATACATAACCTCTTCTACATTTGATCATCAATTTGCGGAAATAGAAGCAGTCGCATGCGCACATTAAAACATAATCAAGCACACATATAACACAGTATGTAATGGGGAAAGCTTACAGCTGAAAACCCCCAAATATCTGTATATTATAATGATAGAGAACATGTAACAATACATAGCACAAAGCTCCTCACATCTCTTAGCACTATCTCACATGCTACACACAAACTAGCTCAGATATGAACAAGTCACAAGTTCAAATCTGTTCCACCTGTGGGCCTGCCTCTACTGCGCAATCCAAGATGAATAATGATGAGATCCAAGTTCGAATCCTCCCTGGCTTGTACTGCGCAATCCTCATTGGCAATATCAATCAATGTGTGTGCAAATCTCATGCACAACTATAGTCACAACTGATAGTAGACTCACCCTTTCACCCACCTCTAACACTGGTCTCCAATGAACTGTCCATGCATTGCAGTTAACTGATGTATTATTTAGTTGATTTATGAGTTAATAATTAGTGAATTAATTAATAATTAATTCACACCACTCATCACTAGTGTATTTATCAGTTAGACCAAATACAACTAGTTCAACTAAGTTAAACCCAACACAACTCCACCAACTGTCTCATCAACTCCACCAAACTCTGCCACATGAGTTCTAATTGAAGTCAACCATGCAATAGCTCAACTAACCCCTAGGAAAAGTGTATTACCTTCTGTCAGCTGCATGTGCCACATCCAAGCATCAAACTGAAGTGCTCCAAGAGGATAAGATAATGTTTATAGTCCAAATATTATTAAGGGCTAATAATATTTGACTGATCTATTTTTAGACTGGCAGTCTAAAAATAGACTTTGCCAAATATCTAAAAATATAGGTCCATCTATTTTAACCAACTTGACCAATCATCCATAAATAACATCCTACAACTCATAGACCATGATCCATATGTCTAAAAATAGACTTTGCGCCAAAAATAGCCTGCAGGCCCACTTAGTGAAGGCGACTTCTTTTCACTAAGCTCCATCATCTTGTTGCATTCTCAACACTCCCTCTCAACAAGATATGGATTATCTGCAACCCCTATCCTACCTTTGTGGTATTCGAATTTGCTCCTGGTGAGCGCCTTCGTCAAGATATCAGCATCCTGATCCTCCGTGGGAATGTATGAAAGTAACATGATTCTCCGCTGCACACAATCTCTGATATGATGGTACCTGATGTCGATGTGTTTGGATCTATCATGAAATACTGGATTAGCCAAGAGTTTAATGCAACTTTGGTTATCACAATAAATCACAGTAGGCTCCAAGTGTGAACCGAACAACCCGACCAGGATCTTCCTCATCCATATAGCCTCGCATGCATCCAAAATCGCTGCCATATACTCAGCCTCTGCTGAACTGAGTGCCACGGATCTCTGCTTCCTGCTGTACCAAGAAACTGCTATCGACCCGATACTGAAGATCCCTCCAGATGTGCTCTTTCTGTCCGTTGGGCTCCCTGCCCAATCTGCATCCGTGAAGCCACAAAGCTTCACCTCATCCTCCTATCTGTACCACAAGCCATATCCCGATGTGCCTCTAAGATAACGCAATACATGCTTGCCTGCCTTCCAGAAGAGCTTGGTAGGCTTAACCATAGCTTGTGAAAACTGGTTAACAGCATAGCATATATCGGGTCGTGTATTGACCAGATACATAAGCGACCCCACCAACTGTCGATAAACAGTGGCATCCACTACCTCCGCTGAAGTAGCATCCTCCTTCCTCCAACCTCCAGAAAGAGGAGTATCAACAGGCTTGCAGCCATGCATGTTGAACTTCTCCAGTATTTCCCGGGCATACTTACCCTGAGAAACAAATAGTCCATCACTGCGCTGCCAAATTTCCAATCCCAGGAAATAATGAAGGAGGCCCAAGTCCTTCATCTCAAACTCTCTAGCAAGATCCTCCTTGCATGAAAGTATCAACAGCTCATCACCCGTCAAAATCAAATCATCTACATAAAGTAAAATGATCAGCAAATTACCCTCCACCACAATCTAGTATAGGTTAGGATCCGCCTCACTCTTGGAGAATCCAAGTCCGGTGAAATAACTGTCTATCCGTGTGTACCAAGCACGAGGTGCTTGTTTCAACCCATACAACGCTCTCTTGAGTCTGTACACATGCGACTCGCTGCTGAAGATCTCGAAACCTTCGGGCTGCTCTATGTACACCTCCTCCTCAATGAATCCGTTGAGGAACACAGTCTTCACATCCATCTGATGAATGTGCCACCCCATCTGCGCTGAGAGAGTTAGGATCGTCCGTATGGAAGAATACCTTGCGACAGGTGCAAAGGTCTCCTCATAATCGATCCCCTCTATCTGTGAGAAGCCTCGGGAATTTTTTTTTGCCTTGTACTTCTCCACACTCCCGTCAACCGCCTGCTTCACTTTGTAGATCCATCTCGAACCCACCACTGATTTCCCCTCCGGCCTTGGGACAATCTCCCATGCACTGTTTCTGACAATCGAATCATACTCTTCCACCATGGAATCTACCCATGCGGGGTCCTCCACAGCTTCCTCGAAAGAGGATGGCTCTGTCAAGACACATTTTCTCACAAGAGCCATGTATCCAGTGTACCGGTCCGGTGACTGTCTCTGTCTGCGCTGTGCTGTAGGTGGTCCTACAACCTTCTCTGCATCTTGAGCCAGTCGCTCAGCTTCTGTAGTGCGCTTCCGCCCTCTGATGGTTGGCACTACATGAGTGGTCTCTTCCACTCCATGAATCTCCTCTTGTGGCTGATCCACATCCTGAGGCTCATCCTTAGGAACTAATAGCTCCTCATCTGCATGCAAGTGTGGCTCCCTCTCAAGCGAACACTTCATGGCTTTCTCCTCTTGAAATTTGATATCCCGTCGCACAACAGTCTTGCGACTGTCTGGAAAATACACACGATAGTTGTGGGGCGTATCAGTGTACCCCACAAATATCCCAACCTCTCTGGTTGGCTCCAGCTTCTTCCTTGCATCCTTCGTCACATGAATGTAAACAGGTGAACCAAAAATCCTCAAATGGGAAATATCAGGCCTCTTACCAGAAAACGCCTCCTCGGGTGTACTCATGCCAAGTATCTTGTCAGGACAACGGTTCTGCACATATACTGCATTATTGCATGCCTCCGCCCACAAGTGAATGGGTAGGCCCCGATCATGCAACATCGCCCGTGCAGCACCCACGATCGTTCTGTTCTTCCGCTCAGCAACCCCGTTCTGCTGTGGGTTATGAGGTGCTATGAGCTCTCTTCGAATCCCTTTTGCGCTGCAAAAGTCCTTGAATTCGCCAGAGACGAATTCACCACCATTGTCGCTCCTAAGAGCCTTCACATGCTTCCCCGATTCCTTCTCAACCAACGCCTTGAACTCACAGAACTTTGAGTATGTCTCGCTCTTCTTCTTCATGAAGAAGATCCAGCACTTCCGAGAATAATCATCAAAAAAGATCACATAGTACCTATGCTTTGCTGTCGAAGCTACTGAGAAAGGTCCACACACGTCTGTGTGAATTCTCTCAAGGATCGTCGTGGCGCGACTATCCTTCTCGTGAAAGGTGGATTTTACAAATTTTCCCAAGGTACACCCCTTGCACTGATCTGACTGCGCAAGAGTGCCCTTAGGAAGCCCAGTATAAATCTGCTGCAATATCTTCAAAGCTCCATGGTGAAGGTGGCCCACCTCCTATACACGCCGCCATCATCCTGCAAATACCACTCCTTCTCGCCTTGCATGCTATCGTCAGGCAGCCACACTACCTATAATCGATAAAGGTTCTTGACTCGAACCCCTATCCTCCGAGTCTCACCAGTTGCCTTACTGCGCAGGAAAGCCTTTCCCTCGCTAAAGACAACATCATATCCCTTGTCTTCTAACATCGCCACATAGATAAGATTCTTCTTCAATCCTGGAACATGCATCACTTCCTTCAATACGAAGGGTTTACCAGACTCCCTCTCAAAGGAAATGGTACCGATACCGGCCGCACTATATCTACCATCATCGGCCATCTCGATGTGCACTCCAAGATCTTTCTCATCCGCATCGTAAAACAAATCTCGATCTCCCGTCATGTGAAAAGACGCACCACTGTCCAAGAACCATACTGATCCCATCACACTTGAGACCAAGCATGCGATCAGCGAAAAATCCAGCTCAAACTGTGAGGCTAAGGCCTCTCCCGCTGCAGATCTAGCAGCATGCTTATTTTTCTTCTTCTGCTGACAATTTGTGGCATAATGTCCGTGCTGGTGACAGTGAAAGCACTTCACCTTGGACATGTCCTGCTTCTTGCCTTTCGCACCGGAATGAGAAGCTTTCTTGCTCTTCCCCTTCTTTGCTTTGGCAGTCAAAGCGCAATTTTCTTCATCAGATGCCTTTGATGAAGATCCGTCCCTGGTACTCCGCCTTATCTCCTCTTGCACAAGATCCGACCAAAGTCGCTCCCATCCTGGCAATTTCTCCTGACCATTGACAGAATCCTGATAGGCATGCCAACTCTTCGAAAGACCAAGGAGAGCCAAGCTCACCAATTCCTCATCATCAACAGTCACCCCCACACTTCCCAGCTCATCCCTGCATTGGATGAACTTCGTGAGGTACTTGGGCATACTGTCGCCTTTCTCCATCTTTATGTGTCTGAGTTTATCCTTGAGCGCCAACTTCCTCTGGTCGCTCTCGCTTTGGAATAAATCTGTCAATGCTTTCCACATCAAGTATGGAGAAGCTTTTCCATGCAGGCTGGATACAATGTGATCCTTCACGCCCTCCAACAGAATCCTTCGACATTTTGCTGTCTTCTTTTGCCAAGCCTCAACTTGAGCAACATCAGTAGGCTTTGGGACTTCAGCATATATGAACTCCTTCAACCCGTTGTCATCTAACACCGCCTCCATCCTATCTCTCCATGCAATATAATTCGAGCTGCCTTCAAGAGCATACTCCAATCGCAATCCGTTGAAAGACATTTTGACTTCGACACCAAGAAAACACTGCTGCAAATTCGAATTCCACCAGCTCAAAACTCAACTTCTTCTGATATGTGAGAGCAAAGTATTTCTAGCACAGAGATCGACTATAGAGGCATTTACTGGATATATCACCTTTCAAAGAAAGGATGGATCTAGAGGCTACCTGGCCCGCTTACAGACTCTGTCTACTGAAATAAATTGTAATCACTGTAATAGATTCGATGATCAATTTCTCTCCGATACCATGTAGAAATTTGAATAATGGCTGAATTATTCACCGAGATTATCCTGATTACACACTATTTAAGCTTCATGCATAATACATAACCTCTTCTACGATTGATCATCAATTTGCGGAAATAGAAGCAGTCGCATGCGCACATTAAAACATAATCAAGCACACATATAACACAGTATGTAATGGGGAAATATTACAGCTGAAAACCCCCAACTATCTGTATATTATAATGATAGAGAACATGTAACAATACATAGCACAAAGCTCCTCATAGCTCTCAGCACTATCTCACATGCTACACACAAACTAGCTCAGATATGAACAAGTCACAAGTTCAAATCTCTTCCACCTGTCTGCCTGCCTCTACTGCGCAATCCAAGATGAATAATGATAAGATCCAAGTTCGAATCCCACTGGCTTGTACTGCGCAATCCTCATTGGCAATCTCAATCAATGTGTGTGCAAATCTCATGCACAGCTATAGTCACAATTGATAGTAGACTCACCCTTTCACCCACCTCTAACACTGGTCTCCACTGAACTGTCCATGCATTGCAGTTAACTGATGTGTTCTTTAGTTGATTTATGAGTTAATAATTAGTGAATTAATTAATAATTAATTCACACCACTCAACACTAGTGTATTTGTCAGTTAGACTAAATACAACTAGTTCAACTAAGTTAAACCAAACACAACTCCACCAACTGTCTCATCAACTCCACCAAACTCTGCCACATGAGTTCTAACTGAAGTCAACCATGCAATAGCTCAACTAACCCTTAGGAAAAGCGTATTTCCTTCTGTCAGCTGTATGTGCCACATCCAAGCATCAAACTGAAGTGCTCCAAGAGGAAAAGATAATGTTTATAGTCTAAATATTATTAAGGGTTAATAATATTTGACTGTTCTATTTTTAGCCCGGCAGTCTAAAAATAGAAACCGCCCAATGTCTAAAAATAGAGGTCCATCTATTTTTACCAACTTGACCAATCATCCATAAATAACATCTTGCAACTCATAGACCATGATCCTTATGTCTAAAAATAGACTTTGCGCCAAAAATAGCCTACGGGCCCACTTAGTGAAGGCGGCTTCTTTTCACTAAGCTCCATCATATTGTTGCATTTTCAACAGTCCCAAGGGTTGAGGTCACAATAAAATGGGGGAAAAAGATGTAGGAAATAAGTACAAAAATAACACCCAACACAATCCAATTTGCAAAACATAATCCATGATTTCCTTTGGGATCTAAAAAAATTCCTCCAATTCCTCGGATCAGGTGATCGATTAACGACATGAAGAGGATAACCATGTGGATGGCACCAATGTTGACATGGTTGGAAATAGGGAGTGTGAAACAATTTAGATGTAGTGTTACAGAGGTTCTTGAAGCATGTTGTGGAGCAATACAACTCCACCCCCCCTCTTAAATATCATGATGTAAGACAGTAATGTACCACTCAAGGGGAGGATGTTGCAAATCTAGTGTTGTAAGCGAAGGGAATATGATGAGACAGATCGATCTACACTTGATCTAGCACTGCATCATAAACAGAGAAAGGAAGGGGGGGTATACTCAGTTTATAAAGTGGTGAACGAGTGACTGAGTCTAGAATGGGATGAGAGGGGTACATATGAATTAGAGGTGTAGTGGGACAGAACAATGAGGCTATGGAAGGATAACTAGGTGATAGTTGATGTGGTTTCCATCTCCATCTAAGGGCCCAATAATTATCAAAATTGTGAGGGGAATAGTTTCCGTAGTTTAAGAGGCATGGTTTCAAGTGTGTGTGTGTGTGGTGGTGGGGGGAGGGGGGTTATGTCACCATCGTGTCAGGGTAATCTAATGAAGAAGGGGAAAGCTAGATAACTACATTTGCAAGTGAAACAAGAAGTGAATATGTCATGATGAGTTACCAGTGATGATAAGAACATGCTCTAGGCTAAGAGTTAAATCATGCATACTTTCCCTACGTAAAGAAACTATCACAAACATGGATGAAGAAGTTAGACAAAGCCACCGAGAATTAATATCCAAAGAGGCGATTTCTTAGGGAAAGGGTTTGGTGCAAGACCTATGGAGCTCAATAAATAGCGAGACAAAACCTTCGAGGTTTAAAAAAATGTATTGGGTAATGTAGGTCATGGTGACCTATGAAATTTCCCTAGAATGCCACAAAACCATGGAGTTTAAGCACCAACTAACCAATTTTGAAGGAAAATTTGAGGCCTTTGTGAAAGGGGTCTTTGATATTGGCATTTAAGTAAAGAAGGTGGAGGGAGAAGCTGGCAAGCCTAAGGAAGTGGAGGGATCACGTGGCTTTATGTTCACATCCATTATCATTTTGAAATATCCCCAACCGTATAATCCTAGACCAATGGATAGATCCATGCCACAAAATGAGGGATGCAGTTACAAGGTGGTAACTCTGAAAATTGCTTTGAAGGGAAGCCTCCCTTCTTCTAGTTTCTAGGCTTTTTTTTGACAATTTATTGTAGAAATGTCTAGCTTACAAGCACTAGATACTATAATTTATGTTTTCCTAATGTTAAATACAAACATCTATGCCTTAGTATTATAAATTCTCTTAACTTTAAAGATAGAGGAGGGCCTAGTTTCCCATGTTGTAAGACCCCTTAAGAAACTATGTGTCATTTTTGTAAATTTTGAGAATAGTATGTTATAAAAGGACTTAGTTTTAAAGTTGCCAAAAAAAAAATGTCCCATGCTTTCCTCCCATATTTAACACGGAATGTTGTTCTCCATCCTACCCAAATGCATTTTTTGTTTGTGACATGTGTGTCCCTAATGGGTTGATTTCCCTCTACAAGTTATCATCTCATATGGATGGGGTCCAGTGTGATCCCTTACTAAATTTAAGAGATTAGATCTTCCCCAATTCAAACCACTTAAATAAAATTTACTTGTTAAAGTTTGTAAGTGCAATTCTTATCATTGACCACACAAACACACACACACACAAAGAAAATCATCATTTATTTTTATTATAATTTACTTAATATATTAAAAAATATAATTTTTTGTCAATTTTGTAGCTATGGATATCTGGTGAAATGTATTGGGTAATGGAGATCACGGTGACCTAGTAAATTGACGTAGAATGCTAATAAATCATGGACTTGAAGTGATTTGGGTGGCTCCAGAAATAGAAGTGGCTTTGAAAAAATCAAAAATCAAAGTCACTGGATCGAAGTGAAACTAGGACCAGATAGTAGTGCTCATCATCTTGATTTCAATGGTGTGAATGATACTCAAATCCGAGTTTGTATGCTTAATTTATACATGGTCAAAGTTATGGTCAAACTAGGCCAAGTGGTAGTCACTAACGAGGCAACAATTTGGCAGAGTCTTAGCACATAGAATCCAGCCACCGGAACGAGAGAATTTTTCGCCTCTTTAATTCGCCTAGTGACCCTTAATAACTGGATTCAAAATTTTAACCATATGGTCATAAAAACCATAAAAAAATATAAAATTTTGGGTGGTTAGCCACTACCCCTGCCACCCCCCGAAAAAAATGTTTAAATATATGTGAAATGGGTTGGGGCCACGACGACGCGAACCCCGCCCAACTATGTAACGACAATGTTATAATATATGGGGTGGGCGGTCCACCCCCAGTGGACTCTCCCGACCACCAATCAATACAAAACAACCATGTTTTGGGGCCGACGGGGTTCGATCCTTCCCGACCTAGATGGGCCGACCCGCCAATGGGCAGGCCCAAAAATTTGAACAACAGTCGGTAAAAAAAAATAAAAAAATAAAAAAAAATAAAAATATATATATATATATATATATATATATATATCCTTCCCAACCTAGGTGGGCCGACCCGCCAATGGGCAGGCCCCAAAATTTGAACAACAGTCGGTAAAAAAAAAAGAAAAAGAAAAAAAGAAATATATATATATATATATATATATATATATATATATATATATATATATATATATATATATATATATATATATATATATATATATATATATATATAGAATGAAAGTGAAGGCATAGTTTTTTTGGTTGGGACATAAACAAACTTCTAATGAGGTTCCAACTACCGCATAGGGACAACTAGGGCCAAATGTGAGTGTGAGTCATCAAATAGGGAGTACGGAGCTAGGTCGTTACTACCCCCAGCATGAAGAGTTTATATATACACACACACACACACACACACACACACACACACACACAACGCAGACACACCATAACGGGGTCCCGCGGGGATTGAACCTTGGACCTCCGATCCACCAACACCTTAACAAAGCACCGCCAACCAACACGCCAATGGCTCAAACGTTTGTAGGTTCAGTGCCGAATTTGATTTAAACCTCATTCATATTGAATTTGACCCACCAATGGAGGAGCGGAGCGGGGTTCGTGGCGGAACTAGAAGCAGTCTAAGAGGGCGGAACCCTGAAGAGGGGAATCTTTAGATGCTGAGAATATTCCTTTGGGGTCTAAAAGGTTTAGTGTCAAAACGGGACAAATTTATCTAGTCGTTTTTACATAATGTTTTTCCAGGAATCCAACCGTGTAGTCCGTTTCTCTAGCCAAGGTCTCCATTTTTCAGGCCATCACCAGAAGTGGAGGTATAAGGTGTCAATTTGCAAATTTATTGTAATTCATTTTTGTTTCCATTTAATGAAATAGCCCTCCCCTCATTATGCATGGCCCGGAGACATAGTCCACACTCGGTGAACTCTGTAATCAAATAATCTTGTGTCTTTTATCTCATGTTTTCTTATGATTTTTGTTTATTTTCATGTGTTTAAGTTACTTGGTTATACACTCTTTTATATGGAATTCTTTATGCATCCAAGAAGTAAAATATATGGATCAATTATGGTATCAGAGCAGGTATTCTTGACGTGAATTGCATGAGTGAATGATAACCATGAACAAGCTCCAAAGAGGAGAAGGAAAACTCAAATATTTTGATCCCAAAGCGGGGTGTGCACCATGAAGATGGAACATGGAAAATGAGGATGCATGCCACACAAGAAGAGAGAATTTATCACAACATCTTCTTCACCATGGCAGAGAAAGTTGGCAAGTGTTTTGCATAATATGAGAAGATAATCAAGCATGAGAACAAAGAGCCTGATTTTCATGCATCGGTACACCATGGAGGTGGAGGAGAAGAGTCTCCTACCTATCCATCCACCACAGACAATTCTTTTTTTTCCTCTTCTCATCATTCTATCAGGCACCATAAAAATACATCTAAGAAGCCATTTTTAAAGCTAGATGTAAAGCTTAATTTGCCCACATATAATGGATAATGTAGTGCAGAGAAACTAAACAATTGGATTAGATATATCGAGGTTTATTGTTGGATTCAACAGATCGAAGGGGATGAGGCCAAGATCTTATTAGCATCTCTTCGGTTGAGTGGCACCGCTCTCGTTTGGTGGGAGATCAAGTTGCAGAAAGGCAAGAAAAACTTGGGTAATCTCCTTTATTCTTGGTCCAATTTTGTTTCTGCATTAAAATATTAGTTTTATCCTTTGGGTTATCGACAAAAGGCTTTAATGGAATGACAATATTTGAGATAAGGAAAGGGTTAAAATGTACAAAGATTCACAGAATATTTTAGGAAACAAGTTTTGAATTTTGAACATTCCACTTGATTCACCTGAAACTATAACAAAGTATATTGGTGCTTTACATAGTTACATCAAGCATTCTTTGTTGTTATTTGAGCCTACTACTATTGATACGACGAGTTTGAAGGCCATTCACCTTGAAATCAGGGGTAAGAATGACAAATAAGAGCAACCAAATAAATCATTTTTCAAACCTCATAATGGCAAGTACAAAGGAAAAGGACAAAAAGGCAGCTACAACTAAGAAGGAGGAAGGAGCAAAGCCATCTTGCACACATTGCTCGAAGGAAGGCTATGATGATGAACATTGTTTGAAGTTGGGAAGAAGAAGAAGCAAAAATATGGTGGCAACTGTGCAACAGGACCTTTGATCCATTTCCAGTGATGAAACACGGATCACAACAATGAGCATACAAGGTAACCTTTCTCTTCATTCTAATGAAAATTCCGAATTGCATGCTAGTACAAGTTCTTCAAATGGATTTCTTGTTAATGAACTAAAGAGGACTGAATTGTTCCATATTAGAGTCGTAATGAAACATACTGAAGTGGAAATGTTGTTTGATCTGGGCTCACAAGTAAACTTGATTCAAAATCCTTGATTAAGGAATTAGGATTGGAAACCAAGCCTCATTCGAAGCCTTGCCCTCTTGGTTGTGTGCGTGATAAAGCAAAATTACATGTAACTAAGCAGTGTAGAGCTAGATTTGTGATTGCATCCAAACTAGTAGATGAGGTTGATCTTGATGTTGTACCTTTGGATATATGTGGCATGGTATTGGGGAGTCCATATTTGTATGACAGGAAAGTAGTTTTCTTTCGCCATGAAACCAAGTTTTATCTCATGAAATATGAGGTGGAATACATTGTTAGAGCTCATCATGCCAGAATCAGTGCCAGTATTGTAATTGCAGGTTAGATGAAAAGGTTGTTCATGACTTGGGAGATCTTTTGATGGATCACTGCCATGAGCAACCATGAAATCTATGAGTTTTTACCCACAAAAAAATTATAGATTTCAGTCTTACTCTCAGGCTCAGCTCAATGGAAAATAATGATAATCCTGTTGCAATTAAGTTTTTTGACAAAAGAAGTATGCCTCTTCCAAAAAGTGGTTACACAGTACTCAAGCCGGGCATGACAAAAATAGTACAATATCCCAGTAAAATTTGGTCCATCATTAATCAATAATCATATTTATGGAAGAAATATTTCTTCACCTGACTGATCTACTTATTTTGTTTAACATTGATGGAAAGTCATGCAACGCATTTTCCACATTCTATGGTGAAAGTCACAACTGTTTTTAATTGTGCCATCTTAGCAGTATAGTAACTAGCAAGCAACACAGGAAATAGCAAATCTGTGAGCAAACTGCATATGTACAGACTAAATACACTTCACATCAGTTGCATCAAGCAAATATACCATGATTTAAAATTAAACTAATCAAAGAAAGCCTTATGTTTCAAATAACAACATAAAGCTTCCCGCTATATTCTTACTTGTCTAGACTTGCAGGAGGGCTAAGAGGAATCTCCTGCAAATGGCGTAAAAATATGGGCAGCATTGCATGAAAAGTGGATCTCCTTGAAAGCTTGAACTGTTAACATTCACCAATCATCTTCCATAGCTCTCTTGGGATTCCAACACCAACAACACTAGCATATTCAGGTGGCTGCCTTTGAGCCTTGACAACAGCCCAAGAGATCTCCTCTGAACTTAGGTTATTCCACCTGCATGACAAATCTCATTAAATATCTAGCAAGTGTGTTTCATATAGAGGGTACCATGTTTGCAGATTACATAAGAAAAAGGGAATTGAAGATTGGACTTCTCAACTACAAACACAAGGGTAGACACAATATAACTTATGGAATTGCTCCAGTGCACATCTCAACCAAGGTGCAACCAAAACTCCAGGCATCAGATTCTGAAGAAATTCCATTTCCTTCATCCCAAAAAATGTTCAAAGAAGACTTCTTGAGTGGTTCCCAAGCTTCGGTTCAAAGAAGACTTCTTGAGTGGTTCCCAAGCTTCGGGGGCTGTATAATGAGGATTCAACATAGTACACTCAACACATGAATGTGTCCTTGTCACATCATCCTCCGGGGTTGAGCGAGGTCTTCTGCATTGAGGTTTCTTCAAAAATTCTGGAAGACCAACATCAGAAACTACTGCTCGCCCTCTTGCATCCAAAAGAAGGTTGGATGGTTTGAGATTCATACACGAGACACCTGCTGCATAAAGCTCTGCAACACCATGAGAAATATCTGCACCATATCTTCATACGCGTTTCCAATAAGATTCATCAATGCATATTAGTATCACCCTTCTAAATATTGATTAAATCTCAGATACCATTAAAAACTCACACTTTTAATCACAAATTCAATTGCAGACATTCTACAAACAATGAACCATAAATTAAAATCAAATTTGTAGATGCATAATCTATAATGTAGTGATATTAGAAACTATTTACTCCACTGTTTGCTGCATCCTTCACTGTTCGCTCACCATTTGTTTGCTGCCTCCTTAACTCTGGTAGAAAATCTTGTAAAATCATGAGTTTGGGGGAGGGGGTGGTTTTGAAAAGAAAATAAACATCATAAGAATAAGGTTTACATTTGTCTCTATCTCCTTTTGTGATGCTTCCATTAGTGGAACCTCTTCTTTTGAGAATCACCAAAAGATATAATGGGTGGCACTGAGTGGTTTCCAAAGCTTTGGGGACACCCCTGGAAACCATGTTCGATAAGAAACTAATCTCATGGAAAGTGTTCTTATGACGATTTCCATTCCACAGGTTATCATATCCAAAAACCATATAACATGAATGCATTATATTTTATGCTCTTCTAAATATCAATGCAGTTCCTAATTCTGTGCACGGTCAGCAGAATGGAGCAATGTTCCATATGCCAGAGGACCCTCCATCGCGAAAGAGACCAAGGGAGGCTGTGGATATTATTGCTTTGCAACATCAGAGACCCTTATTAATAACTTTGTGCAACCTTCATCAGTAAGCCCCAGCTGCAGGACCAGGGAATGTACCACACTCAGTGGGTACTGTATCAACTGGTCTCCGTCTGGCATTTCAGGATGAACAAGTCAATTCTTCAATACCATCTGCAACGAGAGGCGATGCAGCTTCTACCCTTCATTTTCTAACAGCGCATATAGCATCACAGTTGCAAAAACAGAAAGAAGAGCTTGATCAATTTGTGAGGGCAAAGGCGGATCAGTTGAGGCAATCTCTTGAAGAGAAGAGGCAGAGGCATCTATCTATGCTTTCTATGACTGAGGAAAGTGTCTTGAGGCAAATAAGGGAAAAAGATTCGGAGATGGAGAAGTTCAATCTTAGAAACAGAGAACTAGAGGAGAAGGTCAAACAGCTGAAACTGGAAACTTGCATATGGCAAAGCAAAGCTAAGCATCAGGAAGCCATGGTGAAATCCTTGAGAAAAACTATTGTGGTTTTACTATTTTGGTTCAGATATGGATTGTATTTAGTGCTCTATTTTGATTATATGCATCCTTACTAGCTATACACATGAGAGAAATTTTCATATTTGTGTATAATGGTTTGGATTCATATGGATGTACATGAATATTTATTTTTTAATCAAAATTTGAATATTTTATGTATTTTTGGGTCATACATTTTTTTTTTGGTTGACACCAGTTTCCAGTTTTAGAGGTCCACTGGTCTGGTTCTAATAACAATGAAGCAAACAGGATTCCCCTTCCTTGCTCATGTCAGCGGGGAGCTCTTGTCTGACCCATTTTTGGCTCCTGGTTGTAATGATCTAAGTGAACATACATCTCCCTCTGTGGCCTTGATATGTGCACATTATATATCATATATGTGGCATTTTCAACAAAATAATTCAAAACATCCCTCATCTAGATTGGAGGAATTCCAATTCCAATAGTCCAAACTCTCATCCCATAAAAAATAATGTGTAAAAAGGTGAGGATAAAGCTGAATAGGTTCTACCAGAAATGTCGATGCCATATGGTCTAACCTCCACAAAAATGCCTGCAACTTTTTCATTCCAGCCTAATTTAGTTTCAATAATTACAGAACCTAACTTTCTCATCTCTAATCCGCAACGAACCCAGGAAGTCATTCAACAGCAGACAGAGATCATGATTGCTTTCCTTGCAATGTTAATTTTTCCACAAAAAAATTCAAAATTGGAACAATAAGCTAATAGGGCTAATTATTCATGTAAATACAACAGTGATTCTCATAACCACAACACGGAGATCTCGGTTTTCCTATAGCTATCAATCTTTCAGTGCCCTGGAAGACCACTTCTATTCAGGGTGAACCATAATTCACATTCTTTTGAAGAAAACAACTGCAGTTAAAGAATATACATGTACTAATATGTCCTATCAAATTAGAACCTGATTAAGATACCCACCTTGTGAACCTTGTTCCCTTTGACTACTATGAGCCTCTGATGCTGAACGGTGGAATGATTTCCATGTATCTTTATTGTTCTTATCTATTGCTGGGAGATGTATAATAATCTTTGTCCTCTTGCTGCTCTCAGACTTGCTAGCAAACATTTCAGTTTGTGTATTCACTTTCTCATGTATTTGACTGTGAGATGACTTGGAACTGCTTTTACTTTAATGACCTTTGGCATTCTTTTTGCCACTAAGTAAACCAATTTCAACTATGTTGCTTTTAAAAATCGTGTCATCAGCCTCCACTGATATCCCATCTTTAACTGAACTTCTTGTTTTGGGAGGAGAATATAATTTATTCCCATCTGATTTTTGAGACCACTCCTCTTCATTGTTTTCATATATCAAACTATTTTGGTCCTGACTTGGTGTTGAATCCTCTTCTACTTTCATTTCAGACTGAAATATATGCAAAATTTTATTCAATGCCCCTGTTTTACCATTTGACTGAACTTGTAATCCTTTCTTAATAATTTTTTTATTTACTAATGCATTTTTTGAGGCCTTTTTTCCATATTCCTTTGGTTTCATCATTTGATCCTTTCCACTTTTAGATGTCTTTTCAACTAAACCCTTGGATATGGATTTGGAATCTTTTGGCTGAATGGACGGGAATTCTTCATCATCATCTGATTAAGGGCAAAGGCGTATCATTTTTTATCGTGAAGGGAGTCCAGCAGCAGCCCTGAGTTTAGTCATCTGCTCCTGCTCTGTTTCATCCCTCCTCCTCCATAGCTCTTGAACAGCATCACCAAGATCATTAACCTGTTCTCCAAAAGTATGAAATAGATATGTAATTAAATGCAATCAGAAAACCACTTGAATTAATGATCTACATAACCATGTGACCAGGCAAACCTGGTAACAGCCTCCACGACATGCAGCACATCTGTAATACAAATTTCCATCTGCTTGGAATTGCTGATACTTTTCTTCACTGCATTGCAATCCAAAACCACCCATCAATACGGGGAATTAAAGAGTTATGATAGTAGCAATCATGTTACAATCCCAACACAGGCGATTAAGAAAAACTAAACATATGAATAATATAGGCATCCGTGGACAAAAGAAGAAGAAGAATAGTGTATAAGGTAAGAAGCTTGCAAATCAGTATGAAAAAGATTGCAAAGAAATTAGGAACTATCAAATTTTTCCTGATTTATTCTCCCTGCTTGCTGATTTGTTGTTGAGTCGTTCCAAGTTTTCCCAACTTATAATGCAAATTATTGAATCACTGATCTTAAGTTACGCCTCACTCCAAATGAATAACTAGATAATGACAACAGTCTTACCTTTAATATTTGATTTTTCCTATGAAATCAGACACACATTTCCAGGTACACAGATAAAGGAAAATGAAGTCCTTCCCTATAACATAAGAAACTATATCCATATAACTGTAACTTGAAAATTTCCACTTTCCTTTCCATCGATTAGGTCAATCATGCCTCAATCACATACAGGCATACTAACACAAAAGAGTAGCGAAGCCCAAAATTTACATTTCAAACATCTCCCAAGTCCTGAACAAGCCCTCACATTGATAAAAGACACAAGATTATTTGATTACAGAGTTCACCGAGTGTGGACTATGTATCCGGGCCATGCATAATGAGGGGAGGGCTATTTCATTAAATGGAAACAAAAATGAATTACAATAAATTTGCAAATTGACACCTTATACCTCCACTTCTGGTGATGGCCTGAAAAATGGAGACCTTGGCTGGAGAAACGGACTACACGGTTGGATTCCTGGAAAAACCTGTAGAAGTGAGAAGTGGTGATGTAGAAAAGGAAACCTGTATGTTACCATTCAAAGACATTCTCCCAAGCTGTTGTGAACTATCCCATAAATGACAAGGAGTTGTATGTTCAAAGCGTGAAGAAGTGGAAGCACTATTTGATTGGAAAGGAGTCCATAATTCACGCAGATCACTAGCCCTTGTAGTAACTCCAATCGCAAACCAAGCTTCAACAAGCACATCATTTCAGATTGAGGGGGTTCCTCCAACAATTTCACTTGGTAATAAAATACAAGAAGGGCACCAACAACAAAATGGTAGATATTCTTTCTTTCCCTTCTATTTCTGCATCTATAATTTTGCAAAATGCTTCTTTACCTTTTGAAAGTTATGCTGAACAATATGTTGATGATGATAATTTTAAGGATATTTAGGCAAATATGGCACATGGAACACAGGTGGATGGTTACCATTTGCAGGGAAAATTGTTATACCATCTTGGCAAAATTTGAATTCCCACCAATGAAAGGATACATGTAATCAGAGATGCATACACCTCTCTTGTGTCAGGTCATTTTGGAGTAGAAAAAACTTTGCGTCATTTACAGAGGTTTTGTTATTGGTTTCACATGAGAAATATTGTGACTAAATATGTAAAGGGATGTGTTTTGTGTTCATTTTTCAAGCCCTCTAATAGAAAATTAGGGCTCTACACACCACTCCCTATTTTGATTCATCCATGTGAAAGTGTGTCAATTGAATTTGTAGACAACTTTCCTTTGTCTAGGAAAGGTCATGACTATTTGTATGTCATTGTGGATCGATTTAGAAAAATGTGTGTCTTAATGCCTTGTAAGAAGTAGGTCACTATAGAGAAAAATGCTCATCTCTTCTTCCAATTTGTATGGGTCCATTTTGGGCTACCCACAATCATTGTGTCTGATCGAGAATCTCACTTTCTTGAAGATTTTTGGATGAGTTTGTGGAGAATGATAGACATCAAGATGAAGAGGAGCATGATATTTCATCAGCAGACCAACAGACAAACAGAGGTTGTCAACTGCACAATGATGCACTTACTCCGAGGCTATTATGGCAAGCATTCCAAGTTGTGGGATGAGAAAATTCCTTATGTACAACACGCTTACAGGTAGGTAGTGCATTCATCCACTAAAAGCTCACCATTTGAGACATGCTTTGGATATTTTCCAAAGGATCCCTTAGACATGGTATTTGGGAGAGATGAAGATTCTAGTGGGAAAGATGACAAAGACAAAGCGTGGAATTTCATTCAATGAATTCGGATGATTCACCAAGCAGTGCAGGAGAAATTGGATAAAAGTCAAGCTCGATACAAAGCTCGACATGACAAACACCGAGTTGATCACCAATTCCAGGCTAGAGACAAAGTGTGGATCCACATCAACAAAGACAGGATGAAAGGGGAAGGAAAGAAGTTGAGACCAATTAGATATGGCCCATTCACCATATTATAGAAGATTGGAGATAATTATTTTTGTCTCAATCTGTCATCATACATGCATATGTACTCAGTAGTGAACGTTGAAAAATTAAAACTTTATGAGCCTCCCTTTATCATGGACACCAAAGAGGTTGGACAGGTTCCTACAGTGGACAATTTTGCACCTGAATACTTGGAAAAGCTACTCAAGGATATCATTCTTGACAGGAAGACTATCACTTCATGACAAGGACACGTGGAGTACCTTCATATTGGTTTCAAGGGAATGCATCCAATTAAGGCCAAATGGATTGAAAAGGAGAATGCGAGGGAGAAATTCCCTCACTTTCCAATTCACTGATAAATCTTTTGGCGGCCCAAAAGCTCTTTAGTGGGGAGGAATGATTTCGGTGGCTCAAGAAATAGAAGTGGGTTTGAAAATCTCAAAAATAAAAGTCATCATATCGAAGTGAACCTAGGACCAAATTGTAGTGCTCGTTGTCCTCATTCCAATGGTGCGAACGACACTCAAATCCGAGTTCGTATGCTTAATTATAGCCGGTCAAAGTACTGGTCAAACTAAGCCAAGTGGTAGTCACTAACGAGGCAATAATTTGGCAAAGTCTCGACGCATAGAATCCGTCCACCGAGGCTGGCAAATTTGTCGCCTATTTTTAAAAATACTTTAGCATATAAAAGGACAACCAACTTGATACTTCATTACCATAACCATATTTACGCCGATAGGCGTTCTATTGTGGGTTTTTGGTTGCGACACTGTAGAGATTCTTCGTTCTCTACAGTTGTCCCTAACGAGATTTCCCTTCGTCATCTTCTACTATCTGGCTATCAACCTGCCTATCCACATCTTCCTACCATCAACTGATTGATATTGAAATCAATGTCTCCGCTCAATCCAGATCTCTCTCTATTACTCCCTCTGGCTACTGAAATTAATGTCTTTGGTGATGAAAATCAGAGGCCTCGAAGGTAGTATGAACGTCGGGGTGGTACTAGACGAGGCTATGAGGTTAAGAGAGAAGGCGCTGGTCGAGGAAATTGGGGCACTCCCATAGATCAGGGATTCACAAAGGAACTTGACAAAACGTTGAAACCAGTATCTCTACGCCTTTTCTCAGCACACAAAAATTGAAGCAGTGACTTTGTTGAACCTTGAACGTGTGGAGCGGTGCTCTTCTATTGTGAAGCTTGACTGTCTTGCGTTATAATAATGAGTCTTCTTGTGCCGTGATTTGACTTTGACTCAGGAAAGTTGCAGCTGGTATTATTATTCTTGCCAATCACTCTACAATCCTGCAAACCCTCTGGGACTGAGTGAGGGAATCTCTCTTTGTCTATTCTTTCATTTGTGTGATTATAGCAAGGACAAATAAGTGCAGGTTTGATACCTAAATGATTTGTTTCTCTCTATTTTAATTGATTCAGCATTTTTACCCTTTCGTTTAAATACTTCATGGGGAATATTATATGTTTTAAGTTGAAAGAACATAAATTTGAGGTTCATTTTGAAAATTTTGAAATTGAAGAGACATGGAACGGTGAGCATTTTGAATTCAGGGTTTGATGGCTTGGCTTTGGGTTAGGGGCCAAATTTTACTAGCGAGTTTCTGCTTCAAGCTTCAGGGAATGCAATTTATCGAACTGGGTTTTGATAACAGTGCTCTCCTTCAGAGTAATTGAGGTTTTATCACAGTGAATTAGTCGTATTTTTATGCAATCGTTCGGCCATGGAACTCCACTGTCTTAATCGATCACAGTTAGAAGTGATGGCAATATCATTCGTTTCAGCCATTCGTGTGTGCAAAGTGATAGATTCTGCAAGATATCTGTAGCCTCTGGAAGTGCAGTGTTATTGAATAAGATATATACATGTATTGATGATACAAAGATAATTGTCAATGACATTGCTGTGGGTAAGGCTGATTTTTTAATGCTGGCATATTATCTTTTGGATCTCCGATCATTCCTGGAAGATTCAGCCTTGCAAACCTTCCAGAAAAGCTTTATTCAGGTATTTTAGATAAGAATCGGTTGCTTATTAATGAGACAAATCAAAATCATGAATCCATGATTTTGCAGATCGTAAATTGCAGCTGAATGCTTCTATTTTCTTGCAAGCAACTTATTAGGCATTTAAATCAGATGAATTCATGGGACCTTGCTGCGTGTTATGTTTAGATTTTTTCGCAGATGGAGGGGCTTGATTACTATGTTTTCGAAGTCTATACAACCACCTACAATGTCATCACTACATCCATTTCCTTCCAATCCCCTCTCAGTAAGTCTACTTTCAACACAGCAGCCCCATGCCTTTCTCTACAACTTCCTATAATTGTATTAATTTTTTTCATTTCATCTATCGTTTATGCTTTTATTTTACTTCAAACACATTTAAACACCCAGATCTCCTTCAAAATTGGAGGGTCTAATGTTAGCTACCATTCTCTTAAGCTTCGAGTTCTATTAAGGATCTGGATCCGGATCCCGTGTTGACTTCCATGCTTTCTCAGCCATAGCCTTTACTCTGAAGAAACTACTCTGACATTACAATATATTTACTGCTAACTTTTTCAAAGGCCTTTAGTCATTTAAATCTCTCCCTTCTCTAAAATAAATCCCCTAGTTATCAATTACAAAGATCAAATTTCCTTTGGGCTTGTACGGTTTGCTAGAATTACCTTAAAGAAGTATAAAGTATTGTGACTTATAGGAGGATAACAATTAAGGATTAAGAGAATTTTGGCCAAAGAATGCTTTATGACTCATAACAATTAGGATTTTTTTGGCAACAAAATGCTTTATGAACTTTTTTTCCCTAAGCTATAGCTTCACTCAGTTTTTTTTCCCTATTAATCAGTCTTTTTCTTAAGCCATATCTTTAATCCGGGTGCTTAGCTTCATTGTAGAAATTACATGTGGTCTATTCTATTTTATTTTCGGATTACTCTGGACGTAACTATTGGTTCATGTATTGAGACTTTTTTGAATCATTCTTATATTTGCACTTTAGGTTTAGGTCCTGTTATATATATGTGGACTTACTGGAAATAGTGCTATGTGCACTTACTGGAATTAATGCTTATTGTTTGCTATATTCAGGTGGTGGTTGATTTCACTGCTACGTGGTGTGGACGTTGTCGAATCATCAATCTAGTGTTCGTAGAATTGTCGAAGAAATTCTCAGAAATATTTTTCTTGAAGGTCGATGTTGACGAATTGAGGGTACAGTCATTTAATCACTACCCTATAAAGTATTGGTTGGAACTTGGATAGATATTTGAAACATAATTTTTTTATCTGTGATTTTTTCTTTCACAAATTTGTTGATTGTTTCCCTTGGTAAGAGAATTTTATGACAGAAAAAAGGAAACATAATTTTTTTATCTGTGATTTTTTCTTTCACAAATTTGTTGATCGTTTCCCTTGGTAAGAGAATTTTATGATAGAAAAAAGGTAAACGAGGAATGATTGTTTAAACCAAATCAGATGTTGTGTTACATGGCACGTTTGTTTTTAGTATTTCTAGGAGAATTTCATGACAAGTTCGTAAATGAAAAATGAATCAAATGAATCAATATAAAGCAGAGTCCAGATTAATGAAAGCTTTTCTGAGTATTGCAGAGTCCAGATTCCTGAATGCTTTTATGATTTTGCAGGATGTAGCTGAAGAGTGGGACGTGGAGGCCATGCCTACATTTATCTTTAATAAGGATGGGAAGTCTGTTGATAAGACCGTGGGTGCAAATAAGGCTGAACTTGAAAGAAAAGTTGTAGCTCTTGGTACACAAGAAGCCCTTGTTACTGAAACCTAGCGCTATTTTTATATGCTATATGTTAGTATTTCTTTTGAATTAAAAATATTATCGGTGTGGATGCACTGCCAATGTTAAAATTGGATAAAATATCATATTGTACTTTTTATTTACCCATATATTGTACACATAGCTATTAGCTTTTTGTACTTCTATTAAATATCAATTAATAAAGGCGTTCTTACCCTAGGACCCAGTTTATCTGTCTGGTGATAGATATGATGAATGGTGATACTTGTTGATAGGTTTAGCCAATGTTAAGATTGGCTAAAATATCATATCGTCCTTTGTATTTACCCATATATTGTACACGTAGCTATTAGTTTTTTGTACATGTATTAAATATCAATTAATAAAGGTGTTGTTACCCTAAGACCCAGATTATCTGAATATGATGAATGATGACTTGTTGATAGTGTTAGTGATAGAGTTATTTTCAGTTTGAAGTTAGCCAAACACTGATCTCAGACCCACTTTATGTGTCTAGTCATAAATATGACGAATGATGATACTTGTTGATAGTGTTGTTGATCAAGTTTTTTTTGTGTGTTTGAATTCAACCAAACACTGATCTGATCTTTAATTTTTTTTTGATTGCATAAATACATGCAATGCTATGAAACGTACGTTTGGGACATTATGCTTGAGTTTAGAGATGCAAGCTTGTAATCCCAATGGTTTCAAAGTAACTTTGAGGTGAAAATATGCTCAAAAACAGTTACTGCATGAAAATTACACTGTGGCTTACATATTTTGTAACCATTTTCATACTGTGGTGTACATATTAGAAGTTTGAGGATCATACATTGAACAGTCAAATTAGTAGAGTCGTCTTACTTCAATGAGGGAAGAGCACGAATTTGTCCAGAATTGTATTCTAATTCATCAGTTGTAAGGCAATTTGGATTTGTTGCTTAGTCTAAATACTTTGGGGCATCATTGACTATGAGCTGTAAGGAAATTTTGGATTTGTTGCTTAGTCTAAATACTTTGGGGCATCATTGACTAGGTAGCTCGTGTTGTACCTTTAGGTGGTTGCATGAGGGAGTATGGTAAGAAATTGAAGTCATTAGGAAAATCTTTAAAGAATTGTTCAAAGCTAACACATTGCTCTCTTTTGTTGCTAGAATTTTTGTGTGGCTGTCACTTTAGCAGTGTATATCACATTTGTTTTTGAAATTTACAAAATTAGGTTGATTTTCTTGAATAAAATAATTTAATTTTGAGATATTTTACATGTAAGAGTTCTCTTCAGGCATGTTATCGATGTTATTCTTGGTTTATGACAGATATTATTGTGTTGAATTTCAAAAAAATCACGTCGACTCCAGTTTGATGGAACCTCCATTACCGAGGCATGCCTCTTTGGTAATAGTTTTGATTAATTTCGATTAAATTCGATCTTGACTCTAAGACTAGAAGAGGTTCTATAGACCGGGTATGTGTTAGATAAAGATAGAAAATTGTTAAGCAATCATTTTTCCAAACTTAGACCTAGTTTGAAACCCCTTTCTGGTTGAGTTCAAATGAATGTATATTGCCAATATTTTAAAGCATCTCATCAATTTCTTAGTTAATTGTTTGTCTGTGTGTATTATTGGCATTTCTTGGGAGGAATCATTCTTTCGAAATCTGGATTTTGTGCATAATACTGTGTAAATCTCCTTCTGTTTCATCTCTGTCTGTTTGGACCTCATGCTCCTAGCGCTCGAATTTGAATATGTTACAGTGTATTGAATCCTGAGAGAGGTTGATTATTGGACTCTGTCGAGAGCGATTACCATACCTTGTTTGCCCATCGAACATTGGATTCTGGCTAAGGCAGCAAGCCCTGCCTGTTGAAGAATTAACTTGGTTTATTGGTAAGCAAGCGATACTGTTCGAGGCTTGAACCAAAGTTAACAAGGCTACAAGTAGCAACTACCTGTCGCTTAGTTTAAATATATTAATGTTGAAATGTGATGTTGGAAATGTCTATGGATAGCTATTATGGCTATTACATGCCGCTTAATGCAATTATAGAGACGTTACAATTTGAGTTTGAGCATGTTTATGAAGATTTGTTTTGTAATAAAGTATAGTTAAACCAAATTAGAAATAATTGTTGCAATTTGAGTTTAGTAGTCGTTTAAATCTATCTAAATTATAGTAAAACAACTTTTGTGCTAACCCATGAGCATATGCATTTGATGTGTAGATTAGATTTGCTACATATTTGGAATCAATATGAGTATGGCAGAGTAGCTACTACTTGCTGCTTAATGTAAATATAGAAATGTTGCAATTTGAGTTTCAACATATTTATGAGGATTTGCTTTCTAATAAAGTAGCTGCTTTGTTTAGTATAGTTAAATTAAATTAGAGATAATTGTTGCAATTTGAGTTTGAGCGTGTCTATGAGGATTTGCTAGATGTTGCCATTTGATAGTTTAGTTTAAATATAGCTAAATTAAAGTAAAAAATAAGAATTTATGTTAGTATTAAGGTTTAGAATCTTTTTTTACTAATATTTTGTTAATCCAATTTCACCCAACTACAATAGCAATGTGATATTGTCTACGATCTGAAGACTTTTACATTTTTCGTAAAGTATATATATGAATATGAAAAATTATAATGCTAAAAATAAAAAATATTATTATAAGAATTTATAATAAAGAAAAATATAAGTTATATATATATATATATATATATATATCTATATATATATATATATATATATATAAGGAATTTATTGTTATTATTCAAAAAGTTGCATGTTATTTTTATTTAAAATTACATGTCATGATATGTAGCAATTAAAATTGTTTAATATTTTGTATATTTATATATTTGATATATTTAATGTATATTCCAAAATTTAATAACGTAATTTAGTTAGCCAATTTGAGTTTTTAGATATTGGATAGATTCAATATTTTACTCATTAGGAATGTGGTTTTTTGATTACATTTTTCAATTTCAAATGGTTTTTTATTTTTTTTTTATTTTTAATAAAGCAACCATGATTCAACCATCGATAGTTCCTAAGAAGTCTTATACTACGTATAATCGTTTTATCATTACTGGGTTATGAAAACACGTGTTTCTGAAATGGTTGAGGCAGGAGCATTAGAAGACCTAGAAGTGCTAATAGTTATTACATGGTTAGGTACCTAGATTTTTATGTAATAGGCACATGTAGAGGTAGTGGTGCCTCATAGTGGGATCAAAGTTAAACTTCGACATGAAGAGCCTGTTGAAATGTTATGTTCAACTGCAGCATTGTACAGTGGCCACTTTCTAGTTCTGTTTGGAAGGATCCTGACATTGGGCTGCTTTCTAAAATGTTGAACAGTCATTTTTGTTTGATTCGCGCAGTCCTATGTGTTTGAAAAAAAGAGTTTTTTTTTGTGTTCGGGGACAGACTTTGTATTTGGTAAAACAGAGTATTTTAATATGAAACAGAGAAATATTTTGTTTTTATGCGCGGGAGAGTTTTTAGTTAAAACCCCATGGTCCCCACAGTGTCTTGTTGATGTGGTGATGTTCCGATGCGATCATCGTAATGGGAACTGACATAAGCCACCACAGCAAATTCTTATATCGCCGATGGTATGGCCCGATGCTTTCATCGCATCGGAAGTGTTTTAAGTTATGTCACCATTGCAACTCTGGACCCGATCCTGTTTACTATGGCGGAGTTAAATTTGTCATCGTGCCCGTTTTTCAATCGGCATCGGAGATTTTTGTAATGGGCCGTGTGCATTGTTTTAAAGAGGATCCGATGCATATTATTCAGCAGATTTGATAAGAAGGTTTTTGGGTTTTTAACCTTTGGTCGTATATGTTATATGCAATTTTTGCAATGTTGATGTGCGATTTATAAAAGGCCCGAGAGGTTTTGTAATAGGTTTTTTTATGTTTTAACATAGGCAAGTTTAGTTTTTTTTAAAAAGGTTTTTTGTCTTATGTTTTAAAAGAGCAGCAACATATAAAAGTTAAAAATCTCGAGAGGCATTTGTGACTGAATATTATGTTTTAGTTGAAAAGCACAGCAGAGTGCGAAATAGAAAAGTCATATACAACAGTGTAGTGTTTTTTTTAAACAGAGACAGAGTGTGTTATTTTTTGTAACAGTGAGGAATTCCAAGAGAGCCATAGTCAAAGTGTATTGTGCATAAGGATGCTCGATATGAACTCAGAGAGCTCATTAATATTTTTAAGTCTTAGGAATATTTTACTGTTTTATCCATTCTTAAAATAAAGCCGAAAAGTCAAGCATTATGAAGTATAAATATACAAAATTGTTATTAAGAATATAATTTGAATTTTTTTATTTATAAACCTAGGTTCGAAATGTCACCTTACAGGTGATATGCACGTTATCCATGCTAATTGATCTATTATCAAAATAAATTATAAAAGAAGCAGCAATTTGAATATATAAATCAAATTTAAGTTTAAATATAGGACTATGGTCCACCGGGGCTTCTCTTTACAAATATGCGCATTTGTTTTAATATATGTTAAAACATAAAACCTTCATCGCAGTAGTTCAATTTGCAATCGGGCCAAAACAGAAAACATTTGCGATTCAAACTTGCGGTTCATTATAATAATGTTGTGTGGTCTTATGGGACCACACCACCTGCGGACTTTGGCTTAAGGTGGAGGGCGATTAAACTATGTGCGATTGCGATGACACTTAATCTTAATACAATTTGCGATTGCGATTCAAAAGTATATCAAATATTTTTGATATAAAATATTTGTTAAGAAGTTTCAAATACTTTAAATACATTTAAAATGCAAAGTTTAAGTGGACAAAGACTTTAGTAAAACACTGGTCAAGTCGAAATATTTAAAGCCTATCTGAAAAAAGGAAGCAAGAGACTTCTCGATTCGGCGATGAATTGGACAGAACTTTGTTTCTGTTTAACAGAGTTCGATGGGGTGTATTGACCGTGCCATGTAGTTTGCAGGTAGTAGCTAGCTACGTTGTGTTGGAAATGTTGTCAGTGATGTTTAAACTCTGTAATCAGGGTCTGTGTGTGATGTTGATAATGTTGTTCACATATTTAAGAGAAGTTGAATAATGATTCACCCTTTGAAGTATATGGATTTGGGCACAACGATGTAACTTCGGTCTATTGAAAGAGAAAGATTGGAAACTGTTAATCCAGTGAAATCGAGAATAGTCCTGAATTCTGTGAGATGTACATTGTCTGATTTTTTCTGTGTGAAGAATATTTCAAGCTCCTGTGAGTATCTATGTGAATAAAACTCTAAAATTTGAGGGTTAACCTGGTAGTCTATATGAAGGAAAGAATCAATGCAAGCTATCACATTTGAATGTTATTGAGCTTGTAGTCGATTACAAATCACAGAAATCGAATACAGAAGGGATTGGCATCGTTTCTATTCAATTGGGTGTACAGAGGTTTAAGGACTGAACGACATTGTAAGAACCAGAACTATAGGTGGATAGTACAGTGCATTTGAGAACCGAAGGGTTTCAGAGATAGAGAACCTAGCGCTTCTGAAATGTCTAAGCTGGCTAAGATCGGGGGTTTATTTAAACCTATTTGTTTGTTGAATGCGTCTTAAGTCCGCTGTGAAGATAATACCCAGTCTCGTACAGTATTTAGGTGAAAACTAGCGATCCAATTGGTTGGACGAAGTCGATATGGAGCGAAATTTTGTTTTAGAACAGAGTTTGATAATCAAACATATCGGGCTATATTGCATACTCAGCTATAAATCATAGCATAGTAGAAAAATTGATAACAAACAAAGGCGTAGAACTGTGAACAAAAAGGGCAAAGATTTAATAAATGAAGGAAGCGGAACCTTGAGGCAACGGAACCGTGAACGAACAGTGAAACCGGCGCTCAAAAACCAGTGGGTTCGCACTATAGTTGAAGTGGTAAGCAGAATTGTCAAAAAGAACGTGATATATGTCATTGATGGTCAGGTGTGCTAAGGCGGTTTTACAAAACAACTTTTGTTGCGTTCGTTTGAGCGGTTAAAGGTTGGCTCAATAAAAAATGTGATATGACGTGACGGTCGTCGGATCATCCTAGACGACGCGATGAGTTTCCCACCGTCGGATGAGAAAAGTGCTTTATGTTGCTGGGCCCCAGTTGAACTTTCGCATCATGGTTGGGTTTTAATTATTGTTAATTCGTTGATGGGCCCAAACCTTAAAATATATCAGTGGTTGATATTTTAACCTTAGCCCAAGTGTTATTGGTGCAGGTATTATGGTTAATTATTTGCTTAAGTTTCAATGTAAGTGTGCGGCGTGGTAATGCTTGTGACAATTGAAGTGGGGACATATATATATATATATATATGGCGACATACATATATTGTTTGATATGAGGCGACGAACTTTAGTTATTGGTGCTTTACCCAAAATCAAGGTTTATGCTATGAGCGCTTGAGCAATACATTCAAAGGTTGAGTTATATCGGAGGCTGTAATGTATGCTGATATATCATAGTTGGTGCGCGATATATAAAGGTAGGGTATAATGCATGGTGGGCCCGACGAGTGGTGTTGGTTTTTAAACCATTGGCAAATGCATACATTATAATAAATCGAATGGACAAAAGAATTTATTAACCTTGTGGGACCCTCGCGAATCGCATCGGATAAAATCATAACAGTGGAACATGTTAATAAAAGTCCCGATGGCGATTGCAGACCCGATGTGTTTATGAACTATGATTTATATGTGTTTGAAGTTCCGGCTTAAAAGGAATTAATCGCATCGGAACGTTTGCGAATGCATCAATCGCATCGGAGTAAGGGCATCACATCGGAACATTGGCAAATGCATTAATCGCAATCGGAAAGCGAACCTTAATATCTGCCGGAATATTAATAAAGTTCAAAGCTCATTAAATGTTTCATAACTTTGATTTGGGGCCAAATGTAATTCGAATTAGGCAATTCGAATACATACGAGTGGGCCGTAATATAGCTCCGAAATTAAATTAAAACATTGATTGGGTTTATTACAACAGCAGCTTGTAAAGTGGGTTTTATAATAAGGTTTCCTTCGAAGATGAAAAGTGAAATAAGTTTGCGAGATCATTAGTTTGAGAGTGCGTAGATTTAAAAAATAAAAATGAATACAGTTCATATATGGATAGAGAGTGTAAGCAGGTAGCCTGAGCATAGAGATTAATAATGAACAAGAGATTGCATAGTTAAAAATAAAATAATAAATCTACAATTATGTTGTTTAAAAAATAACTTTAAAATATACAAAATTTTAAAAAAATTTAAAAACAAAAAATTAAATATAAAATTAAAGTTATATTTTTTTTAATTAATATAGTAAAAAATAAAATAATAAATCTATAGTGATTTTGTTCAAACAATAAAGTAGATTGGGATATGTATTTTTTAAACTATACATAATAAAACAGATAAAAGTATTACAAAAGAAAACTTATCAAAGTGCTCCATTGCGTGATAAAGTACAACGTATCAAATGAACCTTTTGCAACTGTGGAGCCCGCTGAACGTGAAAAAACTTAAACCAAATATGGAAAATAAATTCGCCTTATAAAACTTATCAAGTCCGAGACTTTCCATTGCAATCGGCCGAAGACAAAAGAAGTTGCGATTTACGATTGCGATTGGGCGAATCGCATCGCATCATTCAACAGTAGCAAAAAAAACATATGCTCAGATGTGGAAATCAAATCCGCCTTATAAAACTTATCGGGTCCGAGACTTACGATTGCAATCAGGCCAAAACAAAAGAACTTGCGATTTGCGATTGCGATTGTGCCAATCACATCATTCAACGGTGGCAAAACAAACAGATGCGGTTGTATCATATAACTTGCGATTATTGCGATTGCAATTCAAAAGTATATCAAATGTTTTATTGATTCATACCATTTCAATTGGGCCATAACAAAAGAACTTGAACTTGCGATTTGCGTTTGCGATTGCGATTGTGCCAATCGCATCGCATCATTCAACGGTGGCAAGAAAAACATATGTAGTTGTATCATATAACTTGCGATTGCGATTGTGATCGCATCGCAATGTTCCACATCAACAAGACACTTAATTTTAATACAATTTGCGATTGCAATTCAAAAGTATATCGAATATTTTATTGATTCATTGCTTTTTAACTTTCTATTTGCCATTTATTGAAAAATATAATAGTATTTGAGGATGTTTACGAATATTTGTTTTGTTATAAAGTATAGTTAAATTAAATTAGAAATAATTGTTGGAATTTGAGTTTGAGCATGTCTATGAGGATTTGCTAAATGTTTCCATTTGAATTTAAGGATGTTTATGAGGATTTTCTTTGTAATAAAGTTGTCGCTTATTTTAGTTTAAATATAGCTAAATTAAGGTAAAAAATAAGAATTTATGTTAGTATTAATTGCATATAATAATATAATTTAGTTAACTAATTTGATTTTTTTAGATTTGAAAACTTTTACATTTTCCTAAAGTATATATATGAATATGAAAATTTATAATGCTAAAAATAAAAATATTATTCAAAAAGTTATTTATTGTTATTATTCAAAAAGTTGCATGTTATTTTTACTTAAAATTACATGATATGATATATAGCAGTTAAAATTGTTTAATATTTTGTATAGTTATATATTTGATATATTAATGTATATTCCAAAATTTAATAATGTAATTTAGTTAGCCAATTTGAGTTTTTAGATATTGGATAGATTCAATATTTTAATCATTAGGAATGTGGTTTTTTAATTACATTTTTCAATTTCTAATGTTTTTTTTGTATAAATATAATTATATGGCATAGTATATAGCCATTAAAATTGTTTAATATTTTGTATAGTTATATATTTGATCTATTCATTATATGTTCTAAAATTTAATAATATAATTTAGTTAAGTAATTTGATTTTTTTAGATATTGGATAGATTTGATATTCTATTCATCAGGGATGTGTTTTTTATTAATTATATTTTTCAATTTGTAATGTTTTTTTATATAATATAGTTACACATGTTTTATAATAGAATTAGATATGGCTAAATTAAAGCAAATTTATAAAATTGAATTTACTGCTGTGATTTTAGGTGTTAATTTGAGTTTCAGCATGGCTATGGGGAATATATATATATATAGTTCAAGAAGTTGCATGTTATTTTTACTTAAAATTAGATGCCATGATATATAGCAATTAAAATTGTTTAATATTTTGTATAGTTATATATTTGATATATTTAATGTATATTCCAAAATTTAATAATGTAATTTAGTTAATCAATTTGAGTTTTTAGATATTGGATAGATTCAATATTTTACTCATTAGGAATGTCATTTTGTAATTACATTTTTCAATTTCTAATGTTTTTTTTTATATAAATATAATTATATGGCATAGTATATAGCGAATAATCGTTTAATATTTTGTATAGTTATATATTTGATATATTCATTATATATTCTAAAATTTAATAATATAATTTAGTTAGCTAATTTGATTTTTTTAGATATTGGATAGATTTGATATTCTATTCATTAGGGATGTGTTTTTTTATTAATTATATTTTTCAATTTCTAATGTTTTTTTATATAATATGGTTACACTTGTTTTATAATACAATTAGATATAGCTAAATTAAAGTAAACTTATAAAATTGAATTTAGTGTTGTGATTTTAGTTGTTAACTTAGAGAGAAATAATATGGCCATCCATCTCATATTAGATATTTTATAAACATTGCTAATCAATATCAATTTATATATAAACTATGATATTTTGTTTAACTATATAATTTATAAACTTTGGCTCTACTTTAAATTATAACTATGTAATAATAAAATGTAAAAAAAATATTTTATAATAATGGAAAAGTATAATAATATAATATATTATAAAAAATATATTGAAGTAATTATTTAACTAAATATTGATCTATAGAAAAAGTATTCCATTATTAATATATGTATGGATTAATTTATTAAATATAGGTTTTTTTTTTTTTTTAACTAATTTTAAGGAGCTAAATAGATTGATATATATATATATATATAAATGTTATATTTATCAAAATAAATTATAAAAGAAGCAACCATTTGAATATATAAATCAAGTTTAAGTTTAAAAAATTAGTAAAAATAAATAAATATTATATATATATATATATATGTATGGATTAATTTATTAAATATATAATTTATAAACTTTGGCTCTACTTTAAATTATAAATATGTAATAATAAAATCTAAAAAAAATATTTTATAATAATGGAAATGTATAATAATATAATATATTTTTAAAAATATATTGAAGTGATTATTTAACTAAATATTGATCTATAGAAAAAGTATATAAGTAAAATTTAAGCTTAAAAAAATTAATATAAATAAATAAATATATATATATATATATATGTGGAATATTGTAGGTTGGAGTTGATTAATGGAACCTGTGAAAGAGAACGAAAAAACAGGTGGAACTGCAACCTTGGGAAATAAAAATTGTAAATTGCAACAGATCGAATTGCAAGGTCGTTTAATTTGCAATCATCATCTTGGAAAATAAAAAAATTAAATTAAAATAACTATAGTTGCAGGGTTGTTTAATTTGAGATCTTTAAATAAAGCTTTATGTATAAATAAAACTTTATGTATGAAAAGGATTAAGTTCAAATTTCCAATTAAATTATGTACAAAAATATGTATATAAATACTTGAAAATTATAATAAAAATTTTCAAAATTAACTTAATCCAATCACCAATTCATCTTAATAAATAAATAAATAAATATTCCAAAATTAAAAGAATAATAACTAAATAATCCAAATTAGCAAGCATTATATACATAGGAATATATATCAATTGATTTGGATATACGGTGGAGTCACTACTTAAAAAAAGCAAGATGGCGCTAAAGTGCATAGCTGTACCACTGTTTCAGCATTTGCTAGATGTTAAATAACATCCAAAACCGTGTAGAGTGGAAACAAATGTTAAATAAAGCTAAACTTAAAACCTATGCATTGCCCTTTCGGGTCCACCTTACAATGAGCACATGTTTAATGTTAAAACATATAAATCAAAGGTTATAAACCTTTTTGTTGTGCGATAACAAAAATAAACCATAGTATAAAAACTCCATCGCGCGATGTTTAAAACATAAAACAAAAACGTTAATAAAAATTTAATATAAAGCCTTTATAAAACTTCAAACCTCCGTTGCGCGATAAAGCTCCAGACTTGAAATTCGATTCAACAAAAATACATTCACATATCCCGTTACAATCTGGCTGACATCACATGGCCATTTGGATGCGCGATGAGTCATTAAATTGAGTTCATAATAGCTCATCGCATCCGCAAACAAGTTTTGGTGTACGACGGATTTGGACACGCGATGAACAAATTAAATCCAGCCTATAATATGCATCAGATCCGGAACTTGAGAATACAAATAGGCCATCTTGAATCTTCCGATTCCGATTGAGAACAGACACACGATAAAGGAATTAAATCCAGTCCATAAACGACATCGGGTTCGGACTTCACATAACATTCGGGCCATGTTAGAACCATTTGCGATTGTAACATAATATAAGATGCGATTGCGATTGCGATAGCATTGCAAGCTCCAACATCAACAAGACACTTTTTGGGGATGACTAGTCTTCACTTAAAACTGACTCCGTTTCGTTCAAACAAATCCACCGTTATATAAATTTAAATAATTCTTAATTTGGGCTTTTGGATTCATGAAACAAAAACTTGTGTTTGAGAAAAAAATCAGAAATTTGGTTTAGAGATGGAAGGAATAATTATCGAGGGCAAAGTCATCGAGGTAGGACCATAGATCGAATTAAATTACGAAGGCTTTGTGTAAAAAGGTTAAATGGTAATGCTGCACATGACTGGGTTAATGGTGGTTATGCATGCGTTTGAAGCATATAATCATTTATTGAATTAAATAGAGTTGATTCAATTTCATTGAGGGATGGCGGCATAGGAACATTCGAATAGTGGCATATTTATAGTGGGTTTGATTATAAGGCGAATATTAATCGCAATGGTCACTTTGTGTGGGAACTAAGGACTTAAAGACATAGGCTTGGCTTATATGATGTAATTTGTTATTTTATATAATGAAATATGTTATTTTATAGTATATATGAAAATTTTGTAATTGTAGTACTTTAGAAATTGAAATTAAATATAAATTTTAAAATGCAAAATAAGTAAATAAAATTTTAAAAATACAAAACAATTAAATACAACAAAAACAAAAACCAGAATTCTACCATTTAAAGAGACTTGTATTCTTGGCTTGAAATACTGTTCAAACCATTTGTGGCATCGCCACTGTACGTGCAAATTTTATTGATTATATATATTATCTCATAGAATCGAAGCTTGATTGAAAATTCTTAAACAAATACTTATCAAAGCTAAGACTGGAATATTTGAATATTAAAGTAGAAAAAAAACTTAACAAAGTAAATACCAATCACCCGATAATGTGTAATATATAAGCTTTCAGTCGTAAAGTGTAGGTGAAGAAGAATCATATTGTGGAGGAAATTATAACAAAGGCCAAGAGCAGGGAACATAAGACTAAATTTAGTCTTAGTACGTTGTTTAGACATAGAATTTGGTGCATTACTATTAACAGTAAATATAGGAATCTGCAAAAAAAAATATGAACTTATAAGCTAAGGAAGCATAAACTTGGAAATGGTGATTTACTATTTCTGTTACCATAACAATATTGCCCAAATTGAGAGATGATGATCAAATTTGATACATAAGAATATATGAAAAATTAATGTCCCTGCTTCCTTTGCAGACGCGCGTACTTGTATTGCACACCGTATGGACAAATAATCTTAATGCCTCTCCCTCTTTTACAGACATGAATTAATGTTTCAAATGTCAATTACGATTTTTGCAAAACCAATAAACAACAAGACAGAAGAATGGAAGTAGCCCAGGCATCAAGTCTGCACAAATATTTTTTTCAGGAGATTTTTAAATAGATTTATAACATTTATATATATAATGTCAGATTGTAAAGACAGGTTCTATTCATTAAACATATATCTATGAAATCTGAAAACATTTGTAAAGGCCTAATGGAAAAACTATATTTCTTAAATATACATATATTAAGTCTGAAAGTATCTGTAAATAGGTAGAAGAAACACTATAAGTATAACTAGTGATTTTTGTTCCTAATTTTTCTATGAAAACATTCTTGTTCTGGCAAAATGTTGCAAACATTCTGCACTTTGAGAAAGGCAGATCTGAGCAGTAAAATCTTGTAGAAAAATTGAGAAGAACTTTGCACTGATTTCTGGATTACTATGTGTTTTTTTTGTAGCCAATGTTTGTAGAAGTGCTAGTGCTGCAAAGAAAAGGGAAAAATTAGTACAAATGTTGCTATTTTGGATAGCATAATTTAAAGTGCATATATCTGATTTTTGCTTGAAAGATGAAGAATAATTATAAGTATACCTCACTTTGGTAGGGCTTCTGTTGCTGTCAATAGATTGGATCTCGTTGTCTTCGTTGATTGTAAATGTACCATTGATTTTGAAATCACGTAGCATATACATTGTTGCTTGTTTCTTTTGAACATAGTCTTGAAAAGACATATGTGCTAGGTTGGGAAGTAACTGTTTCAAGAGCAATTTGTTTCGGATGCAACATTGCAAATTGGTGTTGTTGGACTTGATTATGCAATTAATACACTATGAATAGGAAAAGGACGAATTTTTATTGCACTTTAGGCAATTAATTGTTGTCTCCTCTATCATTGTAGAGGTTGGTATTGGTGAATTGCATCCAACACAAACTGGTTCAAATGGCGTAGAGTAAATTCTTGCAATTGTCAATGTTCCTTTTATCTGTTCATAGAGAAGGACAAGTAGTATATGTCAAAATAGAAACAGATGAAGAAACAATTGCATATTGAGAAGTAGAGGTACTGTTTCATTTGTACTTACAGAGAATGTTGGAGGGTTCAATTTTCTGAGTTCTTCTGCTGCTTCTGCATTAAATTTTTTGATGAATGTAGCTTGCGTTGTTTGAAGTGTTCTGTCCTTCAGTTCTTTCCTGTTTTTTTTATGTTTTTGAATAACATAATTGGAAAATGGCCTTTTTGCAATTATTGATCAATTTCATTGTAGAGTGGTGCAAATGTTTCAAATAACTGCAATTGCAATAGAAGACATAAAGTTTTTTTTTTTTCAAACTGAATTACTAGCAATATAAAAACATTGCAAAGTAATTTATGTTACCGTTGCTCTATTGTCATCGAAATTTCCATCTTTAATTTGCAATGTATATTGGAAACCAACTTTCCATGCAGTTGTGACAACTGCAGCAATTGTTCCAATTGGATATGTTTCTATATTTGTTGTAAGTTGTTTCACTGTTGTATCTGGAATGAATTTTTATTCTTTTCAAATTGTTGGTATGTTTTGTACGGTGCTTAGTTCAGTTAGCAGCATAATCCAATCACAATCATCGCAGTCATAATTTGTTTTGGGAAAAACTTTAAAATTTGTAATAGATATTGCTTTTCCTGGTGATATTTTTTGTCCATGTTGTTCAATGAGATCAGTTGGTATGGACAATGTGATTTTCATGATTCCTTCCGCATCTGTCAAATCTGCACGTAGTATTTGTCATGCTTTGTGGGATTTATCAAGGTATATGCTATATATAACCATAACATCTCCATTGAACCTTTTTCCAATTTTGCGAATATTTATTTCTTCAATGGTAACTAGGACTAAATATTTTGCTTTCGATCTGTGTATTGATGATGTTGATGTGGCAAAAGAAACAGTTAGAAGTGAAATACATTGGTGATAAATATAAATGCTATGTCAATGGTACGTATAATAATTTGCTTCAAATTTACTTACTTGTCTGATTCAATTGCACCTGATATTTGTTGTTCTTTGTCTATTGTAGCTTGTTGTCCAGAGCTGCGAGATGAAAAAGATGCAACGTCATTGAATGGTGCGCTTGAACGCGACCACGAAGTGTTTGGTATATTTTAACAACTAAAAATAAAAATAAAAGTATAAGCTTATTGTATATTGTAGTGGAAACTGAGTATTAGTTACTGAAAGAAACATTAATTGCATTTAAAAACTTCGATAATGGAATACTTATAAATTATACAATATTAAATTCAGAAAATTCTATTAGTGCAACAGAGATATATACTGATTTGAGTTGCAAATATTAAAAAAAAATTGGCTGATAGAAAAAATGATTCAATTCCAGTACTATAGAAACGTGTAAATGCATCTAGTACAGATGTATGAAAGTTCAGGTACTGCTGATTGGCATGAAAAAATTGATAAATATTGACTCAGTAATACTAATCAAGAATCAATTGAACAAGTAATCAAGAATTCAATCAGCAATAGTTTCATAGAAAGAAATAAACAATTAAACATAGAGATATGTATATACATATGCATCGAATACTAAGTAAGTTGGGCGTAATAAGAAAACCTGGATGTGTTTGTTGATCAAGCTCACTTTCCAACGCTGTTAATTATTATGGGTGGTTGGGAGTTTACATAATAAATATGTCGATCAAGATATATGTCATTTGAGCTTGTTCTACCACCCAACGAAAAATAATATAGAAACACCATAGGACAAAAGAAACAAAAAAAAAGGTATAGATAAAATTACAAAGATAACAAGGAATATTAAGAGAAATAATGATAAGATTGGAAACATTTTCTTCAAATTTCACAGTGTGAATTAAGATGCATATGCATTATGAAATAATTCAGTTTGATGTAACTGAAATAGAGTTATAATTTTGGAAGCAATTTAATTTCTATTTGATATTATCTTTATTACAATTTAGAGGTTGAAAACAAGAAACATGGGAAATTGGAGGAGATCTTAGTGAAAAAGGGTTCAAATGTGAAGTGAAGAGGAAGCTTGACAAGTTTCTAGAGAAAGGGTGAGGAAAAGGAATAAAAGGTTGACAAGAAAAGAAGAATAAGAAGACTAGGGTTGATAGAATTATGCATGTAACAGTTCTGATGGAAATAAGCAGTTGGTGATGATTGTCAAGTTTAAGCATGGAACATTATTGAGATGATGAAAAGGGAAACAAATTATGTGGTAGTCCTAAAATACTGTAGAGAATAAGGTTCAGTATTCTGTAGTGTTTACTGTTAGATAACTCCAAAATGGTTATATATAGTTTGCAATTTGTAATGGAGGGTGTGTCATGTGTGCATGAAAATATTACAATGGGTTGAAAGAAAAATTCAAGAATTAAAATGAATTATGTGATGCTTGAGAGTTAAATCATCAATGCATAGTATAATTCTATATGAAGAACAGTGCTATAGAAGTCAATACTAGCAATATAAGAATAGGTCTTGCGATAGTTTTGTAGAAAGAAATAAACAGTTAAACATAGAGATATCTCTATACATATGCATTGAAGGGTAAGTAAGTTGGGTGTAGTAAGCAAAACTGGATGTGTTTATTTATTTTTGTGACTTGTCTTTGCCTATTTGACTCATTGTATAAAGCTATAGAAATCTGCAAGACATACAATTAGAAGTCAAAGTCATAGTAGTTAAAAGGCTATAATGCAACTTTCAAAAACTTTTTCAGAACAAATTAAAGGTATGTTTGGTAATAATACTCACTATTTATTTCATTTGTATAATAAGGACATGAGTATGCAAGTCTGAAACTATTAACTAGAAAAAAGCATTAGACTACTTTCATTTGCACTATGTTTCTGTTGCGTTTTTGTATTAAATGATGAGACAAATAGTATCATGGTCGGTCCAATATGTATCTAACCCGAAATTCTTATAGCTACAAGTTATGTTTGACCATATGTGATCAATGATTGATAATCGTTGATTGTTATTTGTCTCTAAAAGAAAATGAAGGTTGTAATTGTGCATATACGATCTTAGTTTGTTTGTTTTGTTGTTGCTTCCAAGCATATTGATGTTGAAATCGCCGACAATTGCTATTGTTTGATTTGAATGTATTCTGCATAATGCTTTTGAAAGAAGATCCAATGTATCGTTCAATGTTGCATATGGTGCAACATAGACATTCAAAACTATAATATCCATGTCATGAAGAAGCATATTTGCTAGTGTAGCTTCAACGTTTTTTTCTTCAAAATGAATATGTTTCAAGATCTTTATATGTTTTTTCATACAAATTAGCAAACCATGTTTACTATGATTTGATATGCAATTGAATGTTTCAAGTATTTTTAGAAGCATTGAATCTTTCAAATGTGTTTCTTGTAAACATAGGATGTCAGATTGCATTAGATCATAGTCATTTAACAAATCATCAATATGAATTTGTAAACTGCGAGTGTTTAGAGAAAGAATTGAAATGTATGCTTTTATTTCTAATAACGAATAGTTGTAGTCTAGTTGCCACTTTGCGTTTCTTTGTAAATGTTCCATTTTAACATAAATTTTGTGTTGAATTCAGAAGTTTTGTTTTTTAAGTGGAATAAGAAAATACAATGATTCTATGTTTCTCACACGAGAAAAAGCTGTATATACTAATCCATGGCGTCGTATTCCTAAAGGATCAAATGCAAGATTGTCTAGTGTTAAGCCTTGTGATTTGTGTATTGTATGTGCACATGCTAGTTGGATTGGAAATTATTTTCTAATTTTCAAGTTGCCTGTTTTTGCTAATACAGAAATTGGCTTTGTTGTGCGTAGTATGGGGGTCCAATCGCTACAAATTTCTTCGCTATATAGAAAAGCAAATTTATGTGCTTGTTGACGGCCAACACGCTCATCAAATTTGTCTAATTTTACATATGCTTTAATGATACCATCTGCACCGTTGACTAGACCGTCTTGTAAGTCATAGTTTCCTGCATATATTTCAACTAGCATATTAAGTTTTAGGGAAATTTGTGAAGGCAATGTCGCTATTTGTGCATGAGATGGTATGTGTCCATGGTTTTCTTCTTCGTAATCAATTGCATCAATTACAATTTCATCACCAGGAACAATAGACAACATTTTCTTGTTATGTAATGCTACATATTTATTCCTAAAAAATAGATAGGGGAAAGTAGGATCGTTAGGAGCATTTCGAATACAATTTCTATTTAGGTAATTCAAATCATCTTCTGTTTGATTATTTATACGCATCCTATTCAAAATGATAATGAATATTTTATTTTTTTGATGCATTGCAATGTGCAATTCATAGTAATTTACATGTTCTTTCCAAAAGTCATATGTTATTGGTTTCCTTCTTATTGTAGGTTGTTCAAATATTAGTGAATCTTGTATAGGTTATGCTTGGTACAAGTCACCACAAAATATGATATCAATGTTTCCAAAGTATTTTGTTTGATTATGCTTAATGTTTCTTAGTCGATCATCAATTTGATATAGAAAACAACTTCCAATTAGAGATACTTCATCAATGAGAACAACCCACTACAAGAAAAAAGGACATTGGTGAGGGGCGAAAATGGTCACCATAAGCTCATTGGTGAGGTTCAAAAGAGTCTTCGTCACCAAAAATTGAACGTCACCAAAGGTGGCGTCGCCGAAAGTATAGGTGTTGTGGTGACATTCAAGGTCCGTCACCAATAATGATTTATAGTGACAGATAGTGACCGTCACCATTTCATATGAGCAATGGTGACGGACAATAGCCTCCGTCACCAAAAAACTGAACATCACCAAAGGTGGCGTCACCGAAAGTATGCGTTGTGGTGACATTCAAGGTTCGTCACGAATATTGATTTATAGTGACGGATAGTGACCGTCACCATTTCATATGAGCAATGGTGACGGACAATAGCCTCCATCACCAAAAAACTGAACGTCACCAAAAGTGGCGTCACCGAAAGTATGTGTTGTGGTGACATTCAAGGTCCGTCACGAATATTGATTATAATGACGGATAGTGACCGTCACCATTTCATATGAACAACAATGATTTTTTGTGATGGACCTTTCATGGCCGTCACTATTGGTGCATATATATGGCGACGTTCATTGACCGTCACCATAAACTCATTGGTGACATCAAGGTCCGTCACGAATAATCACTATAATGACAAACAATGACCCTCACCATTTCATATCAACAAAAACGATTTATGGTGATGGAACCTTTATGGTCGTCACTATTGATGTGTATATATGGTAGCGTTCATTGACCGTCACCATTTCATATTTTGGTGAGGGTCCAAAAATTTCACCATAAGCTCGTTGGTGATGGTCATAACAGCATCCGTCACCAAAAACTAATCGTCTCCATTCCATATGAATATCAGGGCACGATGGAATCGAACCACCAACATCCTGCTTGTAACTTATAAAGCAGGTGCTCTTCCATTGAGCTAGCACCCTTTAAAGAATTAGACTTTTAAAAATTATATCTTGAAACTCTATAGATTGTAAATTCTACAACTTTCAATAAATTAAAGTCTTGACAATCTTTTACTAAACAAGAAAAACATCATCGAAGTTGCATGTCCCTACCTAATGGTTATGGAAGTTATGAAAAGTGGGTTGAGGGAAAAATAGTTACGTATAAGAGACACTACAACAAACCAACTCCTCAATGTTTCTCCAATGACTGCCCAAGAAGCTCCTCACTGTTGCTCCAAAGATTTCCCAAGAGACTCCTTAATGTTGCTCCAAAAACCAACTCCATCTTCACCAATTCCTCACAAATGCTCACACTAATGTAATGAGGTAGTTGTGAGGAAATGAGAGGGGTTGGGTAGCTTTTATAGATTTGAGATAGGTTAGAGGGCACACCAAAACCCTAAAAGCCAACTTAAATCTAATTTGGGGTCTGAAATTCGTCGTTTTGGTGGGTCGCGATCGAGTTTGACTGGCTCGGCCGAGCCAAGACGGACTTTATCGAGCCGACCGATTTGTTACCAAACCGGCCGAGTTAGTGACCGACTCGGTCGATTCGGTAACAAACCAACTTTTGGCCCAATTTTTGTACCAAGCTGACCCAATCGGGGGGTTGGCTCGGGCAACTTGGCGGAATTTTAAAACGTTGGTTGAAACATCTTAGAAGATTTTTTATTGTCTAATAATCAATGGCTAATTGTTCTAAGAAGGCAAGTGCTCTAAATTGTTATTTAAAGCTAGCATTTATTATCTTGCATATTGCAGTTATTGAGTAATTGTATCATTAACATCTCTTGTTTATTACTGTCACTTGTTAAATTGGAACTTGTCTTGTGGTTGAGATTACCCTTTATAAGCATTGTAAAGTACTTGATATCTTAAAGCAAATCCTAACCAAGTACATTTGAGTAATCTCACCTAAATACACACTCATTCACCTTGGATAGCATTCTAAGCTACTCTTGCATATAATAACTTACTTCCAAGCATAAGCTTGGTTGATAGAAACAATAGGACCTCTTTTCTAAATTTAGCTTGAAAGACTTAGCACCTCTTTAGTGATTAACACAATGACCTTGCAGTCGTCAAAGCCACAGTCTCTGCAGTGTCGGAGGCATCGGGTGGTTAGTGTTGAATTGTGTAACTTGGAAGGTACTTCAAGCCCAAGGGTTCGGGGTTTGGAGGACAAAGTGCCACAAGGGCAGCTTGTGGGCTTGGAACCCAAGCGTGGGATTTTGGCACCCGATGAGTTTTGGGACACAACCAAGAAGAAGACACAGCATATGATGGACAAGGATGATAGTGCTCGGTGATACGATTCTTACGCATCGAAAATCGTCTGATTCCGAGTTGTCGTTTGGGAGATATGAATTTTTGAAGATGACATAATTATTAATTCGCCAAGTAGGCCGACTTGAAGGAATTTGGAGATGTCTCTTCATCATGATTTCATGGAGGATAACTTGTCTATAAAAGGAGGATGAGTTAGTATTGTTTGAGCATCCGAATTGGGCAAGTACATCTCTGAATTTGTTTGGGTTTAGCCGCAGTTGGAAGAGGCCTTGTAAGGAGCAAATTAGGACAGCGTGGAGGAGGCTTATTTGCATAGAGGAGAGGTCGAGTTTTTGTAGGTACAGCGTGCCTCTTCTAGGATTTTTTTAGGCCTCATTTAAGGTTTGTCCCAAGCTCGGACTTGCTGGAACAGAGGCCGCAGGAAGAGGAGCTGTTTGCGGACTGTTTTGAGGGCTGCACGTGGAGAAGGAAGGTGGATTTGGTATGATATAAGGGAGCCGCAGTGGATTGTGGTAGGCTGCAAGCCTAGCCACTCCAAACAGGGCAGCGTGGAGTCTTTAAAGGCTGCAACATGCCCACAACAACAACCCATACATAGGGCACCTTGTCTTGCCTAGGTCACAGCTAGAAGGAGGTCGTCCAGTGGCTGGTTAGTGGTTGTTGCAGCCTGCAAAGTGCCCTAACCAGGACAACAATACTACAGTATTGTAACAACAGTGTTTGTGGAGGTGTATTGGGTCAAGAAGTGACTGAATCAGATCAGTTTGGTTGTTGACTGTGGAAGCCAAGTAGTGAAGTGGACAAGGGTGTCAAGAGCACTTCAAGTGGTGGCAGAATCCGTAGTGGATGGTTGGGTGTCATAGAGCTGTTGGAGGGTAGCGAGATTGGCTACCCAAAGTAGCCCTAAACAAGCTATCTTGAAGGACGAAGAGCAGTTGAAGGTTGGGTGAAGGACAGGGCCGAAGTGCAACACTCTGATGTGTAAGAGTTGTTGCTAGCCTGGCAGATTGGAGCTCGGGTGTTGGCCAGCCTAGAGAAGTAGATTGGATCATGCCAAGTTCACTCTACAGAAATATGTGCAGTAGTGGTAGGGGGCAACCCTCCTGGAGTCTCGATGTGTAGATGCCTTGATGGCCTAAGGCACTGCTAATGAGCAGAATGGAAGCGAAGGACCGGCAGGACGAAATACGACATTGTGTTTGTCAGTGTATCTTGTTTACCATAGACTATTGTATTATTCAGATTTGATCTAATATAATGAAGATTGGGGATTGTACATTATTATACAATTTTGTTTAAAACTATGTCTATTGTGCATATGTGATTTACTGCTTTATATTTTCCATTATGAAATGTAGTTTATGGTTGAGATTCTTGGTTTGTTAGCGTATGTGATTTAAGACTCTAACCTAGATCCAAGGTCACGAAAATTCAACATGGTATCAGAGCGTATCTGAACTACTTTGGAACCTAGTAAATCAGAGTTTATGCAGCGAAGTACAGTGTGAGAGGGAGTTGGTTGCATTGTGAGTTAAAGAAGTCACTACAATGTTGAAGTTGCAGGAAAGTCCCCGGTATGAGGATAGGTTCGAAGGGTTGTCCAACTATACTCTTTGGAAGGAAATGATCAAGCTAGTCTTGCAGGTCAACATGATCTGGGAGTTTGTCGAGAAGGAAATCGAGAAACCAACAGACCCTAAGGAGTTGGATGTATGGGAAGATTTGGATATGAAGGAAAGGTTGATCATCCTTGACAATGTGAAGGATTCCTTGATACCGCATGTGTCCGAGAAGAACAATGCAAATGAGATGTGGATGACTCTTCAGAATTTTTTCTAGAACAAGAACGAGAACTAGGTGTTGGTAGTGGAGGATAAGTTTAAGTCCACCAAGATGATACAGGGTGAAGGAACGACTTCGTATCTGACAAGGTTGTCTCAGGTTCGAGATGAGCTTGTTGTCGTTGGGGTCAAAGTTTCAGATGAAGAGATGGTGAGGATTGCCTTGAAAGGGTTCATCTCGGAATGGAAACATTTCATCAAAGGAATAATTGCCCAGGAGAAGTTGTCAGACTAGAATAGATTGTGGGATGACTTCATTCAGGTTAAATTGCAAGACGAGGATCTTCATTCTTCCAAGAAGGAAGATGAGGACGTGGAACTTGCAAACAGAATGAAGGGTAAGAGAAAGAGGGACTTGACTAAAATCAAGTGTTTTCACTGTGGTGAAATGGGTTATTTTTCTTCGAATTGTCCGAAGAAAGAAAAGGAGAGAGAAAAGAAGAAAGGGAAGCAGGTTACTTTTCTTATCAATAAAGCAAAGAATGATGAGCTCACTAGAAGATTGGAAGAAGAAGAAGAAGACATTGCTATGATTTCTCATTTCTCGCAGGGTACTATCCGAGAGGATGGATGGTGCATGGAGAGTGGTGTGATGAAGCATATGACTGGATCACAGGATTTATTTGAGACTCTTGTTGAATGGGACTTGAAGTTGCACATGGTGTTGGACAACAAGAGTCAGTTGGAGATCCGAGGATTGATGGTGGTGCCATTCAAGATGGAGAGGGGATGTATGATGCAGGTCCAAGATATTGTTTGTACCAAGACTCAGATATAGTGTGATATTTGTCTCAATGATGGAGAGGAAGGGGTTTGAGGTCTTGTTCCAGGATGGGAAGGTAAGACTCGAGCCTAGAGGCTCTAATTCTGATGGGATTGTGCTTGGAGTCAGGGAGCATGGTCTCTACAGGTTGACGGGCAAGCCTGAGGATCATGGGAAGAAGCAAGGACAGGTATAGGTTCTAGAAAAGCAGCAGCAGGTGCAGGTGCAGGTGCAGGTACAGGTGCAGGTTTCAGAGGAGAAGGTACAGGTTCCCGAGAAGAAGGTACACTTTTCCAAGAAGGTCCAAGTTCCAGAGGCTCAGAGGGAGTCGAGTTCTAGAGGGAGTTTGCAGATATAGAGGAGACTCTGCAACCCAAGAAGAGTGCTTGGTCAGCGGGGAGCAAGGGTGTTTCCACATCCAGCAAGAAGGAATCGTGGCTAGATTGGAAAGCGATTCAAGAGTAGAAGAAGAAGCAGGAGGCTTCCAGTAACAACGACACTTCCGAGAAAAGCATAGTGCATGCTACAGGGATTGCTGCAATTGTGAGCAATAAGAGTTGGGCAAGTGTTGCGAGCAGTGATGATGAAGACGAAGTACTTCCTTGGTGTGGAGGTACCTCCCTCGCTAAGAGGGAGTGTTGAATTGTGTAGCTTTGGAGGTACTCCAAGCCTAGGGGTTCTAGGTTTGGAGGACAAAGTGCCATAAGGGCAATTTGTGGGCTTGGAACCCAAGTGTGGGGTTTTGGCACCCATAGAGTTTTGGGGCAAAACCAAGAAGAAGACATAACATGTGATGGATGAGGATGATAGTGTTCGGCAATACGATTCTAACGCATCAAGAATCGTCCGATTCTGAGTTGTCGTTTGGGAGATATGAATTTTTGAAGATGACATAATTATTAATTCGTCAAGTAGGCCGACTTGAAAGAATTTGGAGGTGTCTCTTCATCATGATTTCATGGAGGATGACTTGTCTATAAAAGGAGGACGAGTTAGTATTGTTTGAGCATCTTAATTGGGCAAGTACATCTCTGAAATTGTTTGGGTTTAGCCACAGTTGGAAGAGGCCTTGTAAGGAGCATATTGCCACAGTGTGGAGGAGGCTTATCTGCGTAGAGGAGAGGCCAAGTTGCTATAGGTAAAGTGCCTTTTCTAGGTCTGTTTTAGGCCTCATTTAAGGTCTGTCCCAAGCTCAGACTTGCTGGAACTGAGGCCGCTAGAAGAGGAGCTCTTTGCACACTGTTTTGAGGGCTGCACGTGGAGAAGGAAGGTGGATTGGGTATGTTGTAAGGGAGCCGCAGTGGACTGTGGTAAGCCGCAGGCCTAGCCACTCCAAACAGGCCAGCGTGGAGTCTTTAAAGGCTGCCACATGGCCACAACAACAACCCATACATAGGGCACCTCGTCTTGCCTAGGCCGCAGCTAGGAGCAGGTTGTCCAATGGCTGGTTAGTGGTTAGTGCAGCCTGCAAAGTGCCCTAACCAGGACAACAGTACTACAGTATTGTAACAACAGTGTTTGTGGAGCTGTTTTGGGTCAAGAAGTGACCGGATCGGATTAGTATGGTTGTTGACTGTGGAAGCCAAGCAGTGAAGTAGACAAGGGTGTCGAGAGCACTTCAAGTGGTGGCAGATTCCGCAGTGGATGGTTGGGTGTCATAGAGTTGTTTGAGGGCAGCAAGATTGGCTACCCAAAGTAGCCCTAGACAAGCTATCTTGAAGGGTGAAGAGTAGTTTAAGGTTGGATGAAGGACGGTGCCGAAGTGCAACACTCTGATGTACAAAAGTTGTTGCTAGCTTGGCAGATTGGAGTTCGGGTGTTTGCTAGCCTAGAGTAGATTGGATCAGCCCAAGTACACTCTACAGAAGGGTGTGCAGCATTGTTAGGGGGGAAACTGAGTTTCCAGTCTTTCCATATGAAGCTCTTGCAAGTAAATCTCTGCATAGCGTAAATGAAAATCATTGCTTGTCAAAGATAAAACTATAGCCATATAACTGAGAAATCTATTTGAACAAAAATTCATGAAAACAACAAAAAATTTGGAGTAAAGAAAATCACCTAACACCTTCCACATCCCCTTCTGAGACCATATGATGAAGAACATTTGAGTATCCTGTACAAATTCCAAGACAGATGAAGGAGATGGCTCTATCCATGTAGTCTCAGAATCTTTTGATGGATCACTGCCATGAGCAACCATGAAATCTATGAGTTTTTACCCACAAAAAATTATATATTTCAGTCTTACTCTCAGGCTCAGCTCAATGGAAAATAATGATAATCCTGTTGCAATTAAGTTTTTTGACAAAAGAAGTATGCCTCTTCCAAAAAGTGGTTACACAGTACTCAAGCCGGGCATGACAAAAATAGTACAATATCCCATTAAAATTTGGTCCATCATTAATCAATAATCATATTTATGGAAGAAATATTTCTTCACCTGACTGATCTACTTATTTTGTTTAACATTGATGGAAAGTCATGCAACGCATTTTCCACATTCTATGGTGAAAGTCACAACTATTTTTAATTGTGCCATCTTAGCAGTATAGTAACTAGCAAGCAACACAGGAAATAGCAAATCTGTGAGCAAACTGCATATGTACAGACTAAATACACTTCACATCAGTTGCATCAAGCAAATATACCATGAGTTAAAATTAAACTAATCAAAGAAAGCCTTATGTTTCAAATAACAACATAAAGCTTCCCGCTATATTCTTACTTGTCTAGACTTGCAGGAGGGCTAAGAGGAATCTCCTGCAAATGGCGTAAAAATATGGGCAACATTGCATGAAAAGTGGATCTCTTTGAAAGATTGAACTGTTAACATTCACCAATCATCTTCCATAGCTCTCTTGGGATTCCAACACCAACAACACTAGCATATTCAGGTGGCTGCCTTTGAGCCTTGACAACAGCCCAAGAGATCTCCTCTGAACTTAGGTTATTCCACCTGCATGACAAATCTCATTAAATATCTAGCAAGTGTGTTTCATATAGAGGGTACCATGTTTGCAGATTACAGAAGAAAAAGGGAATTGAAGATTGGACTTCTAAACTACAAACACAAGGGTAGACACAATATAACTTATGGAATTGCTCCAGTGCACATCTCAACCAAGGTGCAACCAAAACTCCAGGCATCAGATTCTGAAGAAATTCCATTTCCTTCATCCCAAAAAATGTTCAAAGAAGACTTCTTGAGTGGTTCCCAAGCTTCGGTTCAAAGAAGACTTCTTGAGTGGTTCCCAAGCTTCGGGGGCTGTATAATGAGGATTCAACATAGTACACTCCACACATGAATGTGTCCTTGTCACATCATCCTCCGGGGTTGAGCAAGGTCTTCTGCATTGAGGTTTCTTCAAAAATTCTGGAAGACCAACATCAGAAACTACTGCTCGCCCTCTTGCATCCAAAAGAAGGTTGGATGGTTTGAGATTCATACACGAGACACCTGCTGCATAAAGCTCTGCAACACCATGAGAAATATCTGCACCATATCTTCATACGCGTTTCCAATAAGATTCATCAATGCATATTAGTATCACCCTTCTAAATATTGATTAAATCTCAGATACCATTAAAAACTCACACTTTTAATCACAAATTCAATTGCAGACATTCTACAAACAATGAACCATAAATTAAAATCAAATTTGTAGATGCATAATCTATAATGTAGTGATATTAGAAACTATTTACTCCACTGTTTGCTGCATCCTTCACTGTTCGCTCACCATTTGTTTGCTGCCTCCTTAACTCTGGTAGAAAATCTTGTAAAATCATGAGTTTGGGGGTGGGGGTGGTTTTGAAAAGAAAATAAACATCATAAGAATAAGGTTTACATTTGTCTCTATCTCCTTTTGTGATGCTTCCATTAGTGAAACCTCTTCTTTTGAGAATCACCAAAAGATATAATGGGTGGCACTGAGTGGTTTCCAAAGCTTTGGGGACACCCCTGGAAACCATGTTCGATAAGAAACTAATCTCATGGAAAGTGTTCTTATGACGATTTCCATTCCACAGGTTATCATATCCAAAAACCATATAACATGAATGCATTATATTTTATGCTCTTCTAAATATCAATGCAGTTCCTAATTCTGTGCACGGTCAGCAGAATGGAGCAATGTTCCATATGCCAGAGGACCCTCCATCGCGAAAGAGACCAAGGGAGGCTGTGGATATTATTGCTTTGCAACATCAGAGACCCTTATTAATAAATTTGTGCAACCTTCATCAGTAAGCCCCAGCTGCAGGACCAGGGAATGTACCACACTCAGTGGGTACTGTATCAACTGGTATCCATCTGGCATTTGAGGATGAACAAGTCAATTCTTCAATACCATCTGCAACGAGAGGCGATGCAACTTCTACCCTTCATTTTCTAACAGCGCATATAGCATCACAGTTGCAAAAACAGAAAGAAGAGCTTGATCAATTTGTGAGGGCAAAGGCGGATCAGTTGAGGCAATCTCTTGAAGAGAAGAGGCAGAGGCATCTATCTATGCTTTCTATGATTGAGGAAAGCGTCTTGAGGCAAATAAGGGAAAAAGATTCGGAGATGGAGAAGTTCAATCTTAGAAACAGAGAACTAGAGGAGAAGGTCAAACAACTGAAACTGGAAACTTGCATATGGCAAAGCAAAGCTAAGCATCAGGAAGCCATGGTGAAATCCTTGAGAAAAACTATTTTGGTTTTACTATTTTGGTTCAGATATGGATTGTATTTAGTGCTCTATTTTGATTATATGCATCCTTACTAGCTATACACATGAGAGAAATTTTCATATTTGTGTATATTGGTTTGGATTCATATGGATGTACATGAATATTTATTTTTTAATCAAAATTTGAATATTTTATGTATTTTTGGGTCATACAGTTTTTTCTGGTTGACACCAGTTTCCAGTTTTAGAGGTCCACTGATCTGGTTCTAATAACAATGAAGCAAACAGGATTCCCCTTCCTTGCTTATGTCAGCGGGGAGCTCTTGTCTGACCCATTTTTGGCTCCTGGTTGTAATGATCTAAGTGAACATACATCTCCCTCTGTGGCCTTGATATGTGCACATTATATATCATATATGTGGCATTTTCAACAAAATAATTCAAAACATCCCTCATCTAGATTGGAGGAATTCCAATTCCAATAGTCCAAACTCTCATCCCATAAAAAATAATGTGTAAAAAGGTGAGGATAAAGCTGAATAGGTTCTACCAGAAATGTCGATGCCATATGGTCTAACCTCCACAAAAATGGCTGCAACTTTTTCATTCCAGCCTAATTTAGTTTCAATAATTACAGAACCTAACTTTCTCATCTCTAAGCCGCAACGAACCTAGGAAGTCATTCAACAGCAGACAGAGATCATGATTGCTTTCCTTGCAATGTTAATTTTTCCACAAAAAAATTCAAAATTGGAACAATAAGCTAATAGGGCTAATTATTCATGTAAATACAACAGTGCTTCTCATAACCACAACACGGAGATCTCGGTTTTCCTATAGCTATCAATCTTTCAGTGCCCTGGAAGACCACTTCTATTGAGGGTGAACCATAATTCACATTCTTTTGAAGCAAACAACTGCAGTTAAAGAATATACATGTACTAATATGTCCTATCAAATTAGAACCTAATTAAGATACCCGCCTTGTGAACCTTGTTCCCTTTGACTACTATGAGCCTCTGATGCTGAACGGTGGAATGATTTCCATGTATCTTTATTGTTCTTATCTATTGCTGGGAGATGTATAATAATCTTTGTCCTCTTGCTGCTCTCAGACTTGTTAGCAAACATTTCAGTTTATGTATTCACTTTCTCATGTATTTGACTGTGAGATGACTTGGGACTGCTTTTACTTTAATGACCTTTGGCATTCTTTTTGCCACTAAGTAAACCAATTTCAACTATGTTGCTTTTAAAAATCGTGTCATCAGCCTCCACTGATATCCCATCTTTAACTGAACTTCTTGTTTTGGGAGGAGAATATAATTTATTCCCATCTGATTTTTGAGACCACTCCTCTTCATTTTTTTCATATATCAAACTATTTTGGTCCTGACTTGGTGTTGAATCCTCTTCTACTTTCATTTCAGACTGAAATATATGCAAAATTTTATTCAATGCCCCTGTTTTACCATTTGACTGAACTTGTAATCCTTTCTTAATAAATTTTTTATTTACTAATGCATTTTTTGAGGCCTTTTTTCCATATTCCTTTGGTTTCATCATTTGATCCTTTCCACTTTTAAATGTCTTTTCAACTAAACCCTTGGATATGGATTTGGAATCTTTTGGCTGAATGGACGAGAATTCTTCATCATCATCTGATTAAGGGCAAAGGCGTATCATTTTTTATCGTGAAGGGAGTCCAGCAGCAGCCCTGAGTTTAGTCATCTGCTCCTGCTCTGTTTCATCCCTCCTCCTCCATAGCTCTTGAACAACATCACCAAGATCATTAACCTGTTCTCCAAAAGTATGAAACAGATATGTAATTAAATGCAATCAGAAAACCACTTGAATTAATGATCTACATAACCATGTGACCAGGCAAACCTGGTAACAGCCTCCACGACATGCAGCACATCTGTAATACAAATTTCCATCTGCTTGGAATTGCTGATACTTTTCTTCACTGCATTGCAATCCAAAACCACCCATCAATACGGGGAATTAAAGAGTTATGATAGTAGCAATCATGTTACAATCCCAACACAGGCGATTAAGAAAAACTAAACATATGAATAATATAGGCATCTGTGGACCAAAAAAAGAAGAAGAATAGTGTATAAGGTAAGAAGCTTGCAAATCAGTATGAAAAAGATTGCAAAGAAATTAGGAACTATCAAATTTTTCCTGATTTATTCTCCCTGCTTGCTGATTTGTTGTTGAGTCGTTCCAAGTTTTCCCAACTTATAATGCAAATTATTGAATCACTGATCTTAAGTTACGCCTCACTCCAATTGAATAACTAGATAATGACAACAATCTTACCTTTAATATTTGATTTTTCCTATGAAATCAGACACACATTTCCAGGTACATAGATAAAGGAAAATGAAGTCCTTCCCTATAACATAAGAAACTATATCCATATAACTGTAACTTGAAAATTTCCACTTTCCTTTCCATCGATTAGGTCAATCATGCCTCAATCACATACAGGCATACTAACACAAAAGAGCAGTGAAGCCCAAAATTTACATTTCAAACATCTCCCAAGTCGTGAACAAGCCCTCACATTGATAAAAGACACAAGATTATTTGATTACAGAGTTCACCGAGTGTGGACTATGTATCCGGACCATGCATAATGAGGGGAGGGCTATTTCATTAAATGGAAACAAAAATGAATTACAATAAATTTGCAAATTGACACCTTATACCTCCACTTCTGGTGATGGCCTGAAAAATGTTCCAACGTTGACCCTATAAATACCAATCATGAGAGGTGTGTGACACGTCTGCTGGGGGTAAAAACCTTAAGGCCGACCTGCACTTAAATTTATTATAAATAATAAATTGAAAATAAATGTTCTGCTCATCGAATTAAAATCAATTTTAGATCGATTTTACATCTCTCTGAAAGAGGAATCCAATACAAATATTGGAATCTTCATCTGAGCATCACAAGATGGAGTTTGGACCTAGTTGTCCAAATTTAACACTCCCTCTCAACTAGGGGGAACTCCATCCACCAGTGAAATCAAACATCATGTGTCATCCCACCATAACTTGCTTTGTTGGCCTCTTTATTTCAGAACAGTAGTGGGTCAGTCACAAAGACATCATCCCTCGGCTGACAGATTCAGCCTAGAGGTCCAAAACCTCTATTAGATTCAAAGAGTCTCATCCCAACCCGAGGTTGGTTTACTTGACCCAAAGTCAATTGGAGGTCTGAAACCTCACTATACTTGATCCCAGATCAAGTGGTTGGACCGTGCCATCCTAGATAGAGAGTACGGCAATCTCTGATGCATCCATCAGTCTTTGCTACTAGTCTCTAGCTTTTCCCACCTCATTAGCCAAATGAGAGGTACTTCCCATGAGCCCTGAACTCAATGGGTAGGATGCATACAGGGCACAGATAATGAGAGGTGAACCAACTCAAACATCATAACGGTGGGGCAGAAGCACTACAAGGTTTGGCAAGCCTAGCCCCGTGAGTGCTTATAGCTCCGAGAAGCTATCCCCAAAGCCCCCCAGAGCTCCCAGAGCTCATCGTCCAACAGGACCCACATCATAGGGTCATTCCACGATACCAAGACTCTCACGGAAGGTTAGGAACTTGACCTTCCCCAGGGGCTTTGTGAGAATATCCGCCACCTGCTCATTAGTTCCTATATGATCGAGCCTTACGGCGCCTCGTTGTATCATATCCTAGATATAGTGGTACCGGATATTAATATGCTTGGATCGATCGTGGAACATTGGATTCTTGGACAAGTGAATCCCACTCTGGTTATCACAGAGTATCACGGTGGTATCTAGCACATGTACAAACAACTCACTAAAGAGCTTTCGCAACCAAACTGCTTCACAACAGGCCATACTTGCTACAATGTATTCGGCCTCAGCGGTGCTCAAAGCCACCGACTTTTGCTTCCTGCTCATCTATGAGATCGAAGCAGAACCAAGATTGAAGCAACATCCTGATGTGCTCTTACGATCCACCACACTGCCAGCCCAATCGACATCAGTATATCTAAGGAGTGTCACGCTCCCGGCAGTGTATCTCAGCCCATGGTTTATCATGCCTCGAAGGTATCTCAAAAGATTCCTGGCACCAACCTAGTGAAAGTGATGAGGCTCAACCATCTGTTGACTCAAAGTGTTCACTGCAAAACATATATTTGGACGGGTGTTCACTAAGAACATCAGGGCCCCTATGAGTTGACGATACTTAGTAGGATTTGCTAAGATGCTCCCAACAGCGCTGCCACTCAACTTCTTAATGTTGAGCTTCATCAGTGTCGACACGGACTTATAGTCCACCATACTAAATCTTTCCAGAAGCTTCACAATGTATTTTCCTTGAGAAAGGAAAATCTTGCCAGGTCTCTGCCAAACCTATAGGCCTTGGAAATAGTGCATCAGCCCTAGGTCCTTCGTCTCGAACTCAACAGCGAGCTCCCTCTTGCACTGATGAATGAGAGGGTCAACACCTGTCAGGAAGAGGTCATCCACATACAACACCAAAATGAGAGGCTTCCCCCTATCAACCTTGAAGTAAAGGTTCGGATCAACATTACTATGAGTGAAGCCCAGCTTCATCAGGTAGCTATCTATCCTCTCGTACCAAGCTCTAGGTGCTTCCTTCAAACCATAGAGGGTTTTCTTCAACCTGCAGACATGGGTGTCCTGATCCTGGACGTCGAACCCCAGAGGTTGCTCCACATACACCTCTTCCTTTATCGCACCATGCAGAAATGCGGTCTTCACATCCATCTGATGAAGACTCCATCCTTGCGTAGCAGCAAGGGCTATGATAGATTGGATGGTGGTCACAGGTGCAAATATGTCATCATAGTCTATGCCTTCTTTTTTAGAGGAGCCACGGGCAACGAATCTTGCCTTGAACTTTTCAGCACTTTCATCAGATCCATGCTTGATCTTGTAGAGCCATTTTGAGGTGACAAATGCTTTGACCTCCGGTCTAGGAACCACATCCCAGACATCATTCTTCATTATGGACTCATACTCTTCGTGCATAGCATCCTTCCAGACTTGATGCTTTACGGCTTCCTCAAAAAGATCTAGGCTCGGATTGTACAATAGTACTCATGGCTGCTAGATACCCTTGGTATCTACTCGGCTTCTTGCTTTCACGGAATGTCCCCCTTTGGGGCCATATGTCCCTTAGCATCCTCGAGAGTGTCCCTGAGCCATGATGGTCTCTTTTTCAGTGAAGGACGTGGATCAATCGGGTCCATTAGTCCTTCAACATCAGGCATCGTCTCATCCTTCGGTTCCTCTTGATTTCCAGGCCTTGCTTCATGATCTTCCTCGGATCTCAGAAGATTGACTACTTTCCTCAGGGAAGCATCTTCATCAAAGGTGACATCGTGGCATATCTCCACTTTCCTTTGACCAGGCACATAGAATCTATAGGCCTTCGAAGTTTCGCTGTAGCCCACAAACATTGTGGTCTCCCTCTTGATGCTAGCTCCTCTACAAAAGTTCTTAAACTTGTTTGTCTCATATTCAATGCCATTATCGGTCTGTCGGATAGCATCTCATGTCATTGCTCCCAGTGGACTTCCTCCACCCTGGTATAGTGTATCAGTTCTAGACCCAAACATAATAGCTTCCTTGAAGCTCTTCTTCCACATGCGCACCTTTCCATCAGTGAATGCCACATTGAAACCTTTGTCTTCCATGGCTGATATAGACACAAGGTTCTTCTTCAAATTAGGTACATAGAGTACATCCTGCAAGCGGAGGACTTGACCTTGAGACAAGTGGAGGGTCACAGTCCCTGTCCCTTTCACAGGATATGTGGCATTATCTCCAAGGATAATTTCCAGATTAGTATCCTTCTCAACCATATCAGAGAGTGCTTCCTTGAACCCAGTGATGTGCCTTGAGGCACCACTATCTATCAACCAGACATCCATAGTGTCGGGTGGAGATGCATCAGAGAGGGCAGATACAAAAATGGATTCATTTCTTGTATCAACAACATTTGATTCCTCATACCTGGAATTTCTTGACGTTTTGAAAGCTTGATCATTTTTTCCAAAGGGAGCCTTCCTCTTTCCCTTGAACCTGTTGTTCCTTTGATTGTCATCACCATCGGGAGAATCCTTCTTGAAAGGACATTCTCTAGCATAGTGACCTGGCCTATGACAAGTGTAACACTTGCCCTTCTTTCCTTGTGCCCCTGCTCTTCCTTTGATCTTTGGACCACCAAAGTTATTCTTTCTAGAATGAGCAGTGTAGGCAGGATTCCCTTCATTTTCATACTCCTTCATTCTTGTCTCTTCTTGAACACATCTCGACAGTACCTCGTTAAAGTCGGGTATCACATTATTATTGAGAATGGTAGTGTTGAACACATGCCATTCGGATGGAAGCCCTCCAAGTGCAGTGAGTATCATCTCTCGATCAGCTATTGTCTCTCCAATAGCCAGCAAATTGTTCTTGATCTCGGTCAACTTCAGAAAGTATGATTGGACAGATTCATCCCTGCCTTTCTTCATATTCTTCAATTGATTCTTGAAGAATAGCACCTGGTTTGCATTGTTTAATTTGAACATTTGTATCAGCTTATCATACATCTCTTTGGATGTGCCTAGCTCAGATATGTAGGCAACCAGACTTTTATGTATGGATTCCCTGATCATTAGCTTTGCTTTGAACTTCCCCTTCTTATACTTGGTTTTGGCAGCAGCAATAGCAGTGGATGGAGGTTCTTGTATCTTACCCAGTACATAGCCCATGAGATCATGGTCTTCTAATTTGAGATCTAATATCATCTTCCAAGCATGGAAGTCATCCCTTCCAGTCAATTTTTCATCCTCCTTGAAGCCATAACTTGTGGAACCCATTTTTCTCTTTTTGTGATTGCTATAAGTTAGGGCTTGTCTTCACCTCACCTCTGATACCATGTAAATTTATGTAGATGTTCTATGCTTGATGTAACTTTACTTTTATCAACAGCAATCACATGAATTTACAAGTAAAATGCAGATAGAACATACCAATGATCCTTTAGAAGATAAGTCAAAAACTAATAAAGGTGATGGTGCGTTATGGCGGTCAACAGGATGCTTCAACCAACAAAGACTTCACAGTCAGCCAACCCAGCATGTGTCACAACAGTCCTCAAAACAGTCACACGGTCAACTCAGAAGTCAACCTCAGAAAAGTCAACACGGCCTAGAAAAGGCAACGCAGGGCAGCAGCACTAAAAGTCAACGCAACTCAACTTTTGGTCAACCTTTGACTTCGATTTCTGTGCCAAAGAGTACGGCCTCCTTAGATCAAAGTATCCTCCAAAATTCAGCCCAATCGGACCATGCATTGACCAAAGTCAACGCTGGTCAAACTTCCCCAGAAACCCTAACCGCAGATTTCTGGCTGCAGTGAATTTCATCCTTCTTGCTGTGGTAAACTTCGACCTTCTTGCTACGGTAAACTTCGATCTTCTTTCCCACGTGTGAGATGAACATGCTTCTCAGATGCTCATATAAGAGGAGGAGATGAGTGATGAGATGAGTGGAAAAATGCTCCAACGTTGACCCTATAAATACCAATCATGAGAGCCTAGAGGTGTGTGACACATCTGCTAGGGGTAAAAACCTTAAGGCCGACCTACACTTAAATTTATTATAAATAATAAATTCAAAATAAATGTTATGCTCAGATTAAAATCAATTTTAGATCGATTTTACACCTCTCTGAAAGAGGAATCCAATAAAAATATTGAAATCTTCATCTGAGCATCACAAGATGGAGTTTGGACCTAGTTGTCCAAATTTAACACTTAACAATAGTGCAAGTTTGAATATTAAGAGTAGCACACTTGGGGGTTTTAGTTATTTAGAGCAAAAAACAAGAGTTTCATGAATTTTAGTACCTATGATGCTTTGAATTATAACCTAGGAGCATGTAAGAGAAATAATATTAGAGTGATGTACTATTTAAAAAATTTAGTCGTGTAAATGCTTTGGAAAAAAAACATAATGATCCACATACATTGATATAAAACAAACCTTAAAAATGTCACTTTTAAAATCTCTTATGAAGTTACCTAATGTCATTCGAGTAGATATCACAATTATTTATATAAGTAATGGTGCGATCACATTTTTCATTCTCTTAAAGGAGCTCTTTCTAGACATGCACCCCATCAAGCATAAATCATCCTAACATATACGTTTGAAGTAATATAAATCATCCTATGACTATCCTCAAATGAATTCTCACCCATAGCCTTGGTGATGGTGTAAGGCTCGTATCAAAATGGTATGAGCTTCTTCTGGGAGTTTGTCGATTGCTCTTTATGCAAGTGCAACCATAACTCGTCCCCAACCTAAAACTTATGTGGAACCGAATGGATTGTGTATCTACTTGTACTTGGAGTTGGAAACTTTGTATAAAATATCATGAACTCATTATTGAATTTGTTAGATACATTCCTCAAAATTGGTTGCATTGCTCACCTCGTTCCAAGTATGGGAGGTATATTCATGTCTTATTCCATGAATACAGCTACGTCAATTTGTGTCAATTGTTGGGACACCAAGCACACCTGAAAAGGCTTGTGGGTAATAGAAATATGAAGAGCTATGTATAATTTTTGTTGAAAATAAGGAAGGCTTTCAACATGTGTATGGGGATCCTCACAATTGTATACTCTAAGGACATCTACAATGATCATATCGAGTACTTTTTATTTATCAATCTAGGGATGGAAGGCAATGGACTTGGTAAAGCTTGATGTCCATCATGGACCAAAGGTTAAACCAGAAAATACTGAGGAACCTACTATCCCTATCAAGAAATATGGTCTTTGGCAACCCAAAATGAACCAAAAAATGCTCCAAGAAGAGCTTATGAGTTGATTTTGTTTTGACAATCTTCTTATAGGGTGCCAAAATTCTTTTCCCAAGGAAGCGATCAACAACAACAAAAAACACATTTTCTACCATGCTTGGTTGAGGGAAAACATTATCTAGAGTAGGAAAATACCTACTATTGAAAAATGCAGGAAGAAAATCTCAATTTGACTTTGCCTTGGTCAAATTGAGAAAAATCGGATTTCCACATCAATGGACAACTTGGAGGCAGTTAACTAAGATGACATGGATCTTGTCACTAATTTAGCTTAGTAAATTCGAGTTAAAGGAGTTGGAATTTAGTTAAGCATGTGTGATTGCTAATTTATAGCAATCAAAGTTAATTATTTCAAGTTGTTTTCAGTTAAACTAGTTTTAACTATTGGAGGAACTAGTGGAAGGCTAGTTGTGTAGTGGGACTTTAGTCTAACTCAGTGATCATCCAGATAACTGATCAATCATCCAGATAGAGGTTCCTGCAGGTCACGGAACATATGAATGGGACAGTCCAAATTTCCAGCGTGACTCTTTTATAGATATCCGATGCTCTGTTTTTCCCCTTGTATCAGACTATAGATTATATTTCTCTATCCTTTTTTGAACAGTTTGTCAGATATTTGACTTTTTATGTAAATATTTAGGTCACCAAGTTCAGCTGTTGATTTTTATTTACTGCCAGATTGGAATTATTATGAACATATTGGTATATATATCAGTTCTCATTCCAGGTTGCGCGGACAGAACGGTTTTGATGTTTGGTCTCAAAGTGGTTTTTGTCACTGACAGATTACTATGGAGGTTGTACTACTCATGGCTTTGGCCACTGAAAAATGGTTTTTTTGGTTTCACTAAACTAGCAATAGACCTAAAACGTCTAGATTCGCTATTTATAACCCCGATTAAAGTAAACAAGATGGAATTTTAATGCGAACGATTAGCTTACTTGTGATATAAGCGACCGCCAAAGAAAAAACCCTGGCCACTGCAAAAGAGACCTTGATCCTCACTCTGTGTTTGTCCAGGGCCAAGTCCAGCAAAATTATCCTCACCCCACCAAGCAATAACATAAACCCTGATGATATCCCTTCGATAATATATTTCCCGTTCACTCTTTCTACGAGTAGTTTCCACACCAGTCTCTTGCAAGTAGAGGAACACCTGTCGACATTTTTCCAGGGTCGGGGTTTTTCTCACGGATGGAATTTAAATGACCGAATTGAGATGAAGATTTAAGCTTTTGCCTGAGAAATTTGTCTTTCCCTCGCTCACTTGGGTTTTTGATGTGACCCCGAGGTATTAGTTACCTAGCCTTTTAGGTTGGGTTAGCTCGAAATGATGTTGGCCAGATAATGAATCCATAAAACATATATACAAAATTCATCATTCCATTAATGTAAAACTGAATTTAATTACATTTTGATTAAAATTTATGGAAGAAAACACATTTCATTATGGGAAACAAATATATTCTATATAAATTGAAAAAATTCTATCTTCATAGAAGTATGAGATACTTTCCATTCATTTAGTAGGTTTTAGGTTATTTTTTATTTAGTTTGGAGACTCTCAGAACTGATGTTTTGGTGAAAAGTTTATTGGAATTTTGTTCATATTATCACTTTCCACTAGAATTTTGGAGAAATCAATTGTCACCATGACTTTCACTTAATTTTAGATAAACTAATATCACTTTATTTCCACTAATATCATTGAGCATTGTTCATTTCAAATAAATTCTTTTGTGTACCTAAATTAGCATCCAAGGGTTTAGTTTCCATGGTAGTGGTTCAAGCTTACATACATGTTAGCTAACTCTAATAATATTATCTTGTAACAAGTTTATAAATTGATTCAATTGATCTCATTTTTATGTTAATAACTCAATCACCTAAATATTGGTGGTGAGATTGACAATGGGGTTGTTCTATAATGTTCATGAAACATGAGCCTAATATATATTCCACGTGGCTTTATTTTAACCTTATCTTGATGGTTATTTGAACAAACTATTTTTTCAAAAAAAAACCCACGTCTCCCTTTGGTGAACCCTATGAAAGTTGATGGTAAGGCCATAGATAGTCTTTTTTGTATAATCACCAATGATGGGGGGTATACTTGTAAGCAGAGTATTAATATACTTGAGAGTTTAGAACTCATGGTGCTCCCACTGTAGATGAGTTAGAACCCTAAAATGTGTGTTCTAGTTTTTTCCCTAGCCAAATCTAGATGGCCCTGGGCAACGTCTTTATGTTGCTAGTGACCCTTTTTGGTATTATATGGAATGCAATCTTGTTAGGAAAACATCTTCCATAGGCCATAGAGTTTCATTCTTCTTTGATTGTTGTTCATGTTGAAGTGTTTTTCTTTTTGTGAAAGAAATGCAATGAAATCTTATTTTATGTTAAAGAGCCTTCATAAAATTTCTCGTGGTATGATAGCACACTAATTTGTATGAACCTACCCTTGTAGATTATAACACAAGTGCAAAGGATTTAGATAAAAGGGGGGTATTTATAGAAACTCCTAGAATTATAGGGTGTTTCCCCTTGCAACATGAGTAAGGAGCACCTTGGCCCTTCCGCCACCTATTCAAACTATTTTTAATGTGATGATTATAAGTCATGTCACATGGTCAATGGAAATATTTTTGAAAGGAAGGGACACAAACACAACTAGCCTCCTTCTTTAGTGAATAGCAACAAATTCTTGAGTATTGTGTCGAGCATTTTTTTTAGGCATTGAAGACTCCTAAGACATGATCCTTTGGTTACTATTGGAGTCTATTCGAAGGGGTAAGGCACATAACTGAGTTGGCATGTTAGTGTAAGACATAAATCCAATAGCTAGGTTCTAGGGTGTGCCAACATATGCTAGGAAGTGTTAGAGAGACAAAAGGGAGAACTAGGTCAAATTAATGCATGGAAAAGACTGAATAACAGTTTGTGATAGGAAGTGTCAGTGAGTTCCAAGTGTGTTAAGGAGGGAGTGAAAAGGTAAGTTAGGCATTGTTAAGGCATGCTAGAGTCGAGGGAAACATGTCAAGATGTGTCAGGTGTCAGGGTGTGTCAATGCATGCCAGGGAGTGTTTGGGAGTGCTAGGGAAACACAAGGGAGCACTAGTTTGAAATGCATGGAAATGAATGAATAAGAATGTGTGTCATGGAGTGTCAGTGAGTTCTAGGTGTGCTAAGGAGGGAGTGACAAGGTATGCTAGGTAGTTCCAAGGAATGCTCGAGTTCCAGGGCAGCATGCCAAGATGTGCCAAGTGCTAGGGTGTGTCAATGCATGCCAGGGAGTGTTAGTGAGTGCCATGGAAACACAAAAGAAAAATAGTTCAAAATGCATGGAAATGAGTGAATAAGAGTGTGTGATTGGGAATATCTGTGAGTTGCAGGTGTGCTAAGGAAGGAGTGACAAGGTTATATGTTAGCTAGTGCTAAGGCATGCTCGAGTGCCAGGGTATGTCAGGGAGTGGTAGTGTGTGTTAGGGAGTGCCAAATGCCAAGGAATGCAGGGGATACTAACATGCGCCACATAGTGCCAATAAATTTTAAGATTCGCCATGTGATATGTCATGTAAATATGTAAATTGCGTTGCTAAGTTGTTTTACTACCACGATTGAATGTGAGCCTTGCATTGGTAACTTGTTAAGTGGCATGAGTTGAGATTGGACATGAGTAGCATAGGATGACTTATAGGTAGTTCTTAAGTGAACAAGGCATATGTTGAATTTTCACGACACATGAGAGTTTTGGTTTGTTCTTAGAATCTTTGATTCAAACACACTCAAGTGCCACAACATATCTACTTTAATGCACAACGAAATATACACACATCAGGGAATCAACTAGTGCACATGAAATTTTTTAACTTTTTAAAACCTTCTTCATTATATTACAAACTATAATACAACAGGCTAGAGCTCCTGTACCAGGGATTATGACCCTTTACAATCACATTGATACAAGGAATACAACTAGGGCTTGGTGTTAGTCCTTTGAAAACCAATCTATGAACAAGACAACATTTGACCTACTTGTTGATGGTGGCCACACACAACCCTTTCAGTCCACGTGTCCTGAACACATATGGAAGGTCCTCTTGCCTCCCATTCTGAAACTCCTTAATATCCCTCTATCAATGAGCTCAACTCCTTTAGTTTATTGAACTCAGCTAAAAAAATTATGTCGTCTAGCTACCTCCTTTTTCCTTCAAGTTCAACAACACTTAGGGTCTTTGATCAGTTGTTCACAACTCCGTTTGTGAACATCTCTTTGGTCTACCCACTTTTTCCATACAACTACTGCATGATGAAAAGTATAGGGTTATGGAGTTTTCCCTTCTTCTCACTAAATCAATCCTCTGCAATACATTGAACTAGGTATAGTCGGTTGGCCCACTTGACTGCTACTTTAGTCCTTCAAAGTTTTCACATCGTTATATGCAATACACCTACCCTTCTACCAATATTGTTTTCCTTCACAAGTATAGAACTTAAGGCTCTTCTTTGACAGTCACCTAAAATCCCTCCAACTGTACTTAGACTTCCATCAATTTTCCCAACCACAATCAATCCTTTTATTGGTCTAGGGCCCACGACACTACCCTCATCTAGGGCTCTTCAAATTTTCCACCTAACAATGATCTAATTCCTCCCAAAATCATTGTTCTTGTGTACCAATTTCTTTTTTGTCCAGTCTATGAAAAGATCTGAACTACTCCTCTTATCTTCCTTCTAATAATTTGTAGATGACTGAACTTGGGTCACAAATAATCCACTAATTATCCATTGAATAATTTTTATAGGTTGCATCATATCTCTGTCCAAAACTCTATGGACAGTCCACTGAAATAAACTCATCTTCATGTCAATACATTCTTCATATGCCACATTTCTTCTGCTCAGGTTCCACCCTCCTTGGGATCTATTATCTCCACAAATAGTTCCGCAAACCATATTCCATATATGTGGTTTATATTGCAGAGATAAACCTCACTCTAAGGGTCACAACTCCTCTTCTTCTACGCAGATTTGTCACAGTCTTAAGGGCATACCTTATGGACTAAGCATGCTAGGAAACCACCATAACTAGGGAATTATACTTTTTTTTCTAATTGTTTTAGAACAAACACTATCCACCCAAGGAAAAAACAACAAATCTTTCCTCCTTAAGAGACTAGGCCTAGCTCATATGGATCCGTAGATTCTGGGCATTTATTTGACTGAATCTTGACTTGAACTTAAGTTCTCTACGACCCTCAAACTAGGGTTACCTCAATCAATATCATGCTTGCAACTACTTCTGTTCTAGCCCTAAATTCCAGTGCATGCCCTCCTTCATTTGTGTTGGTATTTACCACAGACCTTGCGGCCTACTAACCACCACAGGACAGGGTCTCAACCCTCTCTACTATTTTAGAATTTGATGTGGCCTTCACACAAAGAGACCATTGAAATCAGATGCCCATATTATCATGAGCATTTTAACTTTTTTTTATGTATATCTCTCTATTGTTTCTTGCCCCATTTGAAATGTCATCCTTATTTGCTATGTGTTTTCTTCAATATAGCGTGAATATTTTTTCCATCACACAACTTCTGTGGGGTTTGTCTATGCAAATAGATTGTAAGGCCCATTCATCAAGGTATTTGATGAAATGAAATGATTATCGATGATCACCAACTAATGGTACCTGTAAAGATTTACTCTAACAATTCTACAGTTTTCCTGTGCCAACAATTATACAACATTTTAACCTCATGAACTAGTCTCCTCTGTTCTCTTAGCTAATGCTATAAGCACTTATTGTTGTTGTCAAAGCTTTTAATCTCTAGTCCCATTGAGCTATTTCAGTTATTTGTGGACATTGATCTATTTTCATTTCATTTATTCAATTTTTATGACTGTTATGCATTACCTTTGGCTAGTGCCTTCTTTCTTACCTATTCTTTTTTTGCTTAAGCATTCCAGCCAGCCAGAGCAGCAGGGGCAGCAAGAGCCACGCAGTCCAGCCAGAGCCCAGTAGGGGCATCACAGAGGTAGCAAGAGCCACGCAGGGCTGACGCAGGCCCAGTCAAGATAGCGGAGGGGCAATGTAAGCCCTTCAGGTGTGACGCAGGCCCTTACTGAGCAACGTAGAGGTCAACGCAAGCTAGTCAAGCTGATGTAGAGGGATTCAGAGCAGCGAATTACTACCGTTTTTATTTCTCTGTTGGGTGAACCAGTTTTGGTGCCCAGGATTGTTGTACACGACTCTTGCCTCCATAAGAGACTCGAACTAGCTCATATGGATCCATAGATTCTAAGCATTTCTTTGACTGAATCTTGACATGAACTTCAGATCTCAATGTCGACCCTCAAACTAGGGTTAACTCAATCAATATTACGCCTGTGTCGACTTCTGGTATGGCTTTAAATTATAGCGCAAGCCCTCCTCCATTTATGTTGGTCTTTATCACAGACCTTGCTGCCTACTAACCACCACAAGGTAAGATGGTATCGACCCTATCTTCTATTTGATGTAGAAAATCTAACCAACGAGATTCAATCTGATCTTGTAATGTACTAAAACAAGACATTGAATCCTTCCTACAATTTGTGGAAACAAAACATGATCACACAATCACATATAAGTAAGAGAAACAAGTTATCAATCGCACAACAAAAGATGTATCTGGGGAAGAAACTGCTCAAAACCCTCTATCTCTATTTTGTATTAAGTCAAGGAATCATGAAACAATACAATGCTTAATATCTCTTGAGATTCTCCAACACTCTGCCAATTGTCTCATGCTGATCTAGGAAAAATCGGTCTAGTACTTAGCGAATTCTCAGCCTTCCTTCAGGCTGCCTTGCTCACGTAATTCCTATGGAATTATCTCCATATTAATTAGGAAAATCAACCTTCCTTGATTGCGTAATCCATCATGGCATCCCAATGACTTTATAATTTCACATGGGAAATTTTCTATAAATACAACTGATAGTTATGTTCCTCTTAATTGTGTTACAATAAGGATCAAGGGTCTTTTTATTATTTAAATTAAGTTAAAACCCTAAACAACCAAAACCCTAACTCGAGGAGATGTAACACCAAGAGTTTATGGGCCCCGTTGGGGTTAGTTGGGTAGCCACTTCCCGGGTCATAACTTGGTCATATGATCTTCGTTTGACGCACATGATACCTTGTTAGAAATATCTCTCCGAGGACTACAAATACTAATGTGATTTCAAGGAAATCACCAAACCTTTCATGCCCAAAAAATGTTGTTTGGGGCCTCAAAACGGCTCCGGAAGTTCAGGACCCGAAAAACTGCAAAAATAGTAAATTGTGCTATAATTAAGGAAACTGAAAAACTAAAAGAGACAATGGCGAGGGCCCAAGTGGAATAGGTGGGTGGCCACCAATATCCACCTCGATCACCTTAAATCGAATTTCTTGAGCTAACTCAATCATCATGACTTAGTTAACTGACACAAGTTGTTATGAGATGAAATTACAATTTATTGTCCAATTTATTTAAGGGAAAAATAAATTAGACGCCTCACATTCCTCACTCCTAGTACATCAAAATTCCTCACCAGTGTGGATGCATTTTTTTGTCCTTTCTAGTTGCCAATTTCATTGTTTCTTGTTTGAAAATTTCAACACTCCCTCTCAACAAGAAAGGAATTCAATCTATCCCCATCCGGTACCTTTGGAATGTTCTGCATGCTACACTTCTCTAGTGTTGTTTGCACCTGCAAATCCTGAAACTGAATAGCCTCCAAACAACTAAATCAGTATAATGCATCTGTCATTAAAGTCTTCTGACTAATACTGTAGAAATTTGAATAACTGAGATATTATTCACTGAGATTCTCCTTATCACACACTATTTTAGCTTCATGCATAATATAGAATCTCTTCTACCATTGATCATCACATGCGGAAATAAAATCAATTGCATGCATACATTAAAACCACAAACAATCACACATATGAACACAGTATTTAATGGGAAAGCTTAAAGTTGAAGCATTCTTTAGTTGATTTATGAGTATATAATTAGTGAATTAATTAACTAATTAATTCACACCACTCTTACTAATTGTATCTATTAGTTAACTTAGATACAAAAAGCTCAACTATGTTTAGATTAGTTAAACTGAATACAACTCCACTAACTTCCTCAATCAACTCCACCAAACTCTGTCACATGAGTTCTAACTGAAGTCTCCATGCAATAACTTCACTTAAACCCTAGGAAAAGCGTAATTCCTTCTGTCAGTTGCATGTGCCACTTCTAGGCATCAAACTGAAGTGCTCCAAGAGAATAAGATAATGTTTAGAGTCTAAATATTATTAAGAGCTAATAATATTTGACATATCTATTTTTAGACTGGCAATCTAAAAATAGATTCCGCCCAGTATGTCTAAAAATAGAAGTCCATCTATTTTTTCCGACTTGACCAACCATCCACAAATAGCATCCCGCAACTCATAGAACATGATCCATATGTCTAAAAATAGACATAGTCTAAAAATAGACTTTGCGCCAAAAATAGCCTGCGGGCCCACTTAGTGAATGCGACTCCTTTCCACTAAGCTCATCATCTTGTTGCAATCTCAACACTCCCTCTCAACAAGATATAGATTATCTGCAACCCCTATCCTGCCCCTATGGTATTTGAATTTACTCCTAGTGAGCGCCTTCGTCAAGATATCAGCATCCTGATCCTTCGTAGGAATGTATGAAAGTAACATGACCTTCTGCTGCACACAATCTCTGATATCATGATACCGATGCCTGAAGCACATGCCTCAACTCATCCTCCTGTCTGTACCATGATCCATATCCCGATGTGCCTCTGAGATATATGCCTCTGAGATATCTCAATACATGCTTTCCTGCCTTCCAGAAGAGCTTGTTTGGCTTAACCATAGCTTGTGAAAGATGGTTCTCAGCATAGCATATGTCAGGTCGTGTATTGACCAGATACATGAGTGACCCCACCAACTGTTGATAAACAGTGGCATCCACTACCTCCGCTGAAGTAGCATCCTCCTTCCTCCAGACAGCAGGAAGAGGAGGATCAACAGGCTTGCAGACATGCATGTTGAACTTCTCCAGTATCTCCCGGGCATACTTACCCTGAGAAACAAATAGTCCACCACTGCGCTGCCAAATTTCCAATCCCAGAAAATAATGAAGGAGGCCCAAGTCCTTCATCTCAAACTCCTTTGCAAGATCCTCCTTGCATGAGAGTATCAACAGCTCATCACCTGTCAAAATCAAATCATCTACATAAAGTACAATGATCAACAACTTACCCTCCACCAAAATCTGGTATAGGTTAGGATCCGCCTCACTCTTGGAGAATCCAAGTCCGGTGAAATAACTGTCTATCCGTGTGTACCAAGCACGAGGTGCTTGTTTCAACCCATACAACGCTCTCTTGAGCCTGCACACATGCGACTCGCTGCTGAAGATCTCGAAACCTTCGGGCTGCTCTATGTACACCTCCTCCTCAATGACTCTATTGAGGAATGCAGTCTTCACATCCATCTGATGAATGTGCCACCCCATCTGCGCTGAGAGAGCTAGGATCGTCCGTATGGAAGAATACCTTGCAACAGGTGCAAAGGTCTCCTCATAATCGATCCCCTCTATCTGTGAAAAGCCTCGGGCAAAAAATCTTGCCTTGTACTTCTCCACACTCCCGTCAGCTCCCTGCTTCACTTTGTAGATCCATCTCGAACCCACCACTGATTTCCCTTTCAGCCTCGGGACAATCTCCCATGCACTGTTTCTGACAATCGAATCATACTCTTCCACCATGGCATCTACCCATGCGGGGTCCTCCACAGTTTCCTCGAAAGAGGATGGATCTATCACGATACAATTTCTCACAAGAGCCATGTATCCAGTATACCGGTTAGGTGACTGTCTCTATCTGCGTTGTGATGTAGGTGCTCCTACAACCTTCTCTGCATCTTGAGCCAATCGCTCAGCTTCTGTAGTGCGCTTCTGCCCTCTGATGGTTGGCGCTGCCTGAGTGGTCTCTTCCACTCTCTTCCACTCCTCCTCTTGTGGCTGATCCACATCCTGAGGCTCATCCTTAGGAACTAATAGCTCCTCATTTGCATGCAAGTGTGGCTCCCTCTCAAGCGAACACTTCATGGCTTTCTCC